>CM060901.1:791462382-792702882 GCA_030737815.1 Allium fistulosum
ATGCTTGGAGCTGACAGTACTTCCATAGGAACTAATCCCAATAACTGAGCCTCTCCAGAACTTGAGTATTTTGCTAGAGAATCCGCCTTCATGTTTTCAATCCGAGGAATATGACTTATCGTGTAATGATCAAAATCTTCGAGAAGTTCACATGCCTTTGACAAGTATGCGGGCAGATTTCCACCTTTAGCTTGAAACTCTTTCTTTACCTGGCAAACAATAAGTTGGGAATCGCTGAAGATCTGTAACACTTTGATGTTTAGTTCCTTGGCAATTTTTAAACCAACAATGAGAGCTTCATATTCTGCTTCATTGTTCGTCGAAGGGAATTCCAGTCTCAATGCATAACACAATGATCGTCCTTCGGGGGTTTCAAGCACAAACCCTGCCCCAGAACAGTAATCATTTCTCGAACCGTCAACATATAATTTCCATTGGATTGGAATGCCATCAGTTGTTTCTTTCTCACTGTCACCTTTGTCGGTAGATTCTGCAATGAAATCCGCTAAAGCTTGTCCGTTGATTGCTCTTCGGGGATGGTAAGTGATGTCATATTGGCTGAGTTCATTATTCCATTTCAAAAGATGACCCGAAGTTTCTGGACAATACAGGACTTGCTTTAGAGGTTGATCAGTAAGGACCTTGATAGGATGAGATTGAAAATATGGCCTCAACTTCCTGGAAGCGATTAGCAAACAATAGGCAAGCTTTTCTATCTTTGAATAATTCATCTCTGCCCCAGTAAACCGTTTGCTGATGTAGTAGACTGGACGTTGTATTCTCATATCTTCTCGTACAAGTGCTGCACTTAGAGCATGAGATGAAATAGCTAAATAGATGAAAAGGTCTTCACCATCACTGGGCTTGGAAAGGACTGGAGGTGTTTCCATATGACGAATCAGTTGATCAAAAGCATTCTGGCATTCGGGAGTCCATTCAAAATTTTCTGTCCTTTCTTTAGAGCATCAAAGAAGGGAATGCATTTGTCTGTAGCCTTGGAAATGAATTGACTTAAAGCGGCGACTTTTCCATTGAGACTTTGCAGTTCTCTCTTTGTTTTAGGGGCTTTGACCTCTCTTAGAGCTGTTATTTGAGCAGGATTGGCCTCGATGCCCCTAGCGCTCACGATGAAACCCAAGAATTTTCCGGACTCTACCCCGAATGAGCATTTCAATGGATTGAGCTTCATTCCGTACTTTCGAAGAATTGTGAACATTTCCGCCAGGCGATCCATGTGGTCTACTGCTTTCTTTGACTTCACTAACATATCATCAACATAAATTTCCATAATTTTACCAATTTGAGGTTTGAACATAGCATTGACAAGTCTTTGGTAGGTTGCCCCTGCATTCTTCAATCCGAAAGGCATAACTTTGTAGCAGTAGAGACCCACATCTGTGATAAAGCTTGTGTCTTCCTGATCTGGCTCATGCATCATAATTTGATTGTACCCGAAGTAAGCATCCATAAAAGATAACAACTCATGCCCAGCTGTTCCATCCACCAATTGATCGATTCTGGGAAGCGGGAAGCAGTCTTTGGGACAGGCTTTATTCAAGTCTGAAAAATCAATGCAGACTCTCCACTTTCCATTTGCCTTCTTAACCAGTACTGGATTTGAAACCCAATTTGGATAAGTGGATTCTTTGATGAAATTATTCTCCATGAGCCGATCAACCTCTTCCTTCAACGCTGCTGACCTTTCTGGACCTTGGGTTCTTCGTTTCTGTTTTACTGGTGTGAATTTTGGATCAATATTCAGGGTATGCACAGCAATTTCCGGAGAGATTCCACACATATCAGCATGACACCAAGCGAACACATCCAGATTTGCTTTTAGAAATGATATCAGCGTGTTTTGAACCGTTGGCTTAGTTGCGAACCCACATTGAGTACTTTGTTTGGGTCTTTCGAATCAACAGGAATTGGTACCGTCACTTCCACAGGTACCACTCTATTCTCTCCTTCACTGGCTTTTCTGGGATCCATTTCTTTCCTTGCATTGCTGTTCTCGCCAGTACAGGGGCCACTCCGTAGTTTCTACAATGTTGGGGGTCTAATGCGGAGCGGAGCTACCGCATCTTTTCCCATTTCTCTTTTCCTGGCTTCCCGGAGTTCAACAAAATAACATTCTCGTCCCGCGTTCTGATCTCCCTTAACGACAGCAACTCGATTATCAGTGGGAAATTTCATTGTCAAGCACCACGGGGTGAGGACAGCCTTGAAAGCAGCAAGAGTAGGCCGACCCAAGAAGGCATTATAGGCAGAGAATTCATCAACAATTATAAAAGTTTGCTTCCGAACCACCTTCTTTTATCCTTCTCCCAATTCAACAAACAAGTCCACTGTTCCAATTGGCTGCTTTGGCTCCCCTGTAAATCCGACAAATTTCTGAGATGAAGCTTGTACGTCTGCCATTGGAATTTTCATTTGGTCAAACGTCTTTTTAAAGAGTATGTTGCATGAGGCGCCGCTATCAACCAACACCCTTTTTACAATAGCTAACCCAATGCCGACAGAAACAACCAAAGGGTCCACAGTAGGAGCTTCCACACCAACAGAATCCCTGGTCCTGAATATGATGTCATCATGAAAAGTCTTTTGCTGCTTCAGAGGCGCAGCATCTTCTAATACCAAGACACTTTCTTCAGCCGGGGCATATTTCAAAGCTCGAGCGTACCTCTCCATCTCACCCCAACTCTTACCAGCCGGATGGGGTCCCCCTGTGATCACATTGATAACATGCCTTTCTGTTTCTTCTGCAGTGGGTCTCTCTCCTGAACCAGATGAATGAGCTGGAGGTTGTTGCCCCTGGTTAGATGAAGACGGTTCTTTTCTACTTCTTTTAACATACTGCTGCAACTTATTCTCTCTCAACAATTCTTCAATCAGGCTTTTCAAGTGGCGGAACTCGTTGGTATCATGGCCTGGTTGGTTATGAAACTTGCAAAATCTTTCGCTTTGAACAGCATTCTTCCCAACTTTTACTGCCTGTGGTTTCGGAAATTCAACAGCATCCTTCGTGGCGATGAAAATATTCTCCGGTGTATCAGTTAGAGGGGTAAAATCCAAAGGCTTGAGAAAGCGGGGCTTTTTGAGATCCTTCTGCTTCTTTCCACCATTACTCTCCCTTTTCTGGTTTACAGACTCTTTTTTATTCTGAGCCATAGCATTATTTTCCACCACTATTGTCACGACTTTGGTTGACGCGGAGAGATTTTCTAGGCGCATGAACTCATCAGCCTTTTTATATAACTTTTCAAGCGAGTTTGGTTCTTTCATCTTCAACCATTTTCCAAATTCGCTTGACTTGTCAATAGCCCGCATTAAGTAGGTTAAAATCATTCGCGGTTCTGCGTTATCAACTTCGGCTATGGCTAAATTGAAGCGATTCAAAAAGGATTTAATGGGTTCACCAGGGTTCTGTTCGAGACTTGAAAGAGACATTATATCCTTTGCTCTTGAAATGTACAATCTGAATTGTTCCTTGAATTTTCGGGTCAGATCAGAAAATTGATCAACAGATCGCACAGGAAGCTTGGTAAACCAAAGTAACGCCACTCCCTCCAAGTATACCGAGAAATACCGGCATTTAATCTCATCAATCGCTCTGGCGCCAGTCATGTGCCAATCATACTTGTACAGGAATTGATTCAGATCACTTGTTCCACGATAAGCAGGAATGGTAGGAGGAACGAATTTTCTGGGAAACTCAGCTTTCAGAATCCTTTCAGTAAATGGAGTTTTACTCGGAGCGAATCCCCAATCACTCTCATCTTCATTTCTCTGCATGCTTTCTTTCATTATTTACCGAATCATGCCGGAGAGATATTCCTCATTATTTAGTGACTTTGCGGAGAGAACTTCGGCCATTTTCTCGGAAGTTTGCCCGGGCAAATGTTCGCGGAGATTTGGCGATGGCCTGGATCCTTTAGCCTGGAGAGGTGCCCCTTCAGCGGCACCTGATCCACCTTGAGGAATATTTCTCCCTTTGGAGTTGTGAATAGAATCAGCAAAGTTTTCTTCGTTATTCACCGGTCTTTGATTAGCCCCGAGCAAAGCATTCAACTTTTCCATCATCAGATTATTCTGAGTTTCAAACTGCTGATACAATCCAGAGACAGCAGCATCTAACTCCTCTCGCGTCACGCCGACACTTGGAGCTACTCGACTTGGAGAAAGAGAAGTGGCAGTATTATCATGAACATCTTCAGATCTGACAGCCTTACGTTTCCTTCCAGGAGCCATTATATCCAACAGACTTCTGGTCTTGAAAGAGACTTTTTCAACGAACTTTAGTGAAGCAATGATGACAATCTCCCTGAGTTGGGTTCTCAGTGAAAGCACCAAAATGTTAACGCTAAAAAGTGAACGCTAACATTCGGTGTGTGTAATAGAGTCGTGAAAGCACCACCCGTTGGTACGGGAACAGAATACAGGCTGAAAATAGCAGTAAAACAGTAAAGAAACAGCAGATTTATAGTGGTTCGGCCCGTAATTGAGCCTACGTCCACTTTATAGTCTTTATTACTGAATCGGGTTACAAGACGATACAAAACACTTGTCAAATACAGTACAATTTGATCACACAACAATCTCGACTACTAGCTCAAACTTCGGTGACGAATCTTGCTAAATCCGTGTCGGATGAATGAAGTCCTTCACGAAGCTTGTTGTAGTGCCTTGAGTGTTTGAAGATCTTCACTTGTCGAATAAGTTGAGAGTGCGGTAGAGTAACGATGCTTCAGGAAATGAATGGCTAAAAAAGTCCCCTAAACGTTGGAGCTAGGGTAGTATTTATAGAGTAAAATCTGAACCGGACATTTTCCTAAGTCTTAAGTCGTGACCGACATATAGAAAGTCCTAGGTCGTAAGTCGGCGAGGAGATAGGGGTTTATATTAGTTCCCCCTAAATGTCCAAAACGAGCTAAAGTCATAAGTCAGCAGCGACTTAGCATACGTCGTAGGTCGGTAACGACTTAAGAAATGTATCTTGGGTTACATGGTTTCTTCTGAATGAGTTAGTATGAGTCGTACGCGACTTATAGAAGGTCGTAGGTCTTAAGCCGGAGACTTCTTTATCTCGTAGACTCTTAAGTTGGAGCATTTCTTAAGTCGGTGCCTACCTTAACTCGGAGCATCCCTCAAGTGGGTAAGTATTTTAGGTCGGTCCTGTAGTTAAGTCGGAGCTTTCTTAGGTCGTAGATTTCCTTAACTCGCAAACTGTTAAGTCGGAGACCCCCTTAAGTCGGAATCTACTGAGTCGGAAGCCTTCGTAACTCGTAACTAGTTAAGTCAGACTATTCCTTAAGTCGGAGCCTTCCTTAACTCGTAGCCTATTAAGTCGGCTCATACTTTAAGTCGTAGCCTTCCTTAACTCGTAGCCTATTAAGTCGGCTCATACTTTAAGTCGTAGCCTTCCTTAACTCGTAGCCTATTAAGTCGGTGCCGTCTTAGGTCGGCTACTGCTCTTAAGTCGGTATGCTCTTTAACTCGTTAGGTCGTGAAGCGAAAGAGGGTTAACATAATAGGACTATTTAAATCTATTTATAAAATAACACAAATTAAATTTGTAACTAATTATTCTTTTTTAAAATCAATCTAAAATCATAATTTAAAACATCAGATTATTAATTTATTGGTTATTTATATTTGAAAATAACAATTTTGTCAATTTATATAATTTAATTAAGAGATTATCACATTTTTAATTCCTCGAAATTTCGGGATATTACAGTAAAGAACAACAAACATCCAATTACCAAAAACGATACTCAGAAATCTCAAATCAACAAATATCTAATTATCAAAAACGATAATAAAAAATCTCAAATATCTAATTATCAAAAACGATAATCAGAAATCACAAATCAACAAATATCTATGTAACGATCCCGAATTTTTATTAAGTTTAAATGAACAATTTATTTAATTTTTGATTTAAACTTTGTGAAATTTATGTGGTTAATCGATTTGAGTTTTCCAAATTCAAATAAAATATGTTATTTGATAATTTCTTTTGTAAATTGTTTTAATTTAATAATGAGTTATTTTTAAATAATATTTATAATAAAATGTCTTTACAAATGAATTCTTATTTTTAAATAGAAATTGTCATTTCAAATTACTTATAAATATATAAATATGTGTGTTTTGAAAGAAGCTATGGTTTGAAATAGAAATAAATAAGAGATGAACTATAAAAATAAAAGTAACACTTAAATAAAATCTAACGACAAAATAAAATAAATATTTAAGCTAGAAATAAATTAGTTAAAATTCAAACAACATATTTCAAAGTGATAAAAGAAAGCAAGCAAGGAATAAACAAAACAAATCTGTACATACATATTAACAAATAATATGAGCTTGTAAACAAATTAGAAGACATGCATTTATTAACATCTTCTCAAGTACACCAAACTTGTCTCTCAGCCGAGTAAATATGCAAGTTTCAATATATGAAGGCAAAGACAAGTTACCTTTTCCAAAAGCAATATGTACATGAAGAAAGCATGGTTAGGCTGCAATAAAATATCTTTGATATTGTACTAAACAAATCTTACCTCCTCCGGCACATAATGCATAAACAAGTTTGTATATTCAAGTATAGTTTGTACAAAAGTAATTAATGCAAAAGAAATCTATCAGCCGAGACAAGCAAATAAAAAAAAGAGAAAATATGGTAAGTTATACATATGGTAATTAATGCAACATCTCATACATGTATGGTGTACAGCTGAAATGAGGTATGGAAAAAAAATACAAAGGTACAAAACCATTAATGCAAGTATGTAGAGATTCACATCATCTTATTCAAACAGTTTAATATCCTCTGTACAAATATACACCCTGTAAACCTTTTCATCTTATTTCATTCGTTCTCCAAAACTAAGCAAACCTCTAAAGTGAATATCATTTCAAAACATAAACAAAACTTCAATTTAAAGTATCAAGACAAATTAAACCAGAGATCAAGATAAGGGCTTCAGCAGCTAGGTTCAAGCCTGTAATAAAGATCAACCTTCAACTTAAAAACCTCTAGAAACTGAAATGATTAAGGTGAGTAGCTTATTTTCTTAAATTTAAAAAATATAAATTTGTTGTTTATTTATATATCTGTGAATAGGTTGTATATATATATATATGGATTCTTTGAATATTTGAAAACTGGAAGTGTTGCATTCAGTCTATAGTTACTCATGACCTCTGTTTTAAAATTCTCAGTATAAACTTTAGTTCAAAAATCATTACTGCTTAATCTATTGATTGTTGGGACAAAGTATTTAAACAAAATATGTTTGTTCGATCATAAAGTAAATTTTAAAATTTCAATTCAAGTTAAACAAAGTAGGTCTGCTCTGAAATCCTTAAAGAACAGTTAAAGTTTAATATAAATGACATTTTTAAATATCTTGGATTATCAATTCAAGTTTATAAAATGAGTCCCCAAGCAAAATCATGATTTTTAAAAACTTGAATCAGATTTTTAGTAATGATTTGAATTTACATTTCTGGTTTGATCGATTCATGGATTTTGGGTTGCCTCGGGCAATACCGTTGATCGGAGTGGTTGAGGGTCGTTCTGGAGGTAGATGAGTGATCATAGAGGACAGGAAAATTGGCCGATGGTGATGAAATTCATCGAGGAGGTTGCCGTAGTGGATTTTTGTTTAGAAACCTAGTTTTCTAGCAATGTTGGAATTCGATCACCTCGGCCTTAATGTTTTATCGAGTGTTTTGATACTTCGGGAAGTTGAAGTCTAAGTGATGTTGAAGACGAGGCTGGAGGTGGAAGCTCTTAGGTGGTCGGCACAGTGTGGTCGAGGAAATGTTGACAGGTTTTGGGGTGGAGGTTCAAGTCTATTTCCAGGCTTGGGAATTTTTGCCTCGATTTCGATTTCGAGGCGACGGTGATGTTTAGGTGATCGGAGCATGATCGGGGGAGGATCGTCGACTTGTTCGACGATGTAGCGCTGACCGGAGATGGCGATCGGGGCTGTGCACGTGTACGGCACGAAGCCAATATCAGTGTCGTTGACCAGAGAATGATCGCGAGTCGATACTCGAGTCGACCAGATGTTTGCTTCGGGTTTTAGATCATGTGCGTGTATAGGCCTGATGCGTGATTTATAACTCGAATTTTAAATTTAATACTTACTGGAGAAAAAAAAGAATAAGGAAGAAGAAAAACGAATGCGAGAGGGAGATGGAGATGACTCGTGAATGATGGAAGGAAACCCGAAGCATTGCTCGAGTGAAACAGGGTAAAACTCGGGTTTTGTTTTAAACAGGGTTAAGCCCAACAAATTCTTAAATTTTGTAAACAAATTTTAGTGTTGATAAAATAATTTATGATTTAAAGTTGATTAACCAAGTGATCAAACAATAATTGATTAAGGATAATTAATGATAATTAATTAAGGGAAATTAATAAATTCTTAATCAAGAATTAATCAAGTAATTAGAGATTGATTAACTAGTAATTGAAAATTACTTAATGTAATTTATTAAAGAATTTATTAATTAAGGGTAATTAATTACTTAAAGGTAATTACTTAATTAAAAGTGATTAATTAAGGATTAATAAATTAATTTTTGTAATTAATTAAGAATAATTAATTAAATGATAATTAATTAATTTATTAATCGAGGCTAATTAATTTATTATTAAAAGTTAATCAATAAATGATTAAAGGTTAATTAATAAAAATGATTTGTAATTAATTAATGTTAATTAACCAGAATTAGTAATTTATTCATAAGTAACTAATCTGATTTAAAACTAATCAAAGGATTAATTGATCTTACTTATGGATGTTTGAATTATATTGCATGTTTTGAAATTGTTAGATATTCCCTTATTTCTATGTGATGCTGTATGATATGAATTGTTTTAATTCAAGCTGTGATGACTATAACTTATTATCTGTGATATATATATCTGGGATCTGTGAATTAAAGATAAGCGTTATAGTTATATCACTTATAAAATATATCGTTGTATTTGAATCTGTGATGATATGATGATTGGTAATGTTGCACTATTGTGTGTGAAACCCCTGGACTACACCTTTACACACACAAATATGGATTTCACGTGGAAATCGGTTAAGTCAGAGATAATTTAAATTTGATGTTTTTGAAATGGAAATTTTAATTTCAATTAATTTTGAAATTAGAAATTTGGGTTTAAAGTGAAAAGCTTTTGAAATGGATTTTCAAAGATAAAAGTTAAATTTGAATAACTTAATCGAGTTTTGAAAATTTAAATAATTTGATTTAAATTTGAATTCAATATTTGAAATTGAATTCTATGATTTGGAAACTAGGGTTTAAAAAGGCTGTTCAACTTATTTATGACTTTATATGAAATTAAACCATTTTAAAAGTATAATTTTGAGAATTTGGATTTAACCAAAGAAGTTTAACTCGTATAGATGAATCAGATTTCCAAAATGAAAACTGTTTGTTTTAAAAGAATAAAAGCTTTCAGATAAGAAATGAAATTCCAGTTTAATTAAAGGAATTTCAAGATTGAATTGAAAAATGGTTTTCCAAGTTATGAATGAATTCTTTTTTAAAGCTATGAATTAAATATGTTTATTTTTAACAGATTTAAAATGATGATTTATTTAAACCATTCGAAATGAAATTGTTTTGAAAGCTAAAAGTTAAATCTTTGATTTAAAGATTTAACGAGTTAAATTGATTTGGAAAATCTGTGAATGGAAATTTGTGAAACTTAGTGAACTTTGTGAATTAAATCTTTTTGTCTAAAAGATTTGAAATGGTAATCGTTTGAAACCATTTAAAAAGAAGTTGAATTATTAAGTTGTGACTTAATTGAAATCACATATCCATATGTTTTTAAATATTGCGCTCACTATTCGGGTTAGCCGGGAAAAGACCTTTGTATCATATAACTCTTTCCGAATATTGATACGTCGTATATGGATGTCATTTGAAGACCGGTGTTGAAGACCGGGTATTTGCGAAAACGATAGGATAACCTATCGATTGTCTCTGCACTGAGTCGCGCCGGTATAGAGATCTCCTAAGTGATGGGAAATCTGATCGGGATTGTGAATACCCGGATTGCAAGGGCTTCTTCGGAAGTGCCTTCGGTTCTGTTCGAACCCGGAACAAACTTGTATGTTTACATGTCTGACATTACACTTTGAGATATTAAGCCGATTTCTTTCAAATACATTTCTGTTGGTGGCGGAGAATTTATTCTCTTAGCTTAACACCCTTCTATGAGACGTACGAGCTTAGAGGTTATGTAGTTGAAGGTTATCAGCGATATATTCCCAATTTGGTAATGTGACATGCTGAGTGTTGCTGTGTGATGATCATTGTTTGATCATTTGTGATATGATCATTTGTTTGATCATTTATCTTTGTGATCATTACTTTGATCATCTGTTGACCCAAGAGCATGGCTTTTTGAAAAAGCGTTGCTTTGTGGACGAGACTTCGTCAGACCTCACAACCCGGAAATGGTCGAAACAGGAAAGATGCGGCAAGGTTTCAGGGGTAGCTTCCCTAGGGTATGACCATTCCTTTTGGAAAAGGGTAGTATCATGGTATGGAGCCCAGATACTTACTCATGTGGACACACTTTATTTATTATGTGTGATGTTGGATACCGAGTGCTCGGATAAAGGTCCCAAAGGACCGGGGGTGGCATATATGAGGTTTTGTATATTCCCCGGGAAGGGGGGTAGCCGGCCTTGTTTGGCAGAGAGTAGTTTGTCTCTCGGAGCATCCAGCCAGAGGCGTTCTTTCGTGGCATATGAAGTTCCTTGGCTTGACCATTTGTTGGAAATCCATCTTCCAATACGAACTTTGTACGGTATTAGTTGTAGAACCTGCCATTTACGTACGGTGGTCACCACCGTTTAGATGGTAGCTATAGTAGGCATACGATAATGGTCGTATGTTGGCTAAGATTGATATTCTACTTTCGAAAATGTTTTCTACACTATGCACTAATAATAATATCAAACAAAATGATTTGTTTTGCGTAGTAAGCATCTTTGACTATCATAAGAAGAAATCTCCTACAATTCTGCGTTTGCATTGTGTGTGTGGCGGGAGGTCTTATGGTAGTTTCATTTTCTAAAAGCATTGAAAATTGACTTTAAAATTCCCTGCTATTTGTTTTTAAAGATAAACTATTTTTGTTGCTCACACTAGTCTTATGACTGATCCGGAGTTTATTGTTTCTTTCCTAAACTCTGGGTGCTCAAAATGTTCTACACGAGCAGTCTAGAGTTGGGTTTTTCAGATAGTCAGAATTAGTAGATTTTCTGGAGCTAGTTCAGTCTTTGGATCGGACTGCACTTGCTTATCTTTGTGCCTCGTTATTGGGAGTTCAAGTTATTTCTAGATTGGCGCTTTGGAGATGGAGATTATCCGCTGCTGGTGATATCTATTTTCTTTTCCGCTGCTATTTGTTGTATCATATCTCTTATGTATATTGATATTCATTGTATCACTCTGTTGTATCAGATATTGTATCAGATAGTGTATATCAATATATTATTCTTTTTCTTCCGCTGTGTTGTTATATTTAATTGTGTTATAAGCTCCGGCGACTCGGATTTGAACGGTCGAATCTATGGCATTCGAGTATGATGAAAAGTATGGATGTCGATTTTCGAGTGGGAAAAATTCGTTTTCGTTACATTTGGTATCAGAGCTAAGGTTGAACTTTAGATCAGGAGTATAACACATTAAGTAACTCGTTAGAGATAGGGTGAAGTATCCCTAGAATGAGTGTATCCCTAAGATATCCGCCTGAATGTCTCAATAAATTCTCTTACTATCCACTGATAGTCAGTATGAGTGCAAGAAGAGGACGAGATATGGGACAGGGGAATACGACTATAAATGGTCAATACCCTGAAATAGTGGAAATAATAATTCTTATCAATCTCTTTTGATTCGATTCCAAATTCTTTTCATTTCTTCGTACCAGCTGCAAGAAGAAGTTTCGGTGTGATGATGGCTCTAGGAATCGTTGTAGAAAATCCTTACTTAGTATCTTCATCGGTTTCTTATCAGCTTTTTGGATTTAAACCTTAACAAATATGAATTGGAAATTTGGAATTAATATTTTTAGCAAATTGGAAATTTTAAATTGAGTTAAATTGATTAATAGAATATGAAGCTAAATTTGAATTGTATCAATAAAACGGTTTTGTTTAAAACCAAAATTTGAAATTCTATTGTAATTTCTTATGTATATCGAAGTCCGAAGTGGGACAAATTGGTATATATTTTGTGATACTCCGAATTGAGTTTGGAATCCATATCTTGTGTTTGAGGAATTATAAGAGATCGAATTTATCTATCTGTGTTGTTTTCGTGCCTGCGAATTTCGAGGACGAAATTCTTTTAAAGGGGGAAGTCTGTAATGATCCCGAATTTTTATCAAGTTTAAATGAATAATTTATTTAATTTTTGATTTAAACTTTGTGAAATTTATGTGGTTAATCGATTTGAGTTTTCCAAATTCAAATAAAATATGTTATTTGATAATTTCTTTTGTAAATTGTTTTAATTTAATAATGAGTTATTTTTAAATAATATTTATAATAAAATGTCTTTACAAATGAATTCTTATTTTTAAATAGAAATTGTCATTTCAAATTACTTATAAATATATATATATATACAAATATGTGTGTTTTGAAAGTGTAACGACCCAGTGTTTTGGACCATTCGCATCCATTATAAGTGTATAGGTAGACACTCATGCCGGAGTTGAATTGCTCAAAATACCGCGTTGTAAATAAAATTTGGCAAAACTCAGCATATACAGTAAATAAAATAATTACAGATCACAGACACAGAGTAATATAACAATAATGCAGCGGAAACAAAAGGATATGTAACATCCCGAAATTTTCGACTTTCGAAAATTCAACATCGATACTCACTTTATCGACTGCCGAGCCATCGAATGCCGGAAACCCGAAAAGTTATGGTTTTAAAAGAAAAAGTAGAAGAAAAGATAGAAGAGAAAGAAAGAAGAACAACAGAACAACATCAGATACAGAAACAATATCAGAATCTCACATATCGCAGCGGAACAATATATAATAAATAAACACTAGTCTTTTAAAACAAAGAGCTATATCAGTTTATACATACATCAATCATCAGAGTCAATATACAACAATGGACAATTATATAAACTTGTCCTCATACAGAATACACAGCGGAAAAAAATACTATCAGGTACAAATACTACGTCTCGCCATCCAGCTTATCTCCAAAGCTCCAGAATATCCTGATAACATAACTCTAGGCTGCCCGTGTGGAAAATTTGTGGGCACCCAGAGTTTAGAAGGGAACAATAAACTCCGAGTCGGTCATGGTGACTGGTGTGAGATCGTAAAACAGTTATTTTTCACAAAGAAAATAAAACAAATTCGCAATGCTTTTGGAAAATGAAACTACCATAAGACCTCCCGCCACACACACAATGCAAACGCAGAATTGGAGGAGATTTCTTCTTATGATTGTCAAAGATGCTTACTACGCAAAATCAAATCATTTTTGATATTATTATTAGTGCATAGTGTAGAAAACATTTCGAAAGTATAATATTAATCTTAGCCAGCATAGGCATTACGCACTTATGCCTACTATAGCTATTATGTTCAACAGCAGGTTACCGCCACATTCCATAGCAGGTAATACAACTAAAACCGTACACGTCGCGTATTGTTTCTTTGGATTTCCAACAAATGGTCAGGCTAAGGAACTTCCTTTTCCACGATGGGTACGTCCCTGGAATAGACGACCCGAGAAATTACCTAACATTACGGTTAGATCTCTGGCAACACAAGGCCGGGTTACCTCTGCAAAAATAGGTAACTACTGACACGCGTATGCCATCCCCCGATTGTAACCGATCTTCCCGAGGATCCCCGATTTCCAACAAACCACATAGTAATAATGCAGCAACCACATAGGTTAAGTATCTGGGCTCCATACCATGATACCACCTCTATCCAGAAGGAATGACATACACTAAGGGGCGCTACTCCCTAGAACCTTGCCGCATCCTTCCTGTTTTGACCATTTCCGGGGTGTGAGGCTCGATGAAGTCTCGTCCACAAAGCTACGCTTTCTACAAAGCCATGCTTCGGGTCAAACAAAATGATCAACCTATGATCACAAAGATATAAGATCAAACAAATGATCATATCACAAATGATCAAACACTGATCATTTCACAGCAACACTCAGTATGCCACGTTACCAAATTGGGATATATCGCTGATAAATTTCAACTACATAACCTCTGAGCTCGTACGTCTCAGAGAAGGGTGTTAAGCTAAGAGAATAAATTCTCCGCCACCAACAGAAATGTATTTGAAAGAAATCAGCTTTATATTTCAAATTGTAACGTCAGACACACAATCCATACAAGTCTGTTCCGGGATCGAACAGAACCGAAGGCACTTCTCACGAAGCCCTTGCACATCCGGATAATTTTCTAATCACGTCCGGACTTCCCGTCACTAAGGGTGATAAAACCTCTAAACCGGAGATCAGCCGATGTAGAGTAACTCGACGGTAATCCTTCCGTTTTCAAAAATATCCGGTCTTCAACACCGGTCTTCAAATGCGATTCATAACGACGTATCACATATTCGGAATGGGTTATACGACCCCATGATCCTTTCCCGGCTAACCCGAATAGTGAGCGATTATTCAAAAATAAGTGTGGCATTCAAATTCATCCAATTCACAACAAATACCTATCTAAAGGTAATTATCGATAGTCAGTTATTTAACTATCAATAAAGATGCGCGACATCATCAGATTCCAAATAATTTCCCAAATTATTTATTTTCAAAAATATCTTTACTAGATATAAAATTTCCACACTTCAAAAATAAATCAACGTTTATTTTTAAACAACTTCCCTTTTCTTTTATAAATTCCATAGTGAATTTATATTTCAAAAATATCTACTGATATACGATTTTTCAAATCGATTCCAATATTCATTTTCAATTTATCTTTAAGAAGATAAAATCTCAAAACGTTTCATTTCATTCTGGAAAAGTATTTCCGTACTTATTCAAAAATAAGTATTTCGCAAATCTATTTATTTTCAACATTTGAAAATATTCAATATACTTAAATCAATATTAAGTATATATTCATTCTTTAAGGAAATCATTAATTTTAACATCTATTTGAGTCAAAACGAATGTTGCGTAAAACATCGTTACGACGACTCAAAATCACTAGTATAGGGATTCGGATTTAAGATAGATATATAAATCCCAATACTACATAAAATATTTTCTTTCGAAAATCATTTACTATAACAACCGTGTTATAGTCCATCATTTCCTTATTTCTCGAAAACGTCTATTTCAACAATGAATGTTGAAATCTATGATTTCGATATTTAATCATTTTAAAACATCGTTAAAACAATTAACTTCATCTTAAATATCACTTTCCCAAAACCATATCCATTTTACTTAAAAATATATTCACTGTCCAAAATCGTGAATATACTTCACTAACCACATTTCAATCTTTTCTACACATTTATTTTCAAGAATTTATCCACTATCCAAAATCGTGGATAAAATTTCCTTAATAACCTTCTATATTCGATTCATCAAATTTGATTGATTTTCGAATTTATAAAACACCGTTTATAAATTCTATTTCTATTTTCTAACAACTTTGATTTATAAATCTCCTGTATAAATCAATTCGATAAATATTCCATTTAAAGGCAAAAACCCAATTTATAAGTAAATTTCTTATAATCTTTTATTCTACAATTCCATTCATTTTATAACTTCATACTTTATAAATCTATAAACTTCAAATCTTCACAATTTATAATTCTATAAATTTCCTATCTTTACAACTTATAATTCTATAAGTTTCATATCTTTACAAATTTAACACTTATAAAAACTCGTTTAAAATTCCAATAATTTTAATTGATAAATATCAATTTTGTACATCTTTTATATACATCGTTTTTAATAATTCAAAAAATTCAAATTTAAACTATCTTATAAATTACTTAACTATTTACTTCAAAAATCATCTTTTGGTTATATTTCACAAACATTATAATCTCCATAACTTTAAATTTATAACATTTATTTATTTAAAGTAAACCAATTCAAAGATTCAAATAAAACGTATGCTTTCAAATAATCACTTTTAAAATCTCTTTTTAAAGTTAAAATCGTTATTTTTAAACTTCAAAATTTGAATCCGATGATGCAACGCATCAATTAGTCAATCACAACATCAACATCATATATCAACATATGATAACAGAATATACATCAATCCCGTAAATAAATAAATAACTACTGGTGAGGAATCCAGTTGGATCCCTCCAACCTGTTTCCCTGCATCCAAAGACGTTAGCACAATACCAATTCCACTTCGAGGTGGAATATCGCGGTATATGGGTTTTATAAAAATAATCCGCTTACTAACGGCGCAATAGGGTCTCATCCGCTATACGAGGCGGAAAATCAATCAATCCAATATATACATATGCCAATATGTATATATTGCTATATATATATATAGATATATCCTACTATATCTAATATCACATCCAATATAGCAATCATATCAAACAATCAATAACTGCAATCAAATTTCATTTGAGTGAGAAAATCTCACCTTAGCTTTATTTATCTTTGCAATCCCATTTTCGAATCCAATTTGTTTCCTTGACTTTATTCGACCTTGTATAACAATTTAGATAATTTATCAATATTCAAAACAGTCAAACAGTAAACTACCATTTAATTAGTTACCCTACACAACCAATTACTTCTCCGATTACTTAATAATAAATTTTAACTAATTTTCCTAAGATAAATAATTTCTAGAAACTAAAATAATTTTTATAAGTAATTTGAACGAGGTAACCACCTAAATAAATTATCTTAATACAAACTAGTAAATTGTATTCATTATCCTCTTTAAACTGTCTATTAAAAAGCTTCTATTTTAAACCTTATAGAATTTAATTTCTTTTATCTTTATATATGCACACATATATATTTATATTTATTAAATCAGGATGGAAAATGAAGAACAAATAAACTGCAGTATGCTTAATACCTCACTTCCAATCCAAGCGACCCAAAACGCGAACATGATTTCGTGCTTCCCGAATTTCACTCGACATCGTGACATCTCTAGGCCGCCTCGAAGCGCGCGACTGGATCAAGCAATCACGACCTAATCGCAATACCCCTCTTCCTCCTGTACGATTTGCGAGCCTCAGCCCCGCGTGCGAACCCACACCAGAACGAACCCTAGCACCACACGCCCCGCCGCGCCTTCAATTCGAACGCCACCATCGCGAGGCGAGAACCCTCGAAGTCGCGATCGACAATGGCCTCTCTAGCTGCTCCCAGTCACTAATCTCATTGCGATTTAAACTGCGAAGCCCCCCCTTTATTCGAACAAAAGAATGTGGACGCAGTATCACTGCGAAGTGGATTTCGACTTTGTTTGCTTTTGAAACTGCTCGACCATCATTTTAATTTGAACGAGAAGTTATTCTGATCTCGTTAGTTTGATTTGGGAAAGAACGAGCGGACATTTAATTTTCTTTGAACGAGAGAGGGAGTTTGTGAATAAAATGAAGGGACGGGGAGTAGATGTAAGGGACTGTGACGATTTTAAAAATGTAAGGAGCCATACTCGCACGATTTATCTCGTGATTTCAGGCTGAAACAAAGGACGGGTTTTAAGGAGAGGAACGTGCTGTCTTTGACCAAAAATTTAGATTTAAATTTAATTTGAATTTGATTAAATTCCAATGCGTTTACACTTCGTACGGCTACATAACAACTTCGATCAATACGAAATTTGAAACCCGGCAATAATACAATATTCCGGACCCAATGAAACTGGTTTCGTCAAATTCCGAGACTGCGCCTCGGACGTCTATTTTTAAATATCGATTCGAACGATAAAATTTTAAAACTGATCAAATCAATTCCAACTTCGATTCTGAAGCTTATATTATCTTCAGTATTATCAGTATAAATTTTAAAATCTTTCGAAATATTTTTCTTCAACTTAAAATTGAAGATTCAAATTTTTATTCAAGTTCAATAGATTAAACGTTAAAATTAAATTGCCAATTCAGAGTTATATCGGGATTCAAATTAAATCATCGTTCAAATATTTAAAATAAATTAAATATTCTCAATTTAATTTGTTCAAAATTCTGGGTCGTTACAGGATAGTAGTTCATGAAGCTACAATATATATATACAGAGTTAGACAAGGTACAACAGAAGTCTCGAATACAATAGATGTCTCAATACAATAATCAAATACAAGATCTGAATACATCATTGGAATCAACAGAATAACTGAAAGTAGGATCGATAGATAGCTGGATCTCCAAGCGAAGCTCCAACTCCAAAGGTGGGTCTCAAATGCTGTATCACTCAGTCTGACCCGAGAGTAAAGAAAAACCAAAACACAAGAGTCAGGATTAACATTCTTATATAAATAAATCCAACTCAAGTGAAATATCAACTGAAATACAAGTAACTTAAAGGATGTTTGGGATAACCATCCTCTAAGGGTCCGTTAAACTATTTACTATGTAGTAATATTCGCTATTATAATAGTGTCTAAATAAGTAAAGTATAATCATATCGGAAAATAGCATTAAGGGGATGGAGAACCTTAACGCGGTCGGATCTTAAAATCATAATCGTAGTAAAGCTCGATATGGTAGGTGACACGGCACAACTAGGCAATGCCAGGGTAGATATACCAATTACGCACACGGACTGATGGATACGCATGGCAGCCACTACCGTTCCACCTCGAACAACACTCCCAAATCGGAGGATGGCCATCTAGTCAAATCACAAGTAAGAGTATAATATCGAAGAAATGCGTCCGAGAAGAGGTGCTACCTCACTGGTCCGAGATCGCTCCTGTTTTAGCCACCTTATGCCAACTCACGGGAGTTGGGTCCACGTAACATACCTTAAGAACGTCGCCACCATCCTACTTCATTCTGGAATCTCCACCGCGTACACGGTTGTCAAAGTGGTTTTCGGTATCGACAGAGAGTATGTCCATATCCGATCCCGGTCTCTTTAACAACCAATCGTTATTATAACACCGTGGTCATTTCAAAATAGTTTATACTTCAAAACCAAAATATCATTACTATTTCAAACCCAAATTATCAATGTATTATTTCCATTTCAAAACCCAATTCAATAATATATCATTTCCATTTCCAAAACAATTCAATAATATCTTATTTAAATAAAACCAAATAATTTATAAAGTAAAGTATCAATAGTTTAAATATAATTTAAAATTTCTTTATAAAATAAGATAGTTCTTCAAATTTCACAAATCGATTCAAATTACCTCGAATTCCAAAATTTAATTTAATCAAATCTCAAACCATCAGTTTCAACTCGATTCAGCTTCTAAATAAACCATTTCAAATTATCGATTTCAAATACATATCTGAACCATAAAATAAGCCATTTCAATTTTAATATATTTCAAAGCTTTAAATATTCAACATTTCAAAACTAAATTCGATAAATTTATATACATATCAGATTCACTTTACAATTATTTAGTTTTGAAATATTAGCTTAACATTTCCATAACATTTGAATACAATTTCGATTTTACAATTTAAATAAACAAAATATCTCATTTAAATATTTATACGTTTGAAATATCCATTTAAGTCACCTTTTCAAATTTCAAGTTGTAAATCACTTCTTTAAATTTCAAATTCAATACATTTTAAATCAAACTTATTTAAGTGTAATATTTAAGTATAATTCTTAAATAAAATAAAACTTCAATCGATTTCATATCATTATAAATTCTATATTTCAAAAATATAAATATTAAATAAATACTTAAACATATTATTTATCAACTTTATTAAATCAACTTAAATGAATCTTTTAAAAATCAATATTTATCACAACTATATATTTCTTTTCAAAACCAAAGAAATCATTTTCAAAACATTTATATATAGACCAACGGTGCCTGTATATAATTTTCTATTCTATGGTCAAGTGATACGGATATTTATCATTTCAATCCGCAATTTAAAACATATTCGGGTATATATCTCTTCAACCCGAAATCCCAAATTCAATTCAATTTAAAATCGCTTGGGTTTTTCATTTCAACCCATAACGATTTTCTCCTATTCTACAGATCGTTCGGGTATGTATCATTTCAACCCATAGTGATTCTATACTAATAGGGAACTTGCAGAGTGATAACAGATATGATAAAAAAAATAACAACAGTAACATGCATATATCAACAATATAAATTACAGATGATGGTGTCAGATGTCACAGGTGAGCAGATACAGATAATGACATATATAACAATGTAAATAACTAACATCAGCATATTTCAATTGACGTTTCAATTGAAATTAAACTTAATAAATATAAGAATACTAATCGTGAGTGATTGCTCACCTTTCGAGGCTAGAGAGGGAGACAATTAAGTTGAGTTACGAAATCCAGGCATGAAATCTCAAGACAAGGTTGGCACGAATTCGACGATCAAGGCTGATAACAGAAATTGACGAATCAAATCAGAACTGGATCGATGACGATAATTAGAATTAGTCTGAAAGAAACAGAAATTATATATATATTATTATTATAGATTTCCTTAAACCCAATACACATATTTAAAATATATACATATACCTATATTTTAACCAATATCCAAACACAATCTAAAATTTAAACCTTTATAAAATAACATTATATATATATAATATTTAAAATTAATATTCATGTAATACCATATATATTTCCTTTCAAAATATAAAGGAACGCATGTATGAATTCATATATACTTATCTCTATACATAACAACTATGCAGACTACGAACAATTAAATGCAGATTATATTTATAACGAAATATATATATATATATATATAGGTCAGACTATAAAAGTTATAAGCAGATTTCTTTTATGAACAAATGTATGTACATAGAACAGACTGTAACCAGTCATATGCGAAACAAATATATCTAACTTAGATTTTTGCTTACATAAACTTATATGATTGTTGATCATATACATCCCATTACCCAAAATATATGCAGACTGATCCTATATATATCTAATCTCTATATATCTAAAAAATCAGCTATCAATATATAAATATAGTATATACAAATAAAAAAAACAATGCGTAAAGCATACAAAATTTAAAGTCACAGAAAGTATAACCTATATATACCAACACTTCATAATATAATATGAATAATATAATACCTTGAAATATATAACCGCTTTCTAGCAAAACTAACTGTATATATATACATAATACTGTAACACATATATGCTGACATGAAAAATATTAATATAACATAATCCTAACGGAACATATAAACTAATATATGTGTAAGACTAACATATAATATATATATAGCAGGCTACACGCAGCCCAATATACGTAACTAAATATACATATATAGGTTAGTATGTATATTGCAGACAATACAAATAAGTACCCATATATATAACTAACAAATTTCTAACTGCAAACTACACTACTACAAAACAGGCCATTTGCATCGGTTGTTTACCCCCCTTTTGCATCAGTTCAACAACCGATGCATATGCAACCGATGCAACAGGCTTAACACTTTTGCATCAGTTCTGAAACCGATGCAAAATGGTCTTTTTTGCATCGGTTGTTACTAACAACTGATGCAAAATATCATGGTTGGTAGCTTGGACACAGCCCCATATTGCATCGGTTGTAATGAAAACCGATGCAACAAAGGAACTTGTTGCATAGGTTGTTGTTGAAAACCGATGCAAACTAATCCCTCTATTGCAGTAACGACCCTGAATTTTATAAATATTTAAAATGATAATTTATTAATTTTTGAACTAATATTTGTGAAATAAAACGATAAATGGATTGAAGAGATGCGAGTTTCCCCGGATTCTAATATATTCTATATAAATCATTTCGATATTAAAAATATTATATATATATGTGTATATATTGGATTTAAAATAAATTCTTAAATAAATTGATAATAGATGTTAGACTTGAAATGAATATATATAGTTTGTAAAATAGAAAGTAAACATATTAGATAAAATTATAACAACATATTAGCTAACAATATAACCATATAAATTCATTCACATTGCAAAACAAGATAAAGTAACAAAACAAACAAAACAAGAATAAAAACAACTTTATGTATGTAACCAGACAAGAAGTATTTTAAAAACAAGAACAAAGTAATACTTTCGAGTGCATGCAAGTTGAAAATCTGGGAAACAAAGCATAAAACCAGGCAAGCAAAAGATATAATATATTCAAGTATAAGTAAATTATGTTATGTACATAAAGTAAAAGCCAACAAGTACATATAACATTTTCAGCCGAAATCTTGTTTAATCAAACAAAAAAAAATCTCTAGTACACTATACAATATCATTTCAGCCCCAATATTCTTATCTCAGCCTCCAAAGACAGGGAACAAAATCTGCATATGTCAAATAGATAATGGAAGCTATCTCAGTCTGGTACAAAATAAAACACTGTTTTGAATATAAAATATGCACCCTGTACAATTCCTTGCTTTATATCCCTGTCTTCTTTCTTTTCCTATATATCTTCATATCTGTTCGAGCTGAGCAAATACAAGTAAACTTCTTTTTAAAACTAAGACAAAACTTCATTTAAAACATCATCAAGCAAACCACTGAGAACAAAGAAGAGTGTTAGCCTGTATAGTTCAAGCCTGTTGCTAAATGAAGGAGCCTCTGTCCATTTTAAAAACCTATGAGCAACTCCTATCTTTTTTCGAAGCTTAACTGTTTTGATATCTTAATGATTGTGAGTAACATTTTTCAATTTGAATAACTCAAGTTTATGTGGCATATTTTTCCTTGTGATATATATCTGGTATATGTATGAAATTGCAAGTATCTGGATATCTGTTTACCCATACTCTGTTCTTATTTCCAGTTTTGGTTTGAAAAAAAGAAAAAAATTCAAAATCTCACAATAGAGTTCATATTTGACTTTGATTTATAAATGAAAGTTGTTTGTAGATGTCTGCAGATGATTGTAAAAATAGTTTCAGGAATTTAAACTTAGTAAACAATTTTTAAAATGGGAAATAACAGTGAAACACTTATACATGTTAAAAATCAACATCTTTAATTTCTGTTTTGGGTTGTATAAATGGATTTGTAGTTAAAAGCTATGATTTTTAACATGTATTTCCAGATTTTTAAGTTGATATTCGATCGGGAAATTTGAGATGAACGTTTCCGGCAAATTGACGAATTGCCGATGATCGATGTGATGGTTGAGGTCGAGCTCGTGGTCGAAGCTAGCTATGGCATCGGGGTTGAAGGGAAAAATGTTTAAAAAAATTTCAAATGATCGAGGTGATCAGACTCGATCGAACTAGGGTTAAGTTTGGGTTTTGTTTTGTCTGGGTTGGTGATGTAGCTCAGACCGGAGATGAAGGCATAAGTCGTAGGCGACTTATGGAAGGAGCTATGAGTCATCTACGAGTTAAGAAAACAGGCATGAGTCGTGACCGACTCAACTGGGGTGAAGGCATAAGTCGTAACCGACTTAAGGAGGCGGTGATGAGTCGTCTCCGACTCAACTGGAAAAACAAAGGGGACGTTGCTTCAAGGTTGCGACTTAACGAAGCGGATTTAAGTCGGCACCGACTTAAGGAAGGTGATGAGTCGGCACCGAGTTACAAGGCACAAGTGTTAAGTCGACCCCGACTTAAGAAAAGAGATAGGTCGGCACCGAGTTACGACTTATTTAAGTCGGTCGAAATTTTAAGTCGCGAAAGCCCTGATGCCGTTGATTTCTCTGCCGAGTTAACCTCCACCATTGGTTCTTTTGAGATGCCGCATGTTTTAAGTTGCTGAAGCTGTTGCCGTTGATCTTGATGCCGAGTTAATCTGGACCGCTATTCTTAAGTCGTTAATAGTTGAGTCGTGTAGAGCTGTTAAGTCGGCAACGACTTAAGCGGGTCTGTTTGTAAGTCGGCAACGACTTAAGGAGTTGTCTGTTGTATTTTCTGTTGTAAGTCGGTATATTGTAACTACTTGGGCTTAAGTCGTGTACGACTTATGTTGAGTCGGAGGATTTGATAAGTCGGAACCGACTTAGTACTTGTAATATTTTTAAGCTTTCTGAACTGTGTTGTAAATAAGGCGACTTATGTTAAGTCGGCAAGGTTGATAAGTCGGTTGCCGACTTATGACTTGTACTTTTCTGTTTTGGTGTGTTGTAGCCTATAAATAGGCAAGTGAAGTCATTTGTAAAGGTTGTTGATTTTGAATAAAATTCTCTTTTGATTGCTTTGTGCTTTCATTCCAAATTGGTAGTTGAGTGTAATCTCCTATCTCCTCTTTCGGATAATCGAGTGCGCTCGATTCAACGATTGTAGAAGCCGATTCGCGGAATCAAGTGCGCTTGATCAACGCTTGAAGAATTGAAGATCTTTGAACCCGGTATCGTGCGCGATCAACGAGTTCGAGATAGCTAGAGTTCGGTATCTTCGGATCAACGAATTCGGGCAATTCAGCATTCATCAATCCATCGACTGCTACTTTCACCGATCTACATTGTTTTGAATTATCCGCTGCGTCAGTTTTTGGTATCAGAGCTTGTTCTAACCAATCATAGTTAGATCGAGACTTGGAGCCTATTCATTTGAAGATTTGAGCTTGTGTTCATCACGGCCGAGAATTTGAAGAAGTGGGTCGTGTATACTTTTGAAGTTTGAAGTTTGGATTTGTGATTTGACAAGTCGTGTGCATCGTGTTCATCGAGATTTGCAACAAAGTGGAAGTTTTCGATCCGTTTCATTTTGAATCAAAGTCCGAATTGTGTTTGAATTTGAAGTGTTGAAGAATTGTGAAGTTTTCAAGTATGCCGCCAAGGAGAGCTAATCGTCACCAAAACGTAGAAGCTTTATATCGAAGAGAAGAGGCTGATGAGATGGAGCAAAGAATCAATGAGAATTTTAGTGAGAAGCTTAATGAAGGAATTGGCCGGTTAGAGAGGCTTATGACGGAGATGAATCAAAATCGGAGAAGGGTTTCACCCGAATCTAACCATGGGGGTAGTAGAGTCTCGCCACATTCCAATCGAGACAGAAGTGTTGAAAATGATCAAGGACGTGGGAGGAACGTGAATGATCGTGAACGGAGGAATGTCGATAGAAGGGATGATGGTGGAAGGCGTAATGGTAGTAGAGATGTTGGTGGTCAGAATCGACATCGTTATGCGTCTGATTTTGAAGAGGAGTATGATGGTGGTAGTATTCAAGGAAGAGGTCAAGGAAGAAACTATTCTGAGTATGATCACAAATGGGAGTCGGGGATGAAGACAGAAATTCCTGAATTCAAGGGTGGTATGCAAGCGGAGGAGTTTCTAGATTGGGTGGCTAATGTAGAGGAGATTTTTGACTTCAAAGAAGTACCAGAACATCGTAGAGTGAAGTTGGTTGCTACGAGGCTGAGGGGTAGAGCTTTGGCATGGTGGCAGCAAACCAAGCTTACACGTGAACGTATGGGAAAGTCAAAGATTGGATCTTGGGAAAAGATGAAGAAATTGATGAAAGCAACCTTCTTACCTTATAATTATCAATCGCTTATGTATCAGAGGTTGCAGAACTTGAGGCAGGGCACGAAGACAGTTAATGACTATGCTGATGAATTTTATCAACTCATTGCAAGGAACGATATTATGGAAACAGAAGAGCAGCTGACATCAAGGTTCATTGGAGGATTGAGAATGCAGATTCAGGATATGGTGAATATGTTCGATCCAAGATCTGTAGCAGAAGCACATCAGAAAGCGTTGGCTTGGGAAAAACAAGGGAGACGAGGAAGTGGTGTGTTTTCTAATTCTAACAATCAAGCGAAGGGTGTTGGAGGAAGTTCTAATGTTTCTAAACCTATCAGTAGACCAGTGGTGAAGGAGGCTGAGAAGACAAGGGTTAACAATGGTTTCAAATGTTACAATTGTCAGGAAATGGGTCATAAAAGCAGTGAGTGTCCAAAACCAAAGAAGAGAACCATGATTGCAGAAGTTGACGATGAGGATGTTGATGAAGATTGTTCTAATCCAGCTGAGGAGGATGAGCAGGATATTGCGTCAGGAGACGAAGGTTGTAACCTAATGCTGAGGAGATCGTGTTTAACACCGAAGCAGGAGGAAGATAGTTGGTTGAGGAGTAATATCTTTCAGTCAACATGTACTATTCTGGGGAAGGTGTGTAAGTTTGTGATCGACGCAGGAAGCTGTGATAATATTATTTCAACCGAAGCTGTGACAAAGTTGAATGTGAAGACAGAGAAACATCCGAGTCTATACAAGTTAGCATGGTTGAGAAAAGGAGGAGAAGTGAAAGTGGATAGACGAGTTCGTGTACCATTCTCTATTGGGAAGAAATACAAAGATGAAATATGGTGTGATGTAGTAGAGATGGATGTTTGCCACTTATTATTGGGAAGACCATGGCAATATGATCGAGCAGTACTACATGACGGTCGGACCAATAGCTATAGTTTTATGTTTAAAGGCACGAAGATTATCTTAGTTCCGAAGAAGAGATCACAAGAAGAAAGTAAGTCAGAAGAAATCGAAGAGCTGAAAACTTTATTATCTTTGAAGGAGTTTGTTAAGGAGGTTGAGGAAGAACCAGAAGTATTCTTGTTGATTGGACGAGAAAGCAGTGAAGAGGTTGAAATTCCAGAAGAAGTTAAACCAGTTTTGAAAGAATTTGACGATGTATTTCCAGAGGAGTTACCAACGGAGTTGCCACCGTTGAGGGATATACAACATCAGATAGATCTTGTTCCAGGTGCTGTGTTGCCCCACAGACCACATTATCGAATGAGTCCGAAGGAACATGAAGAGTTGCGGAGGCAGGTAGAGGAATTGCTTGAACAGGGGCGTGTGCAGGAGAGTCTGAGTCCTTGTGCTGTACCAGCTTTATTGGTACCCAAGAAGGATGGGACATGGAGGATGTGCACTGACAGTCGAGCATTGAATAAGATTACTGTGAGATATAGATTTCCAATGCCGAGGTTGGATGATTTGCTGGATCAAATAAGCGGAGCTACTATATTTTCGAAGATTGATTTGAAGAGCGGATATCATCAAATTCGTATCAGACCAGGAGATGAGTGGAAGACTGCTTTTAAAACCAGGGAGGGTCTATACGAATGGTTGGTCATGCCATTTGGTTTATCAAATGCACCAAGTACTTTCATGAGGGTGATGAACCAGATTTTTCGACCATTCATTGGAAAATTTGTGGTGGTATATTTTGATGATATTCTGATTTACAGTGGGAGTTCAGAGGAACATCTGAATCATCTTAGAGAAGTGTTGATGGTGTTACGACAAGAACAATTTTATGCTGCAACGAAGAAATGCGTGTTCATGACGCATAGTGTTTTATTTCTGGGGTATGTTGTTTCAGAGAAAGGAATACAGGTTGACCAAAGTAAAGTTGAGGCGATCAGAAATTGGCCGCAACCCAAGACGATAACGGAAGTTCGTAGTTTTCATGGGTTGGCTTCATTCTATCGAAGGTTCATTCCACACTTTAGTAGTGTGATGGCACCTGTTACAGATTGTATGAAAGGCAAACAGTTTTCATGGTCAGAAGAAGCAGGGGTTGCTTTTGGGAAGATCAAGGAATTGCTGAAGTCTGCACCAATTCTAGTGCTACCTGATTTTCAGTTAGTTTTTGAACTACATACTGATGCATCCAAGGTTGGGATTGGAGGGGTGTTGAGTCAGAAGGGGCGTCCAATTGCATATTTCAGTGAGAAGTTGTCAGGAGCGAAGATGCGATACAGTACGTATGATGTGGAGTTCTATGCTGTTGTACAATCTATTAAACACTGGAGACACTATCTGTTTCAGAAAGAGTTTGTTCTGTATACTGATCATGAAGCATTGAAGCATTTGCAAGGGCAAGACAAGATTTCATCGAGACATGCATCGTGGATTGCATATCTACAACAGTTTACTTTTGTTGTGAAACACAAGTCAGGGGTGACAAATCGAGTGGCTGATGCTTTGAGTAGGAGGAGTCATTTGTTGGCTACGCTGAAAGTTGAAGTGACGGGGTTTGAAATATTGCCAGAATTATTTGTTGAAGATCCTTACTTCATGAAGTTTGTTGATAAAGTTAAGGAGGGAAAGACGGATGAGTTTTTGATGGTAGATGGTTTTCTTTTTAAAGGAAGTCGATTATGCATACCGGAGGGTAGTCTGAGAATGAAGATTATCAAGGAGTTACACGAAGAAGGGCATGTTGGAAGAGACCGTACCTTCCAGTTGATTTCACAATCCTACTTTTGGCCATCGATGAGGAAAGAAGTGGAGAGGTTTGTTGAGCGTTGTCATATTTGTCAGGTTTCGAAAGGAACTGCGACTAATGCTGGTTTATATATGCCATTACCTGTACCAAGTAAACCATGGGTTGATGTGAGTATGGACTTCGTGTTGAGATTACCGAGGACACAGCGTGGTAACGATTCCATATATGTGGTGGTGGACAGATTTTCGAAAATGGCGCATTTTATTGCTTGTAAGAAGACGGCGGATGCTGTGCATGTTGCTCAGTTGTTTTTCAGGGAGATCTATCGACTTCATGGATTGCCAGAATCTATTGTGTCGGATAGAGATACTCGATTTCTGAGTCATTTTTGGTTGAGTTTGTGGAAAATGGTGGGAACGAAGCTGAAGTTCAGTAGTGCTTATCATCCGCAAACGGATGGACAGACTGAGGTGGTTAACAGATCTTTGGGAAACTTGTTGAGGTGTCTTGTTCAAGATAATCTGAAGAGTTGGGATGTGAAGTTATGTCAGGCAGAATTTGCCCATAATCATGCTGTGAATCGAAGTACTGGGTTCAGTCCGTTCCAGATTGTTTATTCAAATTTACCGAAGGGACCGTTAGACTTAACGATGATACCACACTCGAAGGGGACAATTAAGAAAGCTGCTGATTTTGTTGAAGGGCTGACGGAGTGTCATAAAATCGTTCAAGAACGATTAGAGAAAGCAAATGAGAAATATAAACGAGCTGCAGATTTGAAACGACGAAATGTTGAGTTTAACGAAGGAGATTTGGTTTATGCAGTATTAACAAAAGATCGTTTTCCAGTAGGCGCTTATAACAAGTTGAAAGCCAGGAAAATTGGTCCGGTGAAAGTTGTGAAACGAATCAATGAAAATGCTTATAAACTAAAGCTGCCGGATGATGTGTATACGTCTGACGTATTCAATGTTAAGCATCTCGTACCATATCATGGGAATGAGTTTGTTGGGGATGACGAGTGTGCAAATTCGAGGTCGAATTTCTCTCAACATGGGGAGGATGATGTAGCTCAGACCGGAGATGAAGGCATAAGTCGTAGGCGACTTATGGAAGGAGCTATGAGTCATCTACGAGTTAAGAAAACAGGCATGAGTCGTGACCGACTCAACTGGGGTGAAGGCATAAGTCGTAACCGACTTAAGGAGGCGGTGATGAGTCGTCTCCGACTCAACTGGAAAAACAAAGGGGACGTTGCTTCAAGGTTGCGACTTAACGAAGCGGATTTAAGTCGGCACCGACTTAAGGAAGGTGATGAGTCGGCACCGAGTTACAAGGCACAAGTGTTAAGTCGACCCCGACTTAAGGAAAGAGATAGGTCGGCACCGAGTTACGACTTATTTAAGTCGGTCGAAATTTTAAGTCGCGAAAGCCCTGATGCCGTTGATTTCTCTGCCGAGTTAACCTCCACCATTGGTTCTTTTGAGATGCCGCATGTTTTAAGTTGCTGAAGCTGTTGCCGTTGATCTTGATGCCGAGTTAATCTGGACCGCTATTCTTAAGTCGTTAATAGTTGAGTCGTGTAGAGCTGTTAAGTCGGCAACGACTTAAGCGGGTCTGTTTGTAAGTCGGTATGTTGTAAGTCGGCAACGACTTAAGGAGTTGTCTGTTGTATTTTCTGTTGTAAGTCGGTATATTGTAACTACATGGGCTTAAGTCGTGTACGACTTATGTTGAGTCGGAGGATTTGATAAGTCGGAACCGACTTAGTACTTGTAATATTTTTAAGCTTTCTGAACTGTGTTGTAAATAAGGCGACTTATGTTAAGTCGGCAAGGTTGATAAGTCGGTTGCCGACTTATGACTTGTACTTTTCTGTTTTGGTGTGTTGTAGCCTATAAATAGGCAAGTGAAGTCATTTGTAAAGGTTGTTGATTTTTAATAAAATTCTCTTTTGATTGCTTTGTGCTTTCATTCCAAATTGGTAGTTGAGTGTAATCTCCTATCTCCTCTTTCGGATAATCGAGTGCGCTCGATTCAACGATTGTAGAAGCCGATTCGCGGAATCAAGTGCGCTTGATCAACGCTTGAAGAATTGAAGATCTTTGAACCCGGTATCGTGCGCGATCAACGAGTTCGAGATAGCTAGAGTTCGGTATCTTCGGATCAATGAATTCGGGCAATTCAGCATTCATCAATCCATCGACTGCTACTTTCACCGATCTACATTGTTTTGAATTATCCGCTGCGTCAGTTGGCGAGATAATAGCGATGAACAAGGAGAGGCGGAGACGATCGCGATGGGGGGAAAAGATTTGCTGGAGATCGAGGCAATGTTCGGTGAGGCCGGAGAGGCTTCTCGTGGTGGAGTTCGTCGACGATGGAAGGATTTCCGGTGATGACCATTCCAGATTTTGGGTGTTGGGTTCGATTTTGATATCGAGGTGATATCGTCGAACTGGGTTGGCGATAGGGGTGTCGAGGCTAGGGATGACTGGTCGATGATCAGAGGCGAGGTCGGAGTGGCGTCGTACTGACGTGCACGTGCACGTGTGCACGTTTGGGTGGCTGTGTTGTTTCGTTTTGGAGAAGACGAGTTCGACTCGGGGAGATGTTCGAGTAAATGGAGCTACGACTCGAAGCAGGAACGTACGCGTGTTTTCTCGCGAGTAACACGGGGCAGGCTTCGTGTTTTGTGGGGATGTACTCGGGTTGTTCTTTAAGCAACCCGGGTTTTGAAAATTTTAAAGCAAATCACATTTTAGGTTTGAAATTTAAAGCTGGAACAAGTTTCTAAGTATTCAAACAAGTCGTAAGTAAATAGTTGTTTAATTTGACTCAATATGTTTGAAATGTTTTTTTTCAAAAGATTTTAAATGTAGTGTAAATTAAATGTTCAAGTTATTTTGTTAAAATAAATCATATTCAAATTTTATTTCTAAATTTGGTTTAATGAAATAAATGATTTAAGTAAGTATGAAATATAAATACAAGTTTATTTTAAATTAGATATGTTGAGATTAATTAAGGAATTATAAATTAATGAAGGTGATTAAGGAAAGATAATAAATTAAGGGCTAATTAATTAATGTGATTAATTAAGGATAATTAATTTAAGAATAATTTATTAATTATTAATGGTTAGTTAATAAATGATTTAAAGGATAATTAATTATATTGGTTTGTAATTAATTAATGTTAATTAACCCAGATTAGAAATTCATAAGTAATTAATCTAATTTGAATAAATCAGATAATTAACTGACCTTACTTATGAATATTTGGATTTGATTGGATGATTGAATTGTTTGATATTTCCTGATCTGTGATGCTTTGTGATATATTCTGATTGGTGCGTAACCTTTACTGCAGTTTATTTATCTGAAATTTATATATATCTGTGATCTGTGCATGAACGATAAGCGTTATAGTTTATACCGCTTATCAACTATATCCTGTATTTTGATCTGTGATGATTCATCGTGTTGCACTATTGTGTTAAACCCCTGGACCACACTTTTACACACACAAATATGGATTTCACGTGGAAATTGATTAAGTCACAGATAATTCAAATCAATGTTTTTGAAATTGAAATTTTAATTTCAATTGATTTTGAAATTTGAAATTTGGGTTTAAAGTGAAAAGATTTTGAAATGGAATTTCAAAGATAAAAGTTATTTTGAATAACTTAATCGAGTTTTGAAAATTTAAATAATTTGATTTAAATTTGAATTCAAGTTGGAAATTGAATCCTATGATTTGGAACTAGGGATCAAAGATATTATAAATGTGTTTTCTATGAATTTGAACCATTTTAAAATATTGATTTGAGAATTTGAATTTAACCCGAAGATTTCAACTCGTATGGATGAATCAGATTTTCTGAAATGAAACTGTTTGTTTTAAAAGAATAAAAGCTTTCAGATAAGAAATGAAATTCCAGTTTAATTAAAGGAATTTCAAGATTGAATTGAAAAATGGTTTTTCAAGTTATGAATGAATTGTTTTGAAAAGCTATGATTTGAATCTGTTTATTTTTAACAGATTTAAAAATAATGATTGGTTTTAATCATTTGAAATGGGATTGTTTTGAAAGCTATAAGTTAAATCTTGATTTAAAGATTTAACGAGTTAATCAAATTGAAATGGAAATTAATTTGGAAAATCTGTGAATGAATCTTTTGTTTAAAAGATTAAAGTGTGGAAACTATTTAAACCGTAAAGATTGAATCTTTTTGTTTAAAGATTTGAAAATGGTAATTTGTTAAACCATTTGAAAAGGAAGTTTGGGTTTAAGTTGTGACTTAATTGAAATCCAATATCCATATGTTTTTAAATATTACACTCACTATTCGGTTTAGCCGGGAGAGGACCTTTGGGTCGTATAACCCATTCCGAATATGTGATACGTCGATATGGATAGCATTTGAAGACCGGTGTTGAAGACCGGATATTTTTGAAAACGGAAGGATTACCGTCGAGTTACTCTACATCGGCTGATCCCCGGTATAGAGGTTTTATCATCCTTAGTGACGGGAAGTCCGGACGTGATTGGAAATTATCCGGATTTGCAAGGGCTTCGTGAGAAGTGCCTTCGGTTCTGTTCGATCCCGGAACAGACTTGTATGGATTGTATGTCTGACATTACACTTTGAGATATAAAGCCGATTTCTTTCAAATACATATCTGTTTGGTGGCGGAGAATTTATTCTCTTAGCTTAACACCCTTCTCTGAGACGTACGAGCTCAGAGGTTATGTAGTTGAAGGTTATCAGCGATATATTCCCAATTTGGTAATGTGGCATGCTGAGTGTTGCTGTGTGATGATCAGTGTTTGATCATTTGTGATATGATCATTTGTTTGATCATTTATCTTTGTGATCATAGGTTGATCATCTGTTGATCCAAAGCATGGCTTTGTGACAAAGCGTAGCTTTGTGGACGAGACTTCATCAGGGCCTCACAACCCGGAAATGGTCGAAACAGGAATGTTGCGGCAAGGTTATGAGGGTCGCGCCCTTTAGGGTATGTCATTTCCTTCTGGAAAAGGGTGGTGTCATGGTATGGAGCCCAGATACTTACTCATGTGGATACACTTTATTATGTGTGATGTTGGTTATCGAGGCCTCGGATAAAGGTCCCAAAGGACCGGGGGGTGGCATATTCGTGAGTTACCTGTTACAGGGGTAACCCGGCTTTGTTGGCAGAGAGTAGTTTGTCTCTCGGGACGTCCAGCCAGAGGCGATCCCATGCGACGAAAGGAAGTTCCTTAGCCTGACCATTTGTTGGAAATCCATCTTTCAAATACGAACTTTGTACGGTATTAGTTGTAGAACCTGCCATCTACTTATGGTGGCGCCCCACTGTTTGGATGGTAGCTATAGTAGGCATAGTTCGAAATGTCTATGCTGGCTAAGATTAATATTATACTTTTGAAGTGTTTTCTGCACTATGCACTAATAATAATAATCCAATGATTTTGCGTAGTAAGCATCTTTGACTATCATAAGAAGAAATCTCCTCCAATTCTGCGTTTGCATTGTGTGTGTGGTGGGAGGTCTTATGGTAGTTTCATTTTCTAAAAGCATTGCGGATTTCAATGTTTAAAACCTTTTGTGTTTGTTTTAAAGATAAACTGTTTTTGTTGCTCACACCAGTCCCATGACTGATCTGGAGTTTATTGTTCCCTTCCTAAACTCTGGGTGCTCATAATTTTCCACACGAGCAGTCTAGAGTTGGGTTTCTTTTCAGATATTCAGGTTTAGTAGATTATCTGGAGCTAGTTCATTCATCGGAGTTGGTAATCTTGGAGTTGTATATTCATTCTTGTCTGAAGATCATTTTGGAGTTATCATTTCTATTGATATTGTCCCGCTGCTGTTGTTATCATTTTCTTTTCCGCTGCTATTTCTTGTATCATATCTCTGATGTATATTGATATTCATTGTATCACTCTATTGTATCAGATATTGTATATCAATGTATTATTCTTTTCTTCCGCTGTGTTATTTACTTAATTGTGTTATAGCTCCGGCGAATCAGATTTGAACGGTCGAATCTGCGGCATTCTAGTACAAAGTGAAGTACGGATGCCGATTTTCGAGCGGGCAAAACCCGATACGTTACAATTGCATCGGTTTTTTATAACAACCGATGCAAACTAATCTCTCTATTGCATCAGCTATTTATACCTAATGCAAAAAAGCCATTTTCAGAAACCATTATTACAGTACTCAAATAGACTATATATATATTATTGATTATAACAAACAATTATTGCATGCAATATTACAATCATTCAAAATTAAATTTGATGGAAAATACAAACTGAATAACATAATACCAAAATAAACATATATCAATTAAAGTGTCATTACTTGCCTCAACTAAACAACTTGTCATTCCTCTACAAAACAAGCACTCCACTGCCTCGGTCACCACTATCCTACCCAACCCCAATTCGCCAAACATTCTCACTCCACAGTCAGTACTTCATACACATTCCAACCTGCCACTATCCCATCAGCAACACCTTATAAACTGCAATTCACTTCTCACATTGCTCACTGCCATACATCATCCAATCATCTCTGCTTATTTCCTACAATTCACCAGCCTCATCATTTCCACTATCTGCCCCATAGCAACATCCACAACACAGCATACTGCTGCTAAACTATCATTCCTTACTCCACTTCCTATTCACTTCTACAAACTGCACAACCACAAATTGCCTCATTTATGCCATATTCACCTTTTTGAAGAGCTTTACCTTTTGTGAGTTCAGAAGCAACGTACCCAAGTGTTAGTATAGTGATTTTAACCTCAGAGCCTAGCTCTGGTCTTAAAGTCTCACACAACCTGATCAGTGCTCCCTTGTTTGCCTAAATATCACATTATAGTTGTCAGTACATACTTGAAGTTGATTGTGAATTTAAAGCTGAAGCATTTTCATGGTCTAATGACCACAAATCAATGAAGCAAAAAAACAAGTATTTTCAATTTGAGTAACAATTCAAGGTTAAATCATTTGAGTATGACCTATTTTAAGAATGTAACTTGTATTACAATGAGTATGAATGCATAAGGAAAAAAACATGGTCAGAAACAGATTTTTATCTACATAATCCAATAAGTTAACATAAGGTATAGTATATTAATATCAACTGTCTATAAGAATATCAACTGCAAATAGTAATTATTTTAATTTTATCTTTATTATATAGTTTACTAATAAAGAGTTTGGGCCACAAATTTCAAGATTACACATGTAAATCGCATTTAATTTTAATATGTATAAACAAACAACATATATTATCAAACCAAGTTAGATTGTTTCCCAACACAAATAGTAATTATACAAGTATAGTATGTGACTATATTCTCAAATCCAGGCTGCATCACTGTATACCATTCTGATTAGAAGTGTCCCCAATTTTGATGAACTAGAAACTGCCATGCCAAGTCAATGATTAGACTTTAAAATGTTATTTTGATGTTTCAATGAACTTTAAAATGTTATTTCAGGCTCACATCTTCAAAATATTATTTTGATATTTCTCTTCTTTATGATTCACAGCTTGTTGTAATTTCATTCATTGCCATGACGGTCTTCATACGTACGAAGATGCATCACGATAGGGTGAATGATGGACTAATATATATGGGTGCACTATTTATATATGTGTCACGATATGGTTTGTTACCTGAAATGAGAGATGAGGATTGATACCTGATGTTCTCCGCTACAGGTGGTTAATATAACTGTAAGTCCAAAAACATTAGCAGTCCAAGTCTTAGAATCACGGGGTTTATTTCCAGAAGCAAAACGGTTCTGGATTGGCTCAGGAGCTTTGCTTGTATATATTATTGCCTTCACTTTCCTATTCACTGCTGCACTTGTTTATCTTGACCGTGAGTATCGACTTTCTTTGTCACCTACGACAAATAAATATCTTGTTAAACTACAACATTAAGTTTCATGGTTAAACATGTCTATTGTTGAAGTTAAGGAATCCAAACTGAAAATACCATATTCGGTCAACACAAATGCAATTCTTCATCAAAAGACGCATAATATGGCATTCAAATACCATGATTCTATTATCATCCTTAATTTCTAACAATATTTTGTGTTAATCAGCACTTAAAGAAGGACAAGCAGTAATGTCCGAAGAAGTTTTGGAGGAGAAGAATGCAAACAGAACAGGAGAGCTATCATCAAAGGGAGAAAAAAAATTCAAACTGCCGTAGTAACGGGGGACAGTAAAAAGGGCATGGTTCATCCATTTGCTCCCCTTTCATTGACTTTCGATAATATAAGGTATTCTATCGATATGCCATAGGTAATATAAATATATAACATTTCAAATTGGAATCAAGATCTTGGTGAATGAATGTGAATATTTAGGAAATGAAAGTTCAGGGTAAAGAAGAAGACAAACTAGTGTTACTGAAGGGTGTGAGTGGGGCTTTTAGGCATCCATTTGTTTTACCCTTCATGACTGTATATTTATCATCAAAATTCTCAGATATATGTATTATTTGTTTCAATGCTGGAAGATAATGTGTACATTACTTGAGAAGCTATGTAAGGACATGCTCTGAGTGGTGATAACTAAAACAGACATGATTCTAGTTATAAGATTAAAAATATATCAATTCATACACTAAATATATACTTAGCTCTTAGAAAGTACAGTATTTGAAAATATGATAACTGAAACACACACCTGTTAATTGTAGCTATTTTATGCCAAAATAAAACGATGATATGTTCCTTTGAAACCTGTTAATTGTGATATGTGAATGTTGTGTTCATAAATATATAATCAGGCAACGCATTATTGTTTGTACTCCTGTTATTTACAGTTTCCTATTATTGTTTCACTATCAAATATCTCATATATCGAAAGAGAGTAGTATCTAATCTAAACTACCATGAGTGTTTATTAGTTTAGTTTATGTGAAGAATATGAATGTGTTCATTCATATTCTTTTTAAGGCCATTGATTTATTTCTACAAAAGTAAATCAGTGCATAAAGGATCCAACTCAAGTACCTCTGAATATCGTTGCACTTCCAACTCCACCATCCAACCCAGCCATTCACCATTCAAAATTTGAATTCTGGAATTAAGCATCCAATATATTTTCATGTAATTCATAATTTTTATTACAAAATATTTCTGATGATGGTAATTCCTCTGTAGGAAATGAATCATCAATTCTATAAAATACAGCAAACTATGATAACATACATGTGAACACTAAAATAAAAACTACAATCTGTACCGTTACAGAAAGGATAAAAATATTGACTTTATGAAATATACCTATACAATGTTATATTAGTACAAGTTGAGAATGTAATCTGCTCTGTGTCGAATAGCATGGTCTTTTACCAAAACCTTAAACATTATCACACTGTATGTGGTTCAAGATATGAAGTTATCTGCAATGTATTGAGGATCATATAAAATCAATATATAACCAATTTAAAAGATGCATCATAAACCATGATGTAGTAAATAAAATGCTATATGATGATAATGCAATATCACACTAGTATAATGAGGATCAAATCATGCACAAGAAAGCTTCAGTTTCACATGTTTGCCTTTAGAAGTTGATTCGAAAACAAGAAAGGTATACAAACCAGTTTTATTTATATCAGTGAATGGTATACTTGTCAAAGTTAAGCGTATTGTATATAAATAAATATACATTGGTTATTTATTGTACTATGGTATTTTGACATTTTCCCTGACATCACTTCAGTTGAAGAGTATCTGTTCAAGCATCAAAAAGATCACATGAGATGATGAATGCATCAACCAAAAGTTGTGTTCTTCCTGAGATATGAATAAAGAAAAAAGCATAGTGATAATGTTCATTTGATTACGTGGTTAAGTATCAATTTTTTTTCTAAATCTACATGAATACTAGGAGCATATCCGATAGCTAGTGATATAGATAGGAGTGCAAGTTGAACAAATCGATCTAGATATGATCATGTTCAAGCGTAGAAGGATAGGACATCTCAAGCAAACCATGCTAAGTGTTTTGTGACGTAAGATTGACCCACTAATGAATACAACATACCTAACAGAAAAAGAAAAAAAAATCATTTTGTTTCGTAATACTTCATAGAATAATGTTTTACTTCGAATTAATCTTAGCAAACACGGTATTTGTAAAATATGGATGATTATTGCAAAATTTTATATTTTTTCATCATACATGTGTACTGTTGTTTAATTTAGCTATGAGCGATTGAAGGGAGTTTGATTCTGAGAGAACAGACTTTTTTTTTCTTTCTTTTTGTTAAACAGCTACGTATTTCGATTGCGGTGATACTTCGGTTATGGTATTATAACGAGCACATTTATGTCAATAGCAGCAGATGAAGTTAATGATTCACAAATAACTCTCATTCTAACGCAAATCGAAACAAAATTGTAGATATAAATAAAGACAGGTGCCTGATCCCATGTTGTAAATTTAATACCTGTAATATCTTATTCACTATATTTAATTCACACACCCAACTACAACTACTTGCCATTTCATATCCATAATAAATACAATTAAACAACCTCTGTTTGCACATTAATTTTATATAATTCAGCCCCATTGCATTTATTTCGTTCAATTCTCCACTACCCTTTTCTTCAAGGCAAACTTTAATAAAAACAGCCTTCTCATCTACCTAGAGGGAGAAAGAGCGAATCTAAGGTTTTTTTTCATGGCGGCATCTCCTTCTTATTGCCGACAGTCTCCTCTTTCGCGCTCTCCTCTCTTCACTCCCGTAAGTTTTTCCATTTTTTCCTTTCGTTACCGTATCTATACTATTTATACAGTACAACTTGATGATCACCTTAAGCAACTATGCATATTTTTTAAATTGTTCCGAATATATATATCAGGGGATAACACATATAGACTCAGATTCCTGTATTATTATTATTTTCTAGTAAAAGAAGCACTAATTTCCAGTATAACATTTGAAACCTTTGGCACTTGAGTTATTATAATATCATCCTGTGATTGAACTATCTGGAATATCTATACTGAAGTTCACCTTTGAAAACTTATGAACAGTACCGTTTGTGTTATCTGTGTATCAGCAGTAAAAATTTGATAATGCGCCTGGTTATATGAGCTGAAGAAAGTAGGACTTATTATTATTGTATTAGTACAATCTATTTGTGAAGTGGATGCTATGCCTCAGTTTTGGGTTTTGTTGGTATTATTATTGTACTAAAAGACATTTCAAGTAAAAATTATATGTTTAATCAGTAGTATATACCGCCACAACAAGTACGGTTGGTCTGCGACACTTATTAGTAAACCAGAAGACAGATTTCGGTATTTTTTGTTTTATTTGTTTTTTTCTTGTATTGATTTTGTCTGTAGCTTGGTCTGTTTCAGTTTATAATTCTTGGATATCATTAGTCTGTGTAAACACAGTTTTATATATATATATATATATATATATATATATATATATATCGACTTATTAAATATTACATTAGAACTGCCAAACAATATTTAGAGAGAAATATCTTCAAAAGTTCGGGTCTATCAACTTTTGTCTACTACGTAGTCTAATTTATCTTAATATAAGAGATTTACTAAATTTCCTATAAACTCACACAATCATTCATGCATGTACATTGCGTATGCAAAAGAATAGCTACTACAAGTGAGGTACCTTTCAGGTAAAAAGAACATGAATTAATCTGAAAGGTAATTTAGATAAATAATACCTGGTCAAAACAATAACTTAATTTCATGTGGTAGATCTACAGATTGTATTAAACAGATGAAAATGAAACCCATCAATAAAATTTATAGTTATTTTAGCAACCTCAAAACAAGATGTTAAAAAAATTTAATTCTAAAGGCATATCAACATTTGAGGTTCCTTTGAACTCTTTTGTTTGAACTGGAGTATTCTTTTAATTTTTAATAACACTCGGAAAACTTAAAAAGATTTTCATATATATATATATATATAATAAACATGATGAGTCTATACATATCAAAATATAATTACTAAATTTAATAAATTATTATAAGAAATTAAAAGACCGTCACAGCTGGCAAATTTGTTAGATTTTATTTTTCTCCTTCCATAAACGACAAATGATTTTATTAAATCAACGCCCTATAGTCCTATGTAACTATGCTCCGGTTGATTTTATCAAAAGTGATATGATAACTAAAGACAGATCCAAATTGATGCGGTCACTATAAGATAGTTCAAATTGATATGTACAAGCCAGGAATTCAAGCATACAAATAAAATCAAGTTTGTAATGAAGTGCAGCAACCCAAGGAAAAACGTACGAAATGAATCACAACAAAAGTTAAATACAATGTTGATTTTGCAATAACCAGATAATCAGACTGTCAAGACCAAAACAAAGAATAAGCTCTCAATCTACTAAAGAACTTGGTTACGCACTCAACCTCTTATACACAAGCTCCCATAACTCTCATTGTTTATTTACTAAGTTGATTAAAAATTTAATATAAATAAGTAAAAATTTTAGTTTTAAATATATGTATATGGTTATTGAATACATTCTCTCACATAATTGTTCACTTGCACCTACCAGATCTGTCACATGCACCTACTTTTAAATACAACATATTAATTACTTTATATATATGCATTTGTTTTCTTTTAAATGTTCTTAATATACATATGTCAAAAGTAGATTTTTTGTTTGTTTGGATACATACACCTATAGCAACATATTTCTTCAATCAAAACTTCTTCCAAGCATAGAGGATAACACAGATCCTAATAAGCATCATAAGATGGATGACATAAATGAAATTAGGATTGTCCTTTAAACTCATTTACTTTGTCACTATAGTGATTAAATTGTGTACCTTTCAGGTTAGTATGAAATCAACAGTTGTTCAGCAAAAGAAAAAAGAAACCAACATCAAAAAATTTAGTTAGCTAGAAACCAATCCTGTTTTTTTATCAGTAGCTATGCACAGGCTTCAACTCAAGGATTCATTCTATAATGTTCACAGTGTTCAGGAAAAATTATAAACGTTTGGTAATCAGTACAGAACCAAATATGCAAATGTTACAATTATAATGAAAATTCGATAATAAAAATACTAGTCGACAAACACAACCCAAACAAGTAGAAATTTACCTTTGTCATCCTTCTTCATCTCTACTTCGCGATGGACTCCTCCAAGATCCAGTATTGCAAAAGCACTCCATTTTTTTCTTCTCCATCTCCTTCATCTCTGGCGAACACCTAATGGCATCGGCATCTGAAAAGTAACGATGAGAGGCGACGTTTCAGACCAAGGAGAAGCTTTAGGCTGGGTCGAATTAATTTTAGAGATTCAAGAATGAAAATATTAGGCTTTATTTTGTTTTAGTGGTCTGAGAAGTTGTGTTGAGACATGGATAAATTCTAGGTTTTGTTCTGGCACTAACAACGAAAGAAAATGAAAAGCAAACGTTAAGCGGGAATGAAAAACCTTGAACCTCTGCTAACCCAATCGCCTCAAACTCGAACCACCTTGAACCAAACTTCAAACCCAAATCAACCACCTCGACCGCCCTCATCGCTAGTACGAGTACCACCCAATACGCCATCGCCTTCTGCAAACATCGCCTCTGCAAATACCACCTCCTTTCAACCACTGCAATTCGCCCCTCTTCAAATCGCGCAACCCAAATTAAAAAGGAATACAATTCGAGTAATGTAAAAAAAGGAAGATTTTGTGCCTTGATAATGAGAAGCCGTGGCCAAATCTAATCCACGAAATCACGTTTGAAATTAACGGTAAAAATCAATTTTAGGGTTTTTTGTTTTGAAGAAACGAATGGGAAAATAAGAAATTGGGATGGCGGGAATAATGGGTGCGTAACGAAAGTGATTTCATCTGACCTGTACTACCTAAATAATTTGAAATTGCATCGCCTTTGCTAGTGAACTGATGCAAATTAACGTAGTTGCATCAGTTGACTTTAAAACCGATGCAACTAAAACTATTTGCATCGACATATTTGCATCGGTTGTTGGTGACAACTGATGCAAATTTGATTTTTTATTACCTATTGCTTTCCACGTACCAATTGCATCAGTTATTAAGACAGAACTGAGGCAAATAGTTCTATTTGCATCAGTTTTTACTTCAACTGATTCAAATGAGGCGATGCAAATGGCCTGTTTTGTAGTAGTGCTACTGGAAAAACTATACATACATATAAATATACGCTAACATCAATATACTAGAAAAGAAAAACTATTATATATAACTACTCACGTACATATATACAAGGCCGAGGCTGCTGGCAGGCGAAGGTGGAGGCCAGGCGAGTAGAAGGCACTTCGGTGGAAGGCGAAATGCTAGGCTTGCGTGGCAAAATATGGGGAATGGTGTAGGTGATGGGTTTCAGGCGAGATGATGAGGGGAAGACGGCCGCGTGAGGTTATGGCGCGGAAAGGCAGTTGCTTCGAGTCACGGTGGTGAGAGCTAGCGCGGTGATGGTTTTGGAGGGGGGGTGGAGAAAGGGGAGCCGGCTGTTGAGGGTAAGGAAGAGAGATGGAAGCGGTGGAGTTTTGCCAGAAGAGGGTGGAGGCAGAGTGGGGCTGAGATCATGCATGGCTGTTCGATCAGTTCAGGGGAGAGGAGGATGGTCGCGGTTGTTACAGGTGGCGGGTGGGAGGAGGAGTTGTGGGTCAGTGGGTTTTGGGTTAAAGGCCACGTGTGGTGAGGTGGCAGATCTGTTAGATAGGCTCGGTATGGAAGGGTAGGCGTTTAGGCTGGGTGGCGGAGGAAAGCTGGTGGTAGCGTGGGAAGCTACGGGTTGCCAAGGTCAAGGGAATGAGGTAGAGCAATTGAAATGAAGGAAGGTGGCAGGCTAATCTAATACAAATTTAGATTTGAAGAGACAGATCCGAGAAGAATGAAAAGGAGAAATAAATGGGCTAGCGTTTCGGTCTAGGAGAGAGCGATTCAACAGAATTTGAAATAATGGAGATGTAACCGATGACCATTGAATCAGCAAAAATTATTAAAGCAATTTATTATATTGCTTGGCCTGCACGTTCAAATTTTGAAAAGCAAACGGAAGGGTAAAGTCGCAATTTACGGTACCGTTGCAACGAACAGCTTATTGTTTTCGTCGCGTACCGGACCTCAAAATACAAAAATAAATATACCGTAGAGATCAGCACGACGAGACGATCAAAACGGTATACAGATATCTGCGGTACGATCATCCGATCAAAAGTCAATAATCGGTACCGAAAATGCTGCTATTTTGCCAAAATAAGATGAACGGAGCAATAGATCTCCAAATTTGACGAAACGAAAGATGACGTCTCACTCAGAAGATGCTTTAAAAATTTTCTATGTAAAAATATTCAGGTTTGGAAAACATTTTATTATCATCAATTTTAACTGATTAAATTGAAGTAAATTTACGTGCGAAATAAATTTTCATATTTTCGGATGAAAATTTACCAGTTGCTATGTTTAATTAGACGCATTCCAAATATCAAATTTATATTTCAAAATTTTATCGTTTAAAATTTCACAAAATTTAACTAATTAAATAAATAAAACCACTGAAATTTACGGGTCGTTACACTCTCCCCCACTCAAAACTTTTCGTCCCCGAAAAGGAAGGAGGTAGGAGAATAGAGCCAACCAGAAAGAAAATTGGCTTTGAAAACAAAATAAACAACTGATTTTAAAACTATATAAATTTCAAATTAAACTAATTAATATCCAACATTTTGGTTAACTCCATTTGAGTTCACTTAAGTTAAATCAACCTATCTGTTTCTAAATTCATTATCCTTTTTATCTAGTCATCCTAAGTTAACAATTTCTAAATCATCAAATTTGTATAATCATTTATTATACACATGTTTATTCAACAAATTTAATTCTTTTATTCTAAATTATTATTAACTTTATTCCACTTAATATCTCCTATCACATATATTTAAACCATATAAATTAATTTAAACCATATAAATTTCAATTTAAATTAACTTATATTCAGCAATTGATTTTAAATTCAAGGTATTTCCATAAGTTAATCTAATTTCAATTTATTAATTCCTTCAAACAAATTTATTTGTCTCATCTATTATTAAATTAACTTATTATCCTATTTATCTCTATTAACATCTTTATAATAAAATTTAAGTGTATAACATTTACTATAACACTCAAATCTTTCCTTATAAAGTCATTTTATATTGTATATTATCCAATTACATTTTTAACTTCTGAAAATTTTTAGGTAAGTTATATAAGAATGAAATTGGGTATTATACAAGTAAAATTTTCCAATTTAAATATTTATTCAAGAATTTAAGATTTTAAATTTCCGATTTCAATTTAAACCATTTAGATATAAGTATATATACTATATATATCAAATTATATATGATCATGTACCAATATATATATATTATAAATCAAGTCATACTTCGGAAATTCAAATCAAATTAATTTTTCAAAACAAAAATGTAGCAAAGCTACAGTATGGTCTCTCCACTTCGAAACTCGAAAATAAATGTCGATGATGCGGCCGTCATCACCGAAATTATTTTCCAGCGACAAAGAGAAGAGCACTGATTTAAACATTTAAAATTCTTTGAAAACCCTTTTATTCGAAAATACTTTAAATAATATACATTTTAAGACTTTAAAACAAAGTTTGCAGTCACCAGAAATTTAATTCTTAAATTCTTAATTTGAATTCCTTTCAATTCCAAATAAATTTATAAACCACAATTTATAAATTCATTTATATTACAATAAATGATAATCAAATATTATCATTTCAAACAGCCAATTTTAATTAACTTATTAAATCGCAGAATTTTTTTTTTTTTATAAAATCATACAAAATTCATTTCATTTACCCAATTTTAAAATAATATTGTCTCAGTTTGCTCTGTTCAAGTGTTTTGGAAATCCTATCGATAGCGTTGATCAGACGAATCGATCGAAAACCCAAATCAACATCAACAACTCAAACAACACAATATATAAAACATTTTAATATTAATAAAAATACCAATACACTCCCTCACACGATGATTCCAGAATTGGATTCCGACAAAAGGATAGAGATCCAAATATAGAGGGACTCTAATCAAAGAGAATTCTAATCTAAAATAGATAGGCTCGAAACGAAAGTTAGATGATTACATTTCAAACAGGAAGATGGATAAAGTTGTATAAATCGCGGGCAACCTTAACCGGGTCAACCGTGACTTCATAGATAAGATCGATGTAGAATTCTGAAGCAAATCGACATTCAATTACCAGAGGTAGAAATCTGGTATAGCATAAGATAGCAGCATCGTAAACCGAGGATATAGAAATCTCCGGTGAATCAATACCGATTGTAAAGGAGTTTCACCCCAGTACAAATTATTCGAAGATTGGCGAGACCGCCGATTTATTACAGAGATCGTTCGAAGTGGAGTTATGAGATACTCCAGAATCAAAAGACACGAATGGGGAGACACGAATGGACTTTGTAACCGAAGTGAACGTTCCAAAATTCAAAGGAACCGAGTCAAAGAAGAAGAATTCAAGCTCGAACGAAAGTGATTCTGTAATTTAATTTACTACATATGCTGAGTTTTGCCTAAAACCAGAGCTCTGATACCACATGTAACGACCCAGTGTTTTGGACCATTCGCATCCATTATAAGTGTATAGGTAGACACTCATGCCGGAGTTGAATTGCTCAAAATACCGCGTTGTAAATAAAATTTGGCAAAACTCAGCATATACAGTAAATAAAATAATTACAGATCACAGACACAGAGTAATATAACAATAATGCAGCGGAAACAAAAGGATAGTAGTTCATGAAGCTACAATATATATATACAGAGTTAGACAAGGTACAACAGAAGTCTCGAATACAATAGATGTCTCAATACAATAATCAAATACAAGATCTGAAAACATCATTGGAATCAACAGAATAACTGAAAGCAGGATCGATAGATAGCTGGATCTCCAAGCGAAGCTCCAACTCCAAAGGTGGGTCTCAAATGCTGTATCACTCAGTCTGACCCGAGCGTAAAGAAAAACCAAAACACAAGAGTCAGGATTAACATTCTTATATAAATAAATCCAACTCAAGTGAAATATCAACTGAAATACAAGTAACTTAAAGGATGTTTGGGATAACCATCCTCTAAGGGTCCGTTAAACTATTTACTATGTAGTAATATTCGCTATTATAATAGTGTCTAAATAAGTAAAGTATAATCATATCGGAAAATAGCGTTAAGGGGATGGAGAACCTTAACGCGGTCGGATCTTAAAATCATAATCGTAGTAAAGCTCGATATGGTAGGTGACACGGCACAACTAGGCAATGCCAGGGTAGATATACCAATTACGCACACAGACTGATGGATACGCATGGCAGCCACTACCGTTCCACCTCGAACAACACTCCCAAATCGGAGGATGGCCATCTAGTCAAATCACAAGTAAGAGTATAATATCGAAGAAATGCGTCCGAGAAGAGGTGCTACCTCACTGGTCCGAGATCGCTCCTGTTTTAGCCACCTTATGCCAACTCACGGGAGTTGGGTCCACGTAACATACCTTAAGAACGTCGCCACCATCCTACTTCATTCTGGAATCTCCACCGCGTACACGGTTGTCAAAGTGGTTTTCGGTATCGACAGAGAGTATGTCCATATCCGATCCCGGTCTCTTTAACAACCAATCGTTATTATAACACCGTGGTCATTTCAAAATAGTTTATACTTCAAAACCAAAATATCATTACTATTTCAAACCCAAATTATCAATGTATTATTTCCATTTCAAAACCCAATTCAATAATATATCATTTCCATTTCCAAAACAATTCAATAATATCTTATTTAAATAAAACCAAATAATTTATAAAGTAAAGTATCAATAGTTTAAATATAATTTAAAATTTCTTTATAAAATAAGATAGTTCTTCAAATTTCACAAATCGATTCAAATTACCTCGAATTCCAAAATTTAATTTAATCAAATCTCAAACCATCAGTTTCAACTCGATTCAGCTTCTAAATAAACCATTTCAAATTATCGATTTCAAATACATATCTGAACCATAAAATAAGCCATTTCAATTTTAATATATTTCAAAGCTTTAAATATTCAACATTTCAAAACTAAATTCGATAAATTTATATACATATCAGATTCACTTTACAATTATTTAGTTTTGAAATATTAGCTTAACATTTCCATAACATTTGAATACAATTTCGATTTTACAATTTAAATAAACAAAATATCTCATTTAAATATTTATACGTTTGAAATATCCATTTAAGTCACCTTTTCAAATTTCAAGTTGTAAATCACTTCTTTAAATTTCAAATTCAATACATTTTAAATCAAACTTATTTAAGTGTAATATTTAAGTATAATTCTTAAATAAAATAAAACTTCAATCGATTTCATATCATTATAAATTCTATATTTCAAAAATATAAATATTAAATAAATACTTAAACATATTATTTATCAACTTTATTAAATCAACTTAAATGAATCTTTTAAAAATCAATATTTATCACAACCATATATTTCTTTTCAAAACCAAAGAAATCATTTTCAAAACATTTATATATAGACCAACGGTGCCTGTATATAATTTTCTATTCTATGGTCAAGTGATACGGATATTTATCATTTCAATCCGCAATTTAAAACATATTCGGGTATATATCTCTTCAACCCGAAATCCCAAATTCAATTCAATTTAAAATCGCTTGGGTTTTTCATTTCAACCCATAACGATTTTCTCCTATTCTACAGATCGTTCGGGTATGTATCATTTCAACCCATAGTGATTCTATACTAATAGGGAACTTGCAGAGTGATAACAGATATGATAAAAAAAATAACAACAGTAACAGGCATATATCAACAATATAAATTACAGATGATGGTGTCAGATGTCACAGGTGAGCAGATACAGATAATGACATATATAACAATGTAAATAACTAACATCAGCATATTTCAATTGACGTTTCAATTGAAATTAAACTTAATAAATATAAGAATACTAATCGTGAGTGATTGCTCACCTTTCGAGGCTAGAGAGGGAGACAATTAAGTTGAGTTACGAAATCCAGGCATGAAATCTCAAGACAAGGTTGGCACGAATTCGACGATCAAGGCTGATAACAGAAATTGACGAATCAAATCAGAACTGGATCGATGACGATAATTAGAATTAGTCTGAAAGAAACAGAAATTATATATATATTATTATTATAGATTTCCTTAAACCCAATACACATATTTAAAATATATATATATACCTATATTTTAACTAATATCCAAACACAATCTAAAATTTAAACCTTTATAAAATAACATTATATATATATAATATTTAAAATTAATATTCATGTAATACCATATATATTTCCTTTCAAAATATAAAGGAACGCATGTATGAATTCATATATACTTATCTCTATACATAACAACTATGCAGACTACGAACAATTAAATGCAGATTATATTTATAACGAAATATATATATATATATATAGGTCAGACTATAAAAGTTATAAGCATATTTCTTTTATGAACAAATGTATGTACATAGAACAGACTGTAACCAGTCATATGCGAAACAAATATATCTAACTTAGATTTTTGCTTACATAAACTTATATGATTGTTGATCATATACATCCCATTACCCAAAATATATGCAGACTGATCCTATATATATCTAATCTCTATATATCTAAAAAATCAGCTATCAATATATAAATATAGTATATACAAATAAAAAAAACAATGCGTAAAGCATACAAAATTTAAAGTCACAGAAAGTATAACCTATATATACCAACACTTCATAATATAATATGAATAATATAATACCTTGAAATATATAACCGCTTTCTAGCAAAACTAACTGTATATATATACATAATACTGTAACACATATATGCTGACATGAAAAATATTAATATAACATAATCCTAACGGAACATATAAACTAATATATGTGTAAGACTAACATATAATATATATATAGCAGGCTACACGCAGCCCAATATACGTAACTAAATATACATATATAGGTTAGTATGTATATTGCAGACAATACAAATAAGTACCCATATATATAACTAACAAATTTCTAACTGCAAACTACTGGAAAAACTATACATACATATAAATATACGCTAACATCAATATACTAGAAAAAAAAACCTATTATATATAACTACTCACGTACATATATACAAGGCCGAGGCTGCTGGCAGGCGAAGGTGGAGGCCAGGCGAGTAGAAGGCACTTCGGTGGAAGGCGAAATGCTAGGCTTGCGTGGCAAAATATGGGGAATGGTGTAGGTGATGGGTTTCAGGCGAGATGATGAGGGGAAGACGGGCGCGTGAGGTTATGGCGCGGAAAGGCAGTTGCTTCGAGTCACGGTGGTGAGAGCTAGCGCGGTGATGGTTTTGGAGAGGGGCTGGAGCAAGGGGAGCCGGCTGTTGAGGGTAAGGAAGAGAGATGGAAGCGGTGGAGTTTGGCCAGAAGAGGGTGGAGGCAGAGTGGGGCTGAGATCATGCATGGCTGTTCGATCAGTTCAGGGGAGAGGAGGATGGTCGCGGTTGTTACAGGTGGCGGGTGGGAGGAGGAGTTGTGGGTCAGTGGGTTTTGGGTTCAAGGCCACGTGTGGTGAGGTGGCAGATCTGTTAGATAGGCTCGGTATGGAAGGGTAGGCGTTTAGGCTGGGTGGCGGAGGAAAGCTGGCGGTAGCGTGGGAAGCTACGGGTTGCCGAGGTCAGGGGAATGAGGTAGAGCAATTGAAATGAAGGAAGGTGGCAGGCTAATCTAATACAAATTTAGATTTGAAGAGACAGATCCGAGAAGAATGAAAAGGAGAAATAAATGGGCTAGCGTTTCGGTCTAGGAGAGAGCGATTCAACAGAATTTGAAATAATGGAGATGCAACCGATGACCATTGAATCAACAAAAATTATTAAAGCAATTTATTATATTGCTTGGCCTGCACGTTCAAATTTTGAAAAGCAAACGGAAGGGTAAAGTCGCAATTTACGGTACCGTTGCAACGAACAGCTTATTGTTTTCATCGCGTACCGGACCTCAAAATACAAAAATAAATATACCGTAGAGATCAGCATGACGAGACGATCAAAACGGTATACAGATATCTGCGGTACGATCATCCGATCAAAAGTCAATAATCGGTACCGAAAATGCTGCTATTTTGCCAAAATAAGATGAACGGAGCAATAGATCTCCAAATTTGACGAAACGGAAGATGACGTATCACTCAGAAGATGCTTTACAAATTTTCTATGTAAAAATATTCAGGTTTGGAAAACATTTTATTATCATCAATTTTAACTGATTAAATTGAAGTAAATTTACGTGCGAAATAAATTTTCATATTTCCGAATGAAAATTTACCAGTTGCTATGTTTAATTAGACGCATTCCAAATATCAAATTTATATTTCAAAATTTTATTGTTTAAAATTTCACAAAATTTAACTAATTAAATAAATTAAACCACTGAAATTTACGGGTCGTTACAGAAAGAAGCTATGGTTTGAAATAGAAATAAATAAGAGATGAACTATAAAAATAAAAGTAACACTTAAATAAAATCTAACGACAAAATAAAATAAATATTTAAGCTAGAAGTAAATTAGTTAAAATTCAAACAACATATTTCAAAGTGATAAAAGAAAGCAAGCAAGGAATAAACTAAATAAATCTGTACATACATATTAACAAATAATATGAGCTTGTAAACAAATTAGAAGACATGCATTTATTAACATCTTCTCAAGTACACCAAACTTGTCTCTCAACCGAGTAAATATGCAAGTTTCAATATATGAAGGCAAAGACAAGTTCACTTTTCCAAAAGCAATATGTACATGAAGAAAGCATTGGTAGGCTGCAATAAAATATCTTTGATATTGTACTAAACAAATCTTATCTCCTCCAGCACATAATGCATAAACAAGTTTATATATTCAAGTATAGTTTGTACAAAAGTAATTAATGCAAAAGAAATCTATTAGTCGAGACAAGAAAATAAAAAAAAAAGAGAAAATATGGTAAGTTATGCATAAGGTAATTAATGCAACATCTCATACATGTATGGTGTACAGCTGAAATGAGGTATGGAAAAAAAATACAAATGTACAAAACCATTAATGCAAGTATGTAGAGATTCACATCATCTTATTTAAACAGTTTAATATCCTCTGTACAAATATACACCCTGCAAACCTTTTCATCTTATTTCATTCGTTCTTCAAAACTGAGCAAACCTCTGAAGTGAATATAATTTCAAAACATAAACAAAACTTCAGTTTAAAGTATCAAGACAAATTAAACCAGAGATCAAGATAAGGACTTCAGCAGCTAGTTTCAAGCCCGTAACAAAGATCAACCTTCAACTTAAAAACCTCTGGAAACTGAAATGATTAAGGTGAGTAGCTTATTTTCTTAAATTTAAAAAATATAAATTTGTTGTTTATTTATATATCTGTGAATAGGTTTTATATATATATGGATTCTTTGAATATTTGAAAACTGGAAGTGTTGCATTCAGTCAATAGTTACTCATGACCGCTGTTTTAAAATTCTCAGTATAAACTTTAGTTCATAAATCATTAATGCTTAATCTATTGATTGTTGGGACAAAGTATTTACACAAAATATGTTTGTTCGATCATAAAGTAAATTTTAAAATTTGAATTCAAGTTAAACAAAGTAGGTCTGCTCTGAAATCCTTAAAGAACAGTTAAAGTTTAATATAAATGACATTTTTAAATACCTTGTATTATCAATTCAAGTTTATAAACTGAGTCCCCAACAAATTACTGATTTTTAAAAACTTGAATCACATTTTTTAGAAATGATTTGAGTTTACATTTTTGGTTTGATCGATTCACTGATTTTGGGTTGCCTCGGGCAATACCGTTGATCGGAGTGGTTGAGGTTCGTTCTGGAGGTAGGTGAGTGATCGGAGAGGCCAGGAAAATTGGCCGATGGTGATGAAATTCATCGAGGAGGTTGCTGTAGTGGATTTTTGTTTAGAAACCTAGTTTTCTAGCAATGTTGGAATTCGATCACCTCGGCCTCAATGTTTGATCGAGTGTTTTGATACTTCGGGAAGTTGAAGTCTAAGTGATATTGAAGACGAGGTAGGAGGTGGAAGCTCTCAGGTGGTCGGCATTGTGTGGTCGAGCCAATGTTGACAGGTTTTGGGGTGGAGGTTCAAGTCTGTTTCCAGGCTTGGGAATTTTTGCCTCGATTTCGATTTCGAGGCGACGTTGATGTTTAGGTGATCGGACATGATCGGGGGAGGATCGTCAACTTGTTCGACGATGTAGCACTGACCGAAGATGGCGATCGGGGCTGTGCACGTGTACGGCACGAAGCCAGTATCAGTGTCGTTGACCAAAGAATGATCGCGAGTCAATACTCGAGTCGACCAGATGTTTGCTTCGGGTTTTAGATCATGTGCGTGTATAGGCCCGATGCGTGATTTATAACTCGAATTTTAAATTTAATACTTACTAGAGAAAAAAAAGAATAGGGAAGATGAAAAACGAATGCGAGAGGGAGATGGAGATGACTCGTGAATGATGGAAGGAAACCCGAAACATTGCTCGAGTGAAACAGGGTAAAACTCGGGTTTTGTTTTAAACAGGGTTAAGCCCAACAAATTCTTAAATTTTGTAAACAAATTTTAGTGTTGATAAAATAATTTATGATTTAAGGTTGATTAACCAAGTGATCAAACAATAATTGATTAAGGATAATTAATTATAATTAATTAAGGGTAATTAATAAATTCTTAATCAAGAATTAATCAAGTAATTAGAGATTGATTAACTGGTAATTGAAAATTACTTAATGTAATTTATTAAAGAATTTATAAATTAAGGGTAATTAATTACTTAAAGGTAATTACTTAATTAAAAGTGATTAATTAAGGATTAATAAATTAATTTTTGTAATTAATTAAGAATAATTAATTAAATGATAATTAATTAATTTATTAATTAAGGCTAATTAATTTATTATTAAAAGTTAATCAATAAATGATTAAAGGTTAATTAATAAAAATGATTTGTAGTTAATTAATGTTAATTAACCAAAATTAGTAATTTATTCATAAGTAACTAATCTGATTTAAAACTAATCAAAGGATTAATTGATCTTACTTATGGATGTTTGAATTGTATTGCATGTTTTGAAATTGTTAGATATTCCCTTATTTCTATGTGATGCTCTATGATATGAATTGTTTTAATTCAAGCTGTGATGACTGTAACTTATTATCTGTGATATATATATCTGGGATCTGTGAATTAAAGATAAGCGTTATAGTTATATCACTTATCAAATAAATCGTTGTATTTGAATCTGTGATGATATGATGATTGGTAATGTTGCACTATTGTGTGTGCAACCCCTGGACTACACCTTTACACACACAAATATGGATTTCACGTAGAAATCGGTTAAGTCACAGATAATTTAAATTTGATGTTTTTGAAATGGAAATTTTAATTTCAATTGATTTTGAAATTAGAAATTTGGGTTTAAAGTGAAAAGCTTTTGAAATGGAATTTCAAAGATAAAAGTTAAATTTGAATAACTTAATCTAGTTTTGAAAATTTAAATAATTTGATTTAAATTTGAATTCAATATTTGGAATTGAATTCTATGATTTGGAAACTAGGGTTTAAAAAGGCTGTTCAACTTATTTATGAGTTTATATGAAATTAAACCATTTTAAAAGTATAATTTTGAGAATTTGGATTTAACCAAAGAACTTTAACTCGTATAGATGAATCAGATTTCCAAAATGAAAACTGTTTGTTTTAAAAGAATAAAAGCTTTCAGATAAGAAATGAAATTCTAGTTTAATTAAAGGAATTTCAAGATTGAATTGAAAAATGGTTTTCCAAGTTATGAATGAATTCTTTTTGAAAGCTATGAATTATATCTGTTTATTTTTAACAGATTTAAAATGATGATTTATTTAAACCATTCGAATGAAATTTTTTTGAAAGCTATAAGTTAAATCTTTGATTTAAAGATTTAACGAGTTAAATTGAAATGGAAATTGATTTGGAAAATCTGTGAATGGATTTTTGTGAAACTGAGTGAACTTTGTGAATTAAATCTTTTTGTTTAAAAGATTTGAAATGGTAATCGATTGAAACCATTTAAAAAGAAGTTGAATTATTAAGTTGTGACTTAATTGAAATCACATATCCATATGTTTTTAAATATTGCGCTCACTATTCGGGTTAGCCGGGAAAAGACCTTTGTGTCATATAACTCATTCCGAATAGTGATACGTCGTATATGGATGGCATTTGAAGACTGGTGTTGAAGACCGGGTATTTGCGAAAACGATAGGATAACCTATCGATTGTCTCTACACTGAGTCGCGCCGGTATAGAGATCTCCTAAGTGATGGGAAATCCGATCGGAATTGTGAATACCCGGATTGCAAAGGCTTCTTCGGAAGTGCCTTCGGTTCTGTTCGAACCCGGAACAGACTTGTATGGTTACATGTCTGACATTACACTTTGAGATATTAAGCCGATTTCTTTCAAATACATTTCTGTTTGTGGCGGAGAATTTATTCTCTTAGCTTAACACCCTTCTCTGAGACGTACGAGCTTAGAGGTTATGTAGTTGAAGGTAATCAGCGATATATTCTCAATTTGGTAATGTGACATGTTGAGTGTTGCTGTGTGATGATCATTGTTTGATCATTTGTGATATGATCATTTGTTTGATCATTTATCTTTGTGATCATTACTTTGATCATCTGTTGACCCAAGAGCATGGCTTTGTGAAAAAGCGTAGCTTTGTGGACGAGACTTCGTCAGACCTCACAACCCGGAAATGGTCGAAACAGGAAAGATGCGGCAAGGTTTCAGGGGTAGCTTCCCTAGGGTATGACCATTCCTTCTGGAAAAGGGTAGTATCATGGTATGGAGCCCAGATACTTACTCATGTGGACACACTTTATTTATTATGTGTGATGTTGGATACCGAGCGCTCGGATAAAGGTCCCAAAGGACCGGGGGTGGCATATCTGAGGTTTTGTATATTCCCTGGGAAGGTGGGTAGCCGGCCTTGTTTGGTAGAGAGCAGTTTGTCTCTCGGAGCGTCCAGCCAGAGGCGTTCTTTCGTGGCATATGAAGTTCCTTGGCCTGACCATTTGTTGGAAATCCATCTTCCAATACGAACTTTGTATGGTATTAGTTGTAGAACTTGCCATTTACGTATGGTGGTCACCACCGTTTAGATGGTAGTTATAGTAGGCATACGATAATGGTCGTATGTTGGCTAAGATTGATATTCTACTTTCGAAAATGTTTTCTACACTATGCACCAATAATAATATTAAACAAAATGATTTGTTTTGCATAGTAAGCATCTTTGACTATCATAAGAAGAAATCTCCTCCAATTCTGCGTTTGCATTGTGTGTGTGGCGGGACGTCTTATGGTAGTTTCATTTTCTAAAAGCATTGCGAATTGACTTTAAAATTCTCTGCGATTTTTTTTTAAAGATAAACTGTTTTTGTTGCTCACACCAGTCCCATGACTGATCCGTAGTTTATTGTTTCTTTCCTAAACTCTGGGTGCTCAAAATTTTCTACACGAGCAGTCTACAGTTGGGTTTTTCAAAAAGTCAGAATTAGTAGATTTTCTGGAGCTATTTCAGTCTTTGGATCGGACTGCACTTGCTTATCTTTGTGCCTCGTTATTGGGAGTTCAAGTTATTTCTGGATTGGCGCTTTGGAAATGGAGATTATCCGCTGCTGGTGTTATCTATTTTGTTTTCCGCTGCTATTTGTTGTATCATATCTCTGATGTATATTGATATTCATTGTATCACTCTGTTGTATCAGATATTATATCAGATAGTGTATATCAATGTATTATTCTTTTTCTTCCGCTGTGTTGTTATACTTAATTGTGTTATAAGCTCTGGTGACTCGAATTTGAACGGTCGAATCTATGGCATTCGAGTACGATGAAAAGTATGGATGTCGATTTTCAAGCGGGAAAAATTCGTTTTCGTTACATTCTAATTATCAAAAACGATAATCAGAAATCTCAAATATCTAATTATCAAAAATGATAATCAAAAATCACAAATCAACAAATATCTAATTATCAGAAACGATAATCAGAAATCTCAAATATCTAATTATCAAAAACGATAATCAGAAACAACAAATATCTAATTATCTCAAACGATAATCAGAAACATCAAATATCTAATTATCAAATACGATAATCAGAAGTCTCAAATCAACAAATACCTAATTATCAAAAACGATAATCAGAAATCTCAAATATCTAATTATCAAAAACGATAATCAGAAACAACAAATATCTAATTACCAAAAACGATAATCAGAAATCACAAATCAACAAATATCTAATTATCAAAAACGATAATCAGAAATCAAATCAATAAATATCTAATTATCTCAAACGATAATTAGAAACATCAAATATCTAATTATCAAATACGATAATCAGAAATCTCAAATCAACAAATATCTAATTATCAAAAACGATAATCAGAACTCAAATCAGCAAATATCTAATTATCACAAATGATAATCAGAATTCAAATCAGCAAATATCTAATTATCACAAACGATAATCAGAACTCAAATCAGCAAATATCTAATTACCTGCAGATAATTAGAAACAACAAATATCTAAAAATCAATTGAGATACTCTAGAAAATCAACATAAAAGGTTGGATCGATCCCATCCGATGGCGAGTTTTAGCTACGCCGCACGTGCATAAACAAATGGCCGAAGCCTACCAAGTACTATAAATTTTTGGCGCCCATCAGATGACTCGAAGGTCCGCAGAGTGACCCGAAGGTCTAGTATTGGTATTTGACCCAAAGGTCCTCAGAGTGGCCCGAAAGCCCAACAAATGAACCGAAGGTTCAGCAGAGTGGTCCGAAAGCCCAACAAATGACCCGAAGGTCCAGCAGATGACCCGAAGGTGCAACATAGTGGCTTGAAAGCACACAAAATCATCAGAATCATAAAACAGCAGATGTTTCAATTAACGAGTCCGAAATTAACCGAAATAGTGAACGCACATGTCCCATACCACGTGTTTTAATAAATCGTTTAAATCTCTTCATCTTTTCCTTGAAAGTGCAAAATTGTGTATTTTAAAAAAAATACATTTTACGTTCTCAAACGGACAAGTCCGGAATTAAGCGAATCAGTAAAAGTGAGGGTTCATAGTCCTCAATTTTGCTGAAGCGTTTAAACCGCTTCCTCATTCTTTTGAAAGCGCAAACTGTAAAATTTTTGAAAACAATTTAATTTTAAAAACAATTTTCAAACACGTGATTTAAACAACAATATCAGTAGCAATTTCAGAAAGGAAATTGTACTTCCCAAAACACCGTAAAATCGGATCTCAAAATCAGCATTGTGGAATAACCGCTTGAAAATCCACTTTAAAATTGACGGTTACTGAAGTCAAAGCGACAGTAATTTTTAAACGTCAAAATCTCATCAAAATAATTCGCATCAAAATATAATACCGGTGAATTTTCATTCATTACAAAAGTCAACAAAACACCGTGCTTCAAAAATTTAGCACCAGTGTAAAAATCCCGTTATAAAAATAATGGCAACTAAATACGTTCAAACCAAACACCGGTTCAACGTAAAATTAATGTAGTAACGTGCAACTCAAATCTGTACGTACACTACAAAATGAAAAAAGAAATCACTAGATTATATCTTCAATGAAGATAATTTAAAACAGCAAAATCTCAACAAAATCACGTAACAACAATCGCTTCGGATCCTCAAATCGGATTTGAAATTTTCAAAGAAAACAAAATAAACACATCCATTTAACAACACAATGAAATTTTATTTCATTTTCATATTTTGATTTTTAAATCAAAAAGGTTATCAGCCGTACACGGCGAAGACAATCACTGTTTCCGCTTCGCATTGTGATAAACAGAACACAAATTACTCAATCATCAAAACACAATTTCACTTTTATTTTTAAATAAAGATATTTAAAAATTTCATCATAATTTCAAAACTTTAGTTTTGACTCAAAGCACAAACAAAACGTCAACAATAGTTGTAACACATGTTCCATCTAAGTTATGTTTTATATTATGTCCATAAACCCCTCGCTCTGATACCAACTGTGACGCCCCACCTCTATGCTCACAATGACAAAGAGTATTGAAAGAAATACTGTTTATTATTACGAAGAATAAGGCTGGATAGGAGCGACCATCCGTAGTTAGGCCTTACACTAGTATTGGTTACCTCGATAGGAGTGCTATATTTATTTTCATCTCTAGTTATTACTCCCATCGACATACCCAATTCCAGTATAAAACGAACTACGATGGTTCATAATAGTTTAGGACAGTATATATAAAATAATGACACAGATAAGCTAAATGCGGAACACAACTAATATCAAATCTCATATATATATATATATAACTGAAGGAAGTTACAGTACATTTGATACAACACATATGATACAACTACAACTGTCGACTCTGAAAGTTATATATACAAGTACATTATCGAATAATATACATGAATACATATCAACCTAGATCAGATACACTGACTACTACAAAATGACGACGACTACTCTGTTAACCCTCTTTTTGATTCGCGATCTAGCGACCTAAGGAGGCTACCAACCTAATGTGCTAACAACTTAAGGAGTCCACGACTTACCGACTTAAGGAGTCCACGACTTAACGACCTAAGGAAGTTAGGGACCTAACTACAGAGCCGACCTAAAAAGCATGCCGACCTAAAAAGCATGCCGACCTAAAAAGCTAACGACCTATGGGAAGTTACGACCTAACGACCTACCAAGTTAAAAATATTACGACCTAACTAACAGAAGTGGTTTTAACGACCTACGACTTAAATTAGGTCGCGCGCGACCTAATTAATTTGCTCAGAAGGAACTAAGCACAATCAAGATAAGACAGACCCCATCTTCTAGGTCGCTGCCGACCTACGACTTACGACCTACTTTAGGTCGTGAACGACCTAGGACTTGTGCAATCGAATTCCACCCAGAATCACTCCTATAAATACCCCCTAACTCCAACAATGAGGGGACTTTTTGGGGATCATTCTCTAAAGCGCCGTTACTCTGCAGAATTCATAACTCATTCAACACTTAAAGAACTCCATGCATTCAAGACATTACAACAAGCTTCGAAAGAAATCGACCACATTCAACATGAATTCGAGGAGATGTTTCACATCGAAGTTTGAGCTATTAATCTGAAGTGTTTTTGTGATCAAAGTGAATTGTATTTCAAGCACATTGTATCAATTTGTAATCAGATCAGCAATAAAAGAATATAAAGTGGACGTAGGCTTGATTACGAGCCGAACCACTATAAAATCGTTGTCTCTTTACCTTTTCTGCTATTTTCAATTTATATTTTGTTCCCGTATCACGGGTGGTGCTTTCACAATATTCTTACACACACCGGGTGTTAGCGTTCAATTTTTAGCGTTAACATTTTGGTGCTTTCACTGAGAACCCAACTCAGGGGTATTGTCATCATTGCTTCACGAGAGTTTGTAGAGAAAGTTTCTTTGAGAACCAGAAGTTTGTCAGAAATAATGGCTCCAGGAAGAAAGCGCAAGTCTATAAGATCCGTCGATGCTCATGATAACACTGCTACTTCTCCTTCATCAAGTCAAGCAGCTCCAAGCATTGAAGTGACACGAGCGGAGTTAGATGCTGCTGTATCCGGGTTATATCAGCAAATCGAAACCCAGACCCCCTTAATGCTAGAAAGGTTGAATGTTATGCTCGGAGCCAACCGTCAACCAGTTAATAATGAGGAAAACTTTGCTGATGCTGTTGACAACTCTGAAGGGAGGAACATTCCTCAAAGGGCAGCAGGCACTGCCGAAGGGGCACCTCCCTAAGCCGGAGTGACAAGGCCGCAATCAACTCTCCACGAACGTTTGTTTAGGCAAACTTTTGAGAAAACGGCTGATGAATGCCCCGTAGAGCCTCTGAACAACGGGGAATACCTCTCAGAAATGGTACGATAGATCATGAAAAAGAGCATGCAAAGAAATGAAGATGAGAACGACTGGGGGTTCGCTCCAAGTAAAACTCCGTTCACCGAGAAAATTCTAAAAGCTGAATTTCCAAGAAAGTTTGTTCCTCCTACCATTCCAGCTTACCGAGGAACGAGTGACCCCAATCAATTTCTGTACAAGTACGACTGGCACATGACGGGTGCCAGGGCCACGGATGAAATTAAATGCCGGTACTTTCCGGTATACTTAGAAGGAGTGGCACTACTCTGGTTTACAAAACTGCCTGTTCGATCTGTAGACCAATTCTCCGATCTAACTCGGAAGTTTAAAGAACAATTCAGGCTGTATGCTTCAAGGGCGAAAGACATAATGTCATTGTCTAGCCTTGAACAGAATCCGGGAGAGTCTATTAAGTCCTTAAATCATTTCAACATAGCTCTAGCTGAAGTCGACAACGCGGAGCCACAGATGATTTTGACTTATCTAATGCGGGCAATCGATAAGTCAAGTGAATTTGGTAAATGGCTGAAAATGAAGGAGCCGAATTCACTCGAGAAGTTTTATAAGAAAGCTGACGAGTTCATACGCTTGGAAAATCTTCCTGCACCAGTGAAAGTGGTGGCAACAGAAGTGCAGAATAACGTTGCTGTGTCAGCTAAGAAAGATTCCGGAGGTCAGAAGAGGGAGAATAATGATGGAAAGAAACAAAAGGACATGAAGAAACTTTGCTTCTTTAAACCCTCAGATTTCACTCCTTTAACCGACACTCCGGAGAATATCTTCTTTGCCACCAAAGATACCATGGATTATCCTTAACCAGCCGAGATAAAGCCTGGAAAGAGTGCTATGCGGAATGGAAAATTTTGTCGATTTCATAACCAACCCGGCCATGATACCAACGAATGTCCTCATTTGAAGAGCTTGATTGAAGAGTTGTTAAGAGAAAATAAGCTACAACAGTATGTTAAAAAGAACAGGAATGACTCAACTTCGTCTGCTCAGGGGCAGCAACCTCCTGCTCACCCATCTGGATCAGAAAAGGGTACTACCACGCATGAATCTGAAAGGCCTGTAATCAATGTGATCACAGGAGGCCCACACCTAGCGGGCAGAAGCTGGGGTGAAATGGAAAGATATGCTCGTGCCTTGAAATATACTCCATCGGAGGAGGAAGTTTTTGTTTTGGAAGACGCTGCACCCCTGAAACAGCAGAGAACGTCTAACGATGACATTGTGTTTAAAGCTAGGGATTCTATGGGTATTGAAGCTCCAACCATGGATCCCTTGGTCATTTCCGCAGGAATTGGGCCACCTATTGTAAGGCGAGTGCTTGTTGATTGCGGCGCCTCTTGCAATATACTCTTTAAGAAGACATTTGATCAAATGAAGATTCCAATGACTGACATTCAGGCTTCATCACAGAAGATTGTTAGGTTTACTGGCGAACCATAGCAGACAATTGGAACTGTCGATTTGTTTGTGGAACTTGGAGATGGACAGAAAAAGGTGGTCCGGAGACAGACTTTTGTAATTGTTGATGGATTTTCTACCTACAATGCCTTCCTAGGCCGACCCACCCTAGCTGCGTTCAAAGTCATTCTCGCCCCATGGTGCCTAACTATGAAATTTCCTACAGATAATGGTGTTGGTGTCATTAAAGGGGATCAAAACGCAGGGCGGGAGTGTTACCTTATAAAACTTCGGGAGGCAAGGAAGAGAGAGATGGGAAAAGATGCAGCAGCTCCGCTCCGCATCAAAAAGCCAACCTTGTAGCAAGTACAGAGTGGCCCCTGCACTGGCGAGCATAGTGGTGCAAGAAGAGAAATGGATCCCAGAAAAGCCAGTGTAGGGGAGAATAGAGTGGTACCGATGGAAGTAACGGTACCAGTACCCGTTGATCTTAAAAACCCGAACAAAGTGCTAAATGTGGGTTCGCAACTAAGTGTGACAGTCCAAAATATGCTGATAACTTTTTTGAAAGCAAATCTGGACGTATTCGCTTGGAGTCACGCCGATATGAGTGGAATATCTCCAGAGATTGCTGTACATACTCTAAATATCGATTCGAAATTCACACCTGTGAAACAAAGAAGGAGAACCTAGGGTCTAGAAAGATCAGCAGCGCTAAAGGAAGAAGTAGATCGGCTCATGGAGAATGGTTTCATCAAAGAATACATATATCCAAATTGGGTTTCAAATCCAGTACTGGTTAAAAAAGAAAATGGTAAATGGAGAGTATGCATCGATTTCTTAGATTTAAACAAAGCTTGTCCCAAAGACTGCTTCCCGTTGCCAAGGATTGATCAACTGGTAGATGGAACTGCAGGGCATGAATTGTTGTCTTTTATGGACGCTTACTCCGGATATAATAAGATTATGATGAATGAGCCAGATCAGGAGGATACGAGCTTCGTCACCGATGTTGGTCTTTACTGCTACAAAGTCATGCCATTCGAACTGAAGAATGCAGGGGCAACCTATCAGAGGCTCGTCAATGCAATGTTCAAATCACAGCTTGGGAAAACTATGGAAGTCTATGTCGATGATATGTTAGTGAAATCAAAGAAAGCAGTTGACCATATGGATCACCTAGCGGAAATGTTCGCAATTCTTCAAAAGTATGGAATGAAGCTCAACCCTTTGAAATGTTCGTTCGGGGTGGAATCCGGAAAATTCTTGGGATTTATTGTGAGCGCTAGGGGCATTGAAGCTAATCCTGCTCAAATTACTGCTCTAAGAGAAGTCAAAGCCCCTAGGACGAAGAAGGAACTGTAGAGCCTCAATGGGAAAGTCGCTGCTTTAAGTCCTTTTATATCCAAAGCCACTGATAAATGCATTCCCTTCTTCGACGCTTTAAAGAAAGGAAAGAAGAACTTCGAATGGACTCCTGAATGCCAGAAAGCTTTCGATGAACTAATCCGTCACATGGAATCGCCTCCAATACTTGCTAAGCCCAACAACGGCGAAGACCTTTTCTTATACTTGGCAGTTTCGTCTCATGCCCTGAGTGCAGCATTAGTGCAGGAAGATGTAAAAGTTCAGCGCCCGGTCTACTATATCAGCAAAAGATTCACTGGGGCAGAAATGAATTATTCAAAGCTAGAAAAGCCCGCCTTTTGTTTACTGATTGCTTCCAGAAAGTTGAGGCCGTATTTTCAAGCTCACCCTATCAAAGTTCCCACTGATCAGCCCCTAAAGCAAGTCCTATTTCGCCCTGAAACTTCGGGCCGCCTCCTGAAATGGAATATTGAACTTAGTCAATATGATATCACTTATCGTCCCCGAAGAGCGATCAATGGACAAGCTTTAGCAGATTTCATTGCAGAGTACATAGAAAAGGGTGATAGTGAAGATGAAGATACAGTTGACATCCTAACCAAATGGAAGTTATATGTTGATGGCTTAAGAAACTATTACTGTTCCGGGGTTGGGGTTGTGCTTGAAATCCCCGAAGGGCGATCATTATGTTACGCATTAAGATTGGAATTTCCTTCTACAAACAATGAAGCGGAATATGAAGCTCTAATTGCTGGATTAAAGATTGCAAAAGAACTAAACATCAAAGCATTGCAGATCTTCAGTGATTCTCAGCTTATTGAATGTCAAGTCAAGAAGGAGTTTCAAGCTAAAGGGGGAAATCTGCCTGCTTACTTGTCAAAGACTTCTGAGCTTCTCGATGATTTCGATCACTATTCGATAAGCCACATACCTCGAAAGGAAAATATGAAGGCAGATTCCCTCGCATAGTATTCAAGTTCCGAAGAAGCTCAACTATTGGGGTTGGTTCCTGTGGAAGTCTTGTCAGCTCCAAGCACCAATGAAATGGATATCGACTGGATCATGGCTGTATCTCAAGAACAAGAGTCATGGATGACCCCGATCAGAGAATATCTACTCAACGGTTCTTTGCCAGAAAATTCTAAAGAACGCCGAAAACTGTTAAGAAAAGCATCGAGATATGTAATTCAAGACGATCGGTTATACAAGTGGGGATTCTCAATGCCATTACTCCGATGTGTAACCAAGGAAGAAGCTAAGACAATTTTAGCAGAGGTACACGGAGGAGAATGTGGGTAATAAGAATCAGTTCGTATGTGTTAAAGGATATAAGCTTATTCGACTTGTCTTTGTGTTAATGGGCCTTGGACCGCAGCCCATTTCTTCTTTTTATCTCTTTGCCTGCTTGCCTTGTATAAATACAGTAGTGAGATGTGTTGTATTGTATTGAATTCATTTGCTGAATAAAAGAAACTATTTTTCATTTTCAAACTTTCCTTTATGGTATCAGAGCTTCATTGCCAAACGGCAGATTTTCCTTTTGGGAATTGATTCTCCCCTCAGAATATTGTCATCATAGGGGAGGATACCTTTCTCTAGATCGCTGCAAGTAATCGTGTTCACCTGTTCCTAACCCACGGTGCCATCCAAGAGGCAGATCAGATTCAAGATCATCATTTCTTTCTCTGGTTGCATTTTTTCTGATTCCGACATCTAGAGGTACATATAAAATCTGTATGTATATTACTGTTTTACAATAAAACAGTAATACATATAGCAGTTTTCTCACTGCACCATCCAATTTCTTGCATCTTTGGTCATTTCTTGGCCACCAATACCAGTTTCTTGATCAAGAAACTTGGTCATCCATATTCTTGATCCACCATGGCTACTGAAGAAGAAGATGTCACTTCAGCAAACACTGGCAATAGATCCAAAGACAATCAGAGATCAGATTCTGCTTTAATCAGACCTAAGAATCAAGCAATAAACACACCTTTAGATGAAGACAATTATATCACATGGAAATATCAAACAGAAATTGCTTTGAGAGGGTATGATCTACAGGATTATGTAAAAGGAACCAAAGAGATTCCACCAATTAACATCACTGATGATGCTGGAAATACTGTTAGCAACCCAGAATATACATTGTACCAAAAACAAGATAACTTGCTTGCATCTTGGCTCCTATCATCCATTAGTCAGACCCTACTGTCCCAACTAGTTGGTTGCTACACATCATATGAGATATGGTCATCTATTGAAAGAATTTTTAGCTCACAGTCATCAGCAAGAATCATGCACTACAGAAGAGAGCTACAAAATACGAGAAAGAATGATATGAGCATGAGAGAATACCTTGCCAAAATCAAGAATCTGTGTGACAGACTCAAGGCTGTTGGCCACAATATCTCGAACAGTGAGCAGATTCTCATCATTACCAATGGTTTAGACCAAGAATATGAATCTCTAGTGACTTTCATTGCCACACAACCCACCCTACCTGATCTTGACTTTGTCAACTCAGCTCTCCTCGCACATGAAGGCAGAGTTGAACAGAGAAGACTTATGCAAGAAGACTATTCTGCAAACTATGTTTCAACCACAAAGAATAAAGGTCAGAAAAACAATCAGAACAACCAAAACCCTAGAGGTGGTTATAATCAAAGGGGCAGGGGCAGAGGAAGGTCATCAAACAACAACAGGGTCAAATGCCAAATTTGTGAAAAATTTGGTCACATGGCAAAAAAATGCTACTTCAGATTCAAGGAGGATTACAATCCATCTCAACAGGCACAGTCAAGCAGGCAGCCAACAGCCAATATGGCACAAACTAATCATCATTCAAGAAATAATTCAGATAACTCAACAGATGATACAGCCAAAACAGAGGACATCAACACAGATGATTGGTTTCCAGACTCAGGAGCTACAAACCACATTACCAACAACTTACAAAATCTCAACTTAGGAAACAAAAGCTACAATGGTAAGAATTCTGTATCTATGGGTAATGGTGAAACTGTCAATATATCACATGTGGGAACAGGCACTATACAAGGTCCAAGGCTACTCTACCTCAATAATTTATTAAGAGTGCCAAGTATCAAAAAGAATTTAATAAGTGTCTCACAATTTGCTAAAGAAAATCATGTATATTTTGAGTTTCACCCTAAGGTCTGTTTAGTCAGAGATATGCTGAGTAAAGATATATTATTACAGGGTAAACTGGATCAGGGTTTGTACAAGTTCAGCCATATGAGAACAAAGAACATCTATAGTAATAATGCTGTCTGTTGTAATAACACAAGTTTGAATCAAGTCAAATGTGACAATATTTTTCATATGTGGCATTGTAAATTGGGACATCCTAGTTATGATGTTGTAAAACAAGTGTTGAATGAGAACAAAATTTCTTTCTCATCTTTACACAATTTATCAGTATGCACACACTGCCAAATTGGCAAAAGTCACAAATTACCTTTACAGTTTTCTGAAACTACCTATAAAAGACCACTTGAACTTGTGGCTGCTGACTTGTGGGGACCATCTCCACACAACTCATCAAAAGGGGACAGGTATTATCTATCCATTGTTGATGCTCATACCAGATATACTTGGATATATTTTTTAAAGGCAAAATCAGATACATGTAATGCTATGAAGCACTTCATCACTAATGCTGAAAAACAATATAATAGTTGTGTGAAGATTGTTCAAACAGATGGTGGAGGAGAGTTCAAAACTCTAAAGGAGTTCTTCAGCACAAAAGGGATTGTGCATAGGACTACTTGTCCCCATACATCTGAACAAAATGGTCTAGTAGAGAGAAAACACAGGCACATTGTGGAGACAGGGTTAACACTTTTGTCTCAGGCAGGTCTACCAATGAGATATTGGAGAGAGGCTTTTGCCACTGCAGTATACCTCATTAATAGAATGCCAACCAAAGTGTTAAACCATGTGTGTCCTTTTGAGAGATTATTTGGTTTTAAACCAAACTATGGACATTTAAGAAATTTTGGGTGCTTGTGTTTTCCCTGCCTTAGACCATACAATAAACATAAACTAAGCCTTAGGTCTAGTCAATGTACTTTTTTAGGATATGCACATAATCAAAAAGGGTACATATGTCTAGACAGTCAAGGCAGAGTTTACATTTCAAGGCATGTCGTTTTTAATGAAAATGTTTTTCCTTTTGTAGAGAAGGAAAAGCACATGCAAGGTACTAATGCAAACAATGCTAGGGACATTCACATGCCAGACTTATCTGAATGGATAAATACTGAGGTTCAATCAGACAGAAAACCAACAGGGAATGAAGTTAGAAATGATTCTGAGCAAATAATAACAGGCAGTCCTCAACATAATGAGCAGCAAGAATCAAACACACAGCAAGAATCTAATATTGAATCTACAAATGAAACATCTGATGAGCATAATGATGTTCAATGTGAACCACAGTCAACTACCATTCAACATCCCATGATTACTAGATCAAAGAGTGGGATTTATAAACCCAAAGTTTATAATACTCAATTCAATGAAGTGGAACCAACTTCATATGAGCAGGCAATAAAAGACACAAGATGGAGAAAAGCCATGGATGAAGAGTACAAGGCTCTGGTTAAAAAAAATACATGGACTCTTGTTGATTTACCAAGGCATAAAAACATTGTGGGAAGCAAATGGACATACAAAATTAAAAGAAATGCTGATGGTAAGATCATCAAATATAAAGCCAGACTTGTGGCAAAGGGTTATACTCAGCAGTTTGGTTTTGACTTTAATGAAACCTTCTCTCCAGTTATTAAACCAGCAACAGTAAGGATAATCCTAACCATTGCCTTGCATAAAAACTGGAGAATAAGGCAATTAGATGTGCATAATGCTTTTTTAAATGGAGAATTAATTGAAGATGTATATATGCAACAACCAGAGGGTTATAGTTCTGAAGCAAGCATCAGCCAAGTATGTAAGCTACATAATGCTATTTATGGTCTAAAACAAGCCTCAAGGGCTTGGTATGACAAATTAAAGAGTGTACTGATTAAACTGGGTTTCACTGCCACCAAGTCAGATTGTTCTTTCTATATAAAAAAGACAGGGGACAACAGTATTTACATATTAGTTTATGTAGATGATATACTGATCACAGGAGACAATCAACATGAAGTCGAGCTAATCATGAAATACTTGGATAAGGAGTTTGCAATAAAAGACATGGGTGAAGTAGATTTCTTCCTTGGCATACATATTCGAAGGGATGCAGACTCAAACATCATTTTATCTCAAAAACAATACATATCTGACATTCTAGTTAGGTCAAACATGGACAAGGCTAAATCTTTACCTACACCCATGACGAGCAATCTCAGGCTATCTAAAGAAAAGGGTGAACCCATCGAGAATGTCAAACAGTACAGGAGCATTGTTGGGGCACTTCAGTATGCTACTATTACAAGACCAGACATATGTTTTAGTGTTAACAGAGTCTGTCAATATATGCAAGCTCCCACAAATGAACACTGGTGTGCAGTAAAACGTATTCTACGATATTTAAAGGGGACACTCAACCATGGATTAAAATTCACTTCAAATAAAACCTTACATCTACAAGCTTACAGTGATTCAGATTGGGCAAATGATTTGGATGATAGGAAATCCATCACTGGATATTGTGTCTACCTCGGCAACAACCTCATCTCATGGTGCACGAAAAAGCAAGCCACCATCTCGAGATCGAGCACTGAAGCTGAGTACAGGGCCATCGCCAGCACCACTACAGAAGTAATTTGGACTGAAACCCTCCTTCGAGAATTAGGGTTCACACTGAATCGAAAGCCTACCATCTAGGTTGACAATTTAAGCGCCATCTCCCTTTCTATGAATCCTACCCAACACTCGAGAACGAAGCATCTGGAAGTGGATCTCCACTTTGTTCGCAAACGAACGGGAAGTGGTAAACTCCAGATCCAACACATTCCTGCATATTATCAGCGAGCTGATGTCTTTAATAAAGCAATTTCAAGAAAGAATTTTGATCGGTTTAGAGAGGAGCTCAAAGTTTTCTCCGCCGCCATGAGAGACGAAGAGAAACTGAAACCCTAGTTTTATTTGAGGGGGCATAATAAGAATCAGTTCGTATGTGTTAAAGGATATAAGCTTATTCGACTTGTCTTTGTGTTAATGGGCCTTGGACCGCAGCCCATTTCTTCTTTTTATCTCTTTGCCTGGGGATCATTTAGGTGGCCAAACTCTTGCCAAGAAAGTTCTCCGGTATGGGTATTTCTGGCTAGATATTAATCGAGATGCCGCTATCTTCTCCCGAAAATGCGACAAGTGCCAGAGATTTGCAAAATTCCCAAGAGCACCTTCAACCGAACTAACACAAGTGGTCAGTCCATGGCCATTCGCCATTTGGGGGATAGATCTAATCGGACCTTTACCGATCGCCAAGTCTGGAATCAAATATGCTATTGTTGCTGTTGATTATTTCACTAAATGGGTTGAGGCTGAACCTTTGGCTACTATTACCTCTAAAAAGATGATAAATTTTGTGACTAAAAATATCATTTGCAGGTATGGTGTGCCGTAGAAAATAATCACAGACAACAGTACTCAGTTCGAAAGCGAAGAGTTCCAGGACTTTTGCAAACAATTCAAAATTCGAAAAAGCTTCTCAGCAGTGGCTCATCCGCAGGCAAACGGGCAAGTGGAGGCAGTAAACAAAATTATCAAGTCAACCATTAAAAAACAGCTTGAAAAGGCAAAAGGTGGATGGGTTGATAAGCTACCACTAGCACTATGGGCATATAGAACAACTCATAAAACTGCGACTAGGCACACTCCATTCTCATTGGCATACGGATCAGAAGCGATAATTCCAGTAGAATTAGAAGTCCCTTCACACAGGAGAATTCATTTCAACCAGGCTGAAAATGAGAAATTACAACTTAAAGCACTTGACTTCCTCGATGAAAGAAGGGAAGAAGCTAGACTCAGAGTTGCGGCCCATCAACAAAGGATAGCAAGGCACTTCAACTCTAAAGTCCGTCAATGAAGCTTTGAAATCGGGGACTTAGTCTTGAAGAGGAGCATGACAACAACTGGGGTGTTTGGACCAAATTGGGAAGGACCATATGTCATAGGCAATAAACTTCTCAATGGCACTTTCAAACTCACAACTGTTAAAGGAGATCCAATCCCGAGAGCCTGGAACAGCAATCATTTGCGTCCATATTTTACTTAGAAGTAATGCTTGAAATTGTAAAATGATAATGGATGTATCAATTGTATTATAAACCATTGTAGAATCAGTGATGATCAATAAAAAAGCTATAAAGTGGATGTAGGCCCAGTTCTTGGCCGAACCACTATAAATTCTGTGTTCTTTATTATTATAAAATGCCTGTTTCATTTCAATGTGTAAATACTCTAAACGTATTGCTAAAATATCGATTTAATATTGCAGGTCATCAAAACGAAGCTTACCCATCACAAGGCCAAGTGAGCCCCGTAAATCACTCAATAAACGAATTTCAAGCCACAAAAAGTTCCAAATTTAAATCCAACATAAGATGAACTTCACACAATAAGTTGATGATTCCACCAGAGGGACACTTTTCTAAAGAAAAGGAACCAGACACTTGTTAACTAATTACGATCGTTGTATAAACAGACATTTGATTAGATAACTTGCGCCTGTCCCGTGAGATCACTTAACAGTGAAGTACACTCCATCGGATAAAGCAAACAGCTTGCAAAATAAAGGAACACGGGCTTGGAGACAATAACAGGGGACCAATAATGAACAAACAACAAAGAAGCATGGGCGAGCCAATCAACAAAAGCCCTCCTCGGAGGCACAAGATCTCTTCGGAGGCGCAACTCTTCGGAGGATAAAGACCTCTATGGAGGCATAAGCCCTCTTCGGAGGCACGCCAATTAATGGAAGCGCCCTTCTCAACAAAAAGGTTGGTGGAACCACCGAAGGGGCACCTTCCCGAGCAGAAGGAATGGACCCTTGCTAACTGATCGCGATCGTTCATACAAATGAACATCCGATCGGACAGCTTGTGTCCGTCCCCTGGGTCCATTTAACTGTGAGAAAGTAACTTTCAAGCAATCAAATAAAGACCTCTCTGAAGGCATAAGACCACTTCGGAGGCACGCCGCCCTCTTCGGAGGCAGAAGACCTCTCCCGAGGCACTGCAAGCCCTCTTACGAGGCACAAGCCTTCCCCAAAGGCACATACTGCCCTCTCCGGAGGCAGAAGACCTTCCCCCAAGGCACACAAGACCTCTCCGGAGGCATAAGACCTCTCCGAAGGCACAAGACCTCTCCGAAGGCACAAGACCCCAACGGAGGCACGTCCCAAGAATGAAATGCTCTTCTCAAACAATAAAGTTGACGGAACTACTGTAGGGGCACCTTCTCGAGCAGAAGGAACAAGATTCTTGCTAACTGGTCGCAATCATTCATACAAACGAACATCCGACCAGACAGTTTGTGTCTGCCCTGTGGGTCCATTCAACTGTGAGAAAGTAATTTCAAGCGAATCAAACAAAAAGCCCTCTAATAAGGCACGACAAAAAAAAACACACTTCAACTCTTAAAGGAAGATTAACTCGTTCATCTTGAAAAGTTGATCCTAAAAATTGAAGTGCTACATAAAGCCCTCTTCAGAGGCCCGCTTTACCGCGTAGGAGAATTCACTTCTCAAAAAATACGAAGTAAACATCTCCGAAGGTTGAAGCGTAAAAACTTCTCCAAAAAAAAATGAGACACGCTCAATTGAAGCAGAATAATTTTTCCCTAAAAAATGGAATAGTTATTCTCCAAAATAAAAGTACAAGTCTCATCAAAACATAATATATTATAATGCACTTGTGGTATGGGGGCAATATCGTACAAGATAACTACATCGATAAAAGTAGTATTCAAGCAACATACCACAAGTCCATTACAATATCATACAAGCAAAAAGAATCGTTTATTCTACACTAAAATTAGAAATAAATGCATTCTTACATACATAAGAATTTGTACAAGTAAAAGAAGTATTTTATTCAATGCTATGAAAATTCTTTACATGTGCAGATTTCAAAAAGGCGGGGACCGGTACCCGCACAATCTCCGGTCAATACAAGCAAAAAAGCAAAACAAGAAGCATAAAGTCCAGCTTATCATTCCTTCTTCCCGCCACCCTTGGAGCTCTTTCCCGGCTTGATAACTAGTTTTGGAAGCCGTTGTGGACGGGTTGGGGGCGGAGGAGAAGGAGGAGTAGTCGGATCTTCTTCTACTTTGTCTTTTTCAGCTAAAGTGCTTTTCTTCTTCTTCCTCATAGCGTGCTTCCCTTTCCTCTTTGAAGAAGACTCACTTCCCGGAGTAAGCAGCGCAGAAAGTGTTGTGTTATCATCAAGAGACTGCTCCGGAGTCTTCTCACTATCCTCAAGATCTTCCGCCTTTTGCTCTTGCGAAGCGGGTGGATCCTCTAAGCCTCGAAGGGCTTCTATCTGTTCTTCTTGCGATCCTGGCTGAGAAGCCGGAGTAACTTGAAGAGACGGAGGAGGAACAGCTAGAAGAGGGGAAGTGTGCGCAGCGCTCGGTGCTTCTGCTATAGAAGAAAAGAAGTTATAATCAGTACTCTTCGAAAAAAGAGAAGATATTGGATCATCAGGACTTAAGTAATAAGCGAGAAATTCATCAAGTTCAATTGAATCAAATGAATAATCCACTTGAGCTAGATCTGAATCGAAGTTACCTGGAGAAGTTGGTTTGATTACGACGACTTCGAAGTTTTCGGCTTCAACATCTTCCTGGGACTTCTCCTCGGCTTGAATAATGGGAGACTCGAAAATGACGGGCTTAGCCTCAGCTTTTGTAGAAGGTGGAGAATAAGAGCTGGAACCGATGATATTAACGTCGGCCGAAGTCGAAGTGTGGGCAGGGGCAGTTGGAGATACTTTCTTTTCCGTATATTCCCCCACCGCTGCTTCAGCTCTAACTTCAGCAAGCTGCTCCTTTCCTCTGGCAAGAGCGGCACGAGTTTCATCATCAAAATAATGTGCCTCAAGCTCTGCCTCATCATAGCCGGCACCTCTGAGCATATCAATCGCGGACTCCCATACTTCAGCTAAAGTGATTTCGTATTTCGGTCCCAGAAATGAGAGGCTTCCGCACCCCAAGACATGTGAACATAGAAGTCAAATAAAGTAGAGCTGATGGAGGCTTTGGTTGCTTCATGAGATTCTTCAACTGCAACTTGCCCAGCAACTGCCTCATCACGCTCTTTCTCCACTTTAAGAAGTCGAGCCTTTAACACTTCGATCTCCATATTCTGGGAGTTAACTGTTTCCCGCAGCTGAGCGGTTTCTTTGCGATATTTTTCACTAATATGTTGTTCAGCCTCAAGTTTTATTTCAATGTCCCTTTGCGCAACATGTGCATCCCGCACTTGTTTCTTAAAAAACTTCTTCTTTTTGAGTATGCGAGGCATAAGAAGTGGCGAGATCTTCCTTAAGTTTCTTGACTTCGGACTCAAGTCTCGCATTGTCATCTGCAATGCTCGCCATCTCCGCATCGTGTTGCTTGCAAATTTTATCCCACTCCGTCTTATCATTCTCCATAGTCAACATGGCTTCAAGATTCATATGATTAACCCTTTGAAGCTCGTCGATGAGTTTCTGCCATCCAGACATCCTATCAATATCAAGCTTAACAGCATCGAGATTTTTCAGCATGGCCTGCTTGTCGATTGGGACCAAATCTAAGTCAAAGTGCACCCCTTTTAAACACCAGTTTGGGAATCGGCTTTGAAGAGTGGGAGGGGCATCTTTGACTTGGTATTGAGGCCTGCTAATTATCGCCTGGATGTCGGATTTCTTTAGAGCAGGAGAGCCGGATGGGATATCATAAGAGATAGGGGCATCAGTCTTTTCAGAAATCGCAGACGCGTCCTTTTCGCTGAGCCTGGCCCGTTTGCTGGGATCTTCAGAAATTTTGCTCTTTCCTCTGTTGTCATGCGACTTTCACTTATGAGAAGGGTCATCTCTTTGAGAGAAGTCGTGGTGTTCTTCCCTTCTCCTTTGCTGCTCCTCATAAGCTTGTCTCTCTCGAGTTTTTCTAATCGCTCGCTCCTCATCAGTTTCCCTACGAGCGGGAAGGTAGCATCCATAGTCATACGTTCGCGCCCTCCGTAGCGCCGAAAGTTATCATAATGTGAGCCGCTTCGCCCCATCGAAGAATCTGAAAATTAAAGAAAAGCCAAGTCTTAGAAATCTTTAAAATAAAGAAGCTAAATGCGTATGAGTGCCAAAAAATCCTAAGTGTGTGTAATGTGCAAGCTATGCGCGTCAAACTACAAACCACTCTTCGGCTTAGGAGTTATGTCGGATTTTGCGGCGAGAGTCAACTCTTGGGTCAACGAAAGCGGTCGTAAAGCAGATGTCGCTTCGATCACTGGAGAAGCAACTTTGGTGTTGACAACATCATCTTTAAAAAGCTCGCGTGAAGTCACCATTAGATCGCTTAGCTCACCAAAAATGTCTTCACCATCATGCCGAGCAGAACTTTCTTTTTTAGCTTCTTCATCGGCTGCCATCTCGGAGCGTTGGGGGGATTCCTCCTCTTCAATAACTGGAGAAAGTGTTAGCTTGCTGGATGACCCCACAACGTCAGTAGAAGTAGAACACTTCACTAGAGAAGCTTCTATGGTAGTTTCATTCGATATAAGTTCTTCGGCAGGAGCTGGGGCATCTGATGCCTTAGCTGGAGAATCAGGGACTTCATGTGGCTAAATAGAACGGGAGGGATGTAAGAGTCCAAATTGATGAAAAAACTCGTCTTTCAATAAAAATTGGATACTCCTCTCCTCAACTGGGACGACCATAAGCTTCTCAAAGGTAGATTTGTGACCAGAATCCCTGGAAGGAGGAGGAAGCGCTGAAAAAAGTAAAGAGCGAAATTAAAACTTGACAACTCGAGCTTCGAAAAGTTCAGAAAACATAAGGAAAGGAAAAAGATAAATGATCATACTTCCTACTCTCCAGATAGCATAAAATCCCGGAGGACATCGAACGTAGAAAAACTGACTTAGGAACCCGTGAACATTGTCAGGAAGACCAATGATCAGCTTGCGGTTCCTAGCACTTCTCACGACTGTGACAGAAGGATGGTCTTTATTTTTGGCAAATGAGCACAGATAACAAACTTCGTCAAAACTTGGAAGACGATCCAACGTCCTCCTAAATAGCACACACAGTCCCATCAGGATGGCGTAGCCATTGGGATGTAACTGAAAGGGAGAAATAGACAATCGAAGAAGAAGCTGCTGAAGGAAATCGTTAAAAGGAGGGATGGCTCCGTTCATACACATTTGGCGATTAACGGCGACGAAGCCATGAGGTGGTATGTCAGCAGTGTCGTTTCTCTCAGGCAGTATGGCATCTGTTTCAGCAATGCCGAACTGAGTACACAGTTGGCGGAAAACTTTATATGTTAAAGTGGTCGAAATTCTTTCTGGAGGATTAGTCAACGGGACAGGAATAGGAATGGCTTCTCCAGCTTGAACCATTGTCTCTTCTTGTTGAGCAGTCATTCTACATAAGCAACTGGATGTTCAAATTTGAAGGTGCACGTTTCCTAAAAAGTGTGAAGTGTTGTGCAGAACTAATAAAAATAACAAGCAAACATAACTGGAATTAAACTAATTGACAATTGGTCGATTACGAGATTTCAGGATTTGTTAGTTTAAAACTCAAGTGCAGTGTTAATACAAACAAGTTAGCTCTAGTTAACTATTTTAGTTTTGCTTTAATACTTCACTTGAATTGATTGGTTTACAGCATTTCATTCACATAGTTCATTTGAGTTTATTTTTCTTTGTTAACTAATTTGTCATTTGATGTGGGCAGTCAATGGCTGTATATTCGTCCCAGTTTTCTGCAAATATTTTGTTTAACAGGTTGTTAGCATTAGAGATAATCTGTAGGGAAGTTCAAACAAGTTTAAAGTCCAAACAGTTTAAAGTTTAAGCAGTTCATCTCGGCAATTCAAGTCAAGAATTCGAGTCAAAAAGTTCAAGGCAATGCAAATATGTCAAGTTCTAACTCGGTTGCGACCTAGAGCCTATGCTGCTGAAATTAGGTCGTTAAATTGTTCCAAGTCCTAGGTCGCCAACGACCTAGCATAGGTCGGAAATTTCTCAGGTCGCAATGTGCAAGTTAAGTCGTCCACGATTTAAGGCATATCCTACGAGTTAAGTTAAGTCATCGATCCTAAGTCGTAATGCATATGAAGGAAAAGGTCTCAAGTCAGAACGGCATGAATTTCTCTAAGTCCTAGCTCGGCCACGACCTAAGGCCAATGCCGCAAGCTAATTAAGTCGTAGGATAGTTAGGTCGCAGGAAAAATTGGATCGTTCGAACAGTTAGGTCGCGAGAGTTTTTGAACCGGACAAGTTGTTAGATCGTGAATGTTTTAGGTCGTCTCCGATGGAATCTCGAGCTATTTCCTGCTCGAACCAAAACCTCACCTCCTTTCACCAATCACCTTCCTCTCCACTGAGAAGTTCAGTAACTCATCAACCAACCAATTCGAGATTCATAAACCCAATAACCCGTTAACAATTCTCCCATCTCCTCTAAAGTCACAAATCAGTTAGCCTAAAAGCCCCGTAACCCATCGCCTTGTTCTCACAAATTGTCTAAATCCAGGACAATCCACCTTGAATCCATCAGCAATCGATTGAAACGAGGATCGTGATGAAGCGCGGCAAAAAAAGTGAGTCGGAGATGAAAGGTGGGGTTCATGATTTAGTGATAATCGAGGATTAAATAGAAGAGCAGGTTCACTTACGCAATATAATGCTAAGGATAACTGATGATCGAGTAATGAAATTCGTCTTCGAGAGCTCGAGTACTTGCTAATGGCTAAACGGAATGATAGAACAGGTGAAGCGAAGGAGGAGCGACCTAAGCTATTTATACACTGGGATAGTGAAAGGCGAATCGACACACACGACCTACGACCTAACTTAAGTCACTCACGACCTAACAAACTCATCAAAGAGCGGGTTAAGGAAATCGAAGCACACGACCTATGACCTAGGCGCGTACTTCGAGGGGCAAATGTTAACCCTCTTTTTGATTCGCGATCTAACGACCTAAGGAGGCTACCGACCTAACGAGCTAACGACTTAAGGAGTCCACGACTTACCGACTTAAGGAGTCCACGACTTAACGACCTAAGGAAGTTAGCGACCTAACTACAGAGCCGACCTAAAAAGCATGCCGACCTAAAAAGCTAACGACCTATGGGAAGGTACGACCTAACGACCTATGGGAAGTTACGACCTAACGACCTACCAAGTTAAAAAGATTACGACCTAACTAACAGAAGTGGTTTTAACCACCTACGACTTAAATTAGGTCGCGCGCGACCGAATTAATTTGCTCAAAAGGAACTAAGCGCAATCAAGATAAGACAGGCCCCATCTTCTAGGTCGCTACCGACCTATGACTTACGACCTTCTTTAGGTCGTGAACGACCTAGGACTTGTGCAATCGAATTCCACCCAGAATCACTCCTATAAATACCCCCCTAACTCCAACAATGAGGGGACTTTTTGGGGATCATTCTCTAAAGCGCCGTTACTCTGCAGAATTCATAACTCATTCAACACTTAAAGAACTCCAAGCATTCAAGACATTACAACAAGCTTCGAAAGAAATCTACCACATTCAACATGAATTCGAGGAGATCTTTCACATCGAAGTTTGAGCTATTAATCTGAAGTGTTTTTGTGATCAAAGTGAATTGTATTTCAAGCGCATTGTATCAATTTGTAATCAGATCAGCAATAAAAGAATATAAAGTGGACGTAGGCTTGATTACGAGCCGATCCACTATAAAATCGTTGTCTCTTTACCTTTTCTGCTATTTTCAGTTTATATTTTGTTCCCGTATCACGGGTGGTGCTTTCACAATATTCTTACACACATCGGGTGTTAGCGTTCAATTTTTAGCGTTAACATACTCCAAAAGATATGAAGAGACTTCATAGCTCAAGCAGCAACCCAAAGCAAGATATCTACAACCTGTAATAACTCGGTCTGACCCGAGTATTAAATTCAAAAGAAAATAATACACGGGTCAGTCTAATTCAAACTCAGTTATTAATGCACAGAAGCAATAATAATTAAATAATCAAATAGACGACAGTCACAATAAATCTCGCATATCCAACCCTTCAATAAGAGAATCGGACAACAGTAGATATAACACAAAACAGCATTAAATAGCAAAACAACAAAGCCTAATCATCAACAAAGATAAATAGAAGTATTATCAATGAAGATAATTTGAAAACAGCAGAATTTCCTAAACGGCAATGGAACAACAAAATCTAATTATTAGATAAATAATTAGAAACTCATAATCTATTTATCAATAGATAATTAGACAACAACAAAATGATCAAATCAAACCAAATCAAAGTACAATTTCAATTATTGAATTGGACAAACGAAATAATTCAAGCAATTGAAATATCACTTAAAAAGTCAATACTGTGTGGCTGCAGTACACGCACGCGTTCACTGCCTCGCCACTACAATATATAATGTCATCATAACTCCAAATATTAACAGCAAATCGAAACTGCAGAGGTCAAGTCACGGCTATCATGACTCAACACAACTGCAAACAAAGTGAAACTTATAGTGCAACTGACCAGAGGTTCAAGTGCAAGTCCACTATCAGAAATGTAGACTGCAATTAAACAGACCCAAATGCTCAAAGCAACTAGAAGCCAGAGCAGTGTAACTTTTAAATCAAGTGCTCATGACAACATGCCTCGAAGAACAGGCAATGTAACGACCCAGAAATTTTGAACATTTGAAATAGAATATTTAATTGAATTTAAATATTTGAATGTTGATTTAACCTAAACTTCAAATGTATCTGTTTATTTGGATATTTAAATAATTGAATTTAATAATTGAAAATTGAATAAATTGCTAAATTGCTAATTTTGGACCTGTTAAAAATATTTTCAAGGCTTCAAAAATTCATATTGATTATACAGAAGATTAAAGCTTCAGAATTGAATTTAAAACCGTTTTTTTCAGTTTTGAAATTTTGTTGTTTAAATTGAATTTAAAAAATAGCGTTCCGGGGCACAGTCTCGGAATTCGACGAAACCAGTTCCATTGGATCAGTAATATTTTATTATTATCGGATTTCAATTTTCGTAATGTTTGGAGTGATCGTTTGGTCGTATGATAAGCAAACGCGTTGAAATTAAATCGAAAATTTAATATTATAACTGGTTCAAAAAGCTATCTTCTATATACGATCGAATTTAGACTCGAAACCTTTTCCATTGCATTCGGAATAGGCATATAACATTACGAACACCTTGCGGCACGCCTCGATAGGAAGTCGAGATTTTGAGTTGCGATTCAAAGGCGGTTCAAATTTGAATTTAAATAACTTATACAATGGTTTGACTGGTCAATGTGGTGTACATCAACTGATATTATTTCACATCAGCTGTTCTTCTTTCATTTCGCTACCACTGTAGCAAGGCGTGATCAGTACGCAAAGAAATTTTCTTCACATGATCCTTATCCTTTCCTTCTGTTCAAACATTTCAAAGGAAGTATCTCGTTCAAAGAAAAACAAAAATGGCCGAAGCCCTGTCGTTTGAAAAACAAAATCAGATGCTCTGAATTTCAACTGGCCGCGTACATCAGTAATCAAAAGGGCGCATTCGTCCCCAAAATTCGAAATCCCTTCTTCTTGTTTCAATTCATTCGTTAGTTTCCAAAAGAAAATTGAAAAGAAAAAAATTATAAGAGGGAAGGGCTCGAGTGGACGCTCGCGTAGGAGGCCGCGAAGTCGATGTGGGTTCGAGGTCGAGATGAGGTCGCGATGGCTTGGGGTTTGAACCAGAGGCGGCGACGTGTGGGCGTGGGGATTGCACAGTGTCGATTGAGATCGAGCTCGAGACTGTTGAGGATGTCAAGAGTGGTGAAGGCGAGTAATGGCGTGCGAAGTCATCGCGAGGTAGCCATTCATCTCCTTGCTCGATGGCACGTGAATCGAGGCGAGCGATCTAGGGTTTCGATCAATGAAGGCTGCTCAACCGGGAAGGTGGTAGTGGTAGGCGATAGTTCGTTTTCGAAATCTTGATGCCTGGAAGCATGCTTAAATCTGGATACACTGGGGTTAGGTATTGTTATTTCTGTTTAATTTAAGTTAATATGCAGACAAGCAAGAAAGAAATTTTTACAGAAAGGATTTTGTAAAAATAAAATAGATTTTGGAAATACATGATTTTAAAATGTGACATTTCAAGAAAAAAATTAGACTTTTGAAATCAATAGGTTGTCTTTATAAGTATGCATGTAGTTCGAAGGATTAAAAAAAATATGTATTTGAGGCGATTAATTTATGTAATAAACCTATTTAATTATTTAGTCACTTAAAGTAATTTATTTAAGGGAATTAGTTTAAGTAAAATCCTTGGTTAATTTAAATTAAATTACGGTAATAAATTTGTTCGACTAAATCGAATATTAATAAATTGTATAAATTGTTTATACAAGGTTTAAAACTGTGAAGAAATGATCAAATCGGAAATGGATTGCAAATTAAAAGCAAAGGTGAGATCTTCTCACTCAAAATGAAAATTTGAATTGCAGTTATTGATTGACTGTTTGGATGTGATACTATATAGAGTAATATATAGCAATATATATAGATATATATTGGCATATGTATATATTGAAGTTGTGATTTCCCGCATTATATAGCGGATGAGACCCTATTGCGCCGCATAATAGCGGATTGATATTTTATTAATCCCATATACCGCGATATTCCACCTCGAAGTGGAATTGGTATTATGCTAACATCTGTGGATGAAGGGAAACAGGTTGGAGGGATCCAACTGGATTCCTCAAATTATATGAATTTGTTTCATATGATGTGTAATGATTTATTTATAATCTGTGTATGATTATATCTGTGATTGAATTTGTTGAAGGCTAAAATTTAGCCGAATGATTTTTGGTATCGTTGGATACCAGAAATAAATAGAATTGGATTTTCGAAAAGAATTATAGTTGGAAATTTTAAGTAAATTCTTTTTGAAAAGATTGGTTGAATTTAAAAGAAGGAATTAAAGTATAAAAATTGATTTTTAGTAATCTTATCGAATAAATTTCCAAAATAGGGCAAAGGATTTTAATAAAAGGAGTTTTGAATAATATTATTTAAAAGTTAAAGAATTCATTTAAAAATGGAATTTTGAATAATTTGGAAAGAATAAAGGAATTTATTTAAAAGTGACAAATTTTTTGAAAATCAATTTGTGAAATTAATTTGGTATTTGAAAATAAATCTTTGAGAAATCGATATGGAAATTTATTTGGAGTTGAAATAAATTTAGAAATCAAATTTATAATTAATTTGGTAATGGAAAATAAATCATTGGAAAATTAATTTGAAATTGATTTAGTGTTTGAAAAATAAATTTGGAAATCGATTTGCAAATGTTTTGTTATTTGGAAATAAACTTAGAGATAAATTTGCACTGTTTTGTTCTATTGAAATTAAACTTAGAAATAAGTTTGTAATCTATTTGGTATTGAAATAAAATTAGAAATCAATTTGGAATTTGATTTTAGGGTTAAAAGTGCATATTTGGAAATGTAAATTCAAATGGAATTTATAAAGGAAAGGGAATTTGTTTTAAAAATAAACACTGATTTATTTTTAAAGTGTGGAAATAAATTTACAGATTTGATTTTAAATTTAAAATAAATCGATAAGGATTTATTTAATTGGTTTAAATGGACCATTTTGAAGTGAAAGTGTATTCTCACTATAAAGCCGAGTATATTTCCAAAGTACTTTAAAAAAAATATAAATTAAAGGTTCTAAAGTTGGTTTTTAAAAGATATATTTGGAAATATATTCTATGTAAGGAAATGGATTTGGAATTTATTTTCAAAAGTTGAAAGGTGGAAAATGATTTGAAATTTGTTTTCAAAGTGTTGAAGTGGAAAAAACATATATCTTTTGAAGATATTTGGAAAATAAATAATTTGGGAAAATTATTTAAATCTGATGATTGTTGTGAATATTGTTGATAGTTAAATCACCGACTATCAATATTTGCCTTTGAAATGGCACTTGATTTGTTTTTAAAACAAACGCTCACTATTCGGGTTAGCCGGGAAAAGACCTTTGTGTCATATAACCCATTTCGAATTAGTGATACGACGATATGGATCGTATTGAAGACCGGTGGTGAAGATCGGGTATTTGTGAAAACGATAGGATGACCTATCAATTGTCTCTGCACCGTTAGCTACGGTATAGAGATTTTCTTTGTGATGGGAAGTTTTATCGGGATTGTGGATACCCGGATCGCAAGGGCTTCTTTTGAAGTGCCTTCAGTTATGTTCGAACCCGGAACAGACTTGTATGGTTACATGTCTGACATTACATTTTGAGATATAAAGCTGATTTCTTTCAAATACATTTCTATTGGTGGCGGAGAATTTATTCTCTTAGCTTAACACCCTTCTCTAAGACGTACGAGCTCAGAGGTTATGTAGTTGAAATTTATCAGCGATATATTCCCAATTTGGTAATGTGGCATGCTGAGTGTTGCTGTGTGTTGATCATTTATTGATCAATTGTGATCAAAGCACGGCTTTGTGAAAAAGCACAGCTTTGTGGACGAGACTCCGTCAAACCTCACACCTCGGAAATGATCGAAACAAGAATATGCGGCAAGGTTATGAGGGTCGCTCCCTTTAGGGTATGTCATTTCCTTCTGGAAAAGGGTGGTATCAGGTATGGAGCCCTGGTATTTAACCTATGTGGATACTTCGATCTCGTTTATTGTGTGATTGTGTGTTTATCGAGGCGCCTCGGATAAAGGTCCCAAAGGACCAGGGGGTGGCATATTCGTGAGTTACCTGTTACAGGGGTAACCCGGCCTTATGTTGGCAGAGAGCAGTTGTCTCTCGGGACGTCCTGCCAGAGGCGATCCATGTGGCGATAGGCAGTTCCTTAGCCTGACCATTTGTTGGAAATCCAATTCCCAATATGAACCCTGTACGGTTTTAGTTGTAGAACTTGCTATTTAACATAGCAGCTATAGTAGGCATAGTATAATGGTACCTATGCTGGCTAAGATTAATATTATACTTTCGAAATGTTTTCCACACTAAACATTAATAATAATAATCCAATGATTTGCGTAGTAAGCATCTTTGACTATCATAAGAAGAAATCTCCTCCAATTCTACGTTTGCATTGTGTGTGTGGCGGGAGGTCTTATGGTAGTTTCATTTTCCAAAAGCACTACGAATAAATTTTATTTTCTTTATGAAAATAACTGTTTTACGATCTCACACCAGTCACCATGACTGACTCGGAGTTTATTGTTTCCTTTCTAAACTCTGGATGCCCATAATTTTCCACACGGTCAGCCTAGAGTTATGTTATCATGATATTCTGGATATTCTGGAGCTTTGGAAGCAAACTGGATGGCGAGACGTACACCCGTACTTGTTTATTTATTCCGCTGTGTATTCTGTATGAGGACAAGTTATATAACTGTCCATTTTTGTATTGAGTTGTATATTGACTCCGATGATGTATGTATAAACTGATATAGTTCTTTGTTTAAAAGACTAGTGATTATCTATTATATATTTTTCTGCTGCGAATGTGAGATTTTGATATTGTTTCTGTTTTTCTGTTCTTTCTTTTCTTCAGTCTACTTCTACCTCTTCTTTTAAATCCTAATGGTTCGGTTTTCCGGCATTCGATTACGCTGCATTTGATATAGTGGACGTATTAATGTCGACTTTCGAGCGTCGAAAAGTCGCAACCGTTACAGGCAATAAAAGAGGCAAACAAGTGATGTACAAATGAATGCATCAGTGGCCGATGCAAGTGCATACTCAGGTTAAAGAGGTAGTAGTGAAACTACAATTACTAAAGTGAAGCAAGCTAAACAAGAATTGTATTGCCACAGAATACAGATGCAACTCACAGAATACAGATGCAACTCATAGACTACAAATGATAATACCAGGCTCATGTCAATAATACAACATGATTATCAAGTGTATACCTGATGAAATAGCCAAATTAAGTGACCAAAATCAACAAGTGACAATGATTCACTTTATAACAAAGAACAAGACAAAGTGCAGAAGCCAATGTCACCAGCATATAAAGCCAGAGACAACTAGTCAATTACAAATGCACATCATACATTTGAAAACAAGCTTCAGACTAATGAACACATGAATGCAACAGCAACATTGAAGGCAACAAAGATCATTTTCAAGCATATCATTGATATACACAACAACCCCAAAGAGCAACTGTATAAGGCAATTAACTTGAAAGAAATATCAAAGGAAATGTCAACAAAAGCATAGCCGAAGTCAAAGGAAATCAACACTGATAAAATCAAGTCGAAGCTAAAGGCAACGAAGACAAACTCATCGCCTTGGCAATCGAATTAAAATGTCAGAGAAACAAAATAACCCAAGGTACAAATTTTAACAAAGTCAAGTGGATATGACCATCAAGCTGCAAGTTAATCACCACACATATACAGTGCTACAGAAGTTCGAACCAAACACCAAGTCATGGCCGAGTCAAAGAAAAAACACATGTCAACAGAGAAGAATCAGAAGTCGAGACCGAAGTCACAAAAGAAATCAACATCGTTAAATAAATTCAAATGTATAAGTCAGAGTGACTTTAACAAAAATACAATCAAAGCAGTAATTAACAAGTAACGACTGTAGTTCAATGTAACCGCAATGGTGATGGCCAAAAATGGCAAAGTCATGGGATCGCGTACTCAAAATTAGACCAGACTACAAGTTGAAAATGCAACTCGTCACAAATATGCACAAGCTCACATGCATATCAAAGTTCAGACTCAAGCACAACATGTACAAAGTCTATGCAACAAACTAAACAACAAAAAGCACAAGAACAAGGTCAAAAGTGCATTCTGGGATGAAGACAAAAATGGCCAAAGTCGAAGCATACAGAAAAATCAATAACCATGGTGGCAAGTTCTAACAAAATCAATGCTACTGGAGATAAAAATCTCCATGACCCAAGTCAGCAGTGATAGTGTCGAAGCTAAAGTTAAAATGTCGAAAACTGTATCAAGTTCGAACTAATCCAAAGACGAAGTCAACAAGCACAATTACCACAAGTTCAAAATCGAAGTCACAAGCAAGTCACCGAAGTCAAACTAACAGTTTCAAAATCAATACCGTGGTGAGCAAGGAAAACAATGTCAGAGAAATCAAACCATGTCAACCAAGTAAACAATATATACGAAACAATTTAAACAATGAAAGTAACGAATTTGAACAAACCAGGAATCACTAAAATTCGAATTAGATGTGAGTAAAGATTACTCACCTCGTTCGACACAAATTGAAGCAACCAAAACAAGCTACGAGGAATCGATCGATCAACAGAGCAAGGGGCGAAATCACTCTTTCAATCGAGAAATCAAAGTCGATAGTCCCAATTCCAGAAGCCCTAATTTTGCAAAGAGGAACGAACGAAAGGAGGCCGCCATTTCCCTTTTCGTTTTGGTTTTAGGGTTTTAAAAAAAATGAATAATGGAAACCGAGTTATTTATGCTTGATAATTATCACGGCACAAGGATAAAACGTGGGCCGAAATCTTGTTTACAGTCCTCCAACCATTTAACAAATTTTTAAATGGATTATCAAAATAATTTCAACTGATCAAAACTCCCAATAGCAATTAACAACCAATTTAAACGTCTTTTGACGATAATTAATTGTTACAAAACTCCATGTTGTTACACATTACAAACATCATCCAAATCAATCAATAAATATCAATATATAACTGATAATCAATAACAGATATTTAACTGGAAATTTATATTCAATAATAAATTAAATAATGATTTAATTCAAATAAATTCAAATTAACTAAGATGATGACTTAAAATATACCAAACAGCCATAAATAAATTTCTAATCACATCAAAAATTAATTTAACAAACATAAGAAATTTTAGAAGTTATGAGTGGGTTAAAACACTCACCTTTGATTTTAAATTCAAAATAAGCCTAAAATTTGAACAATCTCCGAATTTGTCCAAACCAGCGTCAAAATGTGCAGAATTTCAATACGATCCCAACGCAAGAAACCGGGCGTAAATTAGACCTCGTATGTGAGAGTTATGGTGATTAAAAAATTTAAAGTTTGAATTAAATAAAAAAAATGTGGGCATTAGCGTAATTTCCCCTACCTCGTAACCCTAGCCTGCACGATATCGCGAGCGGCCACAACAAGACCAGCCGCCACTAAATTCCACCAATCGCCACCATGCTCAAATGCCACCACCTCGATCGGAGGCCCCGCCAAACTCCCCTGGGCCGAGCCGCCGCTTCAGACATCACCACGATGAACGCGTCATCGCCCCCAGCCTCCAACCGAACCCCAACGCGTGACTTCAAAGACGTGATTTCGGCCACTCTATTGACCATCTCGACGAACTCAATACACATATGAGTGTTGTACCTCCTCCTCCACCCAATGCCACTCCCCGATCTACAAATGGTCGATGATCTACCATTGGATCATCGAAAATCCAATATGAATGGCCACGGTTCATTCTCGATTTTTGGGCAAATGGTGCATCGAATTGGAAAACGAATCACAGAATCGGGATGCACTCGTCGAGAGCTTCAAAACGGTATATAGTTTGATAGGTTTTGGAGGAGATTGATTTTTTTGATTTGGTTTTGATTTGCAATTGAATTGGAAATTTGTTTGTCTGCCATTAGAAGGAGGAGAATAGAAAGAATTGTACGTACAGACAAATGAGAACAAGGGATAGCTAGGGTTTATAACAATATATATATATATATATATATGCAGAACAAAATAGAAATGAATGGGCTCGATTGGTTTGAATTGGAACGATAAACGACTCGAAAAGCCAGTTCTGTCTCCAGAACGAAATCGGATCAACCCATATATCAAAATAGATGCTTTCAAATATTTTAAAATCAATGGAATAGGTTTCAAGTCCAAATTCCATCGTATGAAGAAGTTATGATAAAATCAGCTTATTTCAAATTGATTTCAACTAATTTTAATTAAATTGATTTCAAGGCGTTTCGAGCCCGTACGATCAAACGACAAGTCTGATCGTTACGAAACTTGAAATCCTGCAATAATTCACCGTTACGGATCTGATGAAACTGGTTTCATCGAAATCCGAGTCAGTGGCCAAAATGGCTATATTTCACATTAATTTAATAAATTAATATTAAATTAATTAAATCACATTTTCAGTTTAAATTTTAATAATTTACAACTTCTATCATTTTTGATTTCTTAATCACTTACAATAATTTAAAAAAAATTAGATGTCAAATTTAAAGTTGATTAATCCATCAATTTCAGTGTTTAATTTCAAGTTCATTAAATTCAGAAATTATAAATTAAATTTTCAATAATTCCGTTTAATTGACCTTTCATCCTATTATTCAACCCATTATTATCAAATAGGTGAAATTAACATTAGTTTATATCTGAGTACATCAATATTTCCCAATTTCATCTTAATTTCTATTTACGTAATAATTAAATATTTAATTTCATCTAAATTTACATTAACGTAATATTTAATTATATTTATTGAAATTAATCCAAATATTATAATTTAAATTCTAATAAATTGATAAATCTTTACTTCCATTCTTTTAATTCACTAATTGTCATAATATGAATAAAATTAACATTATTTCCAATTATTGCCTTAATTTACATTAGCATAATATTAAATTATATTTTATTGAAATTTATTTCCAATTTAAATTAACAGGCTAAATGAATAGGTAACATATGACAGTTGTTACTATTTACCTTAAATCACACCTATTAGTTCATTATTAACAACAAAGGATACAATTGCTTACATAACACTGATTATATTCAATTACGATTAACTATGCTATTTCATACATTAATTCCATATTTACATTTTGTTTTCTTTCATTTAATTTATAGCCAAGTATAACAATTTACATTATTTTATTATTGGAATTTCATTTCAATTGTAAATAATTAACTTTAATTTACATTGTTACATTTCATTTTAGTATTCATTTCATTATTACATTACAACTTTTTATTTCTTCCAATATTAAATAACAAGATTCACTAAATTAACAAATTAAATTACCGAAAATTTACGGGTTGTTACAGATCATTTAAACTATCATGGGAGTCAATAAGAGATTGTAAAGGAGGTAAATTAGAAGTATAAATTTTATCAGTTAATGACAATGGTCGGGGGTTCTATCATTGGTTTAGTGGAATAAAATGCATGTGATGCGATGACTGCATCAGTGAATACATTACTTTATAAAGTAACATTAACTGAGGGAAAACATGTGTAAAGGGAGAGGGTGTAGTGTTTGAGAGTAATGGTAGAGGACTGTAAATCTTTTGTATATTACACATGCCAAGCTTTTGGTTATCAGTCTTTTCAGCGACATTTTCAAAAGAAATAAACAATAGTTCATTAGAGTTTTTTTTCCAAAAGGGAGATTCTTGGAGACACTAAAATTTAAAGGAGATTTAAGATTACTCTATGTGAAACGTGAATAGGGTTCACATTCACTATGAGCCGTCTTTGTTATGCGTCGACTACTTTCTTATGTTTTTATGCATCTAGTAGAGCTTGATTTTATTAACATCCATCCATAAGCTTCATGGTCTCTGTAACGACCCCGGATTTTATATAAATTTAAATTGATAATTAATTTAATTTTTTAATAAAAAATTGTAAAATAAATTGATTTAAGTGATGCGAGTTTCCCCGGATTCAAATATATTCTGTATAAATCATTTATATTTAAAATATTGTATATATGTATATGTGAATATATATATATATATATTTGGGTATATAAGAGTCAATTTGAAATTATAAATATATGCATACATATTTGACTTGAATTTAAATTGTAAATATAAATGGTTTGAAAATAAATATAAAAGTACATATAGTGACACAAGTATAAAATAAATAAATAAGTGAATTTTTAATTTATTATTGATGGTTAATATATAAAATAAATACAAGACAATAAATAAAAATAATAATAAAATATTTGAGTTAGAGATTGAAATAGAAATGTATACAAGATAAATTATATAGTTTGTAAAATAGAGATAAATTAGCTAAAATTCAAAATAACATGTTAATAAATTTTGTAAAATAGAAAATAAACATATTAACTAAAGATTTAACAACACATTAACATAGAAATTCACCTATATTACCAAATGAATATAAAAATAATTAGTATTAAATTTAGAAATAATTGAGATACAAAATAAATATAAAAATACATAAGATAAATTTATAAAAAATTTGTATAGTAAACAAATTACATAAATTAAACAATCTATATTAAAAATAGAAATTCATTATGAATTCTAAAACAAAATAAAATGAATACCTTAGATAAATTATAACAACATATGAAAAATAAAGTAATAATAGAAGTTTACTTGTATTACAAATTATAAGACCAAACCAAACATACATTAATGTGCACTAGAAAAAAAAAGAATGATACAAATACAAATATAAGTAAAACTTACAAAGGAAGATGTTAGTATATAGATAAGTATGCAAGTTGAAAAAATAAGTACAAGGCAATTAATATGATACCACAACAAGATCATACCAGCCACCACCATTTCAAATATCTATACAGCCGAAGAAAAAATAAAATGTATGTTGTACAACTCAATTAATGCAAGACATCTTAGCATACAATATAGATGCATATCAGCCTCCATATGCAAATAAAAATCTCTGATATTATACAAACAATATTATATCATCTGTACAAATATATCCTGTTATCTTCTTTTCTTATATATCAACTTCTTCATCACAATTCGTTCCTTCAAAACTAAGCAAAACCTCTAAAGTGAATATCATTTCAAACCATAAACAAACTTCAATCTAAGTCAATTCAAACCAGAGATCAAGAGGATTAAAGATAAAGACTTCAGTTAGCAGTTTCTTAAGCCGGTTTCAAACAAAAGCAGTACTCTGTCTTTCAATCATATAGGTGAGTAACTTCATTTTTTTTAATGCTTAAGTGTATGGTTGCTTGATTTATGTCCGAAATAAATTGTATTTGTGTTTATATATTGTTGAATTTCTGTGTAGGGTGAATGCATGTTTGTATAACCTGTAAGTCATCTCTGTTCAAAATTTGCAAACTCAGTTTATAATTCAAAAATTATTTTCTCTTGATCCAAGCCAAATCTGGATTCATGATTTAAACAAAACTTGATTGTTTTATCATAAGCTTTAATCCCAAATTATATTTAAGTTAAAACAACTTAAGCGTGACTCTGGAAATCAAGAAATCAGAGCCAAACTCTACATAAGTCAAAATTTCAACTTCTTATTTTATTACTTCAGGTATATAGACTGAATTCTCATACTTTAACTTGATTTTTAAGGCAAAAATTATGATTTTTAGTGCTGTGAATAGTGAGGTTTCTCGAGTTGATCGGGTTTGGTCTTTTCGTCGTTTGCCATCGATCGTCAAGTCCAGGGGGGTTGATATTTCAGTCGAAGGTGGCCTAGGTGGTAGGGATGTAGGAAAAATGCTAGCAGAATTTTTTTATCAATCGTGGTGGCCGAACGTGGTTGATCTAGGGCTTAAGAACAGTTTTGGTCGACTTTGAGTTCCAGGATAATGCGACGTCGATGATGGATCGAGATCGATCGGTCTAGGGGGAATCAATGCGTGAGGGTATGTGGAAGCTCTGGACAAGTTCGCGTGGTTTCTGGTGGTCGGTGGTGGCTATACGAGGTGAATTCAGGCGATTGGTTTTGTTCCAGGTGGATGTGGAGTTGCTCGATTTCGATTTTTAGGTGAGATCGTTAAACTGGGTGGTCGAATGGTTAGGGGGGATGATCGGCGACGTGCTGAAGGTCTCGGCGATGGTCGAAGGCGCGGCAGCGATGTGTACACGTGTACGTGTGCATCAGTGTGTCAGTTGTGTTTTGCGGTTTGGGGAGTGCAGTTGTCTCGGGAAGAACTCGCGAAAATTTGGTTGGGTCTCGGGTTTACTCTCGAGGAAATGATGGTTGGACTCGAGTAAATTTTTCTCTGGCTCGGGTTTGTTTAATAGATAACAGGTTTTCAAAATTGAAGATAATATCTATACCAGGTTTTAAGTATAAAACAAATATTATACCAAGGTTTAAAACTAAAGATATGAACAAGTTTCTGAGGAAAAATGTTAAGGTTAAATGTTTTTAAATTGTTTTGAAAATTAATTGATTTTGAATTAATCTATATGATGATAAGGAAAAAATTTCTAAGTATTTTTAAATGGAATTTGATAATGCTTGAATCAAGCAAGTGTTTGAAATAAGTATATTAGAAACTTTGATTAAGAGATGATTTTGAATCAATTTAAATAAGTTGTAATGATTTAACTAAACAATAAATTAAGATATATATCTTAATTATTTAGTTAAGGTCTTTGTAATTGAAATATAATCTCTTAATTAATTCAAGTATAATTACTTAATAATTAGTGATTAATTAATTAAGTAATTAAAGATTTATTAATTAATGAAAATGATTAAAGAAGAATTGATTTATGAAAGTAATTAAAAGGATAATTACTTAAGATTTAATTAATGGAAGTAATTATAGAATAATTACTTATTGAAATTAATTAGGGGTTAATTAATGAAAGATATTAAAGGATTAAGTACTTGATTAATTAAGGATAATTAATTAAACGGTAATTAATTAGGGGTTAATTAATTAATGTAATTAATTAAAGATAATTGATTAAAGAATAAATAAATAATTGAAAGTAAATTATTTAATGATTAAAGTTTGATTTAATTATAAATTAAGGTTAATAAATTAATAAATGATTAAAGAATAATTAATTAAAATGATTTGAAATTTATTAATGTTAATTAACCAGGATTAGTAATTCATAAGAAATTAATCTGATATGAATTAATCAGACAATTAAATTGACCTTACCTATGGATGTTTGGATTCTATTGGATGATTGAATTGTTTGATATCCCTGATATATGATGCTTTGTAATACATCCTGATTTGTGTTGTGATCTGTAATTTATTTATCTGGGATGAAGGTAATTGATTATCTGTGATATATATCTGTGATCTGTGAATGAAGATGAGCGTTATATTTTATACCGCTTATCAAATATATTATTGTATTTGATCTGTGATGATTGAATGGTGTTGCACTATTGTGTTAAAACCCTTGGACCACACTTTACACACACAAATATGGATTTCACGTGGAAATCAGTTAAGTCGCAGATGATTTAAAATTAATATTTTTGAAATTGAAATTTTTATTTCAATTGATTTTGGAAATGAATTTGGGTTAAATGTTAAGCTTTTGAAAAGGAGTTTAAGAATAAAGTTATTTTGAATAACTTGGTAAGTTTTCTAATTTAAATAATTTAATTTGAATTTTGAATTCAAAATTTGGAATTGAATTCCATGATTGGAAATTACGGTTAAAGATATTATAAATGTGCTTATATGAATTTAAACCATTTTAAAAGTATAATTTTGGGAATTTGATATTAACCCAAAGATTTCAACTTGCATGAATAAATCATATTTTCTGAAATGAAAACTGTTTGTTTTAAAAGAATAAAAGCTTTCAGATAAGAAATGAAATTCCAGTTTAATTAAAGGAATTTCAAGATTGAATTGAAAAATGGTTTTCCAAGTTATGAATGAATTCTTTTTGAAAGCTATGAATTAAATCTGTTTATTTTTAACAGATTTAAAATGATGATTTGTTTAAAACATTTGAAATGGAATTGTTTTGAAAGCTATAAGTAAATCTTTGTTTTAAAGGTTTAATGAGTTAATCCAATTGAAATGGAAATTAATTTGGAAAATCTATGAATGAATCTTTTGTTTAAAAGATTAAAGTGTGGAAATTGTTTAAACTGTTGAAGGTTGTTAAAATGAATCTTTTTGTTTTAAAAGATTGTAAATGGTAATTTGTTTAAACCATTTGAAAGCAAAGTTTTGGGAAATAAGTTGTGACTTAATTGAAATCCCAATATCCATATGTTTTTAATATCGCGCTCATTATTCGGTTTAGCCGGGAGAGGACCTTTGTGTCATATCACGCATTCCGAATAATGATACGTCGTATATGGATAGCATTTGAAGACCGGTGGTAAAGACCGGATATTTTCGAAAACGAAAGGACAACTCGTCGAATGTCTCTGCATCGACTGGTCCCCGTTATAGAGATTCTAGCACCCTATGTGATGGGAAGTCCGGACGTGATTAGAAAATTATCCGGATTTGCAAGGACTTCTTTGGAAGTGCCTTCGGTTCTGTTCGAACCCGGAACAGACTTGTATGGTTACATGTTTGACATTACATTTTGCGATATAAAGCAGATTTCTTTCAAATACATTTATGTTGGTGGCGGTGAATTTATTCTCTTAGCTTAACACCCTTCTTTGAGACGTACGAGCTCAGAGGTTATGTAGTTTAAGGTTATCAGCGATATACTCCCAATTTGGTAATCTGGCATGCTGAGTGTTGTTGTGTGTTGATGATCTATTGATCATTTGTGATCAAAGCACGGTTTTGTGAAAAATCGTAGCTTTGTGGACGAGACCTCTTCGGACCTCACAACCCAAAAATGGTCGAAACATGAATATGCGGCAAGGTTATGAGGGTCGCACCCTTTAGGGTATGTCATTTCCTTCTGGAAAACGGTGGTATCAGGTATGGAGCCCTGGTATTTAACCTACGTGGATACTCCGATCTCATTTATTGTGATTGTGTGTTTATCGAGGCGGCTCGGATAAAGGTCCCAAAGGACCGGGGGATGGCATATTCGTGAGTTACCTAGTTACAGGGGTAACCCGGCCTTGTGTTGGCAGAGAGCTAGTTAGTTCTCGGGACGTCCAGCCAGAGGCGATCCCATGTGGCGGTAGGTAGTTTCTTAGCCTGACCATTTGTTGGAAATCCAATTTCCAATACGAACCTTGTACGGAATTAGTTGTAGAACCTGCTATTTAACATAGCAGCTATAGTAGGCATAATATAATGGTACCTATGCTGGGTAAGATTAATATTGTATTTTGAAAGAATTTTCTGCACTATGCACTAGTAATAATATCAAAAGAGTTTGTTTACGTAGTAAGCATGTTTGACTATCATAAGAAGAAATCTCGTCCAATTCTGCGTTTTTATTGTGTGTGGTGGGAGGTCTTATGGTAGTTTCTTTTTCCAGAAGCATTGCGGATTTCAATGTTTAAAGCCTTTTGTGTTTGTTTAAAGATAAACTATTTTTGTTGCTTACACCAGTCCCATGACTGATCCGGAGTTTATTGTTCCCTTCCTAAACTCTGGGTGCCCACTATTTTTCCACACAAGTAGTCTAGAGTTGGGTTTCTCAGATATTCAGGTCTAGTAGATTATCTGGAGCTAGTCAGTCCTTGGACGACTGACCTTGCTTTCCGCTAGCTATGGATTGGAGCATTCTATTGGAGATATTCTATCCATTGCTGGTGTTATCTATTTTCTTTCCGCTGCTACTTCTTGTATCATATCTCTGATGTATATTGATATCTGTTGTATCATTTTGTTGTATCATATTGTATCAGATTTTGTATCTGTTATTGTATCAATGTTATATAAATATGGATATATTCTTTTTCTTCCGCTGTGTTGTCATACTTCACTGTGTTATAAGCTCCAGCGAATCGGATTTGAATGGTCGAATCTGCGACATTTGAGTACAATGTGAAGTATGGATGTCAATTTTCGAACGCGAAAATTCGAGTCGTTACATTTGGTATCAGAGCTGAGGGTTAAACTTTAGCTCAGGAGTATAACACATTAAGTAGCTCATTAGAGATAGGGTGAAGTATACCCTAGAATGAGTATTTCTCAGATATCCGTCTGTATGCCTCAGTAAATTCTCTTACTATCCACTGATAGTAAGTATGAGTGCAAGAAGAGGATGAGATAGGGGACAAGGGGATACCACGACGAAATGGTCAATACCTTGTAAGAACATGGAAACAATCTTTTCTTTATCAATCTCTTTTGTTCGTCATCTTTTCTCAATTCTTCGATGGTTCCTGATGGATCCAGGAAGAGATTCGATATATTAATATGGGACGTAAACTCCAAATAGGTCAGAATTGTTTGATTGGATAAATTGGTTGCATTGGTTGCATTGGTTGCTATGGTTGATAGGTATACTTTAGTTTCTAAACTAAAAGTTTTGAAATTGTATCCATGTATCTATCTATCTTTTGGGTCCCAATATATTCTACGAATGGTTAGTTATCCTTTCGAACCAACCGATGCCACTGTGTATTACGTAGATCTGGATAACCCGAGTATTTTGTGAAGTGTTGGAAGATTCGTTCTTGTATCTGTTATTGATATTCTGATTTGGTAAGCCAAATGCAGAATAGATGTTCAGTTTGAGTTGATGAAACATTCTTCATCTATCTTTGTGTCTCCCTGGCAAATTTCGAGGACGAAATTCTTTTAAGGGGGGAAGTCTGTAACGACCCCGGATTTTATATAAATTTAAATTGATAATTAATTTAATTTTTTAATAAAAAATTGTAAAATAAATTGATTTAAGTGATGCGAGTTTTCCCGGATTACAATATATTCTGTATAAATCATTGAAATTTAAAATATTGTATATATGTATATGTGAATATATATATATATATTTGGGTATATATGAGTCAATTTGAAATTATAAATATATGTATACATATTTGACTTGAATTTAAATTGTAAATATAAATGGTTTGAAAATAAATATAAAAGTATATACATTGTCACAAGCATAAAATAAATAAATAAGTGAATTTTTAATTTATTATTGATGGTTAATATATAAAATAAATACAAGACAATAAATAAAAATAATAATAAAATATATGAGTTAGAGATTGAAATAGAAATGTATACAAGATAAATTATATAGTTTGTAAAATAGAGATAAATTAGCTAAAATTCAAAATAACATGTTAATAAATTTTGTAAAATAGAAAATAAACATATTAACTAAAGATCTAACAACACATTAACATAGGAATTCACCTATATTGCCAAACGAATATAAAAATAATTAGTATTAAATTTAGAAATAATTGAGATACAAAATAAATATAAAAATACATAAGATAAATTTATAGAAAAATTGTATAGTAAACAAATTACATAAATTAAACAATCTATATTAAAAATAGAAATTCATTATGAATTCTAAAACAAAATAAAATGAATACCTTAGATAAATTATAACAACATATGAAAAATAAAGTAAAAATAGAAGTTTACTTATATTACAAATTATAAGACAAAACCAAACATACATTCATGTGCACTAGAAAAAAAAAGAATGATACAAATACAAATATAAGTAAAACTTACAAAGGAAGATGTTAGTATATAGATAAGTATGCAAGTTGCAAAAATAAGTACAAGGCAATTAATATGATACCACAACAAGATTATACCAGCCACCACCATTTCATATATCTGTACAGCCGAAGAAAAAATAAAATGTATGTTGTACAACTCAATTAATGCAAGACATCTTAGCATACAATATAGATGCATATCAGCCTCTATAAGCAAATAAAAATCTCTGATATTGTACAAACAATATTATATCATCTGTACAAATATATCCTGTTATCTTCTTTTCTTATATATCAACTTCTTCATCACAATTCGTTCCTTCAAAACTAAGCAAAACCTCTGAAGTGAATATCATTTCAAACCATAAACAAACTTCAATCTAAGTCAATTCAAACCAGAGATCAAGAGGATTAAAGATAAAGACTTCAGTTAGCAGTTTCTTAAGCCTATTTCAAACAAAAGCAGTACTCTGTCTTTCAATCATATAGGTGAGTAACTTCATTTTTTTTAATGCTTAAGTGTATGGTTGCTTGATTTATGTTTGAAATAAATTGTATTTGTGTTTATATATTGTTGAATTTCTGTGTAGGGTGAATGCATGTTTGTATAACCTGTAAGTCATCTCTGTTCAAAGTTTGCAAACTCAGTTTATAATTCAAAAATTATTATCTCTTGATCCAAGCAAAATCTGGATTCATGATTTAAACAAAACTTGATTGTTTTATCATAAGCTTTAATCTCAAATTATATTTAAGTTAAAACAACTTAAGCATGACTCTGGAAATCAAGAATTAGAGCCAAACTCTAAATAAGTAAAAATTTCAACTTCTTATTTTACGACTTCAGGTATATAGACTGAATTTTCATACTTTAACTTGATTTTTAAGGCAAAAATTATGATTTTTAGTGCTGTGAATAGTGACGTTTCTCGAGTTGATCGGGTTTGGTCTTTTCGTCGTTTTCCATCGATCGTCAAGTCCAGGGGGGTTGATATTTCAGTCGAAGGTGGGCTAGGTGGTAGGGATGTAGAAAAAATGCTAGCATAATTTTTTAATCAATCGTGGTGGCCGAACGTGGTTGATTTAGGGCTTAAGAACAGTTTTGGTCGACTTTGGGTTCCAGGATAACGCGACGTCGATGATGGATCGAGATCGATCGGTCAAGGGGGAATCAATGCGTGAGGGTGTGAGGAAGCTCTGGACAAGTTCGCGTGGTTTTTGGTGGTCGGTGGTGGCTATACGAGGTGATTTCAGGCGATTGGTTTTGTTCCAAGTGGATGTGGAGTTGCTCGATTTCGATTTTTAGGTGAGATCGTTAAACTGGGTGGTCGAATGGTTAGGGGGGATGATCGGCGACGTGTCGAAGGTCTCGGCGATGGTCGGAGGTGCGGCAGCGATGTGTACACGTGTACGTGTGCATCAGTGTGTCAGTTGTGTTTTGCGGTTTGGGGAGTGCAGTTGTCTCGGGAAGAACTCGCGAAAATTTGGTTGGGTCTCGGGTTTACTCTCGAGAAAACGATGGTTGGACTCGAGTAAATTTTTCTCTGGCTCGGGTTTGTTTGATAGATAACAGGTTTTCAAAATTGAAGATAATATCTATACCAGGTTTTAAGTATAAAACAAATATTATACCAAGGTTTAAAACTAAAGATATGAACAAGTTTCTGAGGAAAAATTTTAAGATTAAATGTTTTTAAATTGTTTTGAAAATTAATTGATTTTGAATTAATTTATATGATGATAAGGAATTAATTTCTAAGTATTTTTAAATGGAATTTGATAATGCTTGAATCAAGCAAGTGTTTGAAATAAGTATATTAGAAACTTTGATTAAGAGATGATTTTGAATCAATTTAAATAAGTTGTAATGATTTAACTAAACAATAAATTAAGATATATATCTTAATTATTTAGTTAAGGTCTTTGTAATTGAAATATAATCTCTTAATTAATTCAAGTATAATTACTTAATAATTAATGATTAATTAATTAAGTAATTAAATATTTATTAATTAATGAAAATGATTAAAGAAGAATTGATTTATGAAAGTAATTAAAAGGATAATTACTTAAGATTTAATTAATGGAAGTAATTAAAGAGTAATTACTTATTGAAATTAATTTGGGGTTAATTAATGAAAGAGATTAAAGGATTAAGTACTTGATTAATTAAGGATAATTAATTAAACGGTAATTAATTAGGGGTTAATTAATGAAAGAGATTAAAGGATTAAGTACTTGATTAATTAAGGATAATTAATTAAATGGTAATTAATTAGGGGTTAATTAATTAATGTAATTAATTAAAGATAATTGATCAAAGAATAATTAAATAATTGAAAGTAAATTATTTAATGATTAAAGTTTGATTTAATTATAAATTAAGGTTAATAAATTAATAAATGATTAAAGAATAATTAATCAAAATGATTTGAAATTTATTAATGTTAATTAACCAGGATTAGTAATTCATAAGAAATTAATCTGATTTGAATTAATCAGACAATTAAATTGACCTTACCTATGGATGTTTGGATTCTATTGGATGATTGAATTGTTTGATATCCCTGATATATGATGCTTTGGTATACATCCTGATTTGTGTTGTGATCTGTAATTTATTTATCTGGGATGAAGGTAATTGATTATCTGTGATATATATCTGTGATCTGTGAATGAAGATGAGCGTTATATTTTATACCGCTTATCAAATATATTATTGTATTTGATCTGTGATGATTGAATGATGTTGCACTATTGTGTTAAAACCCTTGGACCACACTTTACACACACAAATATGGATTTTACGTGGAAATCAGTTAAGTCACAGATGATTTAAAATTAATATTTTTGAAATTGAAATTTTTATTTCAATTGATTTTGGAAATGAATTTGGGTTCAATGTTAAGCTTTTAAAAAGGAGTTTAAGAATAAAGTTATTTTGAATAACTTGGTAAGTTTTCTAATTTAAATAATTTAATTTGAATTTTGAATTCAAAATTTGGAATTGAATTCCATGATTGGAAATTACGGTTAAATATATTATAAATGTGTTTATATGAATTTAAACCATTTTAAAAGTATAATTTTGGGAATTTGATATTAACCCAAGGATTTCAACTTGCATGAATAAATCAGATTTTCTGAAATGAAAACTGTTTGTTTTAAAAGAATAAAAGCTTTCAGATAAGAAATGAAATTCCAGTTTAATTAAAGGAATTTAAAGATTGAATTGAAAAATGGTTTTCCAAGTTATGAATGAATTCTTTTTGAAAGCTATGAATTAAATCTGTTTATTTTTAACAGATTTAAAATGATGATTTGTTTAAACCATTTGAAATGGAATTGTTTTGAAAGCTATAAGTAAATCTTTGTTTTAAAGATTTAATGAGTTAATCCAATTGAAATGGAAATTAATTTGGAAAATTTTTGAATGAATCTTTTGTTTAAAAGATTAAAGTGTGGATATTTTTAAACCGTTGAAGGTTGTTAAAATGAATCCTTTTGTTTTAAAAGATTGTAAATGGTAATTTGTTTAAACCATTTGAAAGCAAAGTTTTGGGTAATAAGTTGTGACTTAATTGAAATCCCAATATCCATATGTTTTTAATATCGCGCTCATTATTCGGTTTAGCCGGGAGAGGACCTTTGTGTCATATCACCCATTCCGAATAATGATACGTCGTATATGGATAGCATTTGAAGACCGGTGGTGAAGACCGGATATTTTCGAAAACGAAAGGACAACTCGTCGAATGTCTCTGCATCGACTGGTCCCCGGTATAGAGATTCTAGCACCCTTTGTGATGGGAAGTCCGGACGTGATTAGAAAATTATCCGGATTTGCAAGGGCTTCTTTGGAAGTGCCTTCGGTTCTGTTCGAACCCGGAACAGACTTGTATGGTTACATGTATGACATTACATTTTGAGATATAAAGCAGATTTCTTTCAAATACATTTCTGTTAGTGGCGGAGAATTTATTCTCTTAGCTTAACACCCTTCTCTGAGACGTACGAGCTCAGAGGTTATGTAGTTGAAGGTTATCAGCGATATACTCCCAATTTGGTAATGTGGCATGCTGAGTGTTGCTGTGTGTTGATGATCTATTGATCATTTGTGATCAAAGCACGGCTTTGTGAAAAAGCGTAGCTTTGTGGACGAGACCTCTTCGGACCTCACAACCCGGAAATGGTCGAAACCGGAATATGCGGCAAGGTTATGAGGGTCGCGCCCTTTAGGGTATGTCATTTCCTTCTGGAAAAGGGTGGTATCAGGTATGGAGCCCTGGTATTTAACCTATGTGGATACTCCGATCTCATTTGTTGTGATTGTGTGCACTACACCAAAACATGTGATTCCCAACGAGTATAACTGTCGCAAACAGTTTCAGCAACGCTTATTAGCCTTGCTGTAGGGGCGTCGCAATTTATTGACAACACTTATAAGCGTTGTCGAGTTTAGTTTCCCAACGCTTATAAGCGTTGGAAGTTTGTATTCGCCAATGATTATAAACATTGGTGTATATTAGTTAGCAACGCTTATAAACGTTGGCAAATTAATCATCCAACATTGTTTAATTTTCTATGCTGACGCTTATAAGCGTTGGTAAATTTTAATTGCCAACGCTTATAACACTGAAATATTTTCATTCTCAATATAATCAATTATTTTAACATTAATAAACAATTAATAACTAACATGATATGCATTATTATACTACATTCAATAGGAACCCAAAATTTACAATATTCATGATCAAATAACAACATAAATTTGTTTCAATCTGCAAAGCACCTACGCACACTAAAAGAAGCTTTGAGTTAAACAAGAAGCACTGTAGAATTTTGATCTTTTGTTTCAATCTGCAAATAAGACTTATATTTGTTTTTGAACATTGCAGAAAAGAGGCAAAATTCTTTGAGAAATTATAAAGAGTGATGACCAACTCATAACATCAAACCAAAGTATAGACCATAATCACTTCTAACATCTTCTGCTGCATTTTCTGCCACCTGGACCTCCATAGTAGATGCAGGCTCCTTTAGCCTTTGGTAGTCCACTGTCACAAAATTGAACAGTGTAACATCTGTCGCATGAAACCGAGAACTTGTTGAAATATGGACTATTTCATTCCATCTTGCATTCACAGCAAGGATATTCCGAGCATAACTTGATCTTCTGAACCCATTTCTTGGAAAGACACCACTGCCCATTTCAGTCGTTGTGTGAGATCCATCGACATGTGAATTGCATATGCTTCCACCCCAATTGATCTTTTGATCATCCCTTTTAAAAATCAAGAGAGTGAAAATAATTCCTTCTAACAAGGAGTTGGAATTGAATCAAGATAATTATGATGCAGGCTATCTGCATTTCAAATGATGTGAATACAGTAATATTATTTTTGTATTTTTTATGCCGCAATGTTATATAACCTTGATTTTATATTAACATTGCCACAATTATCTCCTATCCTCAACCGGTAAATACATTTTCTATACATTTAGCTAAATTTTATATAGATACAAGAAAAACAATAAGAGTTTACAGAAGTTAATCTTTGGAAAATAAACTATAGGACACATTGATTGATAATGAAACTAAGCAGATATCATATAAAATCAATTTTAAATTAATCAAAATCAAGTCTATCAACACATAATCATTGAATTGGCAATGCATACAAAGGAATTGTAGCTTTGATTGAAGCTTGAAATTGGTAAATATTATCAAAAGGATCTTTAATTGAAGCCTAAAATTAGTAAACATTATTAAAAGAATTGAAATTAGTAATCATTATCAAAAGGATCTTTAATTGAAGCTTGAAATTAGTAAACCTTGTCAAAAGAATTAAAGTTAGTACAATTTAATCATTCAACTGCAATATAGCTTTACCATAAAAAGAAAAATAGAACATTTTGTACCAGAACAAATCTACAGACAAAACCATAATAATGACATAAAGTTTTCATTGTATTGACCAAGTGCACCTAAGAAACATCTCATGGACTCATATCCTTGAGGCATATAACTCAGTTCCTAAATTCTTTCCATGTTAAAAGCCAGTCATTTTATTATTTCAACAAACCCACATTAACCATGAGAACTAGAATGCTAGTATATCAACAATAAACTAGAAACACTAAACATCAGTCTCTAAAAGACCAAGGCATATTTTTGATTAAAAGCGCAAACATGAATTTTGGTAAATTTAGATATTATCTAATTGAGAACTATTTACTCTCGATTTAATCGCAACACAAATACATTGAGTTATCAGAATAAGTACTTTTAATGCAAACAAGAATTGAGGTGGACCCATGCAAATAAAAACATATCCAGATATCTACTCTGTAGCATCATAGCTACAAAATATTACATGAATGAAAAAGAATAATTAAAAAGGTTCAATATAAAGTAAGCATAAAAATAAATATAACATGATTAATTAATCAACGAAAATGGAAGGAAAAGAAAAGGTATTTACATGATCGTGTAGGTCCAACAACAACAGTTCTAGTTGGTTGTTGAGCTTGTGCGACCAATGGAGAATTTTTGACTATCCGGTCCTCTCCTACTGGTTCCAGCTTAAGCTTGGATGAAACTCGAACATAGCTCTCCATATTACCTGTTGCGGTATGGATACAAACTATGTAGCATAGAAACAAAATTGTATTTATGCAATATATAGTAAAATAGAGACAATTAGACTCACACATGTCTAAATATAAGCGACATCCTAATATGCTAAAAACATAAATAAATAAAACTAGCAAAGTATATCAGGTTGCACCGAGTGTAAAAATAAGTTTGATTTTTAATAAAGAAGGCAATGTGAGTTTATAGTATGCAGCTATAAGTTTAGGTGAAGAGAAGAAAACATCAAGGTTTATTATTTAAGTAATTATCAACTGGCTAATCTTATATTCAAGTTCATTTTGATACCATTTAAGGTTTTGGGTCTAGAGCCTAAATGTGCATCAACATTATATTGAAGTCAAAGACTATTTAAACAAGTAGTATTCTACTGAAAATCAAAGAAGCATATTATGTTTAAACATGCTATATAGCATTTGCATTACAAAAATCTTCATGTTTCTCACAATTTCTCCTTAACATGAGCATGTTCCTTTTATAGAATATATTATGCCATCGGTTTAAATAAACTTTTAAAAAGATACAGATTATAATATTCCTAGTTGTATATAAAAGTCATGTAGATTAACAATAAAAGACCTAGCCAACCTGTCTGCTAATATCTACCTTTAAGCACAGACGACCATAGTGCAAACTGATCTGCTTGGGACATATTCATGACATTTTTGCAGTTTCCATTGATTATGAAAGCTGCCTGCATGAGATGAATGTGCCATTTAATTACTCGCAATCTAAAATATGATCTTAACTAACATAAGTACAAGAAGATTTATTCTCGATTCAACAAGAAGAAAATATTCTGTAATATGAATATCAATCACAGTTCTAAAGTTATGTAACTTAAGGATACTAATCCCCAGGATTGGCTTTGATCTTTTCTTGCATGGCTTAGGTTAGAAAGGCATCTTTCGTGTAAATGGTGGCGGTGGGATTTGCAATGGCAATCAAAGCTTTACTGCATAAGTCACTTGTCTTAAAAGAAAAGCCATATGGATATTATACTGATGCAGTTCCAATCCTAAAAGTTTGAATGTAAAAATAACATATAAAAAATATAATTCAAACTTGATTCTTAACAAGAGCAACCACACCCTTCTCTCTCCAATCAAACTCCTCGGGCAACCCATCTGTAAGTAAAATCAAAGCCGCTATCGCCCCTTTCAAACCAGCACCTTTCCTCAGCCCCAAATACCTCTCAAACTCCTTCGATGTCAGATCCGAGAACTGTGTGACTCCATGTTCCACATGTGGATCTAGTACCTAGTGCCTCCTCGCCCTTCTCAAGTTTTCCTTAAAGACTTTGAACATATGAGTATCTTCTTCCACACTCATATAAGACTTCTTGAACTTCTCAATAAACTTGGCAAACTGAAATAAAGTAGTCAGATAATAGCATTTGATGTAAAGGAGAGAGGCGGAAATCGAATCTCGGAGAAAATTTCTTTTTTTACGGTAGCTGAATGAATAAGTGTAGAGAAGTTGGGGATTAGGGCTACGGAAGATAATTGATGCTCATTTACTTTTTTTCCCCAACAACCGTTCAGCTAATTTCAATTTAACCGGATTTTCCAACACAAATATGTGTTGGCAATTAAAAAATTATAAATGTGTATTTTCGGTCACACTTTTTTGCTTTGCAACGCTTATTGTTGTGATTAATCTACAATGCAAATAAGTGTTGGCAACTAAAATAATTAAGTGTCACGAAATGAATGTTATGGTGTAGTGGTGTTTATCGAGGCGCCTCGGATAAAGGTCCCAAAGGACCGGGGGATGGCATATTCGTGAGTTACCTAGTTACAGGGGTAACCCGACCTTGTGTTGGCAGAGAGCTAGTTAGTTCTCGGGATGTCTAGCCAGAGGCGATCCCATGTGGCGGTAGGAAGTTCCTTAGCCTGACCATTTGTTGGAAATCCAATTTCCAATACAAACCTTGTACGGAATTAGTTGTAGAACCTGCTATTTAACATAGCAGCTATAATAGGCATAATATAATGGTACCTATGCTGGCTAAGATTAATATTGTATTTTGAAAGAATTTTCTGCACTATGCACTAGTAATAATATCAAAAGAGTTTGTTTACGTAGTAAGCATGTTTGACTATCATAAGAAGAAATCTCCTCCAATTCTGCGTTTGCATTATATGTGTGGCGGGAGGTCTTATGGTAGTTTCATTTTCCAAAAGCATTGCGGATTTCAATGTTTAAATCCTTTTGTGTTTGTTTAAAGATAAACTGTTTTTGTTGCTCACACCAGTCCCATGACTGATTCAGAGTTTATTGTTCCCTTCCTAAACTCTGGGTGCCCGCTATTTTTCCACACGGGCAGTCTAGAGTTGGGTTTCTTAGATATTCAGGTCTAGTAGATTATCTGAAGCTAGTCAGTCCTTGGACGACTGACCTTGCTTTCTGCTAGCTATGGATTGGAGCATTCTATTGGAGATATTCTATCCGCTGCTGGTGTTATCTATTTTCTTTCCGCTGCTACTTCTTGTATCATATCTCTGATGTATATTGATATCTGTTGTATCATTCTGTTGTATCATATTATATCAGATTTTGTATCTGTTATTGTATCAATGTTATATAAATATGGATATATTCTTTTTCTTCCGTTGTGTTGTCATACTTAACTGTGTTATAAGCTCCGGCGAATCGGATTTGAACGGTTGAATCTGCGGCATTCAAGTACAATGTGAAGTATGGATGTCGATTTTTGAACGCGAAAATTTGAGTCGTTACAGTCTCTTTCATTCTCAGATGATGAATAAAGATCATCACATTCTTCAAATTCGTCAGCTTCTGTAACCAAATCACTGGAGTGTTCTTCTATCAATACTCTATTTTGACTTTATTTTTAAAGAAATTCTTTACTTCAATTCTTATTTAGGATCTTTATTGTTTCCTTCTTATCTTTGTACTTAGAAGTTTTGTATAAGGTCGTTAGAAGAAATTTTCTTTTCCCTTAAATAGTTTAGTGCCTCAAATCTGTTATATGTGAAATTTGACTACTTATGATAAGTTTCTCTTCCTCTATCTTTTACCCTATTGGTCTTGAGAGGCTTATGATTAAAAACAATGGAAAAAGGGATGTTTTACTATTTAAAATGTTGGGATGGATTTTTAGCTTGAGATGCATCAGCTAGTGCATAAGGATGGTTAGGTTAAAACAGAGGCTGACTTGGGGAATGGTGGAAAAAACTTTGGGCAATACGTAGGGTTGGGAAGATTTGGGGCCTTATATAGTGTGAAGCTGTTGGGTGGACTACAGGGTGACAGAGTGGATTTTCTCAGGAAGACTCGAGTATGGCTTATGTGTGACCCGCTTGAAGATGAGTTTATTGCGGTGAGGATGAAATAGCTTTAGTTAAGCTTGAGGAATCGGGGGAGGAAACACGAGTGTTGCTGATTAAATACTTGGATTCAATGTGGCTAGAGCTAGGGAAGTTTGTGTAACTACAATGTTATATGGGTAGAACAAGGATTCAACATGTGGATTAGGTATAGATTTCTTGTGTATTAGCCAATTGATATTCAGGTTTGTGGAAGAGGTATGCAGGACAACAGTAAATGGCACAAAATTTTGAGTTTGTTGTGAAGTTACCCTCGACATTTTTATTTGTATGAAGAACACTGATGTGATTTCGGTTCGGGGAACTGGAGAGTAGTATGTCAATATTTTTTTGAGCCTGGGGTTTTGTAATGACCCGGAATTTTAGTCATTTGAATTTAGAATATTTAATTTATTTTAAATATTGAAAAGTTATTTTCAAAAGTTAAATACTTGAATTTCAAATATAGCAAATTATTTGATAATTAAATTGTTAATTTCAATATATGGAATTGTTTAAATAATTGAATCTTGAGTTTAACGTGAATGAAAATGATTTCAAAAGTTGATTTAAAATGCTATTTCGATAAGAAGGAATATAGTAAATTTTTAATTTAATCAAATGTGATTTAAATTGATTTTGGAAATTGCTAGATTTAATTAATGTGTAAAAATAGCCTTCCAGGGCACTTCAGATTTTGATGAAACTACTTCCACTGGATCCGTGATAGTATACTATAATATACCATCGAATTTTGTGGCGATCGGATGCATCGTTTGGGCATGCGGGATCGAAACGCGTAGAAATTAATTAAAGAAAATTATATAATAATTAGGTTTGAAAAGCTATCTTCTTCGTATGATTGAATTGGGTCTCGAGACTAGTTTCATTGGGTTCGGAATAGGGGCATAACATATAGAAAGCCAGGCAACAGGTCACGATAAGGGTTCGGAATTTTTGGACGTTACACCACGGTATTTTAAATTTAAATAATACATATAATATATCCACCGTGCTGCCATATGCTAGCCCATACTTCCCATGTTTGGGCCATACTCATTTTCATTTATAAACCACATATAATTAGAGAATTCCCTTCATTCATTTTTACATTCAAATCAAGGGACAATCGAACGACCATCGATCATCGACGCCACCAAAGGCGAAATTAGGCCAAAGCCCCAACTGAAGAAGTGTCACGACGACAAGAGGAAGAGATTCAACAGTGGTGATTGAAAATGGAGGAGCATGATGGCAAGAAAATGGTCGCATTCGTGGGCAGGTGGTTGGATTTTGGGGGCTCGATTGGGTCATTTTGGGCGGCGTTGGAGTGGAGGAGCGGAGGTGGCGGGGCGGCTGTGGCTCGGCGTCGTGGGTGGTGGCGCTATTCGTTCGCGATTATAAATAGATAAATAAACACACACACACACAAAGGCGGCCTAGAGCGTGCGTACATGAGGAAGAAGAAGGAAGGTTTATTTGTTTAAACTATTAATTAACTTAGTTAAGTTAACTTAATTATTGCAAATATTTATTTATCCCAAACTTTCTCGTACGAGGTCCAAATCAAGCGCGACGTGTTGCTTTGCTATCGTGTCGATGAAGGCTAAGCTATGGAATTGGATTGAACGGATTAGGAGCTAGTTGAAATTTTGGATTAAAATTGGACGTTTGTTCAATTTTAATACAAAATGGAATGTTTTGACAACTATTAAAATCAGTGTGAGATAATCTTACCTTCTTGGCTGATCAGAGAATTTATATAGTCAATAAATATTATTTATTGGATGTTTAGATATTTATTTCTAATTGTTATTGATTATTTGGATGATATACTATATTATATTGTTTGCTTGGATATATTCCCGGCTATTGGAGCGGATGAGACCTTATTACGTTCCCTTGTAAGAACGGATGACCCTTTGTATACGAATCTGGCCTCAAAGCGTGAGTTTATATTATTTGATTATATGCTGTATTCGATGCAGGGGGACAAGTTGGAGGGATCTAATAGGATTCCTCACACTGTTGATTTTATTTTCGTATAAATTGGTATATGATATGTTGGATGCTAAAATTGATGTCATGGACCCGATTTTACTTGATTAGTGCTTAAGTGACACTGGGCCTTAATTTTTTGTATCTTAAATACTATAAAACAATGATTTGATATAAAACGGGATTTCAAAGTGATTTTGGAAATTTTATATGTTTAAATAATTTTTTCTAAAATAAAAGGTATGATGTTAAGAAATTATAAATTTATAGTTTTATAAATTATTTTAAATGGAAATTTTGAATTATGGATAAAGGTTTTTAAATCTTAAATTAAGTCTGTCTTTTATAATAAAAGGATATAGTTTTAAAAGAATGTAGAAAATATTTGATATAACTATTATTAATCATTTTTTTAAAGTGATGTTTTACAAATGAAGTAAAGATTTTGTAAAATCATGTTTTGTTAATAACAATATGGATTTATAAGCGGCGTTATAAATCAAAGGAAATTATTATTATTTAACAAATTGGTGAAATAAATCGAACGATGGATTATTAAAAGATGAGGAATGATATTTTAGAAAATAGTTGATTCAGTTTTAGAAATTTAAGATGAGGTAAAATTTGAGATCTGTTAAACGATACTTTATGAATTGAAGGAAATTTATGAAAGAAACTTATACCTATTGAAGTAAGGTTATAAACGGTTGAAAATTATGTTGAATGGGATTTTATGAATAATTGAGATTTATAAAGGAATTGAGTTAAAAATGGGTTCATAAATAAAGGAATTTTTATGAAAGGAAGAGTTATAAAATTGGAAGAGATTTGTAAACACGGTATATAAATATGGAAATGGTCATGTTGGAAATTAAGTATGGATTTTTATCATGTAAAAATAATTATGATTTAAAACTGGTTAATTTATATTAATATTGTTTTAAAAGTGAAGTTTAATGTTCTAAAAGTTAATTATTTAAAATTACTTATATGGTTTGAGATTAAATATAATTATTATAAATAAAGCTTGGAAATTAATTATTAGTATTTATAAGTTGTTGAAGATAAATTGTTACTATTATTTAGAATGTTTGGAATTTATTAGTTACTATTTTCAAATGTTTCAAGTTAATATTTATTTATTTAAAATGTTTGCTATTATATAATAGTATTTTATGTAAATGATTAGAATTTATATATTTAATATTTTTGAGATTTATAAATTGGGTTTTATAAACAGATGTGGATTATAGGAAGAATCTTATAATATGTTTTGGAAAACATAAAGGAAGATTGGTTAAAAGATAAAAGAATTTTATAAATGGCTTAGATATTTATAAAAGAATTTTAGAAATGGGTTTATAGATTTATAAATAGGAATATATAAATAATTGCATGGTTTTATAAGGGTTTAGAAATGAATTGAGAATTGATTTATAAATGGTTTATAAATTGTTATAGAAATTTATAATGGAGTTTATAAATGATTTTCGAATTTGGTAAAAGGGAGATCTTCCTCAGAGTTTGGTAAATATACATACCGATGAGATAAGTATATGGATATTTTCTAAGTATTGAAAATAGAGGGGTTTGTGAATATATATCTTTGTAAAAGTATTTTGATACAAGCATTTACAAGATGGTTTTAATTAATGAAAATATTAATTTTGGAGGCTTAGTGTTTCTTGGTGCTTAATCAAATGTTGGTTTTCCTATGGAATTAAATCCCTGATTGAATGCTTGTTATTCGATAGTTGAATAACCGACTATCGAATTTGGACCCAAATGTAGCTTTGGAGATATTTTAGGAGAAACACGTAAGTTATATGGCACGGTCATCTCCAATGATGTTGTACTGTGCGTGTAAATCTCATTTCATTCTTCTAAGACAATGATAAAGAAATATATTCACTAACGGATAGGAGGTGATCTCTGATCTTATCTTTTACTAATTATTTCCTAAAGAACCGGGGTTGAGTTTACCAGAAACCGTCGAATGTTGTTTCGAAGAGTCCTGGATTGGATATGTTATCCGAAAACTACTTTGATCCAACTCAAGCATTCGAAGTGAAGACATCTTGAAGATGATGGAATTGGAGACGGAGTTCTCAAGCGTTTCGTTCAGTCCCAGAATGAACTTGTATGGATGAATGCTGGTATTGCATTGGTTGCTTGGAGGGAAATATTAGCATTCCAAGATGGTCTGCTAGGAGGAAATGGTAAGAGCGTGGCCTCTACGAGCCTCACATCCAGGAAATGAATAAAGCCAGAACATGCGGCAGGGCCAAGTGGGTCGTACCCATGTAGGGTATGATCATCCCAAGTCTTGAGCGATATTCATGTGTGCTTTGGGATCCCATTGTGTGGTTGTTGATTGCACTACTAGAAAAATGCTAAATACCGACGGAGGGGGGCGACGGCTTCCGACGGCCTATTTCTGACGGCTTCCGACGAGCCGTCGGTGGCCGTCGGAAGTCGTCGGAAATTTGCGAAATACAGGCCCAACCGAGCCTTCTTCCTCCTCAGTTTTCATACGAAAATAATCCACCCTAAATCCCTAAATCTCTTCCCCAAGCTTCCAATCATCAATTTCGAGATTTCGGATCCTCCTCGGCAGCATAATCAACGTCTATTGCTCTCTAGGTCAGGTTTAATCTCTAATTTTCGCCAAAAATCTAATTTTTACCCTAAATCTAGATTTGCATAAGTTGTTAAATTAGGGCTAATTGGTGATTGAAATTGTTTCCAATAGTGTTATAATAGTTTCTAACAATCCATGGTATTTCTATTTCATCTTTTATCGTGAAATTGTGAAAACATGTATAATTTGTGATTGTTCGTGTATATGTAAATCATTGTGTATGCCTTGATTCTACGATTGTATATGTGTGTAGCGCTGCTATCATTGTATTGTGTTAGTTGGAATAAGATAAAATGAATGCATGAGCTAGGAATATTATATTGTGCACGTATTGACTTATGCAACAAAAAAAATGCATCGAACGAGCCTTAAGTTTATGTAATACGTCGAATAAATGTGTTAAATTAAAATATATTTTTGTGAATGTGAACGGTTAGTAAAACTGTATTTTTTCGACGGCTTCCGACGGGCCGTCGGCGGCCGTCGGAAGCCGTCGGAAATTTGCGAAATACAGGCCTAGCCGAGCCTTCTTCCTCCTCAGTTTTCATACGAAAATAATTCACCCTAAATCCCCAAATCTCTTCCCCAAGCTTTCAATCATCAATTTCGAGCTTTCGGATCCTCCCCGGCTGCATAATCAACGTCTATTGCTCTCTAGGTCAGGTATAATCTCTTATTTTCGCCAAAAATCTATTTTTTACCCTAAATCTAGATTTTCATAAGTTGTTAAATTAGGGCTAATTGGTGATTGAATGTAATCTGTAGGACATTTTTTCCGACGGTTAATATGAAGGCATATCGTATTTTTCTAGTAGTGTACCCAAGTCCAGTGGTGCCTTTGTTGTTCAAAAAAATGTCTAACCAAAAAATTACAATATGAAGGCACGTGTAATAGTAATGTACATCTTAATAGTGTTCCTATATTCGAATATATATTATTTTAAAGATGTAAGGGTAACTACACCCCGCATATCCTTACCATTTGGAAAACCTGGTAAATAGGCAGAATAAGACACAAACTCCTCATATTTATAGTTTTTAATTCACATTAACTTACATTTATCCATTAAATCATTCTTTCTATAATTTAAAAAAAACAAACATTTGAATTTCCAAAAGCTTTAACCATTACATAGGTCATTATTAGCTTAAGCACATAACGACCTTTCCATTAGACACCGCATTAAATAGATAACTCATAAAATTATTTTTCGTGCCTAAAACTGCATGTTGTCACATTATAAAATTCCAGGCAATTCATAGTACATCTAATTGTTCCCAAATTTGAAAAAAAAAATCAATTTTGTGATTATCAAACATTTGTAAAAATTACAAACTAAATTCATAAATTTAATACCTAAAACAATTATTTGTCTGCCTAAAACTATAAATTTTCTTTTTAGAAAATTCATAAGTAATTCATGTTACATCCAAAAGGTCGTAGATTTTGATAGACAGTCAAGTATGGGATTATCCAACATTTGTAAAAATTGTAGATTAAAACTCAAAAGTTTATTATCCATAACAATTGATTTTCTTCAGAAAACTGCACATTTTCACCTTATAAAATTTGTAAGTAATTCATACTTATTACATATCGAAATTTCAGATCGATTCATTAAGTTGAGCATCATGTTCCACTCAAAACCATACTAGAATTAATTCATATTTATTCATATAAATTTTAATATTTCAACCCAACTTAATTATATAACATGTTTAAATTGATATAAACATAATACAATGAAATTCAACCCCACTAGAGAGTTATCGGTTAGATTAGAAAGCACTACACACCCTGATTTTGTTCAAAATGCTTTGATCTTTTGCTTTATTTAGATTGAATTCTTCCTTCCTCTAATTTCCTTATCCATAGGCTGCAATTACTATGTGCTTTATGTTAATTATTATTTTCTATGTTATGATGTGAGAAAAATGTGTAGTGGATTCATTATATAACCAAATCCTCATGTGAATATTACAATTTATGCGGCTCTAATTCATGTTATTTGCATGTGTTATAATTTATATTCCCGTTATAACTTAAATAGAACAACATAAATGTAAATCTTATTAAAGTGTAACATAAATAATTTATTATTGTTTATTTGAATTGACTTTATATTTAATTTATTATTTCATATTTATCTGTTACATTTCCCAATTTAATCTTCATGAGAAATTTTTTTTCCTTAATACATATTTATATAATTCTTATATTAAAACATACAAGTTACAACAAATCTTTTTTCTTTCCTTAATACTCATTATCTAATATACATCAACCAAATTTCATTATAAGAAAATTTGCACATCGATAACAATTCAAATAATTTTGATACTAGGAATTGTTATCTGTATCAACAATTTAAAATTTAATTTGCATTTTTTTACATAGCAAAATATAACTTACCAATCTTGTAGATTCATATTTACTTATTTACATATATGAGGTTAATGTTCGTGGAATAGATAAGGAAAAACAAACTATAATTAATGGACGGTAGATGTTTACACTTAATCTAAATAAAAGAAAAGCAATAAGCGTCTTTCTATGCAATAGCATCTTAACATGGAAAAATAAAAAGGCACAATATAACTAATTAAGTACCGTTCAATTTGATTACCTTACTTACTTCGTCGGTACTAATAAAATGTGCCAATTAATCGTCTTTGGAGATTATACTACAACTTCTACAATTTATTAGTTCATTCACTATGTAGATTTTCCATACAAATGAAATTCACTACTTTTCGGTACTTATTCCTTTTACAATTTTCAATATATAGGTTATACTACAACTTTTACAATTTATTAGTTCTTTCTACTTCTATTTGCATATAAGTTCATTGATTTTCTTTAGCTAACAAAGTAAATATAATGAATCCTCTAGTTCATAAGTATGACTAAATCTCCTTATACCATGCTTGACTTGCTTTACTTAACTAAATTATATCTAATAAATCTCTAGTTCAAAAAATATGAAGAATTTATTTAATTTATATTCAAATCAACATTTTTTCTATTGCCGCCAATTAATGTTCACTTTCGTATCGCTAATTTTCATTAATTAGATTTCAAAATAACATACATTTTTTAATACATTCTGTTTGATTTGTGAATTGTTACACAAAATGTATGTGTAGTAGGTCACTATTCCTCAGTAGGAGTATCTAATACAGAACGACGTACATGTGCAAATGATGGTAACCGAAGAAAATTACCAAACCGTGATGCATAAGGTCCATCCTTAATCAGCTGGGATAATGTACTATATAAAGTACTAAGTAATGCACTTATATTAACTAACTCGCATAGCTAAATGCCTGGGCTATACAAGTAATGATATAAAATTAACATTAAACCAACTAAAACGAAAATGGTAATATTTTCTGATAACCTTGATTATTTACTAAAATTGCATATTAAAAATGTACATGCGACATTGCCGGTGCTGCACTCAATCGATGCACCTTTGTCTTTAGCAATTGCAACGGTAGGCGATGGACCAAAATTAGAATCGTTCGTGTAACGGAAATTTTGTGTTGCAATTCTAAAGGGACATAGTGGCCAAAAGATCAGAAAGCGCCTGATATAAACGCTTAGACATGGATGCCAGTTCAATCGGCGTCCACTGCCTGCGTCTCATCTGATATTTTGTTCACTCTTTCAAATTCAAACTGCTTATATTTTGCTTCTTATTTTGAATTCTTTTAAATCCCGAATTCTGTTCCGCTTATTTACTTCTTTCCTTTTATCTTCCTTTCCATAAACCCTCGCACTCAAATATATCCTTCCATGAAATAAATCCCTCCTTCGTTCTTAAACACGTTGTTCAAGCAAAACCTAGATATCATAGGCATCACATTTATGTCATATTGATTTCTTCAGGGATTCAAAGCTATTATGCAACGCAAATCGATTTGGAGCAGAGTGTATAAACATCAGAATTCAAATCAGGTAAGTTTTTCCCAAATTGAAAACCAATGTCTAAAATGGTCGATCGTTCTTTAAATCAAACAATGGGAACGATGACCGTACGTAAAGGCCATCTGAACGTGAAAACTCTACTCAGAAGTCAGAACCGGTTTATTCGAAGGGCTCCCTGTAAAATATAAGAAAACAAAAGACGAGCTTGACGGGTTCATAAAGGATGAGGGCTACTCATCCTGTAACTTCTCAAATGTCGTCTCTGCCCTCAAGTTTGAATCACACGCAAGAGCAAATTCTTCAAACCAGAACAATCATATTTTTCTTAGCTCTGGAATTTCTCTGTATGCTCTTGTCAAAACGTTAGAATCTTCTTCGATCCAGTCATTACGGGATGCCATAGAAGAATACCTTGGGTCGGTTCCAGTTCCTGATTGCAGTAGGGACACGGTAAAAAGGGATACTTCTGTTCAATCAGATACCAAGGTAATGTGGATTTTAATCTCAATTCAGGTTTAAACATCAAATCATCCTTAACAGGGGACGGTTTGTCGAAAAATACCAATGACGAATCCGGTCAAGAAAGCCGATCCTTTACACATCAGTTACGAAAGGTTCAAGATGAATCAACAACCACTGATAGATCATCAAAAACCATCAATAAAACAGTAAGGTTTTCAGGATGTAAATCTGGTTACGAGTATAAAACTTGCCGCAATCAGTTACCAAATCTTCAAGATGAATTGATATCGAATTCCGTTGAGGATGGTCCGAGAAAAAAGACAGGGGCATTGCTCAAACTGGCATTAGTCCAACTCGAGAACGAAACAGACTTGTTCTACGTATCGAACGGAAAGGAGGTTCTAAATACAAAATGGAAAATGGAATATTTTGCTATTGCTGCAATGAAGTAGTCAGCCCTTCAAAATTCGAAGCTCATGCTGGGTTTGCTTCAAGGCGGCAACCATATCACAACATCTTCACTTCCGAAGGCATTTCTCTGGAAAAGCTTGCAAATTTGCACTCAGAACTCGATCCAGAACGCGAACCAGTATTTGTGCCTAGTACAAAAGCCAAACAGGATAAGCCGAAGAAGAGTGTGATGGATTTACCAAAAGGATTCGGAGGGTGCACCATATGCAAAGACCTCGCCTTCGAAACAGGAGAAGTATTCACTTCTAAGTCGTTCATCTTCTGTGGCCAGTGCGAGAGAGTGTACCATGTCGGGTGCGTAGAAATCGGGTCACAAGAAAGACCATCACCATGGTGCGACTGGTTATGTTCCGACGACTGTAAAGAAGTCAATAATCATTTAAAGGATTCTGTAAACTCGCCTCATGCAAACGGGGATGTGAAGTGGACGCTTTTGAGAGGTGCTTTGAGCAAAACCAACGAAAATGAAGCGATGTTTTCGAGAGCGATGTCAATATTAAGAGATGGGTTTGGGGAGATAATGGTGGATGAAGATGATGTGCTGCAGGCCATGGTGGAAGGAGGAGAGACAAGGAAGGTGCATTTTGGAGGGATGCATTGCGTGGTGGTGAGTAGGAATTCGGAGGTGGTGGCGTGCGGTGTGTTTAGATGCGACAATTCGGAGGTGCATAATAGATGAACCTGACAATATGTTCGATCAACATACACTTGTGGAAACTGAAATACAAAACACAAAAAAGTGAATATTAGGCTCAGGTCCCTAATAAGTTTTAAAATACACAAAAACCACAGTAAAAAAACTATGTAAATTAGGTCCCTAGAATTAAGTTACAAAGTAATTGCATATAGTTATGCAATTATTCACTGAATAATTGCAGACATTTATGCAATTATATCCAAAAGTTGCATAAAATTATGCAATTTTTTCGGTGAATAATTGCGGAAATTTCCGCAATTTTTTTGGTGAATAATTGCGGAATTTTCTGCAAATTTTTGAAAAATTGCTGAAATTTCCGTAATTTTTTGGTGAATAGTTGCAGAATTTTCCGCAATTTTTCAGTGAATAATTGTGGAAATATCTGCAATTTTTTGATATAATTGCATAAATGTCTGCAATTATTCACTGAATAATTGCATAAGTGTATGCCATTATTCGGTAACTTAATTCTAGAGACCTAATTTACAAACTTTTTTTACTGGGGTTTTTGTGTATTTTGAAACTTATTAGGGATCTGTGCCAAACTGTCCCAAAAAAAATCCACGTTTGAAAACCGATATCATTATGAAGAGACAAATGCCGAGCCCTATGTAGAAAAAGTCCACACAGCAACTGAAATGAACAAAGATACATGTTTACAAATGGAATCCCAAAATGTGGAAAAGAGATCCTCATCTGAAAAGAGTGAAGAAAAGAACTAAGATGAAAATGCGGAGTGTAAAGAAGAAACTGTGGAGTGTCAAGTAGAAAAGAATGAAGAAGCAACTGAAATAAATCAAGATACACCTATAGACATAACAAAAGAAAATGCAAATCAGACTGAAACAAACAATACGATGGATGAAAATCAAGAGAAGGAAACAACACTTGAAAAAAATGAAGAACAAAAGGAAGAAACAATTGTTGAGCCTAATATAGAACAAGTCCACCAAGCAACTGAAAAAGACAATACATGCATAGCGACAGAAACAACAACTGAAATGCATGAAAAAGTGCTCCAACCAAATCAAGGTACACCATTGGAGACAACAAAAGAATGTGAATACACAGTGGAAAAAACAAATGAAATAGATCTTTCAACAAATCAAGAAAAAATGGTAGAAAAAGAAACAGAAAAAGCTCAAAACGTGGAAGAAGATGCCACTATCAAAAGCCAAATTGTACCCTACCATGCTTCAGTAGTTGACTTCACTCCTCCATCTTTCAAATGCTATGACTCACAAGGGTTTGAAACGAACAAAATAGAACAAGATCAAAAAAGAAACCAACAAATCAGCTAACCAAAAAAACAAAGAAATAGTAAAAGACCAGCTTCTTATGTCCAAAGAGGAAAAACAAGAACAAGAAAAAGAAAACAAAGCGATAGCTTGGACCATGGTTAGAAAGAGAAAAAACACAGCCAATAAGCCAAAACCTAAAAAGAATGAAGAAAATGAAAAAAATAGTACAGAAGAGTCCTTCTCGGAGCCAATTGCAATAATATAACGAACACTTTTAGAGATAGGAGTAGGACACTGCAAATGCTTTGTATACCTGAACAGAGAATAACAAGATGTAATCAAAACTTTCTTTACTCTGACATCATCACAAACGTAAGTTTACCAATATTTATACTAATGCTACATATTAAAATAATATTAATTAATTGATTCAAATCTTTTTTGTTAAAACAATGAAGTAGCATGGGAGCATCATGACACAATCAAAGGGGATGTGTAATAATAAAAAAACACTACGACATGTTCTTAAAGAAATTAAACGGATGAACAGGTACATAATTTTTTTCCTTAAAAATACCGATATTTAGTTGACCGTCATACATGACAAAAGTGGTATCAAAATAGTGCAAATCCGATACCTAATAGTTGTTTGATTAGAATTCATCCTCGGTTACTTTTTGCTACTTATAACAAAACTGATACCAATATATATGCAAAAGTGATACCTACTTTATGTTTGTTATAACTTGATGCTCTATAAATTTAATTATTTAGTTGACCGTCATATATGACAAATGATATCAAAATAGTGCAAAACTAATACCTATTTGCTTTTAGACTGTAATTCATGCTTCATTATTTTATGAATTATTTTCACTATTATTTAAAACAAAACCGATACCTATATATATGCAAAGGCGATACCTAGTTTCTATTTGATAAATGTCGATGCTCTATAATTTTAATTATTTACTTAACTGTCATGTATGACAAAAATGATACTGGAATAATGCAAAACTGATATCTAATAGCTATATGTTTGGAGTTGATGCTTACTTCCTTTCTAAATTATTTTCACCATAATTTATACCAAAATTGATACGAAAATATAAAAAAAATGATACCTAGTTTCTGGATGATAAAATATGATGATTGTTAATTTTAGAAAAATATTTTAAGTACCATGTATAAAAAAACCGATACCAAATCAATGCAAAAATTGATACCCAAAAGCTATTTGATTTGATTAGATACTTTGTAAATTTTATACTATTCAATATATACTACCACTACAAACATTACTGATACTATTTATTATTTAATATTGCCTCACTAATAACAAAGAATTATAATTTTCTATTATTAATATAGATAATTGACTGGTATATATCTAGATGCGGGCTAGCAGTGCGTAACTATCCATTCACTGCAATAATGACGGTAAATAGAACTTTAATATGCAAGTACATAATAAATGCTTCATACATTGAATTGTAACTTATTTTTTATTCAACGAAAGCGGTAGTCTTGAATCTAAACAATATTCAAAAACATTTGGTCCTGCCTATGCTTGAAATAATTGTACGAGATAAATATGCAAAAGATATTTATTTCCCTCTACATTGTGAAGACCATTAGATGTTAGTAACTTTGGCATAACCAACAATGCAATGGTGTCATGTAGATTCTAGACATCCTAAAAGATCAAATGATAGAAATGACCCTAGTCTAAAAGAAGCTATGAAATTGTTATGATATTTTTTTTCAAACAAATTAACTAATACAATTGAAATAAAGTGAATATAATCTAGCTTTATATCATTTTGTCTTTAATAGAGGAAACGAATAGAAGAAATGCTGCAAAAATTCTAGAAAAAGAAATATATACAAGACATGGAGGTGAAGCCAGGCAAAATGCGTCAAATCAAGTCTGCACAACAAGAACCGGACACGTAAGCGTTTTTTGTTGAAAACGATACCCACAGAGAATAAAATTGATACTAGAACTGAAACTATTAGTGATACTGAATTGATAATTACTTGATGCTTAGAACTTGTTTTCCGTTTGCATTATAATCTTTTATATAAAATACTATACATCTTTATATGCCTAGTACATTGAATTGGATTTGATTTATACAGATGCTATCATCTTTAAGTTAAATAAACATTTGTGTAACGATCCAGATTTTTCGTTGTTCGATTTTGAATATTTAGATGGGTTTAAATATTGAATTTGAATTATAGACTAATTTTGAATATGAACAGTTTGGGTTTATTTATAAAATAAATTCAGAATTAAATATAGTGATTTATTGGATAAATTAATTATTGAAGTTTAAAATTGAATATTGGTTAAAATAGTAACTATGGAGTTTTAAGCTTGATAAAAATTATTTAAAGGCTTGTAAAATTTATATTAATAATAATGAAGATAATAAAAGTTTTAAAATTTGAATTTAAAAGTGATCTGTTCAATTTTAAAAATAGTTTGTTCAAATTGACATTTTAAAATAGCGATCCGGGGCACAGTCTCGGAATTCGACGAAACCAGCTCCATTGGATCCGTAATATTGTATTATTTTCGGATTTCAAATTTCATAGTGTTTGGAGTTATCGGTTGGTCGTACGGTATATAAACACGTTGAAATGTATATCGAAGATTCGATATAAATAGGGTCCAAAAACCTATCTTCTCCATACGATCGAATTAGGACTCGAAACCTTTTCCATTGCGTTCGGAATAGGGGTATAACATTATAAACGCCTAGCGGCACGTCTCGAGAGGGTATTAGGATTTTAAGTTGCATTAAATGGAATATTTATAATTAAATAAAAAAATTATAACCTATCAATAATCAATCACCTTGCCCCTATAACACGCAACTGTTCAAACACGCTATCTCTTTTTATAAATCACGCATCCCTTATCCTATCAGTCCAACCCAAATGTTCGAATTTATCCGAACGAAAAGAAAAAAAGAATCTTAGGGAAAAAGGAAAAAAAGAAAAAAATGTCATGTCAACGAGGTTAGATGAAATCGAAGCTACACGTGCGCGAAGGTGGAAGAGGGGTGAAGCTCGAGCACTGCATCGCGTTTGTGAGCGCGCAGGCGTGGCGAAGTCGAGAGGTGAAGGAGGAGTCGGCGATGTTGGGGATTGGCAAAGGCGCTCGTACGCACGCACATGGGCTTGGGTGTGTGCGCAGGCGGTGGCAGCTTTGGAAGGGAGCGACGACGCGTTGGTCGTTCGTGGGTTCACGTGTGGTAAAGTGGGGCCGTGATGAAGTCGCGACGATCGTGAAAGGGAAACGCGAGCGAGAGGGGCGATGGGAGGTGCTGTTTGGGCGAGAGTTCGACGGTGGGTGATCGAGGCCGCGATGGTGAGGGCTGCTGATGCGTTCGAGGGTTTGGGAGCTTTGGCTCGTTCACGTGCGTCTTGGCCAGGGGAGGTCTAGGCGGCGGTGACATGGATTGATGATGATGGTGGATGGCTAGACTGTCTTGGCCGAAAGTTGCGGTGGCAGGTAATGGATTATGGGTGGCGACTGGGTGGTCGTAGGTGATTAGTGAAGAGGTAAATTTAAATTAGTTAAATAGTTTTGAAATTTTAAATTAATCTTAATTTAATTAATTTAGTTATCTAATGTAAAAAAAATTAATTTATTATGATGGCCAGCAAATCCGTAGCCCTTTGAGCTGACAATATTCCATACCAATTCAACTCAAAGTGAACAGAAATATGAGTCTTCGGGGTTAAAGAAGAAAGAGGTAGAAGAAGAAGATAAAAACAACATCAGAATCTCACAATCGTAGTGGAATAAAATATAATATAGAATAACAGCCTTTAAATACAAGAAATTTGTACCGTTATATATACATACCATTTCAGAGTACAACAGTCAATCATCACTTTGGACAGCTTATTATCTATCCTTACACAGCGGAATAATAATCAAATACGGAAGTATGCTCTGTCATCCAGCTCTCATCTTGAGCTCCTTAGCTTTTAACCTGAATCTGTACAACTCGGTCTGACCCGAGCATCATAATAAAACAACACCCGAGTCAGTCTGGAAAACCAGCGTGAGAAAACCACACTCCATTGGATTATTATATTTTTGAAAATCCTTTGAAACAAAGGTATCTCGTAAGACCACGCCACAAATAAATATGTCGGGTTTTTACCTTACGATAACCAAATTTTTTTTATCAAATTTGTCTGATATTATAATAGTGTCTATAGAAAGTAAAATAAAATCTAGCTGAAATGCTTGCATCTCACCTTCCAGCAATAGTTGGGCACAACCAAAACCGTACGGGCGCTTATTGGAGATTGGATTCCATACAATGGCAGGTCTACTGGGGTACCACCCGTCACAGTACCTGGCCTAGATCAGAGTACCGAGGATCACTCCCGACCCCCTGCAACACAAGACCGGAGCTACCCCTTACTGGATAGTCCGAATAAGATCACCCCACGGTTGGAGCGACCAACCGCCACACTACCGAAATAAAAAGGGACCTCTAGACTGGGGAAATCTTACCCTACTTGGGTGCTCCCACTTAGCCTTGCTGCACCTCCCCTATTTTAGCCATTCCCGGTTGATGAGGCTTCAGGCTATGCGTTACCTTTTTAAGAACGAGTATCACTTATAATGCTCATCGTCCTCCTGACGATGTTCTGAAAGCATTCATCCATACAAGTTGCCCTGGGTCTGGACAAACCGAAACACCTTCTTCATCATCTTCACGATCTTCATTTGCTACGTTCAAACCGGATCGAAGTGGTTTTCGGGTAATTAAACCCGATCCCGGTCTCTTCGAAACGATCAGTGTATTGGCCAATATTGATAGTCGGTTATTTAACTATCAAATAACATCCACAGCAAACATCAGACCTTAAATAATTTCCCAAATTATTTATCTTCAAAAATATCTACTTTAGATATTAATTTCACATTTCAACCCTTTGGAAATAGTTTCAAATCACTTTCCTACTCACGAAACCCCTTTCCCAAAACTTAGAATATCTTTCCACTTCATTTAATATTCAATACTTGAAAACTCTTCATTTTATTCCCTATTTCTTTTCTCAAAAATCTTTTACAACTTTATTTGTAAATTTCTAAACTCATCCCACACGGATTCTATAAATCTTAGAATTCCTTAGTTAATTCCTTTTTATATTTCCAAAGCCCTCTTTGCTTATTAAAATCCCAGTTTCACTTTTACTTTCCTTTGTGTGAATTTTATTCCACCTTCTGAAAACTCCTATCTTATACTTTAAGTTTCCATAAACCCCACTATAAGATCTTTCCTCTACAATCTTATCCAATTTAATAAATTTCTCTTCTCATCCTAAGAGGATTTAAAATTGAATTTAAAACATTTAAAAACATATATACTTATAAAATAAGAATAATGGTTTACTTTTTAAATATGGTTTTACGTAAAACTAAAATATCAATATCTTAAAAGTATTAAAGTTCATATCCAGTTGCTAATTAATTTACAAGGTTGGTTTATAAAACATGAGTTTATCTCAACAAAAGATTGTTTTTAGAAAATCCAATATTCCCCATTTCTATTTATAAAATTCTCTAGATTCGTATCCCATCGATCCTATCCAATTTATCACCATTCTCATATTCAAAATATATTCCACTATTTTCTTTCAAAGTTATTTCAATTCCTCAATATAACTTCTCTCCATTTCACTTATATTTTTAAAACATATCCATTGATATATTTCTATTTCATTATAAACCCCGTTTATAATTTTATAAACTATCCTGAGTTTCCCATTTATTTATACAAGCAATTTTATTTAAAATTCCATTTTATAATTTTATTCTTTAATAAAACTCCATTTTTATTTCAAAAACTAATTATCGATTCCAAATATCTCTTCGAGCCCTTAATTTAATTTCATATCTCTACTTAAACCAATTACCAAATAGTTAAGAATAACCCAGTTAGTTAATATATTTTTATTCCACTTAATTCCCTTTAGAATAAATCCAATTTTCAATATACATAATTTTCTTCCAAATTTTCCTTTTAAATTCCTTCAATTTAATTATTTCCGGTATTTAAGATGCCCATTTTAAATTCCAATTCCATTTAACATTTAATAATTCAATTTACACCAACCATATCAATTTATCTATCATATTATATATCAACATATATATATGAGCAATAAATATTTTTGTGGAATCCTGTTGGATCCCTCCACCCTGTTTTCCCTGCATCCACAGATGTTAGTCAACAAATAAAATACCAATCCCACTTCGAGGGGGATATTATGGTATAAAGGGTCAGCCGCTGTTATGCGGGGCGCATAGGGTCTCATCCGCTATATAATGCGGGAATATCAATCACTCCAATACTAATATATATACTACTATATATATATAATATCATCCAATAGATAATTATATAATCCATCCAAGCACATCCAATAATTTAAATTTATTCATTTAAATTAAACTAGGCAATCCAAATGAGTGAGAGGATCTCACCTTTGATTTTTAAATTGCAATCCGTTTCCATCTCGACTTGCTTTGCGATTTTGACCTTGTATAACATTATACGGTTCATTATTATTTGAAATAATAAGACAAACAATTACCTTTTAATTTAGTTAACTAATAATTTAATTTAACTAATAATTTAATGTTAAACTAATTTTATTTTAATAAAATATTTTTAGTGACTAAAATAATTAAATAAGTTTATTAAACAAATTAATCTCTATAATACATTATTTTAAAAATAAAGCTAGTAAGTTAAAAATGTGTATATGTATGCTTATTTTATTCTTCACTTTGAAACTAAATATCTTTGTAAAAATAGTTTATATAGATTTCAGAATCCATAAAAATATATACCTATAAAATAATCTATATTACCATTTAAAACTTCTATTTTCTGAATCTTATATATATATATATATAAATATATAAATATATATATATGTGTGTGTGTGTGTGTGTGTTATTTTCTGTTTTACTGTTTAAAAAAAACTGCACACACAGATATATATATACACTTCACTATATATACCTCGTTTTCTTCTGTATATATTCACATATATATATATATATATAAATTAACTGTTTATAAAGCTTACTGTAAAAATTTCTTTCCCTTAAAACAGTTTATAAATTCAAAATATCTTCCTTTAAATCCTATATGTATATACATATTTATTTATCTTAATAAATAAATAAGAACCCTTAGACCTTACTGCTCAAGCTAAAACACCCAGAGCCACACGAGATGCTCCACGCTCACCTCCCCAATTGACTACCAGGTCGCAACCTCACATCGGTCTCCTTCCCTCGAACCACTTTGACTTCCCATCGCTCTCGTATGCACCACGAATTCGTCGAGAATAGGTCGACATTCCTCCAAGCTGTGACCTCCCTTGCATGCGCCAATCCACTGTCGAACAACGAACGAAGGAGCGGTGACACCTTGAACTCGAGAAATCGATCGTGACATTGTATTTTTTTTGATTTGGGTTCGGCCATTGATTTTTTTTATACGAATTGAATTTGTTTTCGAACTGAAAGGGGACAAAGGATAATAGAATTTAGGCTTTTGAATTTTATCTCGAGTTAATTTGAGAACGGGGAAGAGAAGAAGGAACGAATGCGATTTATTTCGAAAAGAAGAGGCGGCAATTTTTATTTTCTTTGAGCGTTTTGGTTTCGAACGAGAATGAAGCTGGTTTAAAAAGAAGAAGAGGGGAGGGAACATGATTAGATGCTAACGTGATCGAATTGCCCTGCCTGAAGAAATCACCTTGCTACAGTAGTTGAGAAATGAAAGCAAAAAGCACTGATGGGAGATATATTGACCAGTCCAAATATATATATATATATATATATATATATATATATAATTTTTAACTTTTAAATTTAAATCGTTTTGAATTCGTAACTTAAAATCTTGACATCCTATTGAGGCGTGCCGCTAGGCGTTTATAACATTATACCCCTATTTCGAACAAAATGGAAAAGGTTTCGAGTCCTAACTCAATCGTATGGAGAAGATAGCTTTTTGGACCCAATAATTATATGGAATGTCGATATGATTTTCTACGCGTTTATATACCGTACGATCACATGACAACTCCAAATACTATGAAATTTGAAATCCGATAATAATACAATATTATGGATCCAATGGAACTGGTTTCGTCGAATTCGGAGACTGTGCGTCGGAAGGCTATTTTAAAATTGTCGATTTAAACGATATATTTTAAAATTGAACAAACCACTTTTAAATTCAATTTTAACCCATTTGTTATCTTTAGTATTATCAATAAAAAAATTTATAAGCCTTTGCAATACTTTTAACAAGCTTGAAACTCCAGATTTTATATTTTACCCGGTTACCTATTTTTAAATTCAATAATTTAATTATCCGATATATAGTTATATTTGAAATTCAAGTTAAAAAAAACACCTGAATATTTAAAATCAATTAAATATTCCAATTTCAAATATCCAAAATTCTGGTTCGTTACATTCCTCCCCCCTTAAAAGAATTTCGTCCCATAAATTGCTAAGACAGAAAGAACGTCCCAAACCCATTAACTTACTAAAACTTGCTTAGTGAAAACTCGTTATTCACTTTTCTAATCTTTTAGTTCCAACTAGACAATTAGTTTCAATTCCACTTCCAAAATCCCTTTATTTCAATTCCAATTTTGAAATCAATTCTTTGTTAACAAAAATTTTCTAACTCCCAAAATTTCTGGAAAATTTTTGGCAGAGTCTCCCTTGTATGGAGGAGCTTTTGCAATTTTACAAGAGAGATAAATATATATAGATCGACCCACACGGTCGGAAAACAAAAAAAAAACAATATTTCCTATTGCCTATCTTTTATTGCGTAGGCGTACCTCTACTTAGCATTTTTAAGCAAGCGACTTATTTATTTAGCAACTAGCGCGTCGAAAATCCAACCAAACGGCCTTCAAGTACCTGTACTTACTCAATTTAAACATGTAAGTGCCATATATATGAAGTTTATTAACATTTCACTCTTTTAAACAACTACAACACATGAATACTAAAAGCAATGCACACTAAACAATTTCCATAAGCAATTTATAAGGTTTCAAAACCAATTCAATTGCTTTCACTCGCTTTTCTTACCATTGCATTCAATTTAAACGACTTGCAACTCACTTACTTATCCTCAATTCATTTTAAGTCCAAACAACTCATATTCATTTCAAATGATTCCAAAATCAATTTTATTTGCTTCTATTAATCCATGGAATTTTATACAATCTCGTTTTCGTCAAACGACAATTATTTCTATGCAAATTCAGCGATATTCAGGTGAATAAATAATTACTTAACTTATATCCATTTTAAATTGATTCCAACTCAATTTATATTAATTTCATTCCATTTCAAATTTATTCACAATCCCTCCATTGCTTTTTACTTCATTTTCGCATTCATTTCATTTGAACCCATTTTATTAGACTTGAAAACATCCCATACTAATATATTAAATAACCATTTAACCTATTTACTTAAGCCGAGTGTTAATCCCTTTTCTGAATGGCGACTCAACTGCTTAAGAAAAGCTGACGACTTAACGACCTAACATAACAACGGGTTAACTACCCCAAAGCCCCAAGCGACTTAACTGTTCACAGCTCCAAGCGACCTACGACCTATATCATCTGGTGAGCTAACATTGCAATGGGTTAACGACTCAACCTCGCAGCGACTTTCAATGGGTTAAGTGACCTAAACAGATCAACGACATAGCAACTCAAACACGACAGTGGGATGAATACTACAGCGACTCAATAAGGTAGCGACCTAGCGGGTTATGAGCCCATAGCTGTACCTATATAAGCCACGTCTCCTTATGTCGTTTGTATATAGGTCGCTCCAACCTATATTAGGTCGCTGCTTCTCCCAAGTCTATCCTAAGTCGCTCCGCCTGATGCCCCAGCATATAGGTCGCCTTCCATTCCACATAGATCGCTGCGCAAATGGCCAAATACACCCACTATAAGCCGTAACCCGTACCCATTAGGTCGCCCGCGACCTAACTCAACTCTTAAGCCGCCCACGACCTACACCAAATGACCTAACTCCGAAACTTCCCTATAAATACCCTGCCTACTCCGCACTGGAAGGGGGGATTTTTTGGGAGCGCCAGGACTTTGCTGTTTTCACTACTTCTACACTTGCTCCAACACTTCAAATGCAAAAGACACTTCAAATAACCTTCGGAAAAGATCAAGTTCATTCAACATGAATTCAAAGAGCTTTTCTGCATCAAAGTTCTGACTACCTGTCTTAATTGTGTTGTAACTGAAGAATTATTGTAAAATTTGTAATCAAATCAGTAATAAAAGAGATTAAGTGGACGTAGGCTTGACTTTGAACTGAACCACTATAAAAATTGTTGCCTCTTTACTATTTTCTGCTATTTTCTGCTTGCTTTTAGTTCCCGTACCAACGGGTGGTGCTTTCGCTATATCACAACTCACACTGGGGTGTTAGCGTACATTTTTAGCATTAACATTTTTGGTGCTTTCACTGAGAACTGAACTCAGGGGTGCTCTCATCATTGCTTCACAATGATTTGTGGAAAAACTCTCCCTAAGAACCAGAAGTCTATCCGAAATTATGGCTCTTGGAAGGAAAAGTAAATCTACTAGATCTGGAAATGCTATGACAACACCGCCACTTCTCCCGCGTCAAATCAAGCGGCTCCTAGTGTTGGAGTCACAAGGGCGGAATTAGATGCTGTATTGTCTAGGTTGTATCAACAATTGGAAGCCCAGAACACTTTGATGTTGGACAAGTTGAATGCTTTGCTTGGAGTTAACCAGCAACCCGAAAATAATGAAGAAACCTTTGCTGAGGATGTTCATGATTCCTAAGGGAAAAGTATTCCTTAGAGGGCAGCTGGCACCGCCAAAGGGGCACCTCCCCAAGCTGGAGGTTCAAGGCCGCAGCCAACTCTTCGTGAACGTTTGTCCAGGCAAACTTTCGAAAACGTAGTTGACGTCTGTCCCGCGGGGCCTCTAAACGATGAGGAGTACCTCTCGGGAATGATTCGACAAATTTTGAAGGAGAGCATGCGAAGGGAGGAAGATGAAAGTGACTGGGGGTTTGCTCCAAGAAAAACTCCTTTTACTGAAAGAATTCTGAAGGCTGAATTTCCGAAGAACTTTATTCCCCCACTATTCCAGCTTATCGGGGGAGAACCGATCCTAACCAGTTCTTATACAAGTATGACTGGCATATGACAGGTGCCAGAGCATTAGACGAGATCAAGTGCATATACTTTCCTGTGTACTTGGAGGGAGTGGCCCTGCTTTGGTTCACGAAGCTTCCAGTTCGATCGGTGGATCAGTTCTCCGACCTAACTCGAAAATTCAAAGATCAGTTCAGGTTATATGCTTCGAAGGCCAAGGACATAATGTCACTATCCAGCCTCGAAGAGTCTATCAAATCTTTCTTAAACCGCTTCAATATAGCCTTGGCCGAAGTTGATAATGCAGAGCCTCGGATGATTCTGACTTACTTGATGCGAGCTATTGACAAATCAAGTGAATTCAGAAAATGGCTAAAGATGAAAGAGCCAAATTCACTTGAGAAGTTCTACAATAAGGCCGATGAATTCCTGCGCTTAGAAAACCTTCCTGTGCCAGCAAAAGTAGACGTGGATGAAGTTAAGAATAATAATGTTGCTTCTAACAAAAAGAAATCTGGTGGCCAGAAGAGGGAGAATGACGGTGGGAAAGAGCAGAAAGATATGAAGAAAACTCGCTACTTTAAACCTTCAGATTTTACTCCCTTAACCGATACTCCAGAAAATATCTTTTTCGCAACCAAGGATGCTGTCGAATACTTCAAACCACCTGAGATGAAGCTTGGGAAAAATGCTGTGCATAATGGGAGATTCTGTCGGTTCCACAATCAACCTGGCCACGACACTAATGAATGTCGCCATTTAAAGAATTTGATTGAAGAGCTGTTGAGACAGAATAAACTACAACAATATGTGAAGAGAAACAGAAGTGACCCGACCTCATCTACTCAGGGGCAGCAAGTTCCTGCTCATCAATCCGACTCAGGTGAGAGGACTGTAGCATAGGAATATGAGAGTCCTGTCATTAATGTTATCACAGGGGGTCCTCACCCAACGGGCAGAAGTTGGGGTGAGATGGAGAGATATGCTCACGCTTTGAGATATGCCCTGGCGGAAGAAAATGTTTTTGTCTTGGAAGATGTTGCACCTTTAAAACAGCAAAGAACTTTTAACAATGACATCATATTCCGGGCTAGAGACTCTGTTGGTGTTGAAGCTCCCACCATGGATCCCTTGGTAATATCTGCAGGCATCGGATCAGCCATTGTAAGAAGGGTGCTTGTTGACTGTGGCGCCTCTTGCAATGTCCTCTTTAGAAAGACATTTGATCAGATGAAAATTCCCATGGCTGATGTCCAAGCTTCCTCACAGAAAATTTTTGGGTTCACTGGAGAACCAAAATAGTCTATTGGGACTATTGACTTATTTGTAGAGCTTGGAGAAGGGGAAAAGAAGGTGGTTCGAAAAAAAACTTTTGTGATTGTTGATGAATTCTCCGCTTACAATGCCTTCTTGGGTCGACCGACTCTTACCGCATTCAAGGCCATTCTCGCCCCATGGTGCCTGACTATGAAGTTCCCCATTGATAATGGCGTCGGTGTTGTGAAGGGGGACCAAAATGCCGGGCGAGAATGCTATCTCATAGAGTTACGGGAAAGAAAGAAAAGAGAAATAGGTAAGGGTGCGGCAGCTCCGCTCCGCATCAAAGAGCCCACCTTGTAGCAATTACGGGGTGGACCCTGCACTGGTGAGCATAGTGATGCATGAAAAGAGATTGATCCTAGAAAAACCAGTGCATGGGGGAGTAGAGTGGTGCCGGTGGAAGAGACGGTGCCAATACCTGTTGACCTAAATGATCCAAACAAGGTGTTGAATGTGGGTTCACAACTCGGTGTGACGGTTCAAAATATGCTAATATCATTCTTGAAAGCAAACCTGGATGTATTCACTTGGAGTCATGCCGACATGTGTGGAATATGTCCAGAAATCGCAGTGCATGTTTTGAATATTGATCCAAAATTCACACCCATAAAGCAGAAAAGAAGAACCCAGGGTCCTGAAAGGTCGACAGCATTAAAAGAAGAAGTAGATCGGCTCATGGAAAATGGCTTCATCAGAGAATCCACTTATCCAAATTGGGTTTCTAATCCGGTGTTGGTTAAAAAAGCAAATGGGAAGTGGAGAGTATGCATCGACTTTTCAGACTTGAACAAAGCATGCCCCAAAGACTGTTTCCCGTTGCCCAGGATTGATCAGTTGGTGGATGGAACAGTCGGGCATGAATTATTGTCTTTTATGGATGCTTTCTCAGGATATAATCAAATCATGATGCATGAGCCAGATCAGGAGGACACGAGCTTCATCACCGATGTTGGTCTTCACTGCTATAAAGTCATGCCCTTCGGACTAAAGAACGCAGGGGAAACTTATCAAAGACTTGTTAATGCCATGTTCAAACCCCAGATTGGCAAGACTATGGAAGTATATGTTGATGATATGTTGGTGAAATCGAAGAAGGTAGTAGACCACATGGATCATTTGGCAGAAATGTTCGCGGTCCCCCGAAAGTATGGGATGAAGCTACTCTGAAATGTTCATTCGGGGTAGAGTCCAGAAAATTCTTGGGTTTCATTGTGAGTTCTAGGGGCATCGAAGCTAATCCTGCTCAGATTACTGCTTTAAGAGAAGTCAAAGCCCCTAGAACAAGGAAGGAACTGCAAAGCCTCGACGGGAAAGTCGCTGCTTTGAGTCAGTTTATTTCCAGGGTCGTTGATAAATGCATTCCCTTCTTTGAGGCTCTGAAGAAAGGAAAGAAAAACTTTGAATGGACTCCTGAATGTCAGAAAGCTTTTGATGAACTGATTCGTCACATGGAAATGCCTCCAGTACTTTCTCAGCCCAACAATGGTGAAGATCTTTTCATATACTTAGTGGTTTCATCTCATGCTCTCAGTGCAACATTGGTACGGGAAGATGCAAAAGTTCAGCACCCGGTTTATTACATCAGCAAAAGATTCACTGGGGCAGAGATGAATTATTCAAAGCTGGAAAGGCTCGCCTATTGTCTGTTGATTGCGTCTAGAAAGTTGAGGCCATATTTCCAGGCTCATCCTATTAAAGTCCTCACTGATCAACCTCTAAAGCAAGTCCTATTTCGCTCTGAAACTTTGGGTCGTCTTCTGAAGTGGAATATTAAACTCAGCCAATACGATATCACCTACCATCCCCGAAGAGCAATCAATGGACAAGCTTTAGCAGATTTCATTGTAGAACACACAAATAAAGGCGGCAGTAAGGAAGAGGTGACTGATGATATCCCGATCTGATGGAAATTATATGTTGATGGTGCAAGAAATGACTATTGTTCCGGAGCTGGGGTTGTGCTTGAAACCCCCGAAGGGCGGTCATTGTGCTATGCATTGAGATTAGAATTTCCTTTGACAAATAATGAAGCATAATATGAAGCTCTTGTTGCCGGCTTGAAGATTGCTAAAGAACTGAACATCAAAGTATTGCAGATCTTCAGTGATTCCCAGCTTATTGTATGCCAAGTCAAGAAAGAGTTTCAAATTAAAGGAGGAAATCTACATGCTTACTTGTCAAAGGCCTAGGAGCTTCTCGATGATTTTAATCATTATACTATAAGCCATATACCCCAGGAAGAGAACATGAAGGCAGATTCTCTCGCAAAATATTCAAGCTCTGACGAAGCTCAATTATTGGGATTGGTCCCTGTGGAAGTCTTGTCAGCTCCAAGTACTGATGAGATGGATATTTACTGGATTATGACTGTATCTCAAGAGCAGGAGTCGTGGATGACCCCAATCAAGGAATATCTACTCAACGGCTCCCTGCCAGAAAACTCAAAAGAGCGCTAGAAGCTGTTAAGAAAAGCCCTGAGATATGTGAATCAAGACGGCCATTTGTACAGACGAGGATTCTCGATGCCATTACTTCGATGTGTAACCAAGGAAGAGGCTAAGACAATTTTAGCTGAGGTGCACGGAGGAGAGTGTGGGGATCATTCAGGTGGCCAAACTCTTACAAAGAAAATTCTCCACTATGGGTATTTTTGGCCAGATATTAATCGAGATGCTGCTAGCTACTCCCGAAAGTGTGACAAATGCCAGAGATTTGCAAAAATCCCAAGAGCACCTTCCACCGAGCTAACACAGATGGTCAGTCCATGGCCATTCGCCATTTGGGGGATAGATCTCATTGGGCCTTTGCCGATTGCCAAGTCCGGAATCAAATATGCTATTGTTGCTATTGATTATTTCACTAAATGGACTGAAGCTGAACCATTGGCTACTATTACCTCTAAAAAGATGATAAACTTTGTGACTAAAAATATCATTTGCAGGTATGGTGTGCCTCAGAAGATAATCACAGACAATGGTACCCAATTCGAAAGCGAAGAATTCCAGGACTTTTGCAGGCGATTTAAGATCCAAAAAAGCTTCTCAGTAGTGGCTCATCCGCAGGCAAACGGGCAAGTGGAAGCAGTGAACAAAATTATCAAATCAACCATCAAAAAACAGCTGGAAAAAGCAAAAGGTGGTTGGGTCGATAAGCTGCTACTAGCACTTTGGGCATATAGATCTACCCACAAAACTGCGAGTGGGCACATTCCATTCTCATTAGCATATGGATCAGAAGCAATGATTCCAGTAGAAATAGAGGTCCCCTCACACAGGAGAATTCATTTCAACCAAGCTGAAAATGAAAAGCTGCAACTTGAAGCACTTGACTTGCTTGATGAAAGAAGGAAAGAGGCTGAGCTCAGAGTTGCAGCTCATCAGCAAAAGGATTGCCAGGCACTTCAATTCTAAAGTTCGCCAACGCAGCTTTGAAATTGGGGATCTAGTCTTGAAAAGGGTCATGACAGCAACAGGAGTGTTTGGGCCAAACTGGGAAGGGCCATATGTCATAGGCAAAAAACTTCTTGATGGCACTTTCAAGCTCACAACTGTCGAAGGAGATCCAATTCTGAGAGCCTGGAACAACAATCACTTGCGTCCATATTGTACTTAGAAGCTATGCTTAAATTTGTAAAATGATTGTGGATGTATCATTCTTGTATTGTAAGCCATTGTAAAATCAGTGTGAATCAATAATAAGAACTATAAAGTGGATGTAGGCCCAATTCTTGGCCGAACCACTATAAATCTTGTGTTCTCTACTACTATAAAATGACTGTCTCATTTTGATGTGCAAATATCTTAAATATGTTGCTAAAATGTCGATTTAATATTGCAGGCTATCAAAGCAAAACTTACCTATTCAACACATCACAAGGCCAAGCGATTCCTACAAATCACTCAACAAACAAATGTCAAGCCACAAAAATTCCAGATTCAATTCCTACATAAGAAGTGCTTCTCACAAATAGTTGGTGATTCCACCAAAGGGGCACCTTCCTAACGTAGAGGTTCCAGGCCCTTGCTAACTGATTGCGATCGTTTGTGCAAACAGACATCCGGTTAAGTAGCTTGCGCCTGCCCCGTGGATTCACTTAACAATGAAGTACACTTCTCTGGAAAAATCAAACAACCTGCAAAAGAAAGGAACATGTACTTAGAGGTGATAATGAGGAATTGCCGAGGGACAGATGGTGAAAAGACATGGGCAAGCAGACAAAAATAGCCAAAATGGAATCTTGTCTCTCAACAAAAAAGTTGGTGGGACCACCGAAGGGGCACCTTCCCAAAGTGAAGGTTCCAGGCCCTTGCCAGTTAATTGTGATCGTTTTTGCAAACAAACATCCAGTTAGGTAGTTTGCGTCTGCTCCGTGGATCCACTTAACTGTGAGATGCAACCTTCCTGGCAAACGAAACAAAAAAGCCCTCTTCGGAGGCACACTTCTACTCTCAAGGGAAGATCAATTTCTATATAATGAGAACATTCTTCCCCAAAAAATTTGAAGTGCCAAAGAAAGCCCTCCAACGAGGCACGTCGAAAAATGAAATGTTTTTCTCAAACAAAAAGGTTGGTGGAACCACCGAAGGGGCACCTTCCCAAAATGAAGGCACCAGGCCCTTGCTAACAAATTGTGATCGTCCGTACAAACGAACATCCAATTAGGTAGCTTGTGTCCGCCCCGTGGATCCATTTAACTGTGAGAAGTAACTTTCAGGCAAACAAAAAGGCCCTCTTCGGAGGCACACTTCTACTCTCAAGGGAAGATCAATTTCTCCAAAATGAGAACATTCTTCCCCAAAAGAGTTGAAGTGCCAAAGAAAGCCCTCCAACGAGGCACGTCGAAAAATGAAATGTTTTTCTCAAACAAAAAGGTTGGTGGAACCACCGAAGGGGCACCTTCCCAAAATGAAGGCACCAGGCCCTTGCTAACAAATTGTGTTCGTCCGTACAAACGAACATCCAATTAGGTAGCTTGCGTCTGCCCCGTGGATCCATTTAACTGTGAGAAGTAACTTTCAGGCAAACAAAAAGGCCCTCTTCGGAGGCACACTTCTACTCTCAAGGGAAAATCAATTTCTCCATAATGAGAAGATTCTTCCCCAAAAAAGTTGAAGTGCCAAATAAAGCCATCTAATGAGGCACGCCCAAAAATGAAATGTTATCTCTTGAAAAAGTCGTTGATGGAACCACCGAAGGGGCACCTTCTCAAAAAGAAGGTTCTAGGCCGCAGCTAACTGCTCGCGATCGTTTGTGCAAACAAATATCCGATAAAGCAGCTGACGCCTGTCCCGTGGGCCCACTTAGCGATGAGATATAACTTTCTGGCAAATAAATCAAAGCCTTCTTCGGAGGCTCGCTTCACCGCGTAGGGGAATCCACTTCTAAAAAATAAAAGTGACCATCTCCGAAAGTTGAAGTGTAAAAACTTTTTCTAAAAAAAAAACAGGAAGTTTCTCCGATACAAGGCACACTCTACTAGAGCAGAATAATATTTCCTCAAAATGGAAGAATTATTCTCCAAAGTAAGAGTACAAGTCTTTTCAAAATGGAGAAGATTGCAATAAGCCGTGGTATGTGGGCAATATAGCTACATTAATAAAAGCAATGCTCAAGCAGCATACCACGAGCTCACTGCAGTATCTTACAAAGAAAATAAAGAAACCTGTGCGAAAATAAGAAATAAATGCATTCACATATACAGACAAAAGATTGTACAAGTAAAAAGAGTCATTCTATTCCATACTATAAAAGATTTGTATACATGTGCAGGTTTCAAAGAGCAGGGGATGGTACCCGCACAATCTCCGGTCGATACAAGTCTTTAGATACAAGCAAAAAGCAAAAAAGCAGAAGAAGGAGTAACTTGAAGAGGTGGAGGGGCAACAGCTGGAGGAGGCGAAGCCTGTACAACACTTGTTGTTTTCACTATAGAAGAAGAAAAGTTAAACATCAGTATTCCTCGCAAAGAGAGGAGATAGTGGCACGTCGAGGCTTAAGTAATAAGCAAGAAGTTCATCGAGCTCATGTGAAGAAAATGAGTAGTCCACTTGAGCTGGATCAGTGTTGAAGTTACCTGGAGAGATTGGCTTTATCATGTCAATTTCAAAATCTTGTGCTTCGGTGTCTTCTTGGGCCTCGTCTTCGGCATGAGCAGTTGTAGTTTCGGTTTCGGCTTTGGCAGGAGGCGGAGAGTGGGAACTGGAGCCAATAATATCGATGTCGACCGAAGCCGAAGGACGAGTTGGGTCGGCCAAAGGTGCCTTCCCTAGATGCTCTCCTTCCGCCGCTTCGGCTCGTTCCTTGGCAAGTTGTTCTTTCCTTCTGGCAAGGGCGGCACGACCCTCATCATCTAAATAATAAGCCTCAAGATCCTCCTTAGCGTAGCCAGCGTCTCTAAGCGTTTCAACTGCTGCCTCCCACACTTCAGCCAGGGTAACCTCATACTTTGGGCCCAAAAATGAAGACTGCCACGCCCCAAGACACTGAGAACATAAAACTCGAATAGAGTGGAGCTAACGTTGGTCTTAGTCGCCTCATGTGAGTGTTCAGCTGCTGCTTTTCCAGCGATGGCCTCATCACGCTCCTTTTCTGCCTTAGAAAGCTGGGCCTTTAACATTGTAATCTCCAAATTTTGGGAGTTAGTCTTTTCCCGCAGCTGAGCAGCATCATTGCGTTGATTTGCACGATTTTCCGCTCCGCCTCAAGTTTAGCCTCAACATCTCGTTGAGTAGCGTGGGCGTCTCTTACTTGCTTTTGAAGAACCTCTTCCTTTTGAGTATAAGAAGTGGAAGAGGTGGCAAGATCATCTTTAAGCTTCTTGATTTCAGCCTCAAGTTTCTCGTTATAGGCGGTGATGCTCTTCATCTCCGTATCATGCTGATCAAGAACTTTTAGTCACTCAGACTTATCGCTTTCCATGGTCAGCATAGCCTCGAGATTTAAATGATTTACTCTTTGAAGCTCCTCAACTAGTTTTTGCCAGTCGGACATTCTATCAATATCAAGCTTGACAGCGTCGAGATTTCTTAACATGGCCTGTTTATCAATTGGAACCAAGTCCAGATCGAAACGTACTCCTTTCAAACACCAATGCGGAAATCGGCTTTGGAGTGCAGACGGAGGCTTCTCAACTTGATAAGGAGGCCTATTAATGATTGCTTAAATTTCAGCTCTTTTAAGGGCAGGAGAGCTAGAAGGGATGTCTAGAGAGATAGAAGCAACAGGCACTTTAGAAATTTCAGATGTAGACATTTCGCTGAGCTTGGCTCGCTTGCTTGAATCTTCAACTACATGACTCTTCCCCTTATCGTCATGAGACTTTCTCTTATGGGAGTCATCATCCCTCTGGTAAGAGTCATGTCGGTCGTCTCTTCTTCCATAACGCTCCTCATAAGTCTGCCTTTCGCAAGCTTTCCTAGCTGCTCTTTCCTCATCTGTCCCCCTAGGGGCAGGAAGATAGCGCCTGGGGTCATAAGAATCATGCCTCGCATAGCGTTGAAAGTCATCATAATATGAGCTACTGCGTCCCATGGGAGAACCTGAAAGTGAAGAAGAGACAAAATTTAGAAATCTTCGAAATAAAGAAGCTAAGTGCGCACAATTGCAAAAAATCCTAAGTGTGTGTGTGGCGTGTGAACTACGTGCGTCAAGCTACAAACCACTCTTTGGCTTAGGAGTGATGTCTGCTTTTGCAGCAGAAGTCAACTCTTAGGTTGATGGAATTGATCGTAGGACGGATGTCGCTTCGATTGATGGAGAAAAAAGCTTAGAAGTGGTGGTGTTATCTTTAAAGAGCTCATGGGAAGTCACTATAAGATCGCACAGTCCTCCAAAGATATCATCACCATCATGCCCAACGGAATGGGTCATATCAGCAATGCCCTCTTCAGCACGTTTTACACTCTTCGTAACGGAACTATCTTTCTCAGCTTCCTCATCAGCTTCTCTTGTAGTCTTCCCATAATGTTGAGGAAATTCCTCTTCTTAAATAACTGGAGGAAGTTTAGATTTTCCAGATAACCCCACACCATCAGCGGAACTGGAGCATTTTACTAATGAAGTCTCTACAATAGGTTCCTTCGGTGCGAATTCCTCTACGGAGGCTGGGGCATCTGACGCTTCTGCTTGAGAACTGGGGGCATCATGGGACTTAATGGATCGAGAAGAGTGCAAGAGTCCAAATTGGTGCAAAAATTTGTTCTTCTGTAGAAACTTAATACTTCTCTCATTGATAGCTACGGCACTCAATCTTTCGAAAGTCGATTTGTGACTAGAATCTTTAGTGGGAGGAGGAAGTGCTGCAAAAGTAAAGAATGAAGTTAGCACTTGACGACTCGAATTTTGAAAGGCTCAGAAATGAAGTAAACGGAGATAGGTAGTCTTACTTCCTACTCTCCAGATACCGTAGAATCCCGGGGGGCAACGGACAAAGAAGAACTGGTTTAAAAACCCATGAGCGCTCTTGGGCAGATCCGTAATCAGCTTGCGGTTTCTTGCGTTCCTTACAAGAGTAATGGAAGGGTGATCTTTGTTCCTCCCGAATGAACACAAATAGCAGATCTCCTCGAAGCTTGGGAGGCGGTTAAGCATCCTCCTAAATAGTACGCACAACCCCATCAAAATGGCATAGCCATTAGGGTGCAACTGGAATGGAGAAATAGTTAGTCGAAGGAGGAGTGTTCTAAGAAAATCGTTGAAGGGGGGAATAGCTCCATTCAGACACATTTGACGATTGACTACAATGAAGCCAGGTGGCGGCCTATCGGCAGTGTCATTTACCCCAGGAAGCAGAGCATCCGCTTCAGCAATGCCGAATTGATTACATAGCTGGCTGAAAGCCCGTTGGTTCAATGTAGTTGAAACTCTTTCCAGAGGATTCTCCAAAGGGTCAGCAATTGGGAAAACCTCATCGACCCGCTCTACTATCTCTTCTCGCACTTGTTGAGAAGCCATTCTACACAAGGAACTGGATATTCAAATATGAAGGTGCACGTTTCCTAAAAGCGTTTGAAGTGTTGTGCAAAGCTACTGAAATAATAAGTAAATAAAGTAAAACTTGAAATAATACTGGTTGGCGCACATCAATTCAGGAAGATTCAAGGCTTGTTATTGGATAAAAATTAAGTGTAGTATCAATCCAAATAATATTCAGCGATAAGCAGTTATAACTGTATGAATTTTGCGTTGATGCTTCATTTAAGTCAGTTGATTCACAGCATTTCATTTTTAATTAGATTCATATTATTTTACTTAAGTAAAATAATATCTCTTTGACCTAATCCATCACTCGATGTGGGCAGTCGATGATGAGTATATTCGTCCTAGTTTTCTACATTATAATAACAGGTTACTAACAATCAAATGTTTACTTTTAGCAGACAGAAAGGGATTTTGTACAAAAAAATTATGGAAAGAGCCTTTATTTGCAGGTGTTCCAAATCTCTTTGTTTATTTCAATAATTATGACAATAATAACTGCTAATTATTAAAATCAAATAAATTAAAGTGGAGTATCATTAAGCACAAAAGTTACAACTTCCAGGCATTTAAGTATCATCAACAGCTTATTAATTAACCATTGAATCCAACGTTCGTTTCACTTTAATTAGCATGAGGTGCAATAGTTAGATCTAGCAAAAACAAAACTACATCATAGATGCTTCTGTTTTATATAACATTGTTTGTGCATATTAGAAGGTGACTAAACTACTGAAGGAAAACATATAACAAGGAATGTAGAATCAGTTTTCTGTCTGCTTCGCACATAATATTGCAAGTTTGAATCCCGCCAATGCTAAAAGTAAACATTTTTTCCATATGAAAAAACTCACATGTATAAATAAGATCAAGAGTTCCAATCTCGGTTTCAACAAAAATATTTATACCATTTTTTCTTTAATCTTCCAAGTTATGTTTATAAAACCAATTTACAAAATAAAAAATGATTTGAAATATATTATTTCTTTGGTCAAAGATATTTCTATATGCTACAGTAATAAGCAAAAGCAGACAGAAAGGGATTTTGAGCAGCTAAAGAGGTGGTGTGAAACGCTTAATGAGGAGAACCAAAAGCAGACGGAAAACTGATTCTACATTCCTTGTTATATGTTTTCCTTCAGTAGTTTAGTCACCTTCTAATATTCACAAACAATGTTATATAAAACAGAAGCATCTATGATGTAGTTTTGTTTTTGCTGGATCTAACTATTGCACCTCATGCTAAATAAAGTGAAACGAACGTTGGATTCAATGGTTAATTAATAAGCTGTTGATGATACTTAAATGCCTGGAAGTTGTAACTTTTGTGCTTAATGATACTCCACTTTAATTTATTTGATTTTAATAATTAGCAGTTATTATTGTCATAATGATTGAAATAAACAAAGAGATTTGGAACACCTGCAAAACAGAGGCTCTTTCCATAATCTTTTTGTACTAAATTGAACCTTGCGCCCTGCAAACATAATATCAAGGACCAGATCTATGACACGTTTATTATCGACTTTGATTCTCATTGCATATGGAGCTTTTAATTCTTGTTTATTAAGCTACAAGGCCCTTGTTTATTAATTCGAACACTCAGTTTATTTTAATAAATTATATGAGAAATGATGAATGAAAATGTGAATGCCTAAATTCAATGCAAATAGCTGATCAAAAAGGCATAAAGTGAGACCCTGTATTATTTTAGGAAGCAAAGTAAAAACTAAATGCTGACGGGCACCTTCAGTTCATTATCGTCCAACTCTACCTGGGCGTACATAAATTGGTCCAACTGCGAGATTCTCAAAATGCCTTACTATGTATATACATAATATTTCAAGTTTGAATCCTGCCAATGCTAAAAGTAAACATTTTTTCCATATGAAAAAACTCACATGTATAAATAAGATGAAGAGTTCCAATCTCGGTTTCAACAAAAATATTTATACCATTTTTTCTTTAATCTTCCAAGTTATGTTTATAAAACCAATTTACAAAATAAAAAATGATTTGAAATATATTATTTCTTTGGTCAAAGATATTTCTATACGCACAAGCTTCGCACATGTCAAAAATCTCATAATTATAATATGAACGAACAAGTAGCAAACTGCACTTCATATACTAATGCTACCTAGAACAGGTGGATGCTAATTGCATATATGCAACCTAAAAAAATAGTGAGATTGAAAATATATTCTAATTTCTAGAATATGTAACCGTGACTTTGCATTCATCTAGAATGATTCCTGGCAGATGGAGACAGTTGAATACTACTAAAGAAACCCTAAGATAAAATGAGAACTATTTCTTCACATTTGTAGCGTATCATAGCAGAAAATACAAAAAAAAAATTATTACTGTAACAGAGTGAACAACTCTAAGGTAAAATGAAAATTATTAGTTCACAATTTTTGCTTAGGATAGCCTGAAATACATAATATTGCTGGCAGTAAACAACATAGTTCACAATTTAAATTTAATGATCCATCGAGAGGGAATGGAGATGCAAGGTTTAAAAATTATACAGCCACTGGTTAAATTGAAAATTGCAGCAAATATAGAGCAATAGTGATACTTAAATAACATTGATGTTGAAGCGTCATACTTAAAATGCAAGCACTGAGGAAAATAGTCAGATGTCAAAACTCATGCAAGGCAGTAAAATTGTTGGGGGTTGATTGGCTAGTGGAAATAATTTAATGAAATTGGTCGGTAGACGCAAATAATTGCGAAATTGAGAAATGCGTATACAAAAGTGATTAAAAATTACCTGTACGTGGAGGAAGACGTAAGAGCAAACACCTTTCCTAATACTTTGCAGAAACTTTTAAATATTTTGTGCAAGCCAACTCTAAGATTAGATTAAAATGAGAATTATGAATAAACAGACCATAAAGTCTCTCATTTTAATTAGTAGGAGAACTGATAATGGGGCTAATGGTTATGAACAAATCTCTATCAAATTTGAGAAATTTGGAAACAAATTTTAGTTGACAGCAGCTCAGTTGTAGGATTGTAATTATACAAACTCCAGTACTACACAAGTTACTAATTTTTTTTGACATGATTCACATTTCAGAATATTACATGATACAGTACAGTAACTCAGTTGAACTGTTAATAGAGTGCATACATGAAAAATAAATGATGGACAAGCATGAAACAGAACCCAACGGCCTGATCTCATCAACATAGCAGGACAAAAAACAATGAAAAACATCGATTCTACAACAAATTAGTTGTTTATTTAACTATTTAATCATCTGTTATCAACGATAACCACAAAAACACCTACATCATGCACTTCAAACGATAGACAAACTATCTACACATACATACACTTTCAACACAAATTTAAAATATCAACAAGCAAGAATATAAAGATCATTTGACAACCACCTATATGCTGTTTATAAATAAGATTGTCTAAAAAAATGATTTTTATATTAGTCAGTTTTCTCTTTCAAGTAAAAATTTACTTTTTTTAACTTGTGAGTTGAACAAACAATACAAAACTGCATAGTGAATGAATATTAGCTACTTGATAATTAAAAGAAAAACTTTTTGTAAATGCATATATTAAGTACAATGGAAATGCGGTTTCTTCAAAATTCGATAATAAATTCCAAAACAGGATGAGATGTGTCAAATAAAAAATAGAATAGAGCCTAATCATTCTCTATCAATTGAGTGAAAAATCGCATGATTAACCATTAAAAAAAATAAGAGCAAGAACTTACTGTCAAAATACAACAATGATAAAAGATATTTAACGAATTTGAAAGAAAAAGAGGAAGAAACTACAAGTTTAACCCGTTCCTGTTACCAGTCGGATTTTATTTAAAAATTATTATTTCCTTCGATTAAAAGTTACAACTGAGATAATTGAAGCGATAGGGGTATTAGTTCTCGGACCGGATGTATAATTTAGCTTAAATCATTAGCATCCTCAAATAAACACTAAGTTGTATAGGTTAAGCTTTAACATTTTGGAAAATTGGATCCATTTTTTTTAAAATTAGGGATCAACCCACTACTAGAACAACATTAAATTTTTAACTTTTAAATTTTATAACCAAATTTTTAACCAAATCCTTCAACATCTGAAGGAGAGGCAATTATTAATGTACAAAAGTTTGAGACCCAGCGCAACAACATTGCCCCTATGCAGAAAAAATAATAATCAAACTTCCAAGTTTGGTTTTGTTTAACATATATTTCAATATAGTATGCAATAATGTAACCCATAACAACTGGTTATGCAAACAAAATACTGGACCTGATCAAAGAACAGAGCAAAATAAGCAAGTTCTACGGCCTGATTAAAGATGGTAATGTGGATGAGATATTACCCAGGTTGCAGCAGCCTTTTCTAGCACCACCCCAGTCAGCTCACTTAGATCAATTCAGTCAATAATAGTTCTCAAACTTCAAATTCCAGTTTGAAGTGATTCAGGTCAATTCAGTCAGCTCACTCAGATGCAGTCCAGCCCATTCTCTAGCATCATCCACTTCATCTATACTCAGTTATTAGCTACTTTTCAGCATTCATATGCACTGCTGAAAGCATCATACAAAATTTTAAATATCAACAAAAACAACAAGTTAAAAAAACAAAAATCTGAATAAAAACTGCATATAAAAAAACCACAGTTCAAACAATTATTAATTTTTACTATCAAGTACTTATTATAACAAAACATATGAAGTAAATATCAAAGTTTTAACAGTTTTAAGAAAATCAAAGAGAAGTATAGCTTTGGTTTTCATGATGGTTTGCTCAGAATCTTTGAATTAATTTCTAAATAAAGACACGGTTTACTGGATAATCGTACGAACTAACAATCATTTAGTTATCATGTTTCATATATAAAATGAACAACCAATCAGACAATAATATACCCTATAAATTATTCGTATGAATAAAGAAGAATCAATTAGTTCAGAGATTGATTAAGAGCAAAATTGATTATAAATTAACACGTTTGATAATATACCTACGAATGTTTGTTCCTGAGCGAAATTGAAGATCAGAAATTGGAGATTAGGGTTGTTGACGTCGTCGACTTCTCAACTGCTAAAGAGTGAACTATTGAACATTAGAGATGTAGTAGAACGCCATAAGTTTAGTGATTGGAGATGGAAATAGAGTAGAACGTCGATTAGGGTTTTCTTCGTTTTGGGAGGGAGATGAAAAGTGTTAAGCGTTACTTGGGAGGAAGACGAAATAGTTAAGTGTTTTTGGGAGGGAGTCGAAAATTTTGGGACCAGCGTTACATACCTACAGAACAAATTAAATGTACAAAACAAATCGAAAAGCTAAATAATAACGCTTAGAATAATGCGCTATTAAATTGCGTTATCAATAACATATTTTCTTGTAGTGGTAATTGATAACTATTTTAGTGTAATTTCAATTTATTTTAATAATTGTTTGAATGTAAGTTCCATTGATTATAATAATAGATGTTAATATAAGAATGTAATAACTGAAGAAATAAATGTTGGAATATATGAAATTGACATAAAACAGTTGTGGTATAATGAGAGTCCATTTGAAATCTAATATTGAATATAAACTGCAACAAGAGTTGTTGGAATCCTTTAATTGAAAAGAAAAGTCAAGTGCATTGTAATTAATAAGTTCAACATAAGAACTTACATTTTAAATCAAATTAAGATAAACGTTTTAATGAAATTTAAGCTTTGACTTGAAAAGAATAAATTGTATGTTTGTCTCTAACCGGAATAACGAATTTGAATATAGGATGGAGTGAATGTTTTAATGATAGAATAACATAAGTTGTTATTTGGAACGAATCTTGGAGAAGTTGATTTTCAATAAGATAAAAAAATTTACTTTGTAAATAGTGTATAAATTTTGTTGTATATGAAATTTTATAAAACATGTTTGAATTGGTATAAATGAAAAGAAAACAGTGCTTTATAATTAGAATTTGTTTCAAATTAGTAATGAAATGAATTGGAATTAGATTAATTGAAATGTTTCAATTAAAAGGAAACACAAATGAAATTGTAATGAATTAGTTAATATAGGAACTTGCATTTTTGTGTCAATATGGAATGAACATTTTAATTAAGATAATTGCAGGTTTTGAGACGCATAAAAATAAAACTTTCATTTTGAATAAGTATGATTTTGGAAAAAAATTGAATTTTAGAATAATATACACACACACATTAATATTCAAATTTTAAATATATCAAAGGGTTCATGGTTGTGTAAATGTCGTGGAATCAATTAGAATTACCTTGTATTAACAGTTGTACATTAATTACATAGGTTCACATATATTTGTTTTTTTCCATTTTATATATGGTTAAAACTTGTAAATTGGTTGCATTAGTGTGACCGTTACAGTAATTAAAAAGGAAAGTAAATCATTTTTATACTGCACAGATAGATATGTATTCATTAATTAATAAACTTGGTTTGAGTAATGTAAATAAATATATAGGTTGATTGGTTGGTTAATTGATTGATTGATTGTTAATTGATTGATTGCGTTAATGGAGTGTGCACATATATTAACATAAAACGAATGTTTTAATATGGAATTAAATGACGTAAATATGTGTATATTTGGGTTTATTGATATGAATTAATTGGAGTAAGTTTTGTAATTTGGACCCCAAAGGTTTGTTTATAGGATATAGGCGGTCCCTTCATCTGCTTTACATTTATTATCACGTCGCATTCTCTTTCTTTTCATTTTCAAGATCTTGTGTGTAGGTTTCACTTAAGCGTCCATTTAATCGTTGGATTACTCATTCATTTCTTATTAATTAATAGTTGCTTCATTTGATTTATTTATAATTAATAATTGCCTCATTCTTTTCATTTGTTTCTCATTTGATCGTTTGCTCCTTTCAAGTGCTTTACCTGAAGTTTTTATTTTCCTTTTCTTTTTCCTTTTTTTAATGTGAATATCCAAACTAATATTCCTGCCATCTAATTAGCATTTACTATTCTCCGTTTAGAAAGTTTATTTTGTTTATACGTTATTAGTTCTTGTACCTTTCTTTAATTAGCAACTCTTTCTTCACCTCTTTCAATACTACTGTTTTAGGGTTGTTCATATTTTTACTTTTTTCAAATTCCTAGTTTGTTTATACATACATTATTAGCTTTTCATTTGTTTCCATTCTCATTCCTCATTTCATTTTCAAATCTCATCTTCTATAGCTTCATTTTTCCAAACAAACTTCCATCTCATTTTCTCTCTCTCTCTTCATTATCCTCCTTCATTTTTTCTTTTTCTTCAAATCTCCTTCTTCTCTTTTTTTCCAATGTTTCCTTTTTCTTACTCTTATTCTTCAAATCTTTTTCTTCTTTTTCAAAGCTTTGTTTTCTTTTTCAATTCTTCATCTTCTTTCAATTTCGTTCTTCTTTTCCAAACATTCTCTTTTTTCCAAATCCTTTTCTTCAAATCTAGATCTATACAAACTTCTCTGTCTCTTTCGAAACTTTCTATAAAAAAGAAGAAGATTAATATAGCAAGAAAACAAATCAAAAGGAGGAAGTAGTAGCGGATCCAAATCCGACTAGAAAAGGGAAATCCATAAGTTGATTGTTTAAACTCACTCACAAAATATTAAAATTTTATTGCAAGTTAAACCAGGTCATATAGTGATAAATTTTTGATTATTGGTTTGAAATTTTAATTGATATATAATTTGAATACCTAAACTCCAATATGTGATAAATAGTTATTATTGTGGCATGTTATTGAGTTGGTTGATTTGTTGAATTGGTTGATTTGAATGTTGATTGTATGTTATGATGGACGCTATTGTGATTGAATGTGTATTTGTTCATTTATTTTGATATGTCCTTGTTATCACCCTATAGTTTATTGTAATCATATAAATTTTTATATTGATTATTTGAACACTGAATAAAGATATAAAACCCATGAACTTTATTTATTTACATAAGAGGAAAAAACTAGTATGTTTAGATTTACTATTTAAACAATAAAAATGATTTTGAGACATAAACCGTCGTTACCTTATTTGAAACTTTTCAAAATTAAATTTTGAAACATTAGGTAGTTTCCATAAAATTAAATGTTGAAACTTTGGAACATTTTTATAAATCAAATCTCTTGAACAATGAAATTTAATTGGGAATTATTCTGTAAATTTGTAAGTTACTAGAATGGATCTATTGTGAAATCTATTGTATTTTGATTATGGAAACATAACTTTTTCGGAAATTTGAACCTTCAAAAATGTAGTTATCTGCATTTCTTATTTCATTTAATTTTGACTTAATTTGCATAAAATTTTTAGTTCTAACTCGAGTGTATTATTTTCCTTTACGCTCGGGTCAGCCTGAGTATTTTCAGTGCATTGAACACCATTTTATTTTGGAGGATGAAGACTGAGATGATTCTACTATTTATTATAATTATTCCACTGCATCATGTGTTCCGCTGCATTATTTGTTTATTTCTGATGTATGTATAACTCTGATTTGAATTGTAAAAGTGTAATCAAATGTTATTCATAAAACTGCTTCATGAACTGTTTATTTGATTATTATATTTTGTCGTTCCGTTGTGAGATTCTGTGTTTTGTTTTCTTTCTTTTCTTTTATTTTCTTATTTACCTCATTAATAATCCTTCGTTGAATGGTTTGAATTAGACATGTGTGGTTCGTTGTCGATTTAAGCCATCCAAAAAGGTGGGTCATTACAGTTGGTATCAGAGCTTTGGTTTAGACACACCTTAGCCTGTTGGGGTTAACTCAATGGAGACAGGATAGTAATATCCTAGAATGAGTTTGTCTGAGTGTAGATATATACGAGAGCGTGTATTTGTTAGTGTTATAGAAATGTTTTATATAAGTTTTGAAATGAAATTATTTTTCCTAATATTATATGTTATATATAAAGGAAATACTGTAAATGAAAAAGAATGAAAAAAAGTGTTTATAAATTTATGAAATGTGTCAAAAATAAATTCGAAAGCAAAAGAAAAAAATTATTGGATAAAAAAATATGAACTAAAAGTGAAATCATTATAAATAAAATCCTGACTTGTAAATTGTTTATGAAATAAATGAATGTTGCAATAAGTGATTACAATTAAAGTTGTGATAACTGTAAAGTCGAATAATGTTTTATATAGGAAGTTAAGCTTTTATAAATGGGATATAAACTTAAGAAAATTCTTATGAAATGATTTGCAAATAAATGCAGTATTAAATGAGAAATATTACATGTGAAAATGTATGTAATTTAAAAAGTGAAGAGAAAATAAGCAATGTTTAAGAATGATTAATGTTTATATTGGATGGAGAAATTCTATGGAACAAATATTAAAGTGTGAAGTGATATTTTTTTTAATCAACGAGATTAATAATGAATTTAAAATAAAATATATTTGTTATGAAACAAATTTGAATAGATACGTATGTTGTACGTATGTTGTTTTATCCGCATAATTAATTTGATCCAGATTTGAGTACATAAGTTCGAGGTGGATTACACCATTTCATGTTAGGATTTTTCATTCGATTCTTGATGGCGAATATTTGATATGGATTTTTAGTTCGATTCTAGAATTCTCTATCATAGTATATGGCTATGCAAGGTGTCATATACCGAAATTTTTGACTTTCGAAAATTCGACATCGATACTCACTTTATCGACTGCCGAGAAATCGAGTGCCGGAAACTCCAATAGTGAGGGTTTTAAATAGAAGAAAAAGGTAGAAGAAGAAAAAAGAGAAGAAGAAAGAAGAAGAGAACAACAACAGAAACAGAAACAATATCAGAATCTCACATATCGCAGCGGAACAATATATAATAGATAATCACTAGTCTTTTAAAACAAAGAACTATATCAGTTTATACATACATCAATCAGAGTCAATATACAACAATGGACAGTTTTATAAACTTGTCCTCATACAGAATACACAGCGGAATAAATACTATCAGATACAAATATTACGTCTCGTCATCCAGCTTATCTCCAAAGCTCCAGAATATCCTGATAACGTAACTCTAGACTGCCCGTGTGGAAATTGGTGGGCACCCAGAGTTTAGAAGGGAAACAATAAACTCCGAGTCAGTCATGGTGACTGGTGTGAGATCGTAAAACAGTTATTTTTCACAAAGAAAATAAAAAAAATTCGCAATACTTTTGGAAAATGAAACTACCATAAGACCTCCCACCACACACACAATGCAAACGCAGAATTGGAGGAGATTTCTTCTTATGATAGTCAAAGATGCTTACTACGCAAAATCAAATCATTTTTGATATTATTATTAGTGCATAGTGTAGAAATCATTTCGAAAGTAGAATATAAATCTTAGCCAGCATAGACATTCCGAACTATGCCTACTATAGCTACCATCCAAACAGTGGTGACCACCATAAGTGAATGGCAGGTTCTACAACTAAAACCGTACAAGTCTCGTATTGTTTCTTTGGATTTCCAACAAATGGTCAGGCTAAGGAACATCCTATTCCACGAATAGAACGCCTCTGGAATGACGACCCGAGAAATAACCTAACATTACGGTTAGATCTCTGCCAACACAAGGCCGGGTTACCTCTGCAAAAATAGGTAACTACTGACACGCGTATGCCATCCCCCGATCGTAACCGATCTTCCCGAGATACCCGATTCGCAACAAACCACATAATAAGTAGTATCAACATAGGTTAAGTATCTGGGCTCCATACCATGATACCACCTCTATCCAGAAGGAATGACATACACTAAGGGGCACTACTCCCTAGAACCTTGCTGCATCCTTCCTGTTTTGACCATTTCCGGGGTGTGAGGCTCGGCGAAGTCTCGTCCACAAAGCTACGCTTTCTACAAAGCCATGCTTCGGGTCAAACAAATGATCAACCTATGATCACAAAGATATAAGATCAAACAAATGATCATATCGCAAATGATCAAACACTGATCATTTTACAGCAACACTCAGCATGCCACGTTACCAAATTGGGAATATATCGCTGATAAATTTCAACTACATAACCTCTGAGCTCGTACGTCTCAGAGAAGGGTGTTAAGCTAAGAGAATAAATTCTCCGCCACCAACAGATATGTATTTGAAAGAAATCAGCTTTATATCTCAAATTTGTAACGTCAGACATACAATCCATACAAGTCTGTCCCGGGATCGAACAGAACCGAAGGCACTTCTCACGAAGCCCTTGCACATCCAGATAAATTTCTAATCACGTCCGGACTTCCCGTCACTAAGGGTGATAAAACCTCTAAATTGGAGATCAGCCGATGTAGAGTAACTCGACAGTAATCCTTCCGTTTTCAAAAATATCCGGTCTTCAACACCGGTCATCAAATGCGATTCATAACGACGTATCACATATTCGGAATGGGTTATACGACCCCATGGTCCTTTCCCGCTAACCCGAATAGTGAGCGTTTATTCAAAAATAAGTGTGGCATTCAAATTCATCCAATTCACAACAAATACCCATTCAAGGTAATTATTGATAGTCGGTTATTTAACTATCAATAAAGATGCGCAACATCATCAGATTCCAAATAATTTTCCAAATTATTTAATTTCAAAATATCTTTACTAGATATATAATTTCCACACTTCAAAAATAAATCGATATTTATTTTTAAAACGAATTCCCATTTCTTTTATAAATTCCATAGTGAATTTATATTTTCAAATATCTACTGATATACGATTTTCAAATCGATTTCAATATTCAATTTCAATTTATCTTTACAAAGATAAAATCTCAAAACAGTTCATTTCATATCGGAAAAGCATTTCCATACTTATTTAATAATAAGTAATTCACAAATCTATTTATTTTCAACATTTGAAAATATTCGATATACTTCAATCAATATTAAGTATATATTTCATTCTTTAAGGAAATCATTTGAGTCAAAACGAATGTTACGTAAAACATCGTTACGACAACTCAAAATCACTAGTATAGGGATTCGGATATTAAGATAGATATATAAATCCCAATACTACATAAAACATTTCCTTTCGGAAATCATTTACTATAACAACAGTGTTATAATCCACCATTTCCTTCTATTTCTCGAAAACGTCTATTTCAACAATGAATGTTGAAATCTATGGTTTCGATAGTTTACACGTTTTAAAACATCTTTTAAAACAATTAACTTCATTTTATAATATCGCTTTCCCAAAACCATATCCATTTTACTTAAAAATATATTCACTGTCCAAAATCGTGAATATACTTCACCAACCGAATTTCAATCTTTTCTACACATTTATTCCAAGAATTATCCACTATCCAAAATCATGGATAAATTTCCTTAATAACCTTCTATATTAAATTCATCAAATTTGATTGATTTTCGAATTTATAAAACAACGTTTATAAATTCTATTTCTATTTTGTAACAACTTCGATTTATAAATTTCTTTTTATTAACTTCTATTATTCACTTATCAAAATAAGTGATTTCAGATTTATAAGACAACGTTTATAAATCACTTTTATACTTTATAACAATTTCAACTTATAAAATCTTTTTATTAACAAATTCTATTTATATCCCATCTAAGTGCCAACATCTAATTTATAAGTAAATTACTTATAAATCTTTTATTTTACAACGTATATTCATTTTATAACTTCACATTATAAATCTATTAATCTCATTCACTTATGAAATCTACTTATACTTCATTTTTTTCACTTATAAAAATTCGTTTTATAATTCCAATATTCTGATTTATAAAATATCAATTTTATAAATCTTTTTATACAAATCGTTTATAGTTATTCAAAAATCCCAACTTAAACCATTTTATAAATAAATCAACTATTTATTTCAAAAATCACACTTTGGTTAAATTTCACCAAAAATTATAACTTTTATAACTTTAAGAATTTAAACGTTTATTTATTTGAAATAAATCAATTCAAAAATTCAATAAAACGTCTATTTACAAAAAATCACTTTAAAAATCCTTTTAAAGTAAAAGTCGTTATTTTTAAACTTCAAATCTGAATCCGATGATGCAACAGCACCAATTAGTCAATCACAACAACAAACATCATATATCAATATGATAACAGAATATACATCAATATCTGTAAATAAATAAATACTGGTGAGGAATCCAGTTGGATCCCTCCAACCTGTTTCCCTGCATCCACAGACGTTAGCACAATACCAATTCCACTTCGAGGTGGAATATCGCGGTATATGGGTTTTATAAAAAATCATCCGCTTACTAACGGCGCAATAGGGTCTCATCCGCTATACGAGGCGGGAAATCAATCAATCCAATATATACATATGCCAATATGTATATATTGCTATATATATAGATATATCCTATTTTATATCTAATATCACAAATGCAAACAGTCAATCATCAATAACTGGCATACAAATATATTTTGAGTGAGAAAAATCTCACCTAGCTTTTAATTTGCCATCCATTTTCAATTTGACCATTTCTTCTTGATTTCACGGGTTTTGACCTTGTATAAATAATTACATAATTCTATTAATATTTGAACTAATCAAATAAATAAATTTTTCGCTTAGCAATTTTAATTATCCAATGATTTCTATTCTAACTGATTTCTTTTAAATAAATTTATTTGACTAAACATTTCAATTTTTACTAACTTTCCTGTTTTTATCTATATATTAACTTTTTGTAAATCAAAAGATGATATACAATTTTTTTTTCTTTACTCTCTATAATTTTAAACCAAATTTATCCCCTGTTTCACTAAAAAAACTGCATATATATTCTTCTTTCTCTAATATCATATTATATAAACTATATTGTTTATTTCCAATCTATAAACATCTACTTAAATTTATTTGAATAAAACTGATACCTCACAGAAGAAAAATTTGTGAACCACTTCACGTCGCTGTATCTTACGCTCGCCATCAACAACGCGCCGTGCTCGAGAACCCTCAGCAAGAATCGTGACCACAAACGAACGCGCTCGAACATCACTGTACCCCATCGGTCGATCATCCATCTCCGGCTATTCCATCACTTCGAACTGCTCGCGTGTCCACGAGACTTCCCAGGTCTGCTTCGCGAGAATACGACTTCGTTACATCCTGAATTCGCGAAACTGCCAGTATCGGGCGCCACCAACTCCACAATCCAACTTCGACTTGCCTCTTCTCAACCTCGAACGACTCATAACCGAATCCCAAATAACCACGACACTGACCTTGCGACCAAACCCATCCACCAGTCGTCCCCTCGCTCGCGACTCGAATCGCGATGGCTGCCCTCGCGATAAATCGATCGTGATTAATCGATTTGCCTCCCCATTTTTTTATAGAGACGAAATGATTCGTTTCTCGATTGAAGACAGGTTTCGAATTGAGGACTGTGGCCATGTATTTGTTTTCGCGATTGAATAAAAGGAGGAACCCTCGGTTGTTGAAATTTTTGAAAATGAAGGAGGAAGGGGCAAAGCGTACTGGAGATAGAGGATTTTAAGTTCGGCCATTTCTTTTCTTGATTTTTTTTTTGAACGAGAACGAACAGGTAAAGGAAGAGGGGAGAGGGGTATTTGAAATTGAAAGGGGATGGGTTGCACGATCCATTTACGTGATTTTGGGCGTGTTTTCAGGCATAAGGTAAGGGAGATGTCGTGCTGCCATTTGACCTAGTTTAAAAATTTAAATCTAGATTTAAATTGAATTAAGTTTAAATTTAAATGCGTTTAACCGCCGTACGGTCACATATCAACTCCGATTAATACGAAATTTGAAATCCGACAATAATTCAATATTACGGACCCAATGCAACTGGTTTCGTCGGATTCCGAGACTGTGCCTCGGACGGCTATTTTTAAATATCAATTCGAACGATAAAATTTCAAAATCGAACAATTCATTTTCAAACTCAATTCTGAAGCTTCTATTATTTCCGGTATTGTCAATATGAATTTTAAAAGCTTTCGAAATATTATATTTTTTTTTCAACTTAAAATTGAAGATTCGAATTTTTATTCAACTTATAATAGATTAAATTTTATAATTTAATCGTCAAATTCAAAGTAATATCGGGGATTCAAATTAAATTATCGTTCAAATATTTAAAATTAATTAAATATTTTCAATTTAATCTGTTCAAAATTTTGGGTCGTTACACAAGGAGAATGATGGTTTCTAGTCTAGAAACCGTATCGTAGTCCGCATTACGGAAGTCGAATGGACAATACTAGTTCAAAAGCGAACTTATGTGATCGAGCGAGTGATCGAATGTGATTTTGCAAAATGATGACATATGTACATCTTATGTTCTAATATTATTGATATGCTTTGACGTTGGGATTGAAAGTTGTTGGGTTGAATATCATTGTAATTAAATTGGAATTTTTCTTTTATGAAAGACTACTATTAATTTAAACCATTTTAAAAAACCATTTTCTTTTATTTTTCTTATACAAACTATTTTATTCTATTTGATTTACAAAACTATTTTTCAAACCATTTTATTTACAAAACCATTTTATTTACAAAACAAGCTTACAAGACTATTTTATTTACAAAACTATCTTACAAAACTATTTTATTTACAAAATTATTTTATATACAAAACTATTTTACAAACTATTTTATATACAAACTGTTTTACAAACTATTTTATACACAAATTATTATACAAACTATTTTATATACAAAACTATTCTAAAGTCAAAACCTCTTATAAAGCAAAGATGTCAATCCCATATGGCTCTTCATGCAGCAAAATTGATTTTGGAAAATTTTGATTCTTATATAAGATGGACTTTATGTAATTATAAGGCGATTTTGAAAACTATTGACTTTGGAAGGTATTCGATCTGAAGAGATAAATCTTATACACAATGGAATTTATATAAGAATGATTGATATATTCGAGACTATTGATTCTGGAAAGTACTCCATCTGAAAATGAAATCTTATATATAATGGAATTTATATAAGTGTGATAATTGAAATTATAATTTTGAAAGGGTACTATATATGATATGATATATTTTGAAGTAAATGATATGGGAAGTACCTTCCATCGAAAATCGCGGTCCTACTCGGTAGGGTTGCGTTGGAACTCCGCGTGGGTTGTCCATCAGAAATCAGGGTCCTGCTCGGTAGGAACACGTATCGGAACCCACTTGGTGGGTCACTTATTATACTTATTTGATATTTTTAAATAGCGTAAATCGAGGGGCATGATGCCTACAACTACAAGTGATTCTACAGGGATAGCGACATCACCATTACGTAGCTGCGATCTAATGATGGATAGCGTAAATCGAGGGGCAGGATGCCTACAGCTATAAGTGATTCCGCTGGGATAGCGGCATAACCATTGCGTAGCTACGATCTATCAATCATGGCGTAAGTCGAGGGGCAGCGATGCCTACAATTACAAGTGATTCCGCTGGGATAGTGGCGTAACCATTGCGTAACTGCGATCCATGGGGGAATGTACTTTCCATATCTGTTTTTCAATGTTTTTAAGTATTTTCACTAGGTGTGAAACATGTCTACTAAGTACTTGGAGAATTCCAGCTTTGCACCTGATCAACGCATGGCTAGAGTTTGCAAGAACGAGGATAAACTTGTTAAACATCGAGTTATAAAATTATTTTAATAAAGTATAAATATAAAGGATATTTTGGTCATTTTAGTTCCCTCCTTTTCTTTTCTAAATACTTTAAATGTTTAAAATATTGTTTATTTATGTACAACTTGGTTTAAACTAATAAAATTATAAATAATGGATTTAAGGATTTCAATAACTCATTTTTAAATATAAGTAATGATGTAAATAATTATTTTCAAATAGTTTACATTTATTTATAAAGGTATTATTTAAGATTTTAAATGGTATGTATAAATGAAGCAAGAAATTTTATAGATGAATTTTTGTGAAGTATTAAAGTCCTAAAGATGATTGATTTGCAAATGAAGCTTTGAAACGAAAATTTCAAGTAAAATTTATGTAAGTTTCTTTGAGTGTATAATTTTAAAGAAAATAAATGATTTGGGAAGTTTATTTTAGTAATATGCTTGAAAATAAATTGGAATTAGAGAACTTAAGTTCCGGGTTGAAATTTGATTTCAAGAGATTTTGGAGTATAATACTAATATTATTTTGAAGTATTTTGGATAAATATTCTCAAATGTGATTTGAAAGAATTGTTTTAAAAGAATTTTAAAGGAAGTTCTGTACTCCCCACTTCTGTCGTCGGAAAATAATTTCGGTGATGAGTGCACGCATCATCGATGTTCATTTTCGAGTTTCAAAGTGGGAAGGCCACTGTAGTAGTTTTAATACACCTTTGTTTTGATAAATAAATCTTAATTTTAATTTAAAAATGTGACTGGATATATAAAGCTATGAGTCTGTGTGTGTGTGTGTGTTTATTATTTCGTATGATTTGAAATAAACCCGGCATTTAGTTCTTAAGTTTCTATAAATTATAGAACTCAATTATGGTAATGAATGAAATCCTGACTATATTAATAATTGGAAACTTCTAAAATGAGAAATAAGAAAATTAGATGCTAAGTGATTAATGAAATATATAAGAAATTGGAAATTTGTAACTTGTAAATCGGAAGATACGAAATATTGAACATTTTGTTAACTAAAATGAATAAGATAAACTTGTGTAACATTTAATTACGTTCTATAAACATATATATAACTTACTTGAAATGTTTAAAAAGTTGAAATGTTAAATAAGAATATGTAATAGAATATTTTACAAGTAAAACTTAAGTAATGGAAGTGTTCAATGAAATTATTTCTATAAATAAGTATTTTGATGTACAAGAAATGGTATAAACGTAAGAATAATGTGAAATAAAATGCAATAAAATGTATGTAATACTTAAATAATGAATTCATTGATTATTTTAGATAATCAATGTGAAATATTTGTTTAAGTACATGAAAGAAAAAGAAAAAGGACATTGTATGAATGAATGGAAATAAATAAAAAGGTAAATAATGATGTAAAAAGAAACCAATTGAATAAACTTAAATAATGTATTGAAATTCTTGGTTGTTTTGGCTTATGGGATGTTTGGAAAAGGATACCTCTTGTTGTTTAAGGTTGCATGGATAGTTTATTTAGAAATTATCCAAGGCTGTTGAACGTAGGGTACACTTGATGGTTATTTATCACCTTGCACGATTAAAAGTTTTTGAACTAAACAAACCATTGGTTTTGGTTGCTATAGATGTATGATGGATTATTTGGTTTCATAAATGGTTTTATTGTTTGTTTGTATAGGCTTTATATTGAATTTCTTTTGTTGCAAATTGAAAACAACTAAATATTTTTCTTGAATAAAATTCTCACTGTTTTTGATTATATAAGTGAAATACAAGTTTATGGAAGCAATAGTTACTGCTTTTGGTTTCATAAATAAAGCGTGTTTGCCCGAAAAATAGGTACGGTTCAGATTACGGTTTTATAGTGATATTATACTGTTTTACCATGGTTTGGGATATTTTATTTTGAAATATGATATATATATATGGCTATTATTGATATTGTTATTTCTCTCGGACCTCTCTATATAAAGAAGACTCTGTCGAAATTTTTCGTGAATTAAAGACTCAGAAATTTTTGTGAAATGAAAATATTTTCAAACTTTAGTAAGCTTGAATATGAAGATTTAATTTTTTATTAATTAGTATAATTTATTTAAAATACTTAATTATGTAAATTTAATTGTTTATAAATTGATTAATTGAATAAAGTTATTTTAAGCTTCTCAATTCCTTCTCGTTCCTTTTCGAGGATGAAAAGCTTTGAGTGGGGGAGAGTGTAATGACCCATTTATTCGATAATTAAAATATTGAATTTAATAAGATTTCAGGATTTAATATTGTATGAAATTAGAAATTTATGATTTGTTAGTAAGAAAACAATGAGAATGTAATTTAATAATGTGATTTAATGTAATTGATAACTATTTTAGTGTAATTTCAATTTATTTTAATAATTGTTTGAATGTAAGTTCCATTGATTGTAATAATAAATGTTAATATAAGAATGGTATAACTGAAGAAATAAATGTTGGAATATATGAAATGAACAAAAAACAGTTGTGGTATAATGAGAGTCCGTTTGAAATCTAATATTGAATATAAACTGCAATAAGAGTTGTTGGAATCTTTTGATTGAAAAGAAAAGAAAAGTGCATTGTAATTAATAAGTTCAACTGTAACAACACACCTTTTTGGATGGTTTAAATCGACAATAATCCACACATGTCTAATTCAAACAATTGTTTACTTAATGAAATCCTGATTTTCTTTCTTCGTTGGAAAGCTATGCATATAATAGTCTGAAAAATTCCTATCTCGAAGAATTCCGAGCTAAATTCCTTTTTATGTATTTATTTGAATTTTATGGCGCGAAATCGCGAACTACCGTCACGTGACCGCATGTTTTTGACTAAATTTTCATTTTGTCTTTCAAACTTCACCAAAACACTTTAATATGTTTTTAAAACCTTTATAAATCAATTTTAAACATTTAAACCAATATTTTTTCATATTAAATCTCTTTTTCACGTTTAAATAATTTCACAATATTATATTATTATAATATTCATTTTTAACCTTTTTACATTTTCAAAACCATTAAGAGGCTAAATAAACTCCATACACATATTATTTGAATTCATTTCTATTAATTAACCATTTTATTATGATTTCTCACAATTTATCACAAACAAGTTATCAACCATATCAACATCCATATAATCAACCATAAAATCATTCAAGTTATCAACCATTCGTGCAAATCATTAAGAGATTAAATTGTCATATTATCATGCCTAAAAATATTTATAAAGATTAATTATTATTTAATAAACATTGAGCACTAACTTATGGCTCCACTCCACCAGTCTTTTCTGTAGCTTCCTGAATTTATTCCGACAGCATTTCCTCCTCTTTTCCTTGCTCTAGAGCTTCTTGATCTCCTTCTTTCTTCACCTAAGTTTGGCCTTGACTTGTGTAACGACCTGCCTTTTTGGACAGTTTAAATTGGCACACATGCCAACTCAAACCATTCAAAAGGGGCAAATTGTTACGGGGTAAATAAGAAAAATTAGAGAAAGAAAGAAAAACAAACACAGAATCTCACAACTGAATGACAAAATATAATAATCAAATAAACAGTTCAAGAAGTTGTTTTACAAATAACATTTGATTACACTTTACAGTACAGAATCAGAGTGCATACAGCAATAATAAATAAATAATGCAGCGGAACAACATGATGCAGTGGAAAATTAAAACAAATAATATAGTAAATAGTAATAGTACAAATCTTCGTCTTCGTCCTCCAAAAAGCAGTCTTCGATACACTGAAATGCTCAGACTAACCTGAGAAAATTAAAAGACAAAACACTCGAGTCACAACTAAAAGATCTTACGTAAGTTAAATCAACAGTAATAAATATGAGTGTGACGGCGTCGGAGATGTTTATGGGATTTGACATCTCCTATCCATTGTCAACGTGAGTGCAATAACTTAAGAGATGTTCAGGATTTACATCTCTTAAGGATCCGTTAAACTATCTACATACATTATACAATACGCTATTATAATAGTGTCTACAGTAAAGTAAAGTATTAAAATAGCGTTAAGGCGTTACCCATATCCCCCTTAACATATTTTATATATTCCTATAGTCTATACAGTACCGTAAGCTCCTCCTTCAGGTTTACTCAGAGGGCAGTCCATAGGTATGGTACAAACCAAACCGTAGAAGGTGCGATATGGCATGTGACATGGCACGCGAGGCAATGCCAGGGTAGATATACCGTTTGCGGATCCGGACTGGTGGTAAAGCATATCAGCTATTACCGCCCACCTCAGAACACATTCCCATAATCAAAATAAAGAGGTGGCCACCAAATCATCACAAAGTCATAATATGATATCGAAGAAATGTGTCCGATCTAAAGTGCAACCTCACTTGGCCCGGCATGGCTCCAGTTTTAGTCACATCTAAGCTGACTCATGGGAGTCAGGGTCATGTAAATACCTCATACAGAATCATACACCAAACCATCCTAATTCATTTCTGGAATCTCCACAACGTGCACAGTTGTTAAAGTTGTTTTCGGTATTGGCAGAGAGTATGACAATATTCGATCCCAGACTCTTTAACAACCAACTGCTTATTACACACCGAATGGTTCTTTTACATTTCCAAAACCATTTCGTATTGATATCAAAATATCATATTCAATTCAAACCATATCAGTTTCGAAATTATATTCACAGTTAGGTTAAATTCTCATTCCAAAATCATCATATTTACTCAAATATGTCATTTAATTCCCTACTTATGTTATAACATCATTTAATCGTATTCTACTTAAAAATCGAGGATTTAAATATAAGAATTCCACTTAACAAAACCTGAAATTTAGAAAATAGTTTAGATAGTTTAAAATAGTTTTAAAAATAGTTTAAGATAGTTTAAAATAGATTAAAACAAATTAATATAGTTTAAAATAGGTTAAAATGGATTAATATAGTTTAAATAGATTAAAATAGATTAATATAATTTAAAATAGATTAAAATAGTTTAATATAGTTTAAAATAGATTAAAATAGATTAAATAGATTAAAATGGGTTAAAATACTTTAAATAGATTTAAAATAGATTAAAATACTTTAGAATTTCGATTTAAACCAATTTCTAATTCCAACCGTCAAACTTGAATTTTCAAAGTAATTCAATTTATATAAATCAATTTCCTTCAAAATATCATTTAATCCAATTCAAGATTTAATAGTTTTAAAATCGTTTAATTTAACCAATCCGGTGTCCGTATATAATTTTCTACCCTATGGTCAAGTGATACGGATATTTCAACCCATAACGATTTTCTCCTATTCTATATGATCGTTCGGGTATGTATCATGTCAACCCATAGTGATTTTCTAACAATAACTAAGGGAACTTGTAGTGTTATGACAATATAAATATAACATCAAATCATCCAATATCAATAATTAAACATACATCACAATCATCACCCAAATCAACCAATAAACATCAATAGATAACTGATTATCATTAACAGGTATTAAATGGACAATTAATTTCAATATTATATTAAACGATGATTAAATGCAATAAAAGTTAAATTTAACTAAAATGACAATTTAAATATACCAAACATCAACCAACCAATCAATTCCAAATCACATCATAAATTCAATTTAACTAACATAAGATAATTTAGTAGTTGTGAGTGGGTTAAAACACTCACCTTTGATTTATAGTCGATTTAAATCCAATAAAAGCCCAAAATTCCAATAGAAGAAATCACGCGTGAATCGAAGTTTATATGCAAAAGATATTCATGTTACAAGGAATACTATTAAAATAATAATTGGTACACGTTTAAATAAAAATAAACAAAGTTTTAATGCTTACGTTTTTCTCAAGATAGGCTTTAGCCAAAGATGGAAGAACAAACTAAGATGAGGGCATGACATGTAGGAAAAAAGGATGAAACTCATGTTTCATAAAAGAAAGCTTTTGAATGCAAAATGAGAGCTTTTGAATTTGCAAGTTCACATTAAAATGATTCAAGGAAAGGAGGATGTGAAATGGAGATCAAAACATAGGAAATGAAGCGGCGACAAGAAAAAAAATGAAGGAACAATTTTAAAAACATGAACAATTTGCTGATGAGATTATAGCTTCAACAAAGAATCATTTGAACTAAATGAATATGAAGTGTCAGGAGAAATAAAACGTAAAAGAAGAAATAAAGTGGCAGGTTATTTAATGATAAATAAACGAAGGTAGAGGGACAAAAATGAATGTCACGTTTCTAAAATGAAGGCTTTAGGAAATATAGGCTACCAAAATAAATAAATAAAATATGAGGTGGAAGAAGGCTACAGGAAAACAAAATGGAAAGAAATGAGGTGGATGTAGAAATATGAAATGAGATGGAGAAAACAACAAACTCGCAATTGTTTTTTACTTTAGGAATTGGAGGTAGGACATGGTGTAAAGAGGTGAAGAAAGGTTAAATAAAAAAAAGTGAATATTAGGCTCAGGTCCCTAGTAAGTTTCAAAATACACAAAAACCCCAGTAAAATAAAGTGTGTAAATTAGGTCCCTAGAATTAAGTTACTAAGTAATTGCATATAGTTATGCAATTTTTTTGGTGAATAATTGCGGAATTTTCCGCAAATTTTTGAAAAAATTGCGTAAATTTCCGCAATTTTTTGGGTGAATAATTGCGTAATTTTCCGCAATTTTTTGAAAAAATTGCGTAAATTTCCGCAATTTTTTGGATGAATAATTGCGGAATTTTCCGCAATTTTTTGATATAATTGCATAAATGTCTGCAATTATTCACTGAATAATTGCATAAGTGTATGTCATTATTCAATAACTTAATTCTAGGGACCTAATTTACAAACTTTATTTTACTGGGGTTTTTGTGTATTTTGAAACTTATTAGGGACCTGTGCCAAACTGTCCCTAAAAAAATATATGTATACATATAAAATGAAACTCACGTTTGAGAAGATGTAGCTTCAGGAAAAAAAGGAAGGAAATAAACGAAAATGAAGAAACAACAAAAATGAGGAAAGAAATGTGGTATGTATTAAATAATGATGAGTGAAACAGCCCGCAAACCTATACCCCTTGAATCGACACTATTCTCCAACATATGGACTCAACGTGAACGGAAATACGAACCATTAGGGTTAAAGATGAAGGAGGTAGAAGAAAAGGAAACAACACATCAGAATCTTACATCACAGTGGAATAATATATAATAGTTAATAACTGATCTTCACACAAAAGAATCTATATTTGTTATACATACATCATCAGAATACAACATCAAAGTACAATACAAGCATTATAATTCAGGACAGTTATAATAACTTGTCCCATACAGAATACACAACATACACAACACACCGGAATATACATAATATACGAGTGATACGTCTCGCCATCCAGCTCGTCTTTTGAGCTCCTCGGTATCCTTTCCTGTAATCTATAATACTCGGTCTGACCCGAGCATTATAATAAAATAACACCCGAGTCAGTTCGGAAAACTAGCGTGAGAAAACACACTCAATTGGAATATTAAAGTTTTCCAAACCCTTTGAAATCCAAAGCATCTCGTAAGACCGCGCCACAAATAAACATATCGGGTTTTTACCTTACGATAGCCAAAACACTTTCTTATCAAATCCATCTGATATTTTAATAGTGTCTATAGAAAGTAAGATAGAATCTAGCTGAAATGCTTGCATCTCACGTTTCAGCAATAGTTGGGCACAATCAAAACCGTACAGGCGCGTAGGGAGAATGGATTTCCAACTAATGACTAGGCATTGGTGTAACGACCCGAAATTTTCGATCCCGAAAATTCCAGATAGTTAGGAAAAGAAGAAAGAGATAGAAGAAGAAACAGAAAACAAAACACAGAATCTCACATTCGCAGCGGAGCAAAATATAATATCAAATAATAACAGTTATACAAAGAAATCTGTACTTGTCAATTTACATTTTAATACATCAGAGTTACACACATACACAAATACTGGACATATACAAATCATCATGTCTCAGATAAACAGAAATATCTCACAACGGAAACACTCCATACGTTCCTGCCATCCAGCTCGTCTCCTGAGCTTCAGAACGTCCTTACCTGAAAATCTGTAATACTCAGTCTGACCTGAGCATTACATCAAAGTAACACCCGAGTCAGGCTGGAAACCAGCGTGAGTAAACCCAAATAATTTGAAATATCAAGGTATAAATCATATGTGAAAACCAGGGTAACTCCTACCATTTACGAGTTCTTACTTTATTATAGTTAATCATTTATCACTCACATCAGTTCTTAGGTTAAATGTCCATGTTACTTTATTCCATTCCAGCCTGTTTAATTTTACATACCAAATTTATAAGGAATTTGATTACTAGTCGAAGTGGTTTCAGGTATTTACTAATTACCCGACCCCGGTCTCTTCGATTTAAATGTCATTTCTAATTCCAGTTAAAGTGGATACAAATCAACAAGATATCATAGTCACATGGAAAAATCAATTATTAATTGATACTCCACATTATTATTGTTCAATCCATCATATTATATCACCGTACATCATAACTCAATATCAGAGATAGTCACCATCCACGTCATCCAATATCATTAAATCATCCATAAGCAAGATTTATTATATATAATTCCTAATTAATTTAATTAATCTCCAATTAAATTAATCAGCATCTTTAATTACTTGGGTTACCTTAATCCTGCTCACTTAACATTAATTAATTAGAATCCAATTAATCAATCATTCTTTAATCATCCATCTTATTTAATCCCCCTTAATTAATTATTATTTAATTACATCTTTTATTATCTCAAAGATTAATTACTCTTTAATTATTAACCTTGGAATCCTATTAACTTAAATGCTTTAAGTTTAATTAAAAATTTAAAACACTTAACCTTTAATTTAAAACTACTTAATTATTTTCTTAATTAAGCTTTTAACATCATAAGGATTAACTTAATAACTTAAAATACTTTCAACTTAAATTATCAAACATTTAATAATCAATTATCATTTAAAATAGTTTAAAGATAATTAATTTTAAACTTAACTTTGTTAATCTTAAAACTTGTTAACAATTTATTTATACCCGAGACAAACCCAGGTTTTACTCCAACAGATTCCGAGTTTCTCCAACTTTTTCCCGAGTTTTAAACTTCTTCTTTTTTTTAAAAAAAACTGTTTTAATTTTTAAACTGTTAAAGTTAACACACTCTCAAACATGAGAGCATCCTATCTTCACTCGAGTAAACACCCGAGTTCTTTCTCTCATTCTCCTCCTACTTTTTTTCCCTCTCTCTTCAGTTATGATTAAGTTCAAATTTTCATAACTGGAACCACTCACGCACTCAGTTTCTCACCCGAAGCCACTCCTCATCCTTCTCGAGTAACAACTCGAACTGCCCATCATCAATTTCCTGACACCATCACAAGGTCGTGCACGTGCACGACACTTCGCCGACATTTCGGCGAACCGCGTCACCTCCAACGAGTCACCAAACATCACCACACTTGAAAACGAAACTCGACTCGATTCCCCAAACTCAAAATCAAAATCTGGCCTATCGATCGAAACTGTAACTCGACTCACAAAGCATAACGCCTCGTCCCACACTCGCCGTCCATCAGAGGCGGCATAACTCCAGCCACACCTCGCTGATACCCCACTCTACCCTCCTCTACAATTTCGTGCAGCTCGATCAATCCGCGGTGAAGAAATCACCTCGTATCCAACCACCTCCAAACCGAGTGCTAAACCCTAATCTGGCCTCGTTCCATCATCTTTTACAATAGAAAATTTATTGTACAATTTTCTTGATACCATCGATTACCAAACTTACTTCGTGCAAAACGTCAACATCCAATATTTCCTTGATCGCTGGAATTTGGTTAAAAAGCATTACTGGTTCATCTATAAATTACTCGAAACGTACCTAACTAAAAAAATCCATTTAAGATTTAAAAATCCTATTTTAAAGAGGGAATTCAAGTTAGGTAATTGAATCGATGTTCTATGATCTTTGAGTTTATCCTATGATCATCTTTTCACTGTAAACTGAATTTACAGGGTCAATACTTCACTGTCAAACTTAAAACAACTTCTAGGCCATAATTTAAGTTTAAGCAACTTGCTTTGTTTGATACTTTATGCCTAACAAAGGTTAAACGATAATATTTTGAATTTTGATTTAAAATATTTAACTCTGTAACTACAAACAAAGAAGTCCAGGTGACATAAATTTACACAGAACACTCATATATATATAACTCAGAGCTATATATATAAAATACATATGCAGCCACAATATTATCCATGAATCATACACTCATATTTTAATTAGACTTAAGTCTTTTAAAAATTTGTGTTCACTCACCTAATTCCAGAAAAAAAGAACAGAACTTGCTTTTATGTTGAGACAGGCCTGAGAAATTTCAAGCTGGAAACTTTCTTGATCTCTCTGGTTTGCAACGATTCATAGTTGAGATGTTAAGTTGATTTTTTTTTATTGAAGTTTGTTTGAGTTGAATGATATTAATTCAGATACTATATTTTTTTTGAAGGAACGAACTGATGCTAAATAGATTGATATAGATAAAAGTTTACTGGTGATGTTATTATTTATTTAGTACAAGCATCAGAGATTTTATTTTCAAATTGGAGGCTGATATGATACAATGGGTACTAGCATTTATTAAACTTGCTTGGTTTATAAGCTTGCCCTTTTTTTTATGTACAGCCTAACTTTGATTTGAGAGAGCATATTTGCAATCAGGTTATTGTCATTGTTCATTTCATTTCTCAGGTTTGCTAAGTTATGAAACAAACTAAATAAAATGATTTAAATATAAAGGAACAGCTTTGAATAGTGAAGGCAACAGCTGGTACAAGTTTTACCCTGTTTTGATCACATTTGTGTTTAATTACAGTAAATTTGAAGTGATATTTGTATATTTCGGCTGATCAAATTGTTGTGCTGAGAGGAAAACATTAAATGCAATGTCTTCTTATAAGTTTACATCTATTTATCTTGCTGATATTTATATTTTTGCACAAAGGTATTTTGTATACTATGTGAATAAATTTGTCCTCTTTTGCATGGCACATATTATACAGCAACATCTTTTTTAACTTATCCTTAAAGTTGTTATAATTATTGTTTTGGCTTATGTATTGATTTGTCTCGGTTAAACATAGAATTGATATAGTGTAAATTTATCTTATGTTTCTATTTAACCATATAAGTCGTTGTTAACATAACTTCTTAGTTTTATTTCTATTTATAGTTTAACTTCAAATATTTAATCTATATTCACATGTTTTATAATTATATTTATACTTATATTTTGTATTGATAAGATTTATTCCATTTTAAACAATATTATTTACATTACCTTCATTTGCATATATTATATCAAATGTCAATAATGTAGAGCCCTTTAATTTCATTAAATAAGGTAAATTTTATTTCAAATATTTTTGAAAGATTCTATTTTAAATTTCCAAATCAAAATTTCCTTTCTAAAAAAAATACATATGTATATAAATAAATGGCAAATATCCCAAAAGTCTTATTCGCTTTTAAAATGATAAGTTTACATTTTATTTAATTGGATTAAATATTTATTAAAATATTACTGCCAAAATTTCGGGTCGTCACATTCCTCCCCCCCCCTTTGAATCTTTTCGTCCTCGAAAAGGAACGAAGCCAGAATCATTAAATTGCTTAAAATCAAATAAATTTTCTTTGATCATCTTTAAACTAATTAATAAAAATCTAGATAATATTACTAAAATAGTTTTTATGCAAATACTTTTATAACTCGATGTTTCGACAAGTCCATCCTTGTTCTTAAAGAAATTCGGTCATACGTTGATCAGGCGTAGGACTGAAAATCTATAAGTACTTGGTAAACTCGTTCCCAACACCAGAGAAAATACTTTGGAAAATAATTTTATTGAAGATATAGAAAACAGTTTCTAAAAAATAGAGGAAATATCTTTGGTGAGAATGCTCTGGAAATCATCACCCCCATCCATGGTCATAGTTACATCCTGGGTTACGTTGCCATCGCAGCAAAAGTCCATGTAACTGTAGGTCTCCACGCCCCTCGATTACGCCATGGAATCCACAACATATCGCAGTTACGTTCCAGGGTTACGTTGCCATCGCAGCAAAAGTCCATGTAACTGTTGGCTATCAGCGGCAAACATGATTTTCGCTGTCAAAATGAAACTTCTCCACTCTTACATAGGTCACAGTCTACCGATGTAAAATCAAACGCAGACTGTTGGCTCTCAGCGGCACACACGACTTTTGCTATGTTACCATAGTGTCGTAGTCTATCGATATAAAATCAAACGTAGATTGTTGGCTCTCAGCGGCACACACGACTTTCGCTATGGTCTGCAGTAGATCGCATTGACATCGAGTTACACTGTCGTCACAGCATAACCCAAATGCCCCTGTAGGCAACAGCCCCTCGACTTTCGCTACACAAATAATCCTCAGGAACTAGTTTTGTCCGGACTCCTCACAGGATCAACTTTAGAACCTCCCCCTTAGAGGCTCAAGGCAGTGCCACCCTGTGGCACTCCTGAGAAGTTCATTTCAAGGGAGCGCCTTTTTCCCTAGAGCCAATCTCAAAACACTTTATATTATACATATAGTATTTCCCAGATCATACACCTAGTATGAATCTCATATAAATGTCTTTACACAAAATCGATTCTCAAAATCGATAATTCTCATATTAGGCTTTTCCAAATTCCAATATTGGTTTTACCCAAAAATCAAAAACCTTTCCAAAATTCAAAGGTTCCAAAAACCTTTCCTCAAAATCATTTTCACAAATCCTTTTTATATATACATATATATAATAATCTTGGAAAATCTTTGGTTCAATTCATACTTGTATAAATTCTTTTTTTTTATTCTTTAAATATTTCCAAAACCCTTCTCTTCTGGCAATAGATTCCATATATAATAAAGATATATAACTTTGTTTACTCCAAATCAAATATTCAAATTAGATTACTTATAAAGTCATTTGCCAAATTATTTACTTTGATAAAGTAAATTTTAATCATAAAGATATTCCATTTTCACTTTATTTATTGGATATTTCTCAAAATTTACTTCCATTTCAAAACCCATATTACAGTTCTTATCCACAAATTTCAATATCAATTTTATTCAAACCCATACGATGTCCACATATCATTCGTACGCAATATCAATTTGATCGCTCACTCGATCACACAATTTCACTTCCGAACTAGTATTGTCCACCCGACTTCCTAGTGCGGACTCAGATGTGGTTCCATGATCAGAAATCGTCATTCTCCTTGCATAGTCACAACTATGATAGAGAATATCTATAACCAATCAAAAATCCATATCCAAATCGAGCGAAAAAATCCCAACTCGGATCGATAATATTATCTCGAAATTCTGTGCTCGAATCTGGATCAAATCACTATGTGAATAGAATAATATACGTACATCCTACGTATTTATCTTCATTGATTATCAGTTAAATCAATTCTCTTTCTATTCACATTCACTTTTGATTTTATTAACTTATCCACATTTACCTTAATCCCCATTTGGATTATCACTTCAATTCTTATCTCAGTTGGGTATTCAACCAATAACAGTTTGAACTCCGACCAGTTTATATTTAGAAAATAGCTTGAAAATTTTGAAAAATAGATAAGTAGTTGAAAAATAATTATTAGTTTGTAAAATAGCTGTAAAAAGTTAAGTAATTATAAAATAGTTGTAAAACAGTAATCAGTTATAAAATAGTAGAAAAATAGTAATTAGTTTATAAAACAGTTGTAAAATAGTTAAATAGTTCCAAAAGTAACTATATAAATGAGTATAAAATTGTTTTGGAATTGTTAAAGAAGAGTTGTATAGTATTAGTTAGGAAAGTAGATTTAAAACAGCCTATATCAAAATAATTTATTCAAAAATAGTCCAGAGCCAAACTATACAACTTCCCAATCTCCATTTCCAATTAACTTTCAATTTCATTTCACTTTAAACCATCTTGAATTTTACAAATTCGAGTTATTATTTCGAATGTTGATTTAATCCCATAAATCAAATTTACCTTTACTTTTAATTTAATAGCCTAACCATTTAATTCTGAGTTCAAATTTCAAAATTCCATTTTAATTTATCTTTACTTCTACATAAACTTATTTCTAGGTTCAAATAATAATTTAAACCCCTTTTTAAACAATTTAATCTTCGAAATTCAATTTACTTACCCGAATTCAATCTTGGAACCAATCCTTAACCATTTCAGTTTACATGTTCATTTAAACATTCAAATCTTAATGTTCAAAGTGATCCCATTTTCTCAAGTTTAATTTTTATCTTTAAAATCAAAATTACTTAAGTAATTTCAAATTAAAGTTTAATTCCATTTAATTCCAATAATGAAATAGATATTACCTCAATCTACTTCTTAATTCATTTAAACAATCAAATTCACCGTCTCATAATTACTGATAATAACAGGATGATATTAAGATAAATAATATCCAATTTATTGAAAACATTCATCATCCACTACCCATTCCAGATCTCAATCCTATTTGAGATCACATATAATTCCCTACCAAATCAACCCATTTAACTTCCTAAGTTAAATCTCAATTTCGTCTTGAAATTTCCAATTCAGGTTGTTTATTCCAAACTTATTTAACTTCCTTTAAGTTAAATTCAATTTAATCTCGTCAAACTTACTCAAATTTGAATTCCCGCTTCAAATTTTAAACTTCACATTAATAATCTTATAAGTTCAAAAACTTATCACCTTGGGATTTCACATTACATTCCAAATTTAAAAATCATTATTTAGAGTTTATTTCAACCCATCATTGATATTATGCATATTCCTCATATATACATTTTCTTTTACACACCAAGTTATCTTTAAATTTAAACCACCTTTGGTTCAAAACAAATTTTCAACAACTTTTGTGGAAACAGGACCCTTCCATTTAAATATACTAAATAACATTATTTATTATTTCTTTATCAATTTGAAACAAATTCCAAATTTTCTAGCTTAGATTTAAAACTCCACAATTTATATCATCTCCAGTTTCAATTTATAAGTCATACTTGCCTAAATGGTTTACTTTCCTAAAACATTTCATTTTTCTTACACAACAATCATTTATGATAATAACCAAGATTATCATATCTAGAAACCAGTTCATTATTATCTTATTCTGAAACTCTTTCCCAAATTCAAGATTTTCATTTTAATTCGAATCTATTTCAAACTTACCTTTATTCAATTTCAGTTTGGTTATATTTCTATTACTTCTTAATTCAATTCCAATAATTTAACAACCAGTTACCTTAACATTTATTGGTTAAGGAATATTGCTTTATATATATCAAAATATATTCTTATATAAAATCATTTAAAATCTTTATATATGAAAATAACAAGTACGCTCTCATATATGTATTCACTCAACTCATTCCAGGGTACTATTGACCCTATCCTTATGAGTAATTCCACCAGAGCCAAGGTTCTCGCTTAACCCTTCAACTCTGATACCAACTGTAACGACCCAAAATTTTCGATCCCAAAAATTCCAGATAGTTAGGAAAAGAAGAAAGAGATAGAAGAAGAAACAGAAAACAAAACACATAATCTCACATTCGCAGTGGAGCAAAATATAATATCAAATAATAACAGTTATACAAAGAAATCTGTAGTTGTCAATTTACATTTTAATACATCAGAGTTACACACATACTGGACATATACAAATCATCATGTCTCAGATAAACAGAAATATCTCACAACGAAAACACTCCATACGTTCCTGCCATCCAGCTCGTCTCCTGAGCTTCAGAACGTCCTTACCTGAAAATCTGTAATACTCGGTCTGACCCGAGCATTACATCAAAGTAACACCCGAGTCAGGCTGGAAACCAGCGTGAGTAAACCCAAATAATTTGAAATATCAAGGTATAAATCATATGTGAAAACCAGGGTAACTCGTACCTTTTACGAGTTCTTACTTTATTATAGTTAATCATTTATCACTCACATCAGTTCTTAGGTTAAATGTCCATGTTACTTTATTCCATTCAATCCTGTTTAATTTTACATATCAAATTTATAAGGAATTTGATTACTAGTCGAAGTGGTTTTGGGTATTTACTAATTACCCGACCCGGTCTCTTCGATTTAAATGTCATTTCTAATTCCAGTTAAAGTAGATACAAATCAACAAGATATCATAGTCACATGGAAAAATCAATTATCAATTGATACTCCACATTATTACTGTTCAATCCATCATATTATATCACCGTACATCATAACTCAATATCAGAGATATTCACCATCCATGTCATCCATTATCATTAAATCATACATAAGCAAGATTTATTATATATAATTCCTAATTAATTTAATTAATCTCCAATTAAATTAATCAGCATCTTTAATTACTTGGGTTACCTTAATCCTACTCACTTAACATTAATTAATTAGAATCCAATTAATCAATCATTCTTTAATCATCCATTTTAATTAATCCCCCTTGATTAATTATTCTTTAATTACATCTTTTATTATCTCACAGATTAATTACTCTTTAATTATTAACCTTGGAATCCTATTAACTTAAATGCTTTAAGTTTAATTAAAAATTTAAAACACTTAACCTTTAATTTAAAACTACTTAATTATTTGCTTAATTAAGCTTTTAACATCATAAGGATTAACTTAATAACTTAAAATACTTTCAACTTAAATTATCAAACATTTAATAATCAGTTATCATTTAAAATAGTTTAAAGATAATTAATTTTAAACTTAACTTTGTTAATCTTAAAACTTGTTAACAATTTATTTATACCCGAGACAAACCCAGGTTTTACTCCAACAGATTCCGAGTTTCTCCAACTTTTTCCCGAGTTTTAAACTTCTTCTTTTTAAAAAAAAAAACTGTTTTAATTTTTAAACTGTTAAAGTTAACACACTCTCAAACACGAGAGCATCCTATCTTCACTCGAGTAAACACCCGAGTTCTTTCTCTCATTCTCCTCCTACTTTTTTCCCCTCTCTCTTCAGTTATGTTTAAGTTCAAATTTTCATAACTAGAACCACTCACGCACTCAGTTTCTCACCCGAAGCCACTCCTCATCCTTCTCGAGTAACAACTCGAACTGCCCATCATCAATTTCCTGACACCATCACAAGGTTGTGCACGTGCACGACACTTCGCCGGCGCTCCGACGAACCGCGTCACCTCCAGCGAGTCACCAAACATCACCACACTCGAAAACGAAACTCGACTCGATTCCCCAAACTCAAAATCAAAATCTGGCCTATCGATCGAAACTGTAACTCGACTCACAAAGCAAAACGCCTCGTCCCACACTCGCCAACCATCAGAGGCGGCATAACTCCAGCCACACCTCGCTAATACCCCACTCTACCCTCCTCTACAATTTCGTGCAGCTCGATCAATCCGCGGTGACGAAATCACCTCGTATCCAACCACCTCCAAACCGAGTGCTAAACCTTAATCTGGTCTCGTTCCATCATCTTTTACAATAGAAAATTTATTGTACAATTTTCCTGATACCATCGATTACCAAACTTACTTCGTGCAAAACGTCAACATCCAATATTTCCTTGATCGCTAGAATTTGGTTAAAAAGCATTTCCGGTTCATCTATAAATTACTCAAAACGTACCTAACTAAAAAAATCCATTTAAGATTTAAAAATCCTATTTTAAAGAGGGAATTCAAGTTAGGTAATTGAATCGATGTTCTATGATCTTTGAGTTTATCCTATGATCATCTTTTCACTGTAAACTGAATTTACAGGGTCAATATTTCACTGTCAAACTTAAAACAACTTCTAGGCCATAATTTAAGTTTAAACAACTTGCTTTGTTTGATACTTTATGCCTAACAAAGGTTAAACGATAATATTTTGAATTTTGATTTAAAATATTTAACTCTGTAACTACAAACAGAGAATTCCAAGTGACATAAATTTACACAGAACACTCATATATATAACTCAGAGCTATATAAAAAAATACATATGTATATAAATAAATGGAAAATATCCCAAAAGTCTTATTCACTTTTAAAATGATAAGTTTACATTTTATTTAATTGCATTAAATATTTATTAAAATATTACTGCCAAAATTCCAGGTCGTCACAATTAGGGTACCACCTGTCACAGTACCTGGTCTAGATCAGTGTACCGAGGATCACTCCCAATCCCCTGCAACATAAGACCGGAACTACCCCTTACTGGATAATTCCGAGTAAGATCACCCCGCGGTTGGGATCAGCAACCGCCCACTAAGCCGAAATAAAAGGGACATCTAGACAAGGATGACCTCACCCTAATGGGTGCTACCCACTTAGCCTTGCTGTAACCCCTGATTTTCAGTCATTCCCGGTTGATGAGGCTCGAGGCTAAGCGTTACCTTTATAGAACATTTCACTTAGAATGCTCATCGTCCTCCTGACGATGTTCCGAAAGCATTCATCCATACAAGTACGTCCCGGGTTCGAAAGAAACTGAAGGCACTATTCCTACTACATCCATTTTGGAGTCACCCTTAGGATTAGTAGCGACTAGTCCTTGCACTTCACTGTGCCATCTTCGACTCCAAACTTGTTTCCTCCACGAAATGAACAAACCGGATCGAAGTGGTTTCCGGGAAATTAATCCTGATCCCGGTCTCTTCGAAATGATCAGCGCATTGGCTAATATTGATAGTCGGTTATTTAACTATCAACTAACATCCACAAAACATCCAACAAACATAAATAATTTCCCAAATTATTTATTAATCTCAAAATATCTTCGCAAGATATATTTCCACTTTTCAACCCTTTGAAAACAGTTTCAAACTGTCTTCTCTCATAGAATAAATTCACAAATATTTTCTATTTCAATTGAAATCACCAAGTACAATAATTTAAACACTATATTATGAAATATTCTTTAAACATTTAAAATAAAAAAATACTTTAATACTTTATTCAAAGATATATGCTTAAAGAATATTTAAAATAAAGCTACTTATAAAATATAACACTAAATTTTATCCTTTCTAAAACAAAATACTATGTAACTTTTAATAATTACTACTATAATAAATTTGAGAAATACTTACTTCAAAATTTAATCATTTGAAAAATAATAAATTTTCTATAACACAATTTGAAACACTTTAAAACCTTTAACTTATACTTAAAACTTTGCTTTGGAAACGTACTTGGTTATTCAAGGAAATACGCTTCTCTTTCACATCCTTTAAAAAAATAAATCACTATTTATTTAATTTTTTCTCTTAACCAAATTCACGTTCCTTTATAAATCCCCACCTTGAATTTATGTTTCCAAATATCCACTGAAGTTTATAAATTCCAAAATCTCACTTCTCTTTTAAATTCCAATTCCAAACACTTAAATCAATTTACAATTGATTTTCAATTTACTTCACTTTGAAATAAATTTCCTTACTTACTCCATTTATTTTAAAATCCATTAACTTTCAGATTTTATTTCTTTATTATGATTTAAAATCTTTAAACCAAAAAATTAAATTCCAGATTCCCCGAATTCCTTCTTTTTCCTTTTGATTAAATTTAAACCTTGAATTAGAATAAATTCTTTATTCTTTTAAATAATATCACTTAAGTTTAGAATTCATTATTCCTCTGTTTATTCAAATTCCCTCTTCCATACTCGGAATTTTATTTATTAGAATTTTAAAACCACTTTTATTCTTTTCCAATTCATTCTTAAATTTATTCAAATTCTCTATAATTACTTACTTAAAAATTCACTCTTTTATTTTCTTTCCAAAAATTCAATTTATATATTTTTGGTAACTCATTATACCCAAATATGTTCAATCAGACCATAACATCCAATAATCCAATTATCAATATATTCCATCACAGGATATCAAATAATCATATCATAGAATATTTAAGATGCATCTAAATATTTTGAGGAATCCAGTTGGATCCCTCCAACCTGTTTCCCTGCATCCACAGATGTTAGCACAATACCAATTCCACTTCGAGGAGGAATATCGCGGTATATGGTTTATATAATATCATCCGCTATTATGCGGCGCATAGGGTCTCATCCGCTATATAATGTGGGGAATCAATGTAACGACCCTAGATTCTTATTTAATTTAAATTAATAATTAAATAATTTTTTGAATAAAAATAGTAAAATAAATCGATAAAATGGGAGCGAGTTTCCCCGATTCAATAGAAAATATATAAAGTCATATGGATTTGAAAATTTGTATATATGTGAATATATATATATATATATATATATATATATGTATATGGATATATTGGATTTAAAATAAATTCTTAAATAAATGATTTTTGAAAAATAAATAATATATATATACTTTGGACACAAGTATAAAAAATAAATAAGGTAAATTATATAAGTTATAAAAGACAAAGTAAACAAACAAAAATTTGATAAGTAATATATCTACAAGTTTGCAAAATAAACCAAGTAAATGAAATACATTTACATATGAACACTTAGAAAAGAAAACAAAACAGGTATAATAAAATATGTTTGTACAAAATAAAGTATGCAAACCATCCCTATATCATCTATCAGCCGAAAGCAAAGGCAAGTAAATTATGTTATGTACATAAAGTAAAATCAAGTATAGGCAAATGTAAAACAAAGCTATCAGCCGAAGTCAATACAAAGAAAAAAAAACATAGATAAGTACATACGAAATTTGAAATAAAAGATATGTGTAGACATAAGGACACAAAGCATTTAATGAGAACATCTCTAAGTACACAAAGTAAGATCATTTCAGCCTCCTAAGGAGATAAAAATCTCTAACCAATATTTATGAAATCGTGTACAAAAGAAATAAAATATATACCTGTACTCTTTCTATATATCACCATCTTCAAGCTTCAACTCAGTTCGTTCCTTGAAGCTAAAATCTGAAGTAAACAAACCATTCAACTTAAACAATACAATCATCTTCAAACTAGAGGATCAAATTTAAAGCTTCAGCTTGAAAATGCAAGTCTGTTTCAAAGTAAAAGCACTGTCTCTGTTCTTCTTCTAAAAACATCAACAGTAAGCAAATTCTTCCACCCTGTTATATGTTGTCGTTTGTGACAAAATCATCCAAGTCTTCATTTATGAATTTGTGTGGTAGGATAATTGATGCATGCCTGTGTATACGTGGATATCTACCTATGTTACATTTTATAATTTTAGAAACATCAACTGTGAGCAAACACTTAAATCCTTATATGTTGGAAGTGTTTGAATGAATGTGCATGCAGAAATCTGGGTGTGTTAGTTATGTTTTGTGCATGTCTGTCTACTCTAAAGTATGCTCTGTTCCAGGTTTCAAAACCTGTAACAATATAAACATCCCCTCTCCAATCTCCTGTAGGTTCTATAATCTAAAATGAAACATGTTTGTTAATCATGTCTTAGGGTTAAAAGAAGGAAAAAATGATTTCTTAGCAAAGTAGTTTAAATACTTCTGGGAAATTGGAAGCACTTTGTACAGTTTATACATGATTACCCTGTTATGGGATTTTAAGATACCAGATTCTTGATTTAAAAATTATTTACCCTCGATCTATTTGTTGTTTGGATTTAGTATCAAAACAAAACTTGTTTTTTTTGCATAAGCTTTAATTTAAAAATATATTCAAGCTAAACAACTTAGTAGCTCCTTTGGAAATTGAAGAACAGAACAAAGTTTTAAACAAGTCAAAATTTTAAGTTTCTTAATTTATGAATTCAGGCATATAAAATGAATTCTCATAATAAACTTGATTTTTAAGGCGAAAATCATAATTTTTAGTTACGTGTGTAAAGTGCAGTTCTTAGATGAACTAAAAATGCCTTTTTATCCATTTCTGATGATCAAACAAATCTTAGATGTAGAAATTTGTTTTGAAGCTAGCTTGATGATTTAAGAAGACAGGAAAAATGTTAAAAAATATTTCTATTGCAAGAATTGTTGGGTCCAGATCGAATTAGGGTTAAACAACCCATTTATGCTCACGTTTGAAATAAGGGTGCCACGGCGTCATTTAGACGTTTAAGGAAATCGCGACTGGGGGAAACGAGAGAGGGAATTGCGGTGCAACTCTGGGTGTGGTCGCGTGGCGTCTGATGGTCGGAGGTGGCGAAACAAGATGATGTTTGGTGGTTCGACTTTCTTCCAGTTTTGATCGAAGTACTCGATTTTGATTTGGGTCGAGACAGGCGGAGCTGGGTGGTCGAATCGAAGGTAGAGGTCGTTGGTGACTTGCCGGAAGGAGCGTCGATGGTCGGAAGCCAGTGGGTCAGTCGTTTGTTTGGAGAAGAAGTCGTTCGACTCGAAGTCGATCTCGGGAAAACTGGGTTCTGGCTCGAGTGTAGACTCGTGTACTTTTAAGTATACACCGGGTTATTTTTTTTTAAAACAAAATTTTTAAAAACTGAAGCTATCGGGTAATTTTTGGGGGAAACTCGAAGCAAGTTAGGAAAGTTCTCGGGTGTGACTCGAAGCAGCTCCAGGGTGATGCGTTTTCTAGTTTTAAACTTTAAATTCTAAGTCAAAATTTATTTTTTTAAAACTATTCTTTTCAAATCAATAATTGTTGATAAGTTGAAAATGGTAATCAAAGTTTTTAAGATAATTTAAAATTATTTAAGTTAAGAGTATTTTTTTAACTTATATTTTTAGAAGTTATTTTTAAACAAAATTTAACAAAGAAATTAAGGAGATGACTAAATATTTTACATTTTAACTAAACTTTAAAGTAATTCAATTTAATGTTTGGTTAATGTTGATTAAATAATTGATGAATTATAATTACTTAATAGTTACAGAATAATCAATATAAGAGTGATTAATTATTAATTTAAGTTAATAAGTTTATAATCAAAGATAAATTAATTAAGGTAATTTATTAAGAAATAATTAATCTATGAAGGTGATTAAGATTTAATTAATTAATTAATATTTAAGATTTAATTAAATTTGAATTAAGGATAATTAATCATTAATTAAAGAAATATATATATATATAATTATGTGATAGATTGATTATTATTGAAATGCTTTGAGCAAGTTGATATCCTTGTTCGTGATTGTGATGCTTTGTGATATAAATTACTTTGTGCAGAGCTGTAATTTCTGTTTCTGTGATATATTTCTATGTGAATGTGAAAACCCTTGGCCCGTAAAACGGCACTTGAATTTCGATGCGACAGTGAGTCGGATTCCAGTTGGTTATCCGAAACCCACATCGAATTGTAATGATGAATCTTTGTGACTGATAAATTTATTTTATCTATGAAACTATGAATGAAGATAAGCGTTATCGATTATACCGCTTATCGATATTTGTATATCTGTGATGATTGATGTTGTGCACTATTGTGTGTGAAACCCCTGGACTACACCATACACACACAAATATGGATTTCACGTGGAAATCGGTTAAGTCATAGATAATTTTAAATTTGTTGTTTTCGAAATTGAAATTTTAATTTCAATTGATTTTGAAATTAGAAATTTGGGTTTAAATGTGAAAAGCTTTTGAAATAGAATTTCAAAGATTAAAGTTATTTTGAATAACTTGATAAAGTTTTGAAGTTTAAATAATTTGATTTAAACTTAAATTCAAGATTTGAATTTGAATTCTATGATTTCAAACTAGGGGTTAAAGATGTTATACCAGTTATATAAGAGTTAAACTATTTTAAAAGTATTGATTTTGGAATGTGAATATAATTCAAGGGCTTTAACTTATGCAAATATAATTGGATTTTTCTTAAACGAAAACTATTTGTTTTCAAATAATAACAGCTTTCATATAAGAAGTGAACTACCAATTTGTGTTGAAAGGTTTCAAATTTAAAATGAAATTGAAATGTTTTGAAAGGCTATGAATGAATTCTTTTTGAAAGCTATGAATTGAATCTGTTTATTTTTAACAGATTTAAAAATGATGATTTGTTTAAACCATTCGAAATGAAATTGTTTTGAAAGCTATAAGTTGAATCTTTGTTTTAAAGATTTAACGAGTTAATCCAATTGAAATGGAAATTGTTTTGAAATCTGTGAATGGATTTTTGTTGAAACTGGGTGAACTTTTGAAATAAATCTTTTTGTTTAAAGATTTGAAAATGGTGATTTGTTTTAACCATTCGAATGAAAAGTTTTGGGTTTTAAGCTGTGATTTAACTAAGACCCCAATATCCATATGATTTCTAATAATTTCGCTCACTATTCGGGTTAGCCGGGAAAAGACATTTGTGTCATATAACCCATTCCGAATAGTGATACGTCATATATGGATAGCATTTGAAGACCGGTGGTGAAGACCGGATATTTTCGAAAACGAAAGGACAACTCGTCGAATGTCTCTACATCGACTGGCCCCGATATAGAGATTTTATCACCCTTTGTGATAGGAAGTCCGGACGGGATTGTGAATACCCGAAATTGCAAGGGCTTCGTAAGAAGTGCCTTCGGTTCTGTTCGAACCCGGAACAGACTTGTATGGTTACATGTCTGACATTACACTTTGAGATATAAAGCTGATTTCTTTCAAATACATTTCTGTTGGTGGCAGAGAATTTATTCTCTTAGCTTAACACCCTTCTCTGAGACGTACGAGCTCAGAGGTTATGTAGTTGAAATTTATCCGCGATATATTCCCAATTTGGTAATGTGACATGCTGAGTGTTGCTGTGTGATGATCATTGTTTGATCATTTGTGATATCATCATTTGTTTGATCATTTATCTTTGTGATCATTACTTTGATCATCTGTTGACCCGAAGCATAGCTTTTGTGAAAAGCGTAGCTTTGTGGACGAGACTTCGTCGGACCTCACACCCCGGAATGGTCAAAACATGAAAGATGCAGCAAGGTTATTAGGGGGTAGCGCCCCTTTAGTGTATGTCATTCCTTCTGGATAGAGGTGGTATCATGGTATGGAGCCCAGATATTTAACCTATGTTGTTGCTACAAATTTATTATTTTGTGGTTGTTGGAAATCGAGGATCCTCGGATATAGATCGGTTACGATCGGGGGATGACATATTCATGTCAGTAGTTACCCAGTTAGGGGTAACCCGGCCTTGTGTTGGCAGAGATCCGGTTAGGTTCTCGGGACGTCATTCCAGAGTCGTTTCCATGTGGCAATGGGAAGTTCCTTGGCCTGACCATTTATTTGGAAATCCAAACTCCAATACGCACCTTGTACGGTTTTAGTTGTAGAACCTGCCATCTAATATGGTAGCTATAGTAGGCATAATATAATGGTACCTATGCTAGCTAAGATTTATATTCTACTTTCGAAATGTTTTCTACACTATGCACTAATAATAATATCAAAATGATTTGTTTTACGTAGTAAGCATCTTTGACTATCATAAGAAGAAATCTCCTCCAATTCTGTGTTTGCATTGTGTGTGTGGCGGGAGGTCTTATGGTAGTTTCATTTTCCAAAAGCATTGCGAATTGACTTTAAAAATTCTCTGCTATTTGTTTTATAGATAAACTGTATTTTGTTGCTCACACCAGTCCCATGACTGATCCGGAGTTTATTGTTTCTTTCCTAAACTCTGGATGCTCAAAATTTTTCTACACGAGCAGTCTAGAGTTGGGTTTTTCAGATATTCAGATTTAGTAGATTATCTGGAGCTAGTTCAGTCTTTGGATCGGACTGCACTTGCTTATCTTTGTGCATCGTTATTGGGAGTACGAGCTACTGCTGGAGTTCTCTCTTGAAGACTATTTAGAGTTATTTATTCCGCTGCTGATGTTATCGTTTTCTTTTCCGCTACTATTTCTTGTATCATATCTCTGATGTATATTGATATTCATTGTATCACTCTGTTATATCAGATATTGTATCAGATATTGTATATTAATGTATTATTCTTTTCTTCCGCTGTGTTATTTACTTAACTATGTTATAAGCTCCGGCGACTCGGATTTGAACGGTCGAACCTATGGCATTCGAGTACGATGTAAAGTATGGATGTCGATTTTCGAGCGGGCAAAATCCGCTTCGTTACATTTGGTATCAGAGCTAAGGTTGAACTTTAGCTCAGGAGTATAACCCATTAAGTAACTCGTTAGAGATAGGGTGAAGTATCCCTAGAATGAGTATATCCCTAAGATATCCGTTTAAACGTCTCAGTAAATTCTCTTACTATCCACTGATAGTGAGTATGAGTGCAAGAAGAGAACGAGATAGGGGACAAGGGAGTACGACTATAAATAGTCAATATCCTGCAACAGTGGAAACAACTTTCTTATCAATTTTCTTTGATTCGTTTCCAAAATTCTTTTCATTGCATCGTATCAGCTCGAGAAAGAAATTTCGGTGTGATGATGGCCCTATGAATCGTTGTAGGAAATTTTTACTTAGTATCTTCATCGGTTTCTTATCAGCTTTTTGATTTAAACCTTAATGAACATGAAATTTGGAATTAAAATTTTAAATAAATTGGAAATTTTAAATTGAATTAAATTGGTTAATAGAATATGAAGCTAAATTGAATTGAATCAATAAAACGATTTCGTTTAAAACTAAATTTGAAATTCTATTGTAATTTTTTGGGTATATCAAAGTCCGAAAAGGGACAAGTTGGTATATATTTTGGGTATTCCGACTTTAGTTTGGAACTCATATCTTAAGTTTGAGGAATTATAGGAGGTCGAATCTTTCTATCTCTGTGTTGTTTTCGTGCCTGCGAATTTCGAGCACGAAATTCTTTAAAGGGGGGAAGTTTGTAACGACCCTAGATTTTTATTTAATTTAAATTAATAATTAAATAAATTTTTGAATAAAAATAGTAAAATAAATCGATAAAATGGGAGCGAGTTTCCCGATTCAATAGAAAATATATAAAGTCATATGGATTTGAAAATTTGTATATGTGTGAATATATATATATATATATATATATATGTATGTATATGGATATATTGGATTTAAAATAAATTCTTAAATAAATGATTTTTGAAAAATAAATAATATATATATACTTTGGACACAAGTATAAAAAATAAATAAGGTAAATTATATAAGTTATAAAAGATAAAGTAAACAAACAAAAATTTGATAAGTAATATATCTACAAGTTTGCAAAATAAACCAAGTAAATAAAATACATTTACATATGAACACTTAGAAAAGAAAACAAAACAAGTATAATAAAATATGTTTGTACAAAATAAAGTATGCAAACCATCCCTATATCATCTATCAGCCGAAAGCAAAGGCAAGTAAATTATGTTATGTACATAAAGTAAAATCAAGTATAGGTAAATGAAAAACAAAGCTATCAGCCGAAGTCAATACAAAGAAAAAAAACATAGACAAGTACATATGAAATTTTAAATAAAAGATATGTGTAGACATAAGGACACAAAGAATTTAATGTGAACATGTCTAAGTACACAAAGTAAGATCATTTCAGCCTCCTAAGGAGATAAAAATCTCTAACCAATATTTATGAAATCGTGTACAAAGGAAATAAAATATATACCTGTACTCTTTCTATATATCACCACCTTCAAGCTTCAACTCAGTTCGTTCCTTGAAGCTAAAATCTGAAGTAAACAAACCATTCAACTTAAACAATACAATCAACTTCAAACCAGAGGATCAAATTAAAAGCTTCAGCTTGAAAATGCAAGTTTGTTTCAAAGTAAAAGCACTGTCTCTGTTCTTCTTCTAAAAACATCAACAGTGAGCAAATTCTTCCACCCTGTTATATGTTGTCGTTTGTGACAAAATCATCCAAGTCTTCATTTATGAATTTGTGTGGTAGGATAATTGATGCATGCCTGTGTATATGTGGATATCTACCTATGTTACATTTTATAGTTTTAAAAACATCAACTGTGAGCGAACACTTAAATCCTTATATGTTTGAAGTGTTTGAATGAATGTGCATGCAGAAATCTGGGTGTGCTAGTTATGTTTTGTGCATGCCTGTCTACTCTAAGGTATGCTTTGTTCCAGGTTTCAAAACTTGTAACAATATAAACATCCCCTCTCCAATCTCCTGTAGGTTCTAGAATCCAATATGAAACATGTTTGTTAATCATGTCTTAGGGTTAAAAGAAGGAAAAAATGATTTCTTAGCAAAGTAGTTTAAATACTTCTGGGAAATTGGAAGCACTTTGTACAGTTTATACATGTTTACCCTGTTCTGGGATTTTAAGATACCAGATTCTTGATTTAAAAATTATTTACCCTCGATCTATTTGTTGTTTGGATTTAGTATCAAAACAAAACTTGTTTGTTTTTGCATAAGCTTTAATTTAAAAATATATTCAAGCTAAAAAACTTAGTAGCTCCTTTGGAAATTAAAGAACAGAACAAAGTTTTAAACAAGCCAAATTTTAAGTTTCTTAATGTATGAATTCAGGCATATAAAATGAATTCTCATAATAAAACTTGATTTAAGGCGAAAATCATAATTTTTAGTTACGTGTGTAAAGTGCAGTTCTTAGATGAACTAAAAATGCCTTTTTGTCCATTTCTGATGATCAAACAAATCTTAGATGTAGAAATTTGTTTTGAAGCTAGCTTGATGATTTAAGAAGACAGGAAAAATGTTTAAAAATATTTCTATTGCAAGAATTGTTGGGTCGAGATCGAATTAGGGTTAAACAACCCATTTATGCTTACGTTTGAAATAAGGGTGCCGCGGCGTCATCGAGACGTTTAAGGAAATTGTGACTGGGGGAAACAAGAGAGGGAATTGCGGTGCAACTCTGGGTGTGGTCGCGTCGCGTCTGATGGTCGGAAATGGAGAAACGAGATGATGTTTGGTGGTTCGACTTTGTTCCAGTTTTGATCGAAGTACTCGATTTTGATTTGGGTCGAGACAGGCGGAGCTGGGTGGTCGAATCGAAGGTAGAGGTCGTTGGTGACTTGCCGGAAAGAGCGTCGATGGTCGGAAGCCAGTGGGTGAACGTGCATGTGCACGACATCAAAATGGTGTCAGTCGTTTATTTGGAGAAGAAGTCGTTCGACTCAAAGTCGATCTCGGGAAAACTGGGTTCTGGCTCGAGTGTAGACTCGTGTACTTTTAAGTATACATCGGGTTGTTTTTTTTTAAAACAAAATTTTTAAAAACTGAAGCTATCGGGTAATTTTTGGGGGAAACTCGAAGCAAGTTAGGAAAGTTCTCGGGTGTGACTCGAAGCAGCTCCAGGGTGATGCGTTTTCCAGTTTTAAACTTTAAATTCTAAGTCAAAATTTATTTTTTTAAAACTATTCTTTTCAAATCAATAATTGTTGATAAGTTGAAAATGGTAATCAAAGGTTTTAAGATAATTTAAAATTATTTAAGTTAAGATTATTTTTTTTAACTTATATTTTTAGAAGTTATTTTTAAACAAAATTTAACAAAGAAATTAAGGAGATGACTAAACATTTTAGATTTTAACTAAACTTTAAAGTAATTCAATTTAGTGTTTGGTTAATGTTGATTAAATAATTGATGAATTATAATTACTTAATAGTTACAGAATAATCAATTTAAGAGTGATTAATTATTAATTTAAGTTAATAAGTTTATAATCAAAGATAAATTAATTAAGGTAATTTATTAAGAAATAATTAATCTATGAAGGTGTTTAAGATTTAATTAATTAATTAATATTTAAGGATTGATTAAATTTGAATTAAGGATAACTAATCAATAATTAAAGAAATATATATATATATATATATATATATAATTATGTGATAGATTGATTATTATTGAAATGCTTTGAGCAAGTTGATATCCCTGTTCGTGATTGTGATGCTTTGTGATATAAATTACTTTGTGCTGAGCTGTGATTTCTGTTTCTATGATATATTTCTATGTGAATGTGAAAACCCTTGGCCCGTAAAACGGCACTTGAATTTCGATGCGACAGGGAGTCGGATTCCAGTTGGTTATCCCAAACCCACATCGAATTATAATGATGAATCTTTGTGACTGATAAATTTATTTTATCTATGAAACTGTGAATGAAGATAAGCGTTATCGATTATACCGCTTATCGATATTGGTATATCTGTGATGATTGATGTTGTGCACTATTGTGTGTGAAACCCCTGGACTACACCATACACACACAAATATGGATTTCACGTGGAAATCGGTTAAGTCACAGATAATTTTAAATTTGATGTTTTCGAAATTGAAATTTTAATTTCAATTGATTTTGAAATTAGAAATTTGGGTTTAAATGTGAAAAGCTTTTGAAATGGAATTTCAAAGATTAAAGTTATTTTGAATAACTTGATAAAGTTTTGAAGTTTAAATAATTTGATTTAAACTTAAATTCAAGATTTGAAATTGAATTCTATGATTTCAAACTAGGGGTTAAAGATGTTATACCAGTTATATAAGAGTTAAACTATTTTAAAAGTATTGATTTTGGAATGTGAATATAATTCAAGGGCTTTAACTCGTGCAAATATAATTGGTTTTTTCTTAAACGAAAACTATTTGTTTTCAAATAATAACAGCTTTCATATAAGAAGTGAACTTCCAATTTGCGTTGAAAGGTTTCAAATTTAAAATGAAATTGAAATGTTTTGAAAGGCTATGAATGAATTCTTTTTGAAAGCTATGAATTGAATCTGTTTATTTTTAACAGATTTAAAAATGATGATTTGTTTAAACCATTCGAAATGAAATTGTTTTGAAAGCTATAAGTTGAATCTTTGTTTTAAAGATTTAACGAGTTAATCCAATTGAAATGGAAATTGTTTTGAAATCTGTGAATGGATTTTTGTTGAAACTGGGTGAACTTTTGAAATAAATCTTTTTGTTTAAAGATTTGAAAATGGTGATTTGTTTTAACCATTCGAATGAAAAGTTTTGGGTTTTAAGCTGTGATTTAACTGAGACCCCAATATCCATATGATTTCTAATAATTTCGCTCACTTTTCAGGTTAGCCGGGAAAAGACATTTGTGTCATATAACCCATTCCGAATAGTGATACGTCGTATATGGATAGCATTTGAAGACCGGTGGTGAAGACCGGATATTTTCAAAAACGAAAGGCAACTCGTCGAATGTCTCTGCATTGACTGGCCACGATATAGAGATTTTATCACCCTTTGTGATGGGAAGTCCGGACGGGATTGTGAATACCCGGAATTGCAAGGGTTTCGTAAGAAATGCCTACGGTTGTGTTCGAACCCGGAACAGACTTGTATGGTTACATGTCTGACATTACACTTTGAGATATAAAGCCGATTTCTTTCAAATACATTTCTGTTGGTGGCGGAGAATTTATTCTCTTAGCTTAACACCCTTCTCTGAGACGTACGAGCTCAGAGGTTATGTAGTTGAAATTTATCAGCGATATATTCCCAATTTGGTAATGTGACATGCTGAGTGTTGCTGTGTGATGATCGTTGTTTGATCATTTGTGATATGATCATTTGTTTGATCATTTATCTTTGTGATCATTACTTTGATCATCTGTTGACCCGAAGCATAACTTTTGTGAAAAGCGTAGCTTTGTGGACGAGACTTCGTCGGACCTCACACCCCAGAATGGTCAAAACAGGAAAGATGCAGCATGGTTATTAGGGGGTAGCGCCCCTTTAGTGTATGTCATTCCTTCTGGATAGAGGTGGTATCATGGTATGGAGCCCAGATATTTAACCTATGTTGTTGCTGCAAATTTATTACTTTGTTGTTATTGGAAATCGAGGATCCTCGGATATAGATCGGTTACGATCGGGGGATGACATATTCGTGTTAGTAGTTACCCAGTTAGGGGTAACCCGGCCTTGTGTTGGCAGAGATCCGGTTAGGTTCTTCTGCTGTGTTATTTACTTAACTGTGTTATAAGCTCCGGCGACTCGAATTTGAACGGTCGAATCTATGGCATTCGAGTACGATGTAAAGTATGGATGTCGATTTTCGAGCGGGCAAAATCCGCATCGTTACAATCAATCACTCCAATATATATATATATATATATATATATATATATATATATACACTACCATATATAATTTCACATCCATTCAATTCAATCATTCAATCAATAATTTAAATTTAGGGTAAGTTTGGCTCACATCCCTAACAAGTTTTAAAATAGAGAAAACATCCTTCACAATCAACATTTACGTTTCCGCTCCCTATTTTCAAATTCACGCACGCAAAAAGACCCAAATATCCTTTATGTTTTTAACTTTTCAAACGTGTATAACTTTATTTACAAAAACCGGATCAACATACCGTTTTCACCAAAAAATCACAAATTTTATGATCTTTAAAATGAGATCCATTGTTGATACCAAAAATTTATATTTGTATTAAAGGTGCAATTATTTGCAGACAATTTAGCAAATATTGAACATTTACGATTTTTTTTTCAAATTTATAAAAAATGCAAAAAATTGCAGATATTTCTACAACTATATGGTATAGTTGCAGAAATGTCTACAACTATTGCATATAGTTGCAGACATTTCTGCAACTATACCATATAGTTGTAGACATTTCTGCAACTATTTGCATATAGTTGCAGACATTTCTGCAACTATTGCATATAGTTGCATCAACTATTGCATATAGCGCGTTCATGCTTTCATGCTCAACTTTGAATCTTTTAAGGAATACACACACGGAGTAAGCATTACGATTAGTTTGTACCCGTACATATGGAATTATGCTTACTCCAAATCAAAAAAATTAGATTAATCTACAGGTACGAACTTACACAGTACTTTAGTAAAAATCTTTTATTGCAAACAGATAAATCATTAAGCAAAGATAATTTTATCGTTCAATATAAACCAAATAATCACAGATAGAAAAAATGGAGCACAGTATAAACGAGGGTATTTATGGAAAAGAATTAAGCTGAAACAAAAATAGGGACCGGATTTATAAAGTTTCGAACGGAAGGAGTTTTTGTGTATTACGTTTGGTTTTAGGGATGGGACCCTAATTTTCACTTAAATTTAACTATTTAAATTTAAATAATCCAGATGAGTGAGATTAACTCACCTTCGATTTTTGTTTTGCAATCCGACCCAACCTAGTTTGTTTTTCTTCACGATTTCAGACCTTGAATAAATATTAGATGATTTTTATTAATATTCGAATAAATCGAACAATTAAATTCCCATTTGATAGACTTAATTAACTAATTATTTAATTTAAACTAGTATTTAAATTAAACTAATTTCCTTTTTAATAAAATATTTTTATCAACTAAAATACTCAAATAAGTTTATTAAACAAATCTACCTCAAAAATATTTTATATTAAACAAGTAGATATAAAAATGTGTATTGGTTTATTTATTTATTTATTTCCCAAAATCATATCTATTAAATTAAACAAACTGTTTAAATCTAATTTCATAGAAACTTTTCTACATTCAAGATTCTTGTATATGTATATATATATATATTTATATATATTTCATATATATACTAAACATAGTTTGCATTTGATAGTGAAATAATATACTTTGTTGTCCTGTATATATATACACAACTGATTAAAACTTAAAACCAAAACTGTCCAGACTTTGTTGTAATTACTATTACTATCAAAATTAACAACCCAATTTCAGAAACTAAACTAAATTAATTATCAAAGCAATACCTTGCTGCTAAATTCCTTTAGAGCTGCTGACCTTTCTGGACCTTGGGTTCTTCTTTTCTGTTTAACTGGTGTGAATTTTGGATCGACATTTAGAGTATGCACAGCAATTTCCGGAGAGATCCCACACATATCAGCATGACACCAAGCGAACGCATCCAGATTTGCTTTTAAAATTGATATCAGCGTGTTTTGAACTGTTATGCTTAGTTGTGAACCCACATTGAGGACTTTGTTTGGGTCTTTCGAGTCGACCGGTATTGGTACCGTTACCTCCACGGGTACCACTCTATTTCCCCCTGTACTGGCTTTTTTGGGATCCATTTCTTTCCTTGCATTGCTGTGTTCGCCAATACAGGGGCCACCCCGTAGTTGCTACAAGGTCGGTTCTTTGATGCGGAGTGGAGTTGCCGCATCTTTTCCCATTTCTCTTTTCCTGGCCTCTCGGAGTTCAACAAGATAACATTCTCGTCCCGCGTTCTGATCTCCCTTAATGACAGCAACCCCATTATCAGTAGGAAATTTCATTGTTAGGCACTATGGGGCGAGGACAGCCTTGAAAGTAGCAAGAGTAGGCCGACCCAAGAAGGCATTATAGGCGGAGAATCCATCAACAATTATAAAAGTTTGTTTATGAACCACCTTCTTATGTCCTTCTCCCAATTCAACAAACAAGTCCACTGTTCCAATTGGCTGTTTCGGCTCCCCTGTAAATTCGGCAATCTTCTGAGATGAAGCTTGTACGTCTGCCATTGGGATTTTCATTTGGTCAAATCTTTTCTTAAAGAGTATGTTGCATTAGGCGCCGCTATCAACCAGCACCCTCCTTACAATAGCCGGTCTAATACCGACAGAAACAACCAAAGGGTCCTCAGTAGGAGCCTCCACACCAACAGAATCCCTGGTTCTGAATATGATATCATCATGAAAAGTCTTTTGTTGCTTCAGAGGCGTAGCATCTTCCAAGACCAAGACACTTTCTTCAGTTGGAGCGTATTTCAAAGCTCTAGCGTACCTTTCCATCTCACCCCAACTCCTGCCAACTGGATGAGGTACTCCTGTGATCACATTGATAACAGGTCTTTCTGTTTCTTGTGCAGCAGGCTTCTCTCCTGATCCAGATGAATGAGTAGGAAGTTGCTGTTTCTGGTTAGATGAAGACGAGTCCTTTCTATTCCTTTTCACGTAGTGCTACAACTTATTCTCTCTTAACAATTCTTCAATCAAGCTTTTCAAGTGACGGCACTCATTGGTATCATGGCCTGGTTGGTTATGAAATTGGCAAAATCTCCCACTTTGAACAGCATTTTTCCAACTTTTACTGCCGGTGGCTTCGGATATTCAACAGCATCTTTAGTGGCGATGAAAATATTCTCCGGGGTATCAGTTAGAGGGGTAAAATCTGAGGGCTTGAGAAAGCGGGGCTTTTTGAGGTCCTTTTGCTTCTTTCCACCATTACTCTCCCTCTTCTGATTTGCAGGTTCCTTTTTGTTCTGAGCAGTGGCATTATTTTCCACCACTGTTGTCACAACTTTAGCTGACGCGGAGAGATTTTCTAGGCGCATGAACTCATCAGCCTTTTTGTAGAATTTTTCGAGCGAATTTGGTTCCTTCATTTTCAACCATTTTCCAAATTCACTTGTCTTGTCTATAGCCCGCATTAAGTAGGTTAAAACCATTCGCGGTTCTGTGTTATCAACTTCAGCTAGGGCTATATTAAAGCGATTCAGGAAGGATTTGATGGGCTCTCCAGGGTTCTGTTCAAGACTTGAAAGAGACATTATATCCTTCGCTCTTGAAGTGTATAATCTGAATTGTTCCTTGATTTTCCAAGTTAGATTGGAAAATTGATCAACGGATCGTACAGGAAGCTTGGTGAACCAAAGTAACGCCACTCCCTCCAAGTATACCGGGAAATATCGGCATTTAATCTCATCAGTTGCTCTGGCACCAGTCATGTGCCAATCATATTTGTACAGGAATTGATTCGGGTCACTTGTTCCTCGATACGCAGGAATGGTAGGAGGAAGGAATTTTCTGGGAAACTCAGCTTTTAGGATCCTTTCAGTAAATGGAGTTTTACTCGGAGCAAATCCCCAATTACTCTCGTCTTCATTTCTCTGCATGCTTTCCTTCATTATCTGCCGAATCATGCCGAAGAGATACTCCTCATTGTTTAGCGACTTTGCAAAGTAGGCTTCGACCATTTTCTCATAAGTTTGTCCGGGCAAACGTTCGGGGAGAACTGGCGATGGCCTGGATCCTTCAGCTTGGGGAGGTGCCCCTTCAGCGGCTCCAGATCTTCCTTGAGGAATATTTCTCCCTTCGGAGTTGGGAACAGCATCAGCAAAGTTTTCTTCGTTATTTACTGGTCTTTGATTAGCCCCGAGCAGAGCATTCAGCTTTTCCATCATCAGATTATTCTGTGTTTCAATCTGCTGATACAATCCAGACACAGCAGCATCTAATTCCTCTCGCGTCACCCCGACGCTTGGAGCTGCTTGACTTGGAGAAAGAGAAGTGGCAGTATTGTCGCGGTCATCATTAGATCTGATAGACTTACGTTTTCTTCCAGGAGCCATTAGGTCTGATAGACTTCTGGTTTTGAGAGAGACTTTTTCAACAAACTTCCGTGAAGCAATGGTGAATGATCGCCTAAGTTGGGTTCTCAGTGAAAGCACCAAAATGTTAACGCCAAAAATTTAACGCTAACACCCGGTGTGTGTAATGGAGTTGTGAAAGCACCACCCGTGTGACGAGAATAAGAAGTAAGCAGTAAAATAGTGAAAAAGCGGTAAATTATAGCAGTTTATAGTGGTTCGGCTTGAGATCGAGCCTACGTCCACTTTGAATTCCTTTATTGCTGATTCTGATTACAAGATTATACAATATTCTTCAAAATACAATCTATTTCGATTCCTAAACACTTTAGACTATTATCGCAAGCTTCGATGTCGAAGATCTCCTCGAATTCATGTTAAACGCGGTAGATTTCTCTCAAAGCTTGTTGTAATGTCTTGAGTGTTTGAAGTTCTTCGAATGTTGGATGAGTTGAGAATTCGGCAGAATAACGACGCTTCAAGAAATGATCGGCCAAAAGTCCCTTTCATGTTGAAGGTAGTGGTGTATTTATAGAGAAATCTGGACAGGAAATTCTACCAAGTTCTGAGTCGTGGCCGACTTAGTATAAGTCGTGAGTCGTGGTTGACTTAAAGTAGCTCGTGGATGACTTATTTAGTCCAGCTCATGGCTTGGTAGAAGATACGTCCTTAGTCATGACCGTCTTATAGTGAGTCATAAGTCATGGCCGGCTTAGCAGGTAAAAGCGGCATAGGTGTCCAGGCATTAGATTTTAGCTCGGTAGCTTTAGGTCGTGGATGACTTAAGCTAAGTCGTGAGTCGCAGATAGCCTTAAGTCGTGAGTCCTCTTAACTCCTTAGGTCGGTAATTCCTTATAGTAGTTAGGTCGGAGCTTCCCTTAAGTCGTTAACTGCTTTAGATAATTTCAATTCTTAGGTCGTTTAGACCTTAACTCGTTAAGTCGTTCACGCCTTAACTCGTTAAGTCGTTCACGCCTTAACTCGTTAAGTCGTCTAGACCCTGAGTCGTAGGTCGTGAAGTATTCTGAGTTGTTAGGTCGGCAGCTGTTAGATCGGTATGCCTTTAAGTCGTAAGTCGTATCTTGTTAAGTCGCGAACAAAAGATGATTAACAGTAGACATTTCTATAATTATTCACTGAAAAAATGCAGAAATTTCCGTAATTTTTTCAAAAAATTGCTGAAAATTCCGCAATTATTCAATAAAAAATTGCGGTAATTTACGCGATTTTTTCAAAAAATTGCGTAAAATTCCTCAATTATTCACCAAAAAATTGAGGAAATTTCCGCAACCCAAAATATTTCATAAATTTATGCAACTTTGGATATAATTACATAAATATCTGCAATTATTCGGTGAATAATTGCATAATTGTATGCAATTACTTAGTGACTTAATTCCAAGGACCTAATTTACGTACTTTTTTTTATTGGAGTTTTTGTGTATTTTGAAACTTATTAGGGACCTGAGCCTAATATTCAAGTCTAAGTAAAAAGGAAATAGTCAAGTGTAAATATAGTTTACCCCTTCACAATCTCCTATTAACATTTAATTTCAAACCATATGAGATTTCAAACATAAATAATCCTTTTTTTTTATATAATTGGATCTGAAACATAAGTTTATATTTAGGTACAAACATATATGCAGTAAACCAATACTAAAATTAGAAACATGAAATGAATTAATTAGAAATAAATCACCCAATTTAAATTTATTTCAATATACGTCTACAATTAACGTCTTCTCTCTTTTTAATTAAAAGGTATCAATCACATTAATTGCCATTGGTTTCTAAGTTAAATAATTGATTTCTTATTCCTGTAATTAATCTGTAAGCTAAAGTACATTTCAAACAAATAAACATATTTTTACTCATTTACTAAACTTATTCAGTTTTATTTTTGTATTTTTGATTTAAATGTTCTTATATTAAATCAACTATTACCTTATGAATTTATTTGTGACGACCCGTAATTTTTAGATGTTTGAAATCGCAATATTTAATTGATTTTAAATATTTAGAAGTTAAGTTTTAACTTGAATTTCAAATATAACTATTTTATTGGATAATTTAATTTCTGAATTAAATTACAAGAATTGAGGAAAAATAGTGAATCTTGATTTTAAGCTTGTTAAAAATATTTCAATGGCTTGTAAAATTCATATTAATAATACTGAAGGTGATAGAACTTCTGAAATTGAATTTAAAAGTGTTTTATTCAGTTTTGAAAATCATATCGAATTTGGTATAATAACTGGGTCCAAAAAGCTATCTTCTCTATACGATCGAGTTAGGGTTCGAACCTTTTCCATTACATTCGAAACAGGGGTATAACATTATGAACGCCTAGCGGCACGCCTCGATAGGATGTCAAGATTTTAAGTTGCAAATTCGAGATGATTTAAATTTAAATTTAAATATAATATATATTGTTTGACCCGTCAAATTTCCTTTACGTCAACTTTTTCCCATCAACAACTTTTCCTTCCCATCACGATACTGTAGCCTTTTTTCTCCCATACGCTAGCCAGCAGCCTTAAATCATGCTTTTCCTCCTCTTTTCTGAAATCAATTTAGGAAAGCATTAGAGAAAAAATTATAATGGCCGTGATTTTTAAATTCAAATCATCTCGCCCTATTCTAAACCAATAATCATGCCTCCCTCTTCTAAATACAGAAACCAAATCGATTTTACGAAATCGAGCTCTGATTTCAGAAATAAATTTAAATGGTCGCTATCTTCCTCGCATATTATTTTCTTCCCATTACACGAGATCAGTTCCCAAATCAATTCAAAAACCCTTTTTCCATTTCCAATCGAGAGAGCCACGGTCGCTGGAGGGGAAAGCACGCATGCGCGTGCTCGCTCGCGCAAAGGAGGATCGGGGTTCGCCTGAAGGGGGGTCGTGGCAATGGCGAGGGGTGGGGGATCTCGAGGGTTAGCTGGGTGAGGGCGACGTCGACCTAGGGTTGTCATGAGTGAGTTCGAGTTGATGGGGGAGGATACTGAAAGGGGTCGAGAGAGGATGGTCGCGACGTCGATGGCTTGAGTCGCGAATTCAGTAAGGTAAAGCTCGAGTTTTTTTTATATAACACATATATATATTTATGAAATGAAAATTTTGCAGACAGAGGAACGATTTACAGTAAGATTTAATTCTGTCTTTGGTCTTAATTTTATATGTGAAGATTAAATGAAATAAATATATATAAATATTTACTACATGTATATATACATTATTTATTTATGTTAATTTAAATCTTATAATATATATGTGTATATATGGATATATATACAATCAGTTACAGAACAAGAAAACCATATTTTTAAATATATATATATATAGACACACACATATATTTTAATATATATAGGTAACACAGGAAAATATTAATGGGGATAAAGTTGGGAAAATATATAGGGATTTTTAATGTTGAAAGTTTATATATAATTAGATTTTTGAAATTTATCAATTATTTTTGTAAATATATATATGCAATTTCAAAAAAAAAATTAAACATACATGTTTTCACTTGCTAGTTTATTTTAATATGGATTAGGGTGATTAACTTGTTCCATTAGTTTAGTCATTAAGAAATAATTTATCAAGGAAATTAGTTTAAGTAAAATTCTTAGTTAATTAAATTAATAAATGGTAATAAATTTGCTCGATTAGTTCAAATGATAATAAATCATATGATGTTTATACATGGTCTAAAATCATGGAGAAACAAGTCGGGATGGATCGGATTGCAAAAAAAAAAATCAAAGGTGAGTTAGTCTCACTCACATCTGGATGATCGGTTAATTTAAATAGTTAAAATTTAAATTTATTGGATTGATTGCTTGAATTGATAATTATTATCAGTATGGATGTGATATTATATACAAAGTAGTATATATATATTGGAGTGATTGATTTCCCGCATTATATAGCGGATGAGACCCTATGCGCCGCATAATAGCGGATGATATTATTTAATCCCATATACCGTGATATTCCACCTCGAAGTGGAATTGGTATTTTTCTAACATTTGTGGATGTAGGGAAACAGGTTGGAGGGATCCAACTAGATTCCTCAAAATTATTTAGATTTTTCTTATAATTCTGTGATATGATTATTTGATATTCTGTGATGAATTATATTGATAATTGGAATATTGGATGCTATGGTGTGATTGAATATATTTGGATATACCGAGTTATCAAAAGTGTATAGATTTGGATTTTTGGAAGAAAATAAAAGAGAGAATTTTAAGTAAATAATTATTGAAATTTGGATAAATTAGAGAATGAAATGGAAAAGTGATTTTTAAAATTCCAATGAATAAATCCTAAGTATGGGAAAGGAGATTTTTGAATAAACGAAAATAAATGAATTTTAAAACCTAAGTGATGTTAATTAAAGGAATAATAGATCATTTCTAAAAATTCAAGATTTTGATTTGTTAAGGAAGGAGTAAAGGAAGGAACTTGAAATAAATACGAGATTTGTAGTTTTAAGTTAAATAAGATTTTAAAACCAAATTAAGAAGTTAAGTCTGGAATTAATAAAAGTAACGGATTTTAAAATAAAATTGGATAAGTAAAGGAATTTATTTTAAATGGAGTAAATTTTGAAAATCAATTTGGAAATTGATTAAGTACTTGAAACTGGGATTTTAAAAGGAAGTTGAGACCATAAGATTTATAAACTGGGTTTATAAAGGTGAAGTGATATATCAGTGGATATTTGGAAAAATAAACTCATGGTGGGAATTTATTAAAGAATTGGGTAAATTTGTTTAAAAATAAATAGTGATTTATTTTTTAAAGGATGTGAAAGAGAAGCATATTTCCTTGAATAGCTAAGTACGTTTCCAAAGCAAAGTTTTAAGTATAAGTTAAAGATTGTAAAGTGTTTCAAAGTGTGTTTTAGAAAATTTATTATTTTTCAAATGATTTAATTTTGAAGTAAGTATTTCTCAAATTTATTATAGTAGTAATTATTAAAAGTGACTTAGTATTTTGTTTTAGAAAGGATAAAATTTGGTGTTATATTTTATAAGTAGCTTTATTTTAAATATACTTAAAGTATATATTTTAAATAAAGTGTTAAAGTAGTTTTTAAATGTAAATGTTTAAAGTATATTTTAATATAGTGTTTTAAATTACTTTTAAATCTTAAGTGTTTGTACTTGGTGATTTCAGTGGAAATAGAAAATATTGGGAAATTATTTCCATGAGAGAAAGATGGATTGAAACTGTTTTCAAAAGGGTTGAAAAGTGGATATGTGACGACCCGCCATTCATTCCACTGAATGACGCATCGCTGATAAGAAAGAAAGGGATAGAAAGAGAAAAGAAGAGAAGAAAGAAAGAAACAACAACAGAATCTAAACAGCGGAACGAATAAATTATATTAATAACATAAACTATTACATAGTATCATTTACAACAACTATCAGAGTTACACAACATATACAACACATACTAGACAGTTATAAACACCTGTCTAGTTTCTACAATACAAGATACAACACAGATAACAAATGACTCAGAGATCAACACAGCGGAATACTATATCTACGAACGCCGAAGCCTCCTGCTCCATTGCTCCTCCAGAATATTCGTCAAAGCAAACCTGACTCCCTTGGCTACTCGTAAAAATTTGAGTACCCAAGAGTTTATATAAAACAGAAATAAACACTTGGGTCAGACATGGGTCTGGTGTGAGTAAACGGTTTAAACTTGCTTAAGTTCAAAACCTTTGAAATCAAAAGGTATCACGTAAGACTTCCCACACATAAACATGGGTAAGTTTTTACCTTACGCTAACCAAAACATTTGATAGGAAATTCGATTGTATTATAATAGGTCTAGGGTTTTCAAGTAAAATACAGAAATAGCTGGAATGCTTACATCTCACATTCCAACATAGTTGGGCACAACTAACACGTACGGCACTTATTGGAATTTGGATTCCATACAATGGCAGGGCTACTGGGGTACCGCCCGTCACAGTACGTGGCCTAGATCACCGTACCGAGGAGTACGCCCGCTCCCCTGCAACACAAAGCCGGAACCATCCCTTACTGGATAATTCCGAATAAAATCACCCCACGGTTGTGTACTGCAACCGTACCACTAAGTCGAAATAGAAAGGGACATCTAGACAGGGATGACCTTACTCTCAGTGGGCGCTACCCACGAAGCCTTGCTGCACCTCCCCTGTTTTAGCCATTCCCGGTTGATGAGGCTTGAGGTCACGATTACCTTTAATCAGAACACATCACTTAGAATGCTCATCGTCCACCTGACGATGTGCTGAAAGCATTCAATCCATACAAGTTCGTTCCGGGTTCGAACGAAACCGAAGGCATTATCTCGTTACACTCGTTTTGGAATCACCCTCAGAGTTAACGACAATAACCCTTGCACTCTGAATCTTTATCTTCACTTGAGATTCATGACCTATCGTTAATTTGGATCAATGTGCTATTCGGGTCTCCAGACCTGGAAATCCGGTATACGGAAACCCGATCCCGGTCTCATCGAAATCCAAAACGTATCTTTTAAGGCCAAGTTGTTTAAAGGTTTAAACAATTCAATTCAATTTAATACTTGAATTCACATAGCATTAACATAGATAAATATCACACCTTTATCACAGATATATCCAATATCATATCACAGAATATCATAGTATATCATCCAATAGATATCAACCAAATCAGACATTCTACTCAATAATCATTCATAAGCAACCATTTATTAATCTCTATTATAATCAATTTAATCAATTTAAATTAAATTAATTACTTAAGAATTAATTCCTAACCTTGCTTAATCAACCATTAATTAATTACAATCCATTTAATTAATTAATCATTAAATATTAATCACTCTTGATTAATTATTCATTAATTACATAAAGTAATTATCCTTTAATTAATTTCACAAATTAATTATTCTTAATCATTAACAGTAATTAACCTTTAATTACTCTCATTAATTACATTAATTAATGATCCTTAATTAATTACTTTAATTAATTAATTAACCTTTAATTAATTACATTATTCCTTAATTAATTACATTAATTAATCATACATTAATTAATTACTTTCATTAATCAACCTTAAATAACCATTAACAGTAATTAACTATTCTTAATTACTTTAATTTCTTTTATAAATCCTTTTTGATTAATTACACTAATTACATACAGTAATTCAATTATCAACTAAGTAATTACTCTTATCCAATCTTATTAAGTAATTATACTTAATTACCAAGTGACTATCCTTAATTAATTAACAAATTAATTAACTTAAATAAATCACATTCATTTCTTAAATCATAACTGAGTAACTCATCCTTAATTACCCTTTAAACAAATTAATTAATCCTTGATTAATTATTCTTTAACTATTAATTAATAAACCTTAATTATTAATCAATATCCTTTAATACAAAGTAATCAATCCTTAATTACTTTTATAATTAATTAATTAAACTTAATTAACTAATTAATTACTTCTAAATTATTAATTAATAAAAATTAATTATTAATTAACAACCTTAATTACCAATTTAATTAATCCATAATTATCTATTAATCAATCTTTAATGATAATTAACTAACCTTAATAACAGTTAATTAATCCTTAATTAACTTTAATTATAAATTAATAACTTCTTAATTATTAATTAAGAAAACTTAATTATTACTTAATAAAACTTTATTAAGTACTTCTTAATTACTAGTTTAATTAACTCTTAATCATTTAATTAATCCTTACCAATAATTAATTAAATAAATAAATTAATCTTAATTTCTTAATTAAATAAATTAATTTTAACTCATTTAAAAATATATCTTAATTAATCTTAAGATAAAACATTATCATAAAAAAAACATTTGATCTTAATAATTAACTCACTTAATTAAAATCATTAATTAAGTTAGAATAAATCATCATTAATTACTTATCCTTAATTATTTATTAACAATTCTTAATTACAAGTTACTAAATCACTTGAAAACTTTAATTGTTAATTTACTCATCCTTAACCATTCTAATTTAATTAAATAAATCACTCTTTATTTATTCCATTATTATCAAACTTAAATTAAGTTTTTAAGATAACATTTCCTTATTAATTAACCTTTATATTTCAAATTAAGTTTGAAAATAACTTAAAATTTAACTTAATATTATTTAAGTTAACCACTATACAAATTAAATCTAGTCAAAACATTTATTACAAAGAAAAGAATTTTCAAAACAATTGTTTTAACTTGATTATTTTAAATTTAAATCTTACCTTTATTTAAATTTAAAAACTGACTTAAACATCTTACTTTGGGGTTTTAACCCATGTGTATTTGAATCTAAGTCAATACATCAGCATCTTTATTTAAAACAGAGATTAAATTTTAGATTTTAAAACTGTTTTGAATTTAACAGTTTACTTAAAAAAAAATCTCTCGCGTACAATTCTATAAAATCCCGAGCCAAAGCTCTTCTTCCTCGAGTTCCTTCCCGGGTGAATTTACCCCTGTTCGCTTGCAACTTAAAACTGTTAAAACAATTCACTCAAACACTCACGTATCTCCCTGGAAATGACTTCGAGCCAAAAACCCTTTTTCCCCTAATCGTCTTCGAGAAAACACTCGAACCCAAAAACCAGATAAACTGACACAAACGTACACGCGTGTACGTGCACCTCCGACCTGATCGCCTCCGACCCTCGCCGAGACTTTCAACAAGTCGTCGATGATCTTGCCGACATCCCAGACCACCCAGCACCTCGTACTTGACTGAGAAACGAAAACGAGAAATTCGATCCTTCCAAAAACCCAAACCATTGACCAAAATCACCTCGCGCCATCGATTCCGATCACCAGAAATTCCACCGACCACCCCAGAGCTGTCTCTCGACACGAAGCTTCGATTCCCCAACACGCGATTGCCTCCGATTCAACCTTGATGAAGAAATCACTCGAGAAACGCTATGACCAAAACAGGTTCGAAAAACCCTACTCCAACTCTTCGCCATTGCCATGACCATCATAAAATCCAACAAGTATTTTTTTCAAGCTCCACTACTTCATCACCATCTCCAGAAACCATCCCGACTACCAAAAACATCCCAGTCACCAGAAATCACTCAAAAACCCAACTCTGGTTAACTACAAACTGCACCCTCAATATAATTTTAAAAATTGTAGTTTTTGTTTTAAAAATCTTGTTTTTCAAAGATGATTCCAGCCATGAACTTGAATTAGTATAATTCGATATTTGATTTTTGATGTCTTACAGTACTCCTACTGTTATTTTACAAAAACAGGCATATTCCAAAACATATATACTTGCTTATATTTTTAGTACCTAGATTATATTAAAACTAAGCTAATTTGTCTTAAAACAAAGTGCTAATATTGATCAGATAAAGAGAGATGAAATTTTTGATAAATTTATAAACACTGAACTCTGGAAAACAGATATACAAGCACATACATAATTCTATACTTACATACAACTGTATTCATATAAATAAACATGCATATATATACTTTTCAAAACATTCATTTCCAAGTTAATTCCAACATATATTATCTACATCAATCTAAAGGGAATGCCATGTTCACAGTTTAAAGGCAGAGGGTTTGAACTAATATTTTGATGTTTAAAATCAACAGATATTCACATTTTTAAAAATATACAAGAGCATACAGAATTACAGACATGCAAAGCAATTTCAACACATTAATTCACATGCAATAAATATTTGATACTTAGATTTTAATTCAAAGGTTTACTCACCTATTTCAGAGATGAACAGAGCCTTGCTGGAAGCTTTGAAAAAAATTGAAATGCTTGCTTTAAAAACTTGAAAATCATGGCCTCTGGTTGTAAGCTTTGAAAACTTTGCTTTTTGATTTCTTTAAAACTGAAAACTTGTTTTGAAACTGAAACTTGCTTGATTTATTTGCATGCATCCTTGGAATGGTGACAGACTTGATTTTGAAACAAGCAAATGGTTACAGGCTTTTGAATTTGAGAATTTAAGCCCTTGAAATGATTCCAGGTGAAGAAATAATGGTTTCAGGCATTGAGAAGGATTACAGGTTGTATAATAAATGGTTTTAGGCATTTGAGAATCAAGCTTTTGAAGATGAATTCAGGTTTGAGGAGATTTGATTTCAGTTTTGGTTGAAGATGATTATGGTTTGAGATGAATTTCAGTTTTGTTTGTTGGAAATGATTTCGGGTTGAACAATTTCTGATTTGGTTTTGGTCTTTGAAAAATGAGATTAGAAAAGAAAAGAGAATGGAGAGGTAGGCTTATATAAACTAAATTTATGGTTTATTAAAAATCAAAGAAAAATGATAAGAAAATGACACTTGTCTCTACCCTTATTTGATTACCTTACACATGTATTTTACATGCATATAAAATTAACACTTGTCATTATCCATTTATATTTTTTTTTTAAAAAAGAGTTTTAAAACTTTTATATTAATTTCTTAATTAATAAATTCATTTCTTAATTATAAATGCTTTTCTATATTATACATAAATGGAAACTTTAAAATAAAATAAAATAAAAACTAATTATATTCTAATAAAATTATATAAAATATATTTAATTCATTTTTAAGTGTAAATATACCTTTTGTATTTATTTACTATTAAATAAATACTTCCTAAATTTATATAAATAAAATTCCTTTTAAAGAAAATATTGTAAAACAAATCTTATTTTAAATAAAAGCCTTGTTCATATATTTTATACCCAAATATATTAAAATATTTATCTTTAAAGATTCAAATTTAAATCCAGATTCAAATTCAAATTTGACTTTTTTTAAAAATCCAATTTAAAAATCAACTCAACATTTATATTTAAATAAACACATTATTAAGTTTGAAATGATTATTTCATTTAAAAACAACTCAAGACAATATATATATATTTAAACAATACTTATTAATTTTAGAAATGATAAATCTATTAAAAATCAAAGTTATAAAATAACATAATTAAATAATTATTCTTATTACAAATCAATCTATACCATAATTAAAACATCTTATTATTATATTATTTGGTTATTTATATTAATATTATCAATTTGAATAATTTAAATTTAGAGATTATCACATTTTAAATTCCTCGAAATCCCGGAATATTACATTCCTTCCCCCTTAAAAGAATTTCGTCCTCGAAATTTAAAGCAAAAGATAATCCAAAAGTTTTATTTTATTTTCAAAAATCCAAGCATACATATCAACCGTACACTATCAATCAAACAACCATTCATCCAAACAAACAATTTTATCCAAGCAACAATTCATACAAACAACAATTCTAGCTATCCGAACATAGATCCGGATAAACTACCTAAAATTATCCCGAGTTTCCCCGATACAGATACTGGGTTACTCGCTCTACTAAATCCAAACTGGTAATTCAATACCGAAGCCAAAACATATATCCTCACAAAAACTCAGAAAGATCCAATATACTCGGAGCTATCTTCCTAGTCTTACCCAAACTCAATTGCTTCCTTTACCGAAGAAATAACAATGAAGTCTCCAACTTCGAATTCCAAAATCTCCATCTCTAATCCACAGAACTCTTCTGACGATTCTGGGATGCCTTCATCCTTCCTGATCAGCTCAACTATCGCTGATGCTTCTCGAAATAAATAGGACCAAAAACAATCCAATAACAGATCCTCTCAAGATTTACAGAAATCCAGAACTCAAACTCTACTCCACAATCATCGGTAGATTCCAAATACTTCTTTTATCAAGACAAAACAGATTCTCTCACCAATCTGACCTTCAAATCTTGAAAAGCTTCCTGTAGGAACCCTCTAATCCAAACACTGCAATTTCCGGTTACTTCCACTCTAGAACATCTACTACCAAGCTTTCGCTGCTCAACTCTGATCTAGATGTCGTCTATGAACTCGAACACAAACTAGATCAACACTCCAGAAAATTTCTGACAACTCTATAACTCCTACATCTTCTAGAGATGCCTCAAACCCAAGCAAAGATTTCCCAAGAGAATACTCAATTATCGCAAGTCACTTTTGCGATTCTATCCAGTCCAATATCCAAAAATACTGTTCTTTCTTAATCCATCAGAACAGTCTATGCTTGACCAATCCATTTGAAAAATGAATCTACTCTGCAGTTTCTGAACTCTACTTCTAAGAAACTTCTAAGCCAAAAGATCTTCCAACAGGAACACAGAACACTTGAGCTGCACTGCTGCCACAGATGCCAAAGACTCCTTATCCAAAGCTTCTAGAGAAACTCGAACCTCAAACCGAACACAAACATCATGCTGAACTCAGCCACATCACCGAATGCAGATATACTTCCTTAAACTTTCTCCAAACAGAAACATCGTCGGAGATATCCATAGTTACTGCATCTCATCACGCAGCTACTACTCCTGAGGTATCAAGATACCATCACTTGCTTCTGCTCAACCAACAGATCCAAACTCTCAAAAATCCGCCCACACGAGCGTGATCAAACTTATACTTCAATGATCGACTCCGAACCTTAACAGGTTTCCTTCAGAGATTAATGAACACCAAATCAAAGTTCACTCGAGACGGTATTCGGTCTACAGTCTCGACAGATACTTCCAATCTCAAACATCCAAACTCCAACCATTGGTAGTCGTGTTACACACATCACTACCCTATCTACCTTTAGAACTCATATTGGAAAACCCGAACAGGTAACCCAACAAATAGGTAGAAATAAATATATATAGTTATATATAGAAAAATTACAAATACGCTCTCTCAAGATAGACACCACTCCAGAGCCTAGGTATTCACTCAACCAATAGCTCTGATACCAAAATGTGACGACCCGCCATTCATTCCACTGAATGACGCATCGCTGATAAGAAAGAAAGGGATAGAAAGAGAAAAGAAGAGAAGAAAGAAAGAAACAACAACAGAATCTAAACAGCGGAACGAATAAATTATATTAATAACATAAACTATTACATAGTATCATTTACAACAACTATCAGAGTTACACAACATATACAACACATACTAGACAGTTATAAACACCTGTCTAGTTTCTACAATACAAGATACAACACAGATAACAAATGACTCAGAGATCAACACAGCGGAATACTATATCTACGAACGCCGAAGCCTCCTGCTCCATTGCTCCTCCAGAATATTCGTCAAAGCAAACCTGACTCCCTTGGCTACTCGTAAAAATTTGAGTACCCAAGAGTTTATATAAAACAGAAATAAACACTTGGGTCAGACATGGGTCTGGTGTGAGTAAACGGTTTAAACTTGCTTAAGTTCAAAACCTTTGAAATCAAAAGGTATCACGTAAGACTTCCCACACATAAACATGGGTAAGTTTTTACCTTACGCTAACCAAAACATTTGATAGGAAATTCGATTGTATTATAATAGGTCTAGGGTTTTCAAGTAAAATACAGAAATAGCTGGAATGCTTACATCTCACATTCCAACATAGTTGGGCACAACTAACACGTACGGCACTTATTGGAATTTGGATTCCATACAATGGCAGGGCTACTGGGGTACCGCCCGTCACAGTACGTGGCCTAGATCACCGTACCGAGGAGTACGCCCGCTCCCCTGCAACACAAAGCCGGAACCATCCCTTACTGGATAATTCCGAATAAAATCACCCCACGGTTGTGTACTGCAACCGTACCACTAAGTCGAAATAGAAAGGGACATCTAGACAGGGATGACCTTACTCTCAGTGGGCGCTACCCACGAAGCCTTGCTGCACCTCCCCTGTTTTAGCCATTCCCGGTTGATGAGGCTTGAGGTCACGATTACCTTTAATCAGAACACATCACTTAGAATGCTCATCGTCCACCTGACGATGTGCTGAAAGCATTCAATCCATACAAGTTCGTTCCGGGTTCGAACGAAACCGAAGGCATTATCTCGTTACACTCGTTTTGGAATCACCCTCAGAGTTAACGACAATAACCCTTGCACTCTGAATCTTTATCTTCACTTGAGATTCATGACCTATCGTTAATTTGGATCAATGTGCTATTCGGGTCTCCAGACCTGGAAATCCGGTATACGGAAACCCGATCCCGGTCTCATCGAAATCCAAAACGTATCTTTTAAGGCCAAGTTGTTTAAAGGTTTAAACAATTCAATTCAATTTAATACTTGAATTCACATAGCATTAACATAGATAAATATCACACCTTTATCACAGATATATCCAATATCATATCACAGAATATCATAGTATATCATCCAATAGATATCAACCAAATCAGACATTCTACTCAATAATCATTCATAAGCAACCATTTATTAATCTCTATTATAATCAATTTAATCAATTTAAATTAAATTAATTACTTAAGAATTAATTCCTAACCTTGCTTAATCAACCATTAATTAATTACAATCCATTTAATTAATTAATCATTAAATATTAATCACTCTTGATTAATTATTCATTAATTACATAAAGTAATTATCCTTTAATTAATTTCACAAATTAATTATTCTTAATCATTAACAGTAATTAACCTTTAATTACTCTCATTAATTACATTAATTAATGATCCTTAATTAATTACTTTAATTAATTAATTAACCTTTAATTAATTACATTATTCCTTAATTAATTACATTAATTAATCATACATTAATTAATTACTTTCATTAATCAACCTTAAATAACCATTAACAGTAATTAACTATTCTTAATTACTTTAATTTCTTTTATAAATCCTTTTTGATTAATTACACTAATTACATACAGTAATTCAATTATCAACTAAGTAATTACTCTTATCCAATCTTATTAAGTAATTATACTTAATTACCAAGTGACTATCCTTAATTAATTAACAAATTAATTAACTTAAATAAATCACATTCATTTCTTAAATCATAACTGAGTAACTCATCCTTAATTACCCTTTAAACAAATTAATTAATCCTTGATTAATTATTCTTTAACTATTAATTAATAAACCTTAATTATTAATCAATATCCTTTAATACAAAGTAATCAATCCTTAATTACTTTTATAATTAATTAATTAAACTTAATTAACTAATTAATTACTTCTAAATTATTAATTAATAAAAATTAATTATTAATTAACAACCTTAATTACCAATTTAATTAATCCATAATTATCTATTAATCAATCTTTAATGATAATTAACTAACCTTAATAACAGTTAATTAATCCTTAATTAACTTTAATTATAAATTAATAACTTCTTAATTATTAATTAAGAAAACTTAATTATTACTTAATAAAACTTTATTAAGTACTTCTTAATTACTAGTTTAATTAACTCTTAATCATTTAATTAATCCTTACCAATAATTAATTAAATAAATAAATTAATCTTAATTTCTTAATTAAATAAATTAATTTTAACTCATTTAAAAATATATCTTAATTAATCTTAAGATAAAACATTATCATAAAAAAAACATTTGATCTTAATAATTAACTCACTTAATTAAAATCATTAATTAAGTTAGAATAAATCATCATTAATTACTTATCCTTAATTATTTATTAACAATTCTTAATTACAAGTTACTAAATCACTTGAAAACTTTAATTGTTAATTTACTCATCCTTAACCATTCTAATTTAATTAAATAAATCACTCTTTATTTATTCCATTATTATCAAACTTAAATTAAGTTTTTAAGATAACATTTCCTTATTAATTAACCTTTATATTTCAAATTAAGTTTGAAAATAACTTAAAATTTAACTTAATATTATTTAAGTTAACCACTATACAAATTAAATCTAGTCAAAACATTTATTACAAAGAAAAGAATTTTCAAAACAATTGTTTTAACTTGATTATTTTAAATTTAAATCTTACCTTTATTTAAATTTAAAAACTGACTTAAACATCTTACTTTGGGGTTTTAACCCATGTGTATTTGAATCTAAGTCAATACATCAGCATCTTTATTTAAAACAGAGATTAAATTTTAGATTTTAAAACTGTTTTGAATTTAACAGTTTACTTAAAAAAAAATCTCTCGCGTACAATTCTATAAAATCCCGAGCCAAAGCTCTTCTTCCTCGAGTTCCTTCCCGGGTGAATTTACCCCTGTTCGCTTGCAACTTAAAACTGTTAAAACAATTCACTCAAACACTCACGTATCTCCCTGGAAATGACTTCGAGCCAAAAACCCTTTTTCCCCTAATCGTCTTCGAGAAAACACTCGAACCCAAAAACCAGATAAACTGACACAAACGTACACGCGTGTACGTGCACCTCCGACCTGATCGCCTCCGACCCTCGCCGAGACTTTCAACAAGTCGTCGATGATCTTGCCGACATCCCAGACCACCCAGCACCTCGTACTTGACTGAGAAACGAAAACGAGAAATTCGATCCTTCCAAAAACCCAAACCATTGACCAAAATCACCTCGCGCCATCGATTCCGATCACCAGAAATTCCACCGACCACCCCAGAGCTGTCTCTCGACACGAAGCTTCGATTCCCCAACACGCGATTGCCTCCGATTCAACCTTGATGAAGAAATCACTCGAGAAACGCTATGACCAAAACAGGTTCGAAAAACCCTACTCCAACTCTTCGCCATTGCCATGACCATCATAAAATCCAACAAGTATTTTTTTCAAGCTCCACTACTTCATCACCATCTCCAGAAACCATCCCGACTACCAAAAACATCCCAGTCACCAGAAATCACTCAAAAACCCAACTCTGGTTAACTACAAACTGCACCCTCAATATAATTTTAAAAATTGTAGTTTTTGTTTTAAAAATCTTGTTTTTCAAAGATGATTCCAGCCATGAACTTGAATTAGTATAATTCGATATTTGATTTTTGATGTCTTACAGTACTCCTACTGTTATTTTACAAAAACAGGCATATTCCAAAACATATATACTTGCTTATATTTTTAGTACCTAGATTATATTAAAACTAAGCTAATTTGTCTTAAAACAAAGTGCTAATATTGATCAGATAAAGAGAGATGAAATTTTTGATAAATTTATAAACACTGAACTCTGGAAAACAGATATACAAGCACATACATAATTCTATACTTACATACAACTGTATTCATATAAATAAACATGCATATATATACTTTTCAAAACATTCATTTCCAAGTTAATTCCAACATATATTATCTACATCAATCTAAAGGGAATGCCATGTTCACAGTTTAAAGGCAGAGGGTTTGAACTAATATTTTGATGTTTAAAATCAACAGATATTCACATTTTTAAAAATATACAAGAGCATACAGAATTACAGACATGCAAAGCAATTTCAACACATTAATTCACATGCAATAAATATTTGATACTTAGATTTTAATTCAAAGGTTTACTCACCTATTTCAGAGATGAACAGAGCCTTGCTGGAAGCTTTGAAAAAAATTGAAATGCTTGCTTTAAAAACTTGAAAATCATGGCCTCTGGTTGTAAGCTTTGAAAACTTTGCTTTTTGATTTCTTTAAAACTGAAAACTTGTTTTGAAACTGAAACTTGCTTGATTTATTTGCATGCATCCTTGGAATGGTGACAGACTTGATTTTGAAACAAGCAAATGGTTACAGGCTTTTGAATTTGAGAATTTAAGCCCTTGAAATGATTCCAGGTGAAGAAATAATGGTTTCAGGCATTGAGAAGGATTACAGGTTGTATAATAAATGGTTTTAGGCATTTGAGAATCAAGCTTTTGAAGATGAATTCAGGTTTGAGGAGATTTGATTTCAGTTTTGGTTGAAGATGATTATGGTTTGAGATGAATTTCAGTTTTGTTTGTTGGAAATGATTTCGGGTTGAACAATTTCTGATTTGGTTTTGGTCTTTGAAAAATGAGATTAGAAAAGAAAAGAGAATGGAGAGGTAGGCTTATATAAACTAAATTTATGGTTTATTAAAAATCAAAGAAAAATGATAAGAAAATGACACTTGTCTCTACCCTTATTTGATTACCTTACACATGTATTTTACATGCATATAAAATTAACACTTGTCATTATCCATTTATATTTTTTTTTTAAAAAAGAGTTTTAAAACTTTTATATTAATTTCTTAATTAATAAATTCATTTCTTAATTATAAATGCTTTTCTATATTATACATAAATGGAAACTTTAAAATAAAATAAAATAAAAACTAATTATATTCTAATAAAATTATATAAAATATATTTAATTCATTTTTAAGTGTAAATATACCTTTTGTATTTATTTACTATTAAATAAATACTTCCTAAATTTATATAAATAAAATTCCTTTTAAAGAAAATATTGTAAAACAAATCTTATTTTAAATAAAAGCCTTGTTCATATATTTTATACCCAAATATATTAAAATATTTATCTTTAAAGATTCAAATTTAAATCCAGATTCAAATTCAAATTTGACTTTTTTTAAAAATCCAATTTAAAAATCAACTCAACATTTATATTTAAATAAACACATTATTAAGTTTGAAATGATTATTTCATTTAAAAACAACTCAAGACAATATATATATATTTAAACAATACTTATTAATTTTAGAAATGATAAATCTATTAAAAATCAAAGTTATAAAATAACATAATTAAATAATTATTCTTATTACAAATCAATCTATACCATAATTAAAACATCTTATTATTATATTATTTGGTTATTTATATTAATATTATCAATTTGAATAATTTAAATTTAGAGATTATCACATTTTAAATTCCTCGAAATCCCGGAATATTACAGGATATATATCTTGCGAAGATATTTTGTAAGGTAAATAAATAAGCTGGAAAATTATTTATTGTTTGATGCATGTTTGTGAATGTTAATTGATAGTTAAATCACCGACTATCAATATTGGCCAATGCGCTGATCGTTTCGAAGAGACCGAGATCGGGATTTATCTCCCGAAAACCACTTCGATCTGGTTTGTACGTTTTTGTGGGGGAAAACGAGTTCGGAGTCGAAGATGGAGCAGTGAAGTGCAAGGGCTAATCGCTACTAATCCTAAGGGTGATTCCAAAATGGATGTAGTAGGAGTAGTGCCTTCGGTTCTGTTCGAACCCGGGACGGACTTGTATGGATGAATGCTTTCGGAACATCGTCAGGTGGATGATGGGCATTCTAAGAGATGTGTTCTAAAAAGGTAACGCTTAGCCTCAAGCCTCATCAACCGGGAATGACTGAAAATTAAGGGTTATGCAGCAAGGCAATGTGGGTAGCGCCCATTAGGGTGAGGTCATCCCTGTCTAGATGTCCCTTTTTATTTCGGCTTAGTGGTGCGGTTGCTGATCCCAACCGTAGGGTGATCTTACTTGGAATTATCCAGTAAGGGGTAGTTCCGGTCTTGTGTTGCAGGGGATCGGGCGTGGTCCTCGGTACGCTGATCTAGACTAGGTACTATGATAGGTGGTACTCCAGTGCCTAGTCATTAGTTGGAAATCCATTCTCCCTACGTGCCTTTACGGTTTTGTTTGTATACCTATTAGCTGGAATTTAATAGATGTAACAATTTCGACTATTTGAATAAGTATTTGTATATAGACACTATTATAATATCAGAAGATTTTGATAAAAAGTGTTTTGGCTATCGTAAGGTAAAAACCGGATATGTTTATTTGTGGCATGGTCTTACGAGATGCTTTTGATTTCAAAGGGTTTTGGAAAACTTTAATAATCACATTGAGTGTTTTTCTCACGCTGGTTTTCCAAACTGACTCGGCTGTTATTTTATTATAATGCTCGGGTCAGACCGAGTATTATAGGTTACAGGATATGATGCTGTGGAGCTCAGGAGACGAGCTAGATGGCGAGACGTATCACACGTATATGATGTATATTCCGCTGTGTTGTGTATGTTGTGTAATCTGTGTGGGACAAGTTATTGTAACTGTCATGAATCATGATGTTGATTGTATTATACTCTGATTCTGTACTCTGATGATGTAATGTATAAACAGATGTATTTTCTTTTGCGTAAAGATCATTTATTATCTATTATATTTTATTCCGCTGCATTGGTAAGATTCTGATGTTGTTTCTGTTTTCTTCTTCTACCTCCTTCTTCTTTAATCATGATGGTTCGATTTTTCGTATGAAGAATCGGGTCATCACAGTTGGTATCAAAGCTTAGGCTGGCGATAACCTTGGCTCTGGCGAGGATTACTCATTAGAGATAGAGTCAATAGTACTCTAAAATGAGTCTGAGTGTATTAATAGATATGACCGCGTATTTGTTAGTGGATATAAAATGATTTTATATTGTGTTGATTGGTTTGTTGAGTAGTTTATGGATTCTGGTCAATACGAGTAATTAACGTTATTGATAGGAATCTCTAAACACTTGAATAAAACAATTCGACAGAGTATTGTTTTAAAATGGGGTGAATGAAATAATTTTACCCCAATTATTTTTGTATATGAAAGAATTAATTTTCAGAAATTATTATAATTATATATGGATGATTGGTCGTTAAGAAGTGATAAAAATTAAATTATTATCATTATCGTGTAGAAATTGAATAAGAAATTGAAAGCCATAACTAAAGGTTAAGAAATAAATTCATATATAAAATGGGATTTATGAATGTGAATTATAAATGTGATTTATAATTGAAATGAGGTAAAATCCAGAGTAATGTTGAATATAGATTGAAAGAATTTAAAATTTGAAATTTTGGAAAAGGTTTAAATTCTTTTGGATTTGAAAATGGTTTTCAAATGCTTTGGAGAAATAATGATGATGGTATGTGAAATATTTTGAGTTGAATTTGAAATCTAGAGAGATTTGAAATTAAAAATATTTGAAATTGTTTTAAAGAGGTAAAAGCATTTAACTCTCTTTCGGTCGTTGGAAAATAACTTCGGTGATGACTGCAGCATCATCGATGTTCATTTTCGAGTTTCCAAGAGAGAAATTGCTACCAAATTGTTTTAAATTGGAATTGTTTGCAAAACTGGGTTTGGTTTTGAAATTCAAAGAGATAATTGAATTTACCAAAGAATAGTATGAGGTTAGATATAACTAGAGTTAAGTTAAATAAGATTGAATTGGAATAAATAGATTTCGATGGCTTATAAAAGAATTAAAAATGTGTGAATAAAAATGTGCTTGGGCTAAATGAAGGTCTCAGGTTAAAATAAAAGTGGAAAAGTAAGATAATAATCCAAAATAATATTGTTTGAACTCTTAGAAAATAAAATAAAAATCCAAACCTGAGATATAAAATAAGATTGAATGTAAGAAAAATAAAGTGAAGTGATTCCTGAAGGTAAAAATCAAATGTTGAATTAAAAGTGGGGAATGAACTAATTTGAATAAATTAGTTAAGTGAGTATGTTAATGGAATTTTGATTGGTTGGATAAAAATTGAATTATGAGTTAAAAATGGATTTTGAAGTTAAACTTGAGTTTTAAATAAATTCAACTTGGAAGTGTTAAGTAAACTGAATATGATTGAAATATGGTGAAAGGGAATGAAGTTGGATTAAAACAGAAATGGTTTGAATTGCAAATAAATTCAGGAGAGTGGAAATAAAATTGAAATAGACTTGTTATTAATAAAATAAGATCGGTAATGAATTGAGAATGTGAAATAAAGCTTAAAATGAATTGAATGAAAATGATGTGTGATTTTGTTGTAAGTAACTAAATTTGTGTTGAAACCTTATAAATTGCTTATGGAAAGTGTTTATTGCTTATTGCTTATGTTATGCATGTATTTAGCTATTGGAAATAAGTGAAATTGTGATGACCTGGTATTTTGGCAGTATTATTTTAATAGATATTTAATCCAATTAAATAAAAAGTGAACTTATCATTTTAAAAGATAAGGCTTTTGGAATTATTTGCCCTTGTTTATTTAGATTTGTATTTTGACAAGGAAATTTGATTTGAAAATTTAAATTAAATCTCTTAATAATATAATTAAATTAAAATACTCTGCCTTGCTAATATTTGATAAACATAAATATATAACACAAGAAACTATGAAATGAAAATAAGTATGAAAATAAATAAATAATAATAAATAAGTAAATTAAAGTTTGATAGTTAAACTTTGAAAAAGTAATAAACATAAGGATTTGTATTAGAAATAACATAAGTATCAAAATAATAAATAAGCAATTAAGTGTTTAACTTTAGAAAGATATAAGAATAAATATTTATATTAGCAATAAATGATATCTCAAAGAACTTTATGGTTAAGTGAATTTATAAATGAGCATAAGCTCATTCTAGAACAATGCATCTATATGCTGTTAAGATACATGAAAGACAAAAGAATGATATAAATGAATACAAGTTGTATAAGAGAGAAGAGACAATTAAAATCAATACAAGCAAGTAATGGGGTGCGACAAGATAATAACATGATTAAGAATATGGCCATAAATTAAATATAAATTCATTTATGTTGTAAAGCAATTAGGTGAAACAAAAGAGAATATAAAAATCTACGGAAGCTTGCAAAAGAAGACAACCCTGCGCATGAATGTATTCAATAAAATGAATACAAGTTGTCATAATGTAAATATCTTTGAACATGAGTGACTTTGTAAACATGAAACAAGACAAGCCTAATTAATGATAGCACAACCTAGATCATTTCAGCCACCATTCAAGAGAAAAATCTCTGACCAAGCTTTATAAAAAAAAATAACAGTTCAAGATAATCTTGTACCTGAATACTACTTCAACTGTACACATTGCTTTGATATATCATCCTTGTTTTCCCATTTCGTGCATTAAAAAGAAACCTGAGCATAAGAAGAAAAAAAATCATCACAGCCTGGATTCGAAAACAAGCTATGACTAAAACAAAAGAAAATCAAAACCTGTTAGCATTTTAAAATCAGGGAAAGGAAGCAAACAAATTAAACGATCAACTGATCAGTTTCAGGATCATTCAAATCAAGTATCAAGCAAGAATGCAACTCTTCTAGGCAGATCAAAATTCAAGTTTTCAGTTTCAAAACAACTTTCAGTTTTCAAGATTTAATAAATTTCCAGTTTCTTTTCAAAAAGCTCCTCTGCTTCCATCCTTTTACAGGTGAGCAAATCTTTATTTTAAAACCTTGAATCTACAAATAGAATGCTTGTGATTGATTCCTGAAGTAAGATAGATGCACTAGTGTGAATATGTTTATATATGTGAATATATATATATGAAGTGGTTGTATGTCTGTTCATATATATGTAATTTTGTTCTGAGTTATAGGCTACCAAACCCATTCAAATTTCGAAATCAAATTCTCCAATCCCTTTTAGGTTTTGATTTCTGAAAGCGAAATGTTAGTATCAACTAGATTTAAATTTTAAAATTCGTTTCAGGTAAAAATATGTATTAAATACTTTGGAAACTAAAATTTTACAGCAAAAATATATAAAGTCAGAAAGATCAAAGATTTCAATTTCAAGTTTTGGTTATGGGGATGAATTCGCATGTGGGAATAATGAATTTAGGTAATAATTTCATGTTTTTTCAACTCGGAAATGATGAGATATGGGGAGTTGATCGATAATTGCATTTTGGTCAATTGCCGTCGATCGGCAATGTTATGGTTGTCAAGATTAAGGAGGGAGGAGGCCTGAATGGTGGCGAACTCAGGAAAAATAGTAGAAGCATTTATAGATGGTCGGAGCGGCGACACATCGTCGAACTAGGGTTCGACTGATAGTTTGTGTAGGTGGGTTTGTCGAGGCAAGTTCGGTGTCATTCTGGGATCGAGTTAAACCAGTCCATAAGGGATTGATGTTGTAGATTGAGGTGACGTCATGGTCGGGGTCGCGTGGGTTCTGGCATGGGCACGCGACGGGGCGAGGCGTTTTGATCAGTGGGTTGATTCCAGGGGATCTATCGAATAGCTAAGATTCGATTGTCGACGAAATTTTCGAAGCTGGGTAGTTAGGTTGAGTGGCGAGGTCGTCGACGACTTGTTGGGGGAATCGGAGAGGGCCAGTGATGATCGGAGGGTGGTGCACCGTGCACGCGTGCACGTTCATGTCAGGTTCGAGTGGAGTTTGGGGGAAGATGTTATTCCTCAGGGTTAGACTCGTGTCGTCTGATATTTTTCTCGAAGCAGTAGTAGACGCGAGAGACTCGGGGTTTACACGGGGAAGTGATTGTGCTTGGCTCGGGTAAATCTTGTTGTCTGGTTTTAAAAAAAAAAGATTTAAACAGGAGCAGTTTAAAACTTCAAGTTTAAATGTCTTGGTTTCAAAAGTAATCTGTTTCCAGATCTTAGTTGGAGGTGATAAGTTTTAAATCAAGATTTAAAGGTTTTAAGCATAATTACTTAGGATGTAATTAAGGGATAGTTAATGAGTATGGTTAAATGAAGGGCATTAACTTGAGATTATTGAATAATTAATTTATGGGATAAATTTAAAAAAAAATTATTTAGATTTATTAATTAAAAATAATCATTTACGTAATGGAATAAGTATAACTACATAAGGGAAAATAATTAAGGAATTTATTACTCATTGTATTTAATTGTGTTAATTTGATTAATTTGAGTTAATTAAATAAGTTTAATTAATTTAGATTAATCACGTGATGATGGAGTATAATTACTTAAAGAAGTAATTGATGGGTAATTACAGGATGTAATTAATTGGATGATGTTGTTAATGGAGGTAATTGGAATGTAATTTGTGACGACCCGCCCTTCTATCCACAGAAGAACGCATCGACAATAAGAAAGAAAGAGGTAGAAAATAGAAAAGAAGAGAAGAAAGAAAGAACAACAACAACGATCTCACAGCGGAACGAATAAATTATATTAATAACATAAATAAACTATATTATACAACACTTATCAGAGTTTACACATCTATACAACACATACTAGACAGTTATAAACATCTGTCTAGATATTACAACTCAATTACAATACAAGACTCTAACACAGATATCAACACAGCGGAATACTATATCTACGAACGCCGAAGCCTCCTGCTCCATTTCTCCTCCACAATTCGTCAAAGTTAAACCTGAATCCCTTGGCTACTCGTAAAAATTTGAGTACCCAAGAGTTTATAAAACAGAAATAAACAACTTGGGTCAGACATGGGTCTGGTGTGAGTAACAGGTTAAACTTGTTTAACTTCAAAACCTTTTGAAAGAAAAGGTATCACGTAAGACTCCCCACAAATAAACATGGGTAAGTTTTTACCTTACGCTAACCAAAACATTTGATAGGAAATTCGATTGTATTATAATAGGGTCTAAGGTTTTCAAATAAATATGAAATAGCCGAAATTGTTACATTATTAAATTCCAGCATACATAAGTATACAATCAAATCCGTTATCACTTATTGGAATTTGGATTTCCATACAATGGCAGAGCTACCGGGGTACCGCTCATCACAGTACGGGGCCTAGATCACCGTACCGAGGATCACTCCCAATCCCCTGCAACACAAAGCCGGAACCATCCCTTACTGGATAATTCCGAATAAAATCACCCCACAGATGGCCGTCGCCAACTGCACCACTAAGCCGAAATAAAAGAAGGAACTCTCTAGACAGGGATGACCTTACTCTCAGTGGGTGCTACCCACGAAGCCTTGCTGCACCTCCCCTGTTTTAGCCATTCCCGGTTGATGAGGCTTGAGGTTACGATTTACCTTTAAATCAGAACACATCACTTAGAATGCTCATCGCCCTCCTGACGATGTGTTGAAAGCATTCAATCCATACAAGTTCGTTCCGGGTTCGAACGAAACCGAAGGCATTATCTCGTTACACTCGTATTGGAATCACCCTCAGAGTTAACGACAATAACCCTTGCACTCTGAATCTTCATCTTCACTTGAGATTCACGACCTAACGTTAATTTGGATCGATGTGGTATTCGGGTCTCCAGACCTGGAATTCCGGTATACGGAAACCCGATCCCGGTCTCATCGAAATCCAAAACGTATCTTTTAAGGGCCAAGTTGTTTTAAAGTTAAAACAATTCAATTCTTATCTATATACACAGATAGATAACTCAATAAATAATCTACATTATCATCACAGCAGATAATTCACATTATCATTCCAATTCAATCAAACATCTATATCACAGATTAAGCATATCTCATCAGAGATATCAAACAATGAAATGCATTCAATATCATTCATCCATCCCTAAGTAATGATTTATAACATCTCTAATTAATTTAAAGTGAATTAAACTAATCACTTCATTATATAAATCCTTCTTACTTAATCATTAATTAAACCAATTAATTAAGCATACTATAAGTATTTATTCTTAATTAATCATTCCTGATTAATAATCCTTTAATTACTTTAAGTAATTAATCCTTAATTAATTTCAAAAATTAATTAACTTAAACCATTACAGTAATTAATCCTTAATTACTTCATTAATTAATTAACTATACTTAATTATATTAATCCTCAATTAATTATAATTAATTAATTATTTTAATCACTTATTATTGATTAATTAATATAAATTAATCAATCCTTAATTACATTATTAATTATATTAATTAATGATTCTTAATTACTCCATATTAATTACATTTAATTAATTAAATCTTTAATTATTAATCACCTTTGATTAATTACATTTAGTAATTAACTTCCCTTAATTACTTCTTCCATAAATTAATTGCTCATTAATTAATTATCCTTTAATTAATCCTTGATTAATTATACAAAGTAATTAATCTCTAATTACTTTTACTATCTCCATTTAATTACATCCAGTAATTATCTTTAATTACTTCCTAAGTAATTACTCTTCACTAATTACATTTAAGTAATTACTTATCAAATCACCCAGTGATTTATCTTAAATTAATTTAATAAATTAATTTAAACTTATCAAATTTATTCCATTAATTACCTTAAGTAATTAATTCATTTAATTATTTCCATTAAGTAATTATACTTAACCAATTTCATAATTAACTAATTAATCCTATTAATTAATTATTTAATAATCTCTACTTAATGATCTCTCATTAATTATTTATTATCCTTATTTAAGTATTTAAACTTAAATCAATCATTATTAATTACAAATTAATTAATTCTTGATTTCCAATTAATTAATCTCTAATTACCCAATTAATTTCTTAATTAATCATTAATCACTTGATTAATTAATTCTTAATCATTTATTAATAACCTATACTTATTTAAATAAATGATTCTTAATCCCAAATTAATTAACCTTAATTAATTAACTTATAATCCTAATTATTTAATTAATTAACACTAAACCTTTAATTAATTAAATTATTAAATTATTCTTTAATTACCTTATTAATTTAATGACTCCTATATCATTAAACCTTACTTAATCTTTAAAATAAAGATTAGCCTTTATAACCACTATACTTATTATTAAGAAAAGGCTTAAAATATTTCAAGTTAAAACATTTACTTCTAAACTTCTTTTAATTCATTTCAAATTAAAGATTTAAAATAATTTCAAATTTAACTTTAACCAAATTTAAATCAAATTTACAATTCCCTTTTAAATCCAAATGTTAAGAAAACTTAACATTTATAAAAGAAATTTATAAGATTTCTAAACCAATTCATTTAAAATTCAAACCTCCTTTAAACATTTTAAATTTGTTTAACATTATAATTTAATAAACTTATTATTTCAACTAGGATACAAATTTAAATTGAATCCATACTTTAAACTTGATTTAAAACTAGATTTAAATCTTGCTTTTAAATTTTAAAATAAGTTTTAAAATCTAAAACAAACAGATTTTAAAAACCTGTAACAGGTCAATGACTTGAGCCCAACATCATAATACCCGAGTAAAAACTAAAAACCCCCGAGCCAAAACCCTATGTGCTTCAAGTCTTCCCTTTTTTTTTAAACTTTGTTATGTTAAAATTCTTAAAAACCAGTTATAAACCCACCCGAGTCTCCCCTGAAAACAACTCGAGCCAAACCCCTTTTTCCCCCAGTATTACTTCGAGTCAACCCAACATCTACTCGAGTACACTGCTTCTTCCCCAAATCTACAATTTCTTCCAGATGCACGCAACATACGTGTGCACGTGCACAGGCGAGTCGATCGCCTACGACCAGTGACACCATCGCTAGCACATCATCTACGACACCCACTCACGATCCAAAACACCAGAACCTCGAACAAACTTCACCATCAAAATCGATCATCACGATCCAACCTGGAACAAAGTCTCGAACCACCACAAAGCCTGGAAACGCCTCGTCAACACATCTCCGACCACCAGAACGCCTGCGCTTCCAACCACAGCTTCGTCAACACCCCAGATCTCATTCCCCAATGATCGGTAACACTCGATTCACCATTGACTACGAAAAATGATTCGAGAATAACTACTACTCAAACTGGCCTTAAACCCTAAAACTCTATCGACAACCCACCACGGCGAATTGAAAAATGCCTCATCATTTTTCCAATGATCCCCGACCATCCACCATCCTCCAGCCTTAACCACGACCTCAATTCATCTCGCGATCACCAGAAATCAACAGATATCCATACTCTGTTCATTTCGAGAAATCTCACAAATCACTTGATTAAAAATTTTGATTTTACCTTTAAAAATCATGATTTATAATGGGTATCAAAATTATATCAGTGAATCTAACAATTATGATATTTGAATTTTATAGTTTTCAAAGCTTTTACTGTATTTCTTATATTCCAAATAAATCCTAAACCTATATCACTTAATTATATTTTTTTTAAACTTCATCCATGCTTAACAAACAAATCTCTTTTGAATTCCTAATCATATCAGTGATTTGAAAATGAGATATTGTGATTTTGATTAAAATTTTAAACTCTGTTAACTTCATAGAATTGATATCAGACATGCATACAAAATATCAACATATATACAAATAATTCATACTTAAACAATCATGCAGGCATATTACATCATGGATTCATACATCAGATCATCACAAGATGTTTTAACTTGTAAATTTTCGTGGTTTTGTTTTCTGGATAAGAAGATGATGATAGAACTAAATAACAGAGATATTCTTCTTTTTGAAACTGGAATCATGTATATATTTAGTCATGCACATAGATGTACTTAAAAAAATGCATTCACCAACATGCTTGATTTCAGAGATAAAACCTACAATATAATTATACTTAAATGTTTAGATAGTGATGTTACTCACCATTTTAAAAAGCAGAGAACAGAGCTACAAATCTGAAGAGCTTTTGAATCTTTAAAACTTAAATTATAAACTTGAATTGCCTCTTTGTTATTGGATCTTGCATGCATGCCAATTATCTTGTTGAGATGTTGCTTAATTCTTGATTTTAAACTTGCTTCCAGATTTTGAAAAGAAGTTGCAGGCTAAAAGCTTTGATTCCAGGTTTTGAAGAAAATGAACATGCTTTGTTTTGAGAACTTGTTTGATTACTGATTTGGTTTTGAAATAGTTTTGATTACAGATTTAGTTTTTGAGAAGTTTGGTTTGAGAGGAGGTAAATTTTCTGATTGTTTATGAGGAGAGGGTTTACATTTGCAGGCTGAAGATTCTTACATTTTGAGAAAGAAAATAGAAAAGAAATGAGAATGAAAGTAAATGAATATATATGTTTATTTGTGATTAAATAAAAATAAAGGAAAAATAAATTAAAAATGACACTTGTCTTTCTCATATCCTAATTTTACAACACATGTTATTCCATTGCCTTAGAGATTTACACTTGTCTTTTTATTTAATTTATATTTATTTTAAATGTAAAAACCTTTTTCTTTATTTATTAAATACTTATTACTTATTTATTTATATATATATATAACTTATAAAGAAACAAAACTAATTATTATAAATAAAAGTTTACATATATTTTGAAATCCAAAACTATTTGAATATTACCTCTTTCAAAATTAATTTACATTCAAATTATATTTAAAAATCCAATTTAAAGCCAATTTAACATAACACATTCAATTTGAAAATAAAAATCCTATTTAAATAAAAATCTATTTATATCTATACATATAAAACAATATATTAATCATTATTGTTTGAAAATAACACATTTATCAATTTTAGAATAATTTATAAAAGAGATTATAAATTACAACTATTACTAAATGAATTAATCATATCATAAGTAAATTGTATTTTAAACTTATATATATATATACCCTTAAATCATATTTATTAAGAAAATAAAATAATCCTTATTATTAATCTTATTTCAAACCATATAGTTATCTTGTTTAAATAGCTTTGAAAAGCTAATATTAAATAAATCCAGATCTCCAAACTATAAAAATATACATTAGAAATTTAAAACAAGATTTCATTTATTTATTAAATTTCAAATCAAAGGCAATCTATTTACAATATATACTCATATATATATATATATTATAAATAGAAATCATTTTATTAATATCTAAAAGATAAATTTCACTAATTAAATATCCATTTAATTAGATTATTAAACCAATTAAAATTTTATTATCAAACATTATCAATCAATTTAATTATTTAAACAGATTATTAAATTGATTATTGCCCATAAATTCCGGGATATTACATTCCTCCCCCCTTAAAATAATTTCGTCCCCGAAATTTAAAACAAAGGTAATTTAATAATCTATTTAAATCACAAACAAATATTATCATCCATATGCTAACTACCATATCAACCAATTCACCCAATCAAACAATTCTAGCTATCCACACAAAATTCTGGATAGAATTTCCTCGAGTTTCTCCAAGTATAAATACCGGGATACTCGCTCTACAGAATCTAAATAATCAATACTACTAAACTATAGAGCTCCTACTTATCTAGATCTACAGAACTAAATAAGAATATCAGACTAGAGACGAGTCTGACTCAACAACCAAATCCTCCAGAACCGTTGGTTCCAAAACCAGAGATAGATCATTCATGTACTCCCTCAGAGATACATGAAACACATCGAATCTCAGTTATCCAAACTGACAATTCAATCCAGTAGATCAAACACTTATCCAAATCAGAATATAGAAAAGATCCAAAACAACTCGAAGCTGACTTCCCAGACTTACCTAAACTTATAGCTCCCTTTTACTAGAGAAAACTTCAACAACAACGAAGTCTCCAACTTCGAATTCCAAATTCTTCCATCTCTTATCCACAGAATCCTTCAGACGATCCTGGGCTAACTACAGATCCTTCCTGATCAGCTTAACTCTTTGCTGATGCCTCCAAAAATAACAATCGCAAAACAATCCAACAGAAATGATCCTCTCAAGATCTACCCATAATCCAAAACACAACTCTATACACAAACATCAGTAGATTCCAAACTTACTTCTCCTATCCAGAGATACACTCCCAAACTGCTTCCGCTGCACCACTCTAATCTGGAGTAGAATGAAGATGCTGATGAAGAACACAAGCACAGACTGGACAACACATCCTAGAAAATCTCAAATAACTCAAGAGAATACTCAGACTATCGCAAGTCACTTTTGCGATCAACCCGGCCTAATTCCAAAGAAAACTATTCTCTTTTTACCAATCAGAACAGCTTACGCTTATCTATCCAATCCATCGAAGAAATGGATACACCCTACTGCTTCTGAACTTCACCTTCAAAAAAACTGCTCAGCCAGAAAACTTCCTGCCAACACAGAACACTCCAAGCTTCACTGCTGCCACAAATGCCAAAGACTTCTTTAAACTTGTTCCAAAGAAAACATCTTCGGGAACATCCATAGTCACTGCATCTCATCACACAGCTACTATTTCCAGAAGTTACCAAGATACCATCACTCGCTTCTGCCTAACCGACAGATCCAAATCTACTCATCCAACTTCAAAGATAAACTCCGAACCTTAACAGGTTTACTTCAGAGATTTGTGAAATCTTCACCACAGCAAAACTCACTCGAGACGGTATTTGGTCTACAGTCTCAACAGATACACTTCCAACCTCAACACTCAGACTCCTAATCCTAGATGATAAATTATTATCATCTCAACCAATCATTACAAATACCATATACTTTTAAAATGATACTTTTTATATTATAGAAAATATATCTGGGTAAAATTATTTCACCTTCCCTTTTAAAACAATATTGTGTCCGTTGGCCTGGTCCAAGTGTTTAGAGATCCCTATCAATAACGTTAGCTACTCGTATTAACCAGAATCCATATACCACCCAACCGATCAATTAACACAATATAAAACCATTTTATATAACTAACAAATACGCGCTCTCGTATATATATATACACACTCAGACTCAAACAGGTTGCTACAGATCCTATCTCTAATGAACAACCCTTCCGAACCTAGGTATTCACTCAACCTAGTGTTCTGATATTCACTTAACCAAAAGCTTAGGCATTCGCTCAACCTATGCTCTGATACCAACTGTGACGACCCGCCCTTCTATCCACAGAAGAACGCATCGACAATAAGAAAGAAAGAGGTAGAAAATAGAAAAGAAGAGAAGAAAGAAAGAACAACAACAACGATCTCACAGCGGAACGAATAAATTATATTAATAACATAAATAAACTATATTATACAACACTTATCAGAGTTTACACATCTATACAACACATACTAGACAGTTATAAACATCTGTCTAGATATTACAACTCAATTACAATACAAGACTCTAACACAGATATCAACACAGCGGAATACTATATCTACGAACGCCGAAGCCTCCTGCTCCATTTCTCCTCCACAATTCGTCAAAGTTAAACCTGAATCCCTTGGCTACTCGTAAAAATTTGAGTACCCAAGAGTTTATAAAACAGAAATAAACAACTTGGGTCAGACATGGGTCTGGTGTGAGTAACAGGTTAAACTTGTTTAACTTCAAAACCTTTTGAAAGAAAAGGTATCACGTAAGACTCCCCACAAATAAACATGGGTAAGTTTTTACCTTACGCTAACCAAAACATTTGATAGGAAATTCGATTGTATTATAATAGGGTCTAAGGTTTTCAAATAAATATGAAATAGCCGAAATTGTTACATTATTAAATTCCAGCATACATAAGTATACAATCAAATCCGTTATCAATTATTGGAATTTGGATTTCCATACAATGGCAGAGCTACCGGGGTACCGCTCATCACAGTACGGGGCCTAGATCACCGTACCGAGGATCACTTCCAATCCCCTGCAACACAAAGCCGGAACCATCCCTTACTGGATAATTCCGAATAAAATCACCCCACAGATGGCCGTCACCAACTGCACCACTAAGCCGAAATAAAAGAAGGAACTCTCTAGACAGGGATGACCTTACTCTCAGTGGGTGCTACCCACGAAGCCTTGCTACACCTCCCCTGTTTTAGCCATTCCCGGTTGATGAGGCTTGAGGTTACGATTTACCTTTAAATCAGAACACATCACTTAGAATGCTCATCGCCCTCCTGACGATGTGTTGAAAGCATTCAATCCATACAAGTTCGTTCCGGGTTCGAACGAAACCGAAGGCATTATCTCGTTACACTCGTATTGGAATCACCCTCAGAGTTAACGACAATAACCCTTGCACTCTGAATCTTCATCTTCACTTGAGATTCACGACCTAACGTTAATTTGGATCGATGTGGTATTCGGGTCTCCAGACCTGGAATTCCGGTATACGGAAACCCGATCCCGATCTCATCGAAATCCAAAACGTATCTTTTAAGGGCCAAGTTGTTTTAAAGTTAAAACAATTCAATTCTTATCTATATACACAGATAGATAACTCAATAAATAATCTACATTATCATCACAGCAGATAATTCACATTATCATTCCAATTCAATCAAACATCTATATCACAGATTAAGCATATCTCATCAGAGATATCAAACAATGAAATGCATTCAATATCATTCATCCATCCCTAAGTAATGATTTATAACATCTCTAATTAATTTAAAGTGAATTAAACTAATTACTTCATTATATAAATCCTTCTTACTTAATCATTAATTAAACCAATTAATTAAGCATACTATAAGTATTTATTCTTAATTAATCATTCCTGATTAATAATCCTTTAATTACTTTAAGTAATTAATCCTTAATTAATTTCAAAAATTAATTAACTTAAACCATTACAGTAATTAATCCTTAATTACTTCATTAATTAATTAACTATACTTAATTATATTAATCCTCAATTAATTATAATTAATTAATTATTTTAATCACTTATTATTGATTAATTAATATAAATTAATCAATCCTTAATTACATTATTAATTATATTAATTAATGATTCTTAATTACTCCATATTAATTACATTTAATTAATTAAATCTTTAATTATTAATCACCTTTGATTAATTACATTTAGTAATTAACTTCCCTTAATTACTTCTTCCATAAATTAATTGCTCATTAATTAATTATCCTTTAATTAATCCTTGATTAATTATACAAAGTAATTAATCTCTAATTACTTTTACTATCTCCATTTAATTACATCCAGTAATTATCTTTAATTACTTCCTAAGTAATTACTCTTCACTAATTACATTTAAGTAATTACTTATCAAATCACCCAGTGATTTATCTTAAATTAATTTAATAAATTAATTTAAACTTATCAAATTTATTCCATTAATTACCTTAAGTAATTAATTCATTTAATTATTTCCATTAAGTAATTATACTTAACCAATTTCATAATTAACTAATTAATCAAATTAATCCTATTAATTAATTATTTAATAATCTCTACTTAATGATCTCTCATTAATTATTTATTATCCTTATTTAAGTATTTAAACTTAAATCAATCATTATTAATTACAAATTAATTAATTCTTGATTTCCAATTAATTAATCTCTAATTACCCAATTAATTTCTTAATTAATCATTAATCACTTGATTAATTAATTCTTAATCATTTATTAATAACCTATACTTACTTAAATAAATGATTCTTAATCCCAAATTAATTAACCTTAATTAATTAACTTATAATCCTAATTATTTAATTAATTAACACTAAACCTTTAATTAATTAAATTATTAAATTATTCTTTAATTACCTTATTAATTTAATGACTCCTATATCATTAAACCTTACTTAATCTTTAAAATAAAGATTAGCCTTTATAACCACTATACTTATTATTAACAAAAGGCTTAAAATATTTCAAGTTAAAACATTTACTTCTAAACTTCTTTTAATTCATTTCAAATTAAAGATTTAAAATAATTTCAAATTTAACTTTACCCAAATTTAAATCAAATTTACAATTCCCTTTTAAATCCAAATGTTAAGAAAACTTAACATTTATAAAAGAAATTTATAAGATTTCTAACCAATTCATTTAAAATTCAAACCTCCTTTAAACATTTTAAATTTGTTTAACATTATAATTTAATAAACTTATTATTTCAACTAGGATACAAATTTAAATTGAATCCATACTTTAAACTTGATTTAAAACTAGATTTAAATCTTGCTTTTAAATTTTAAAATAAGTTTTAAAATCTAAAACAAACAGATTTTAAAAACCTGTAACAGGTCAATGACTTGAGCCCAACATCATAATACCCGAGTAAAAACTAAAAACCCCCGAGCCAAAACCCTATGTGCTTCAAGTCTTCCCTTTTTTTTTAAACTTTGTTATGTTAAAATTCTTAAAAACCAGTTATAAACCCACCCGAGTCTCCCCTGAAAACAACTCGAGCCAAACCCCTTTTTCCCCCAGTATTACTTCGAGTCAACCCAACATCTACTCGAGTACACTGCTTCTTCCCCAAATCTACAATTTCTTCCAGATGCACGCAACATACGTGTGCACGTGCACAGGCGAGTCGATCGCCTACGACCAGTGACACCATCGCTAGCACATCATCTACGACACCCACTCGCGATCCAAAACACCAGAACCTCGAACAAACTTCACCATCAAAATCGATCATCACGATCCAACCTGGAACAAAGTCTCGAACCACCACAAAGCCTGGAAACGCCTCGTCAACACATCTCCGACCACCAGAACGCCTGCGCTTCCAACCACAGCTTCGTCAACACCCCAGATCTCATTCCCCAATGATCGGTAACACTCGATTCACCATTGACTACGAAAAATGATTCGAGAATAACTACTACTCAAACTGGCCTTAAACCCTAAAACTCTATCGACAACCCACCACGGCGAATTGAAAAATGCCTCATCATTTTTCCAATGATCCCCGACCATCCACCATCCTCCAGCCTTAACCACGACCTCAATTCATCTCGCGATCACCAGAAATCAACAGATATCCATACTCTGTTCATTTCGAGAAATCTCACAAATCACTTGATTAAAAATTTTGATTTTACCTTTAAAAATCATGATTTATAATGGGTATCAAAATTATATCAGTGAATCTAACAATTATGATATTTGAATTTTATAGTTTTCAAAGCTTTTACTGTATTTCTTATATTCCAAATAAATCCTAAACCTATATCACTTAATTATATTTTTTTTTAAACTTCATCCATGCTTAACAAACAAATCTCTTTTGAATTCCTAATCATATCAGTGATTTGAAAATGAGATATTGGGATTTTGATTAAAATTTTAAACTCTGTTAACTTCACAGAATTGATATCAGACATGCATACAAAATATCAACATATATACAAATAATTCATACTTAAACAATCATGCAGGCATATTACATCATGGATTCATACATCAGATCATCACAAGATGTTTTAACTTGTAAATTTTCGTGGTTTTGTTTTCTGGATAAGAAGATGATGATAGAACTAAATAACAGAGATATTCTTCTTTTTGAAACTGGAATCATGTATATATTTAGTCATGCACATAGATGTACTTAAAAAAATGCATTCACCAACATGCTTGATTTCAGAGATAAAACCTACAATATAATTATACTTAAATGTTTAGATAGTGATGTTACTCACCATTTTAAAAAGCAGAAAACAGAGCTACAAATCTGAAGAGCTTTTGAATCTTTAAAACTTAAATTATAAACTTGAATTGCCTCTTTGTTATTGGATCTTGCATGCATGCCAATTATCTTGTTGAGATGTTGCTTAATTCTTGATTTTAAACTTGCTTCCAGATTTTGAAAAGAAGTTGCAGGCTAAAAGCTTTGATTCCAGGTTTTGAAGAAAATGAACATGCTTTGTTTTGAGAACTTGTTTGATTACTGATTTGGTTTTGAAATAGTTTTGATTACAGATTTAGTTTTTGAGAAGTTTGGTTTGAGAGGAGGTAAATTTTCTGATTGTTTATGAGGAGAGGGTTTACATTTGCAGGCTGAAGATTCTTACATTTTGAGAAAGAAAATAGAAAAGAAATGAGAATGAAAGTAAATGAATATATATGTTTATTTGTGATTAAATAAAAATAAAGGAAAAATAAATTAAAAATGACACTTGTCTTTCTCATATCCTAATTTTACAACACATGTTATTCCATTGCCTTAGAGATTTACACTTGTCTTTTTATTTAATTTATATTTATTTTAAATGTAAAAACCTTTTTCTTTATTTATTAAATACTTATTACTTATTTATTTATATATATAACTTATAAAGAAACAAAACTAATTATTATAAATAAAAGTTTACATATATTTTGAAATCCAAAACTATTTGAATATTACCTCTTTCAAAATTAATTTACATTCAAATTATATTTAAAAATCCAATTTAAAGCCAATTTAACATAACACATTCAATTTGAAAATAAAAATCCTATTTAAATAAAAATCTATTTATATCTATACATATAAAACAATATATTAATCATTATTGTTTGAAAATAACACATTTATCAATTTTAGAATAATTTATAAAAGAGATTATAAATTACAACTATTACTAAATGAATTAATCATATCATAAGTAAATTGTATTTTAAACTTATATATATATATACCCTTAAATCATATTTATTAAGAAAATAAAATAATCCTTATTATTAATCTTATTTCAAACCATATAGTTATCTTGTTTAAATAGCTTTGAAAAGCTAATATTAAATAAATCCAGATCTCCAAACTATAAAAATATACATTAGAAATTTAAAACAAGATTTCATTTATTTATTAAATTTCAAATCAAAGGCAATCTATTTACAATATATACTCATATATATATATATATATTATAAATAGAAATCATTTTATTAATATCTAAAAGATAAATTTCACTAATTAAATATCCATTTAATTAGATTATTAAACCAATTAAAATTTTATTATCAAACATTATCAATCAATTTAATTATTTAAACAGATTATTAAATTGATTATTGCCCATAAATTCCGGGATATTACATAATTACTTGAAGTAAATCAAGGGACTAATTAAGTTTGTATATTAAGGAGTGATTAACTAAGGAAGGTTAATTACTGTATGTTATTAATCAAGATGATTAATATATGTGATTTGAAGATTTGATTCCTTAATATAATTGATTTACAAAATCTAATTAGAGATCATTAATTATTATAATCAATGCTGTAATTAGAAATTGATTTATTTGGGAATAATAAATAAATAAAGTAATTTGAATATAATAAATTCAATGGGAATGTAATTAATTTATGGATTTATTCAGAGGTTAATCACTGTAATTAATTTAAGGATAATTACTGGAATGTAAGTAAAAGTTAATTAGTCAAAGATGATTAATTGGAATAAATAAGTGACTAATGATTGGATGATATTTGGATGCTTTGAATTATTTGTTATCCCTGATATGTGATTATAAGCTTGTGATATGGAATGATTTAAAGAAATTGGGCCCTTTAGTCTACGTTTTGGCACTTTGACATTGATAACAACTTGTGAAGTTGTAGATTGATAAGTTACCCCGGGTCTATATAAGTTGTATGATTTGTATTTCATGTTAGATAGGTTTACTCACGCTGGTTTCCAGCCTGACCCGGGTGTTACTTTGATGTAATCCTCGGGTCAGACCGAGTATTACTGATTTTCAGGTAAGGACGTTCTAGAGCTCAGGAGATGAGTTGGATGGCAGGAACATATGGAGTGTATCCCACTGTGATATATTGTTATATATTTAGACATGTTGATTATATATGTCCAGTGATTGTGTATATGTTGTAACTCTGATGTATTAAAGTGTAATTTAACTGATACAGTTTCTTTGTATAAATGGTATTATATGATATTATATTTTGATCCGCTGCGAATGTGATATTCTGTGACTTGTTTTCTGCTTCTTCTTCTTCTATCTCTTTCTTCTTTCCATAACTATCTGGAATTTTCGGGATTGAAAATTCCGGGTCGTTACATTTTGGTATCGGAGCTGGAAGGTTAAGCGAGAACCTTGGCTCTGGTGGGTATACTCATAAGGATAGGGTCAATAGTACCCTAGAATGAGTTGAGTGTGTGTATATATATATGAGAGCGTACTTGTTATTTTCTTATATAAAGATTTTAAATGATTTTATATAAGATTATATTTTGATATATAAAGCAATGTTTCTTTCTAGTAATATTTTAAGGTAATTGGTTGTTAAATTAATGGAATTAAATTAAGTGATAATAGAAATTCAACCAAATTGAAATTAAATAAAGGTATGTTTGAAATGGATTCAAACTGAAATTAAATCTTGAATGTGGGGGAAAAGTTTCAGAATAAGATAATAATGAATTGGTTTCCTAATATGATAATCTTGGTTATTATCAAAAATGATTGTTGTGTTTAATAATAAATGTGTATTAAGGAGTAAGCAAAATGAAATGTTTTGGGGAAGTAAAACATTTAGGCAAGTATGATTTATAAATTGAAACTGAAGATGATATAAATTGTGAAGTTTAAATCTAGGACCAGAATTTGAAAATTGATTCAAATTGATAAGGAAATAATAAATAATGTTATTTAATATATTTAAATGGAAGGGTCCTATTTCAACAAAGGTTGTTGAAAATTTGTTTTGAACCAAAAGTGGTTTAATATTTAAAGATAACTTGGTGTCTAAAGGAAATTAATATGTATATATGTGGATATACATCAGATCAAAGATGATTTGAAATAAACTCTAAATGTTGAGTTTTAAATTTGAATGGGATGTGATACCCAAAGTGATAAGTTTTTGAACTTATAAAATTATTAATGTGAGATTTAAAGTTTGAAATGGGAATTCAAATTGGGTAAGGTTGTCTGGATTGAGTAAAATGGAATTTAACTTTAGGAAAGTTAAATAAGTTAATAAGCAACCTGAATTGAAAATTTCAAGATGAAATTGGGAGTTTGAGTAATCTCAAAATGGGTTTGAGATCCGAAAATTGGGAATGGATGGATGATTTAAAATAAATTGGATGATATCATCCTATTGTTATTAATAATCTTTAAGTTGTGAATTGGTTTGTTTAAATGAATAATGAAGTATGGTAATATATTGTAACGACCCGTATTTTACGGATCGAAAAGTTCGTTGAAATCTGGAATTTTCAGCAATTTAAGTTGTTGCAGATTTTGGATGAAATTTACTAAGTCCTAAGTCGTGAACGACTTAGTGTAAGTCGTATACGACTTAGGGGATAGGAGCGACTCAGGGATTTGGCTAGTTAAGGGTGTAAGGATAAGTCGTTTGAACGACTTAAGGGGTAGGCGCGACTTAAGGACTGGGCGAGATAAGGCTTAAGTTGTAACAGTTAAGTCGTGACCGAGTTAAGGTGATGAGTCGTATCCCAGTTATCTGATGAGTCGTATCCCAGTTATCTGATGAGTCGTATCCCAGTTGTCTGATGAGTCATATCCCAATAAGCTGTTGAGTCGTGAGCGACTTAGGAGTTCAATAAGTCGTAAGTCGTAGCCTAGTTGAGTCGTGGCCGTGTTAAGGAGAATGCTGTGTTAAGTCGCACACTGTTAAGTCGTAGTCTATGGGTTATCTCGTCTACTAGTTAAGTCGTGGACGAGTTAAGGTATTGAGTCGTAGGATGTGTTGACTTGCTAAGTCGTAACCCAGTTATTTGATAAGTCGTAGAAGCATAGATCTGTTAAGTTGCATCTTCTGCTAAGTCATAAGTCGTGACTAGTGGTAAGTCGCTAGGTGCGCGTGAGCCTTAAGTCGTTAGAGGTTTGGGTCTGGTGAGTCGTAAGTCGTGGTGTTCTGATGAGTCATAGACGACTCATGAAGGCGGACGAGTTACGACTTAAGGGATTTTCAGCTATAAATAGAAGGGGGTTGGCTTCATTTTTGGGATCCGGATTTCAAAGCGACGAAGTGCTGCCATTTTGAGAGCTCGACTTCTACACTTCTTCACTTCTTTTCTCCACTCTAATCTAGTGCTTCCTTTCATCCAAATTGAAGATCAAGATTGAAGATTCAAGAGCATAGATTGAAGATCTTCATCTTTTCAAGAGAGATTTCTTCGTTTGAAGCGGATTCGTGATAGATCAAGCTTGACCCTTTGCTGTCCAGATCTGAAGCGTTTTGATTTGAGGTTGTTTAGGTGATTTGGTGAGTGGTGATTATCTCTCACACGGATCCAAAGGAGTATATCGGATTGTTGGCTCGATTGGGTGTTAAAATAGTGATTTCCATGCATTTTCTTCATCCTAAGTGTAGATCCATGTAGATCCATTGTTCATGATGATGTTACATCCATTTTATCACATGTTAAGCTATGCAAGTTCATTCATCAAGTTTGTAGAGATATTGTTCATGTTTTCATGCTCATTGGACTTTCAACTCTTTAATTACGAAAATGCCATTATTGTTATAATTGTCTACTTAGATCATATTTGAATGCTTGATTGTTTGGATTAATGTTTGATTTGATTGATTGCTATGAATTAGATGATTGATGGTTTGATTTAGACCAAAGGTGATTCAAAAGCTAAGGGAAAGGCTCTTGAATTGGGGAAAGCTGCTCGTGGCATATGTAGCGGGATGATGAAGCTCTTATGCATAGATTTGATGATGTGATGTTGAGATGAGGCTTTGCGAGGATGTAATGAAGCGAGGCATCCTGTGATGAAGACTTGGTCTAATCCAGACGGGATCATTCCAAGCATGTTGATAACTCGGTGATATGATTCGAGTTGAGGATAATGAATGGATATAAGAATAGTCGTCGAGGAGGATGACTAGGAGGCTTGGATAGCATCGTTGTTGAAGGTTCTAGCATGCTCTAAGCAAGAGTACGTTTGGGCAGATTCGATAGTCCCAACGACCAACTGTTGATGGTCGAGTACTCTGGGCAGATTCGATAGTCCTAGGCACGGGTTGCGACGACGTGCGGGAGTTATGTCTAGAACCGGGGTTTCCATTAGCCCTTGACGGACGGCTGAAAGAATGTGCCGGTCATTCAATTAACGGTGATATCGAAGCAATGATAACAGTGATAGCTAGAGTCATGGATGTTTGGTTGTATCGTCATTTGGACTCAAGAGCGGTATTTTTTGGGTGCTTATCTGATTTAGGCCTTGGTACTTGGAAAACATCGCCCTTGACTCGAGTGATAGTAGCTTTACTTTAAATTGTATCCTCTGCTATGTTTGCTTCTGCTTAGTGTGTGTCTGGGGGCTATCACTGTAGAATGAGGTTGGAGTGGGAGGGTTGTATTCCTATTCCTTTTCCTTTATGCTCTTTTGGTATGTTGTTAGTTAATTTACTGCTCACTAAGACTGTTGTCTGACTCAAGGCTTTATGTTTTTAATTCTTATTGCCTTGGGTTGTTCGTCCATTTTGGGACGGGCAGACTAGGTAGCAGGTGACAGGTGCTGTTCTCTTCTCACGATGCTGATATCGAAGACGAGCTTGAGGGTTGCATATTATCTTCTTATTATATGTACTGGATATTCCGCTGTTTTGTATTCTCTGAGAGATATGTAGTGAGGCTTGATGTATTGACTATTTGGATGCTTGTATTCAACTATTATGGAGTTTTTATATGATATCATTTTGTTCTGTAAAGCTTCACTATACATATGTTCTATTGTATTTTGTCCATGCGCTGTGAGTAATACGATAGATTCTGTTGTTTTAATCTACCCTGACAATCGTCCATGGTTGCCTGGCACACTTTACAGCGTGCTATTCCTAGATTCGGTGCAGGGGTCATGGGCGGTCGTCACATTTGGTATCAAAGCATTGGTTAATCGATTTTACCCAACGCTCGCTGACGTAACTACGTATGAGAGACGTAATTGTATTTTGATGGATGATTACTATATATAATATAGTAGTTTAGCAGTAAGTTAGTCCTTTATGCAGTTGTTTCTCTAGATGTTCTAATCATTCCTTTTTATAGATATTGAGAATGAGTCGAAGAGGGAGACCAGCTGCTAGGGAAGGCCGTGCTACTGAAGAGACTGCTGATTAAGCAGCCATGTTCGAAGCTATGATGACTTCGATCATGAGAAGGATACCAGTTCCGGGGGCGGCAGTTGATGTTGGAGTTCAAGTCCAAACTCCGAAACCAGTGGATTTTGCTAAGTTGTGCAAGGATTATACTGCTCTTGGAGGGAAGGTTTTCTTAGGAACAGAATCAACTATTGAGGTCCAGAGGTGGATAGATGCTTGTAGAAGGATCTTTGGTGATTTGGGAATTGATGATGCAACTAAGAGGAAGTTGGCATCAAGGCAGCTTCAAGGAAGAGCCTCTGATTGGTGGAACTCTATTACCATTGATACTGCAGAGGAAGAGATTACTTGGGAGCAATTCCAAGCTAGATTTGAGGCTAAGTTCATTTCTACAGCTCAGAAGTCTGTTCTGTTCAAGAAGTTTGTAGAGCTCAAGCAGGGTGGTAGATCTGTTCTTGAGTATGTTTCTGAGTTTGAAGCGTTGTCCAAGTATGCCCGGTCATATATTGAGTCTGCATATCAGAAGAACGAGAAGTTTGTGACTGGCTTGGATAGTTATCTTGGGAGACAGTTGATGGATCATTTGGACGATTCATTTGAGAAGCTTGTGGAGAAAGCTCTTAGGCATGAGAGTCTGTTTCCTAAGGAAGGATCTGTTGTTGCTGTGACCAGGGAAGAGTCTAAACCCCAGTAGGGTGGAAACAAGAAGAGGAAGCAGCAGCAGCAGAAGGGTAAGGATGGCCAGAAGAAGCCGAAAGGCGAGGTGACTTGCTACAATTGTCAGTAGAAGGGCCATTTCTCGAAGGATTGTAAGAATCCGAAGGTGCCGATGAAGTGTCACAACTGTGACAAGCCGGGGCATTTCAGGAAGAATTGTCCAGAACCGAGGAGAGATAAGCAGATTGTGCAAGCTTATGCTTTGGGAGCTGTTCCGTCGTCTCCGAAAGCTCCTACTGCTGAAGAGAAAGGAAAGAGTGTGGTTGTTCAAGGTACTCTTTTCCTATGTGGTGTTCCTGTTAGAGTTTTGTTTGATACTGGAGCGTCGCATTCGTTTGTTTGTAATGAACTCGTAGGCCGGTTAGGTTTGGAGCCGGATATTGTCGATAGGCCATTGGTTGTGACTAATCCAGTTGGGCGTTCATCTTGTTTGTGTATGTTATGCCGTGGTCTAGTTGTATCGAGTCATGGTTGCTCTTTTGTTTGTGATTGCTTTGTTCTAAACTTTGCGGGGTTCGGAATTATTTTGGGTATGGACTGGCTTAGGAAGTATGCGGCAAAGGTTGATTGCGAGAGGTTGGAAGTGACAGTCGAGAATGTGGAGGGGCGAAAGGTTGTGATACGATGTAAGCATGAGGAAGGCGTCTTCATGAGCTTCATGTATTCGCTGGTTGTTCCACGGGATGGACTGTCATCAGTGCCAATCGCTAATGGATTCGAGGATGTCTTTGACGAAGTCAGAGGGTTGCCGCCGCATAGAGAGATGGAGTTTCGTATAGATCTAGTTGAAGGAGCCAGACCTGTTGTGATGCCTCTAAGGCGGATGGCGCCTAGGGAACAGCAAGAGTTGAGGGTGCAAGTTGATGACCTTTTACAGAAAGGATTCATTCGGCGTAGTGTGTCCGAGTGGAGTGCACCAGTTGTGTTTGCAACCAAAGCAGATGGGTCGTTGAGATTGTGTGTGGATTATCGTGAGCTGAATAAGGTGACAAAGAAGAACAAGTATCCATTGCCGAGAATAGATGACTTGTTTGATCAGCTTCACGAAGCCATGGTGTTTTCTCAGATGGATTTGGCAACGGGATTTCACCAGTTGAGAGTAGCTAAGGATAGTGTGCCGAAGACTGCTTTTAGGACACCATCCGGTTTCTTTGAGTGGCTGGTAATGCCGTTTGGATTGACTAACGCGCCAGCATATTTTGTGGATCTTATGAATAGAGTGTTCAGAGATCAGTTGAATAAGTTCGTACTTGTGTTCGTGGATGATATTCTGATTTATTCCAGAACGGAAGAGGAGCACAAGACGCACTTGCGTATGGTTTTGGAAATCTTGTGGAAACATCAGCTGAAGGCTAAGTTTTCGAAGTGTCACTTCTGGAAGAGTGAAGTGAGGTTCTTAGGCCATGTGATTTCTGGAAATGGAATAGCGGTTGATCCCGCTAAGGTGGTTAGCAATCCAAGATTGGGTTAGACCTAAGAATGCATCTGATGTGAGAAGTTTTCTTGGATTAGCAGGATATTATCGACGGTTTATCAGAGACTTCTCCAAGGTAGTTGCACCGTTAACAGGATTGACGAAAAAGAACCAAGTGTTCAGTTGGGATGCTAAGTGTGAGCAAGCTTTCGGAATCCTGAAAGAGAGATTGACGAGTGCTCCTGTTTTGACTATTCCTAGTGGGAATGATGAGATGGTGGTTTACACCGACGCATGTGGTACTGGACTTGGAGCAGTGCTGATGCAGAGGGATAAAGTTGTTGCGTATGCAAGTCGACAACTGAAGCCGCATGAAAGGAATTACCCAACTCATGATTTGGAGTTAGCGGCAATTGTTTTTGCTCTGAAGATGTGGAGACATTATCTGTTGGGAGTTCGATTCGAGTTGTTTACGGATCACAAGTCATTGAAGTATCTTTTCTCCCAAAAGGATTTGAATCTTCGGCAGCAACGTTGGCTAGAGTTTTTGGCATCATATGATTTTGGTATAGCTTATACTCCGGGAAAAGGTAACGCAGTGGCAGATGCGTTAAGTCGAAGACATGCAGGATTGGGAGCCATGTTTTCAGAATGGAAGAGTCTCGAGTATTTAGCTGGATTTGACTTCAGGCCTAGATGTGGATTGGAACCTGAGATGTTGGCAAACTTATCAATAAGACCTTCTCTGGTGGAAAGGATTGGCGAGAGCCAAAAGCGAGACGATAAGCTTGTCAGGATTATCCGTGATTTGGGATCGGGATTGGATCCAGAAAAGGATAAAGGATTCGAGGTCGATCGAGAGGGTTGGCTTCGAAAGCAAGGACGACTAGTTGTTCCCGATATAGATGAATTGAGGAGTGAAGTTCTGAAGGAAAGTCATCACTCGAAGTTGACAATTCATCCAGGTGGAAATAAGATGTATCGAGATATGAAGAGAACCTATTACTGGGAAGGCATGAAGAAGGATGTTGGAAATTTTATTTCCAAGTGTATGAACTGCGAGTTGGTTAAAGCTGAACAGAAGAAGCCAAGTGGATTACTACAGCCATTAGAAGTTCCTACATGGAAGTGGGAGCAGGTATCGATGGATTTTATTGATGGATTGCCTAGAACAAGAACGGGAAATGAAGGGATTTGGGTCATTGTAGATCGCCTGACCAAGAGTGCAGGATTCATTCCTGTTCGATCGACTAGGACTGCATCAAAGTTGGCTGAGTTGTATGTTAAGTGGATAGTTCGATTCCATGGTATTCCGAAAAGTATAGTGAGCGATCGAGACCCACTGTTCACTAGTGGATTTTGGAAGAGCTTCCAGGAAGTCTTGGGAACCGAGGTGTGTTTGAGTACAGCTTATCACCCTCAAACAGATGGTCAGACCGAGAGAGTCAACCGAGTTTTGGAAGATCTTCTTAGAGCTTGTGTTTTGGATTTCGGAGGATCATGGGAAGATCACCTTCATTTGGTGGAGTTTGCGTACAACAACAGTTACCAGTCAAGCATTGGTATGGCACCGTATGAGGCATTGTATGGAAGACCGTGTAACTCTCCGACATGTTGGTTGGAAACTGGAGAAAAGCTGATACTTGGGCCAGAGATGATTCGGCAGACTTCAGATTGTATAGAGATCATTCGGCAACGAATGAAGGCAGCCCAAGACCGCCAGAAGAGTTATGCTGATAAGCATCGTAAGGCTTTGGAGTTCGACGTAGGGGATATGGTTTTTGTGAAGATTTCCCCACTGAAGAATGTTATTCGATTCGGGAAGAAAGGAAAATTGACTCCGAGATTTGTTGGACCATTCCCGATTACCGAGCGAATTGGAAAGCTCGCCTATAGGTTGGAGTTACCTGAGAAGATGTCGGGTGTGCACAATGTTTTTCATGTATCATATCTACGGAAGTATGTGCACGACTCGAATACAGTGGTTTCTGCTGATAGCTGTGAAGACTTCGAAGTTGATCCCGTCGATAGAAGACCTCGTAAGCCGCTTCGTGTTGTTGAAACCGACACGAAACAGCTTAGGAGGAAGGTAGTTAAGTTGCTCAAGATACAATGGAGTGACGATGATAACGACTGTAGGTGGGAGGTGGAAGAGAGGATGAAAGCAGCTCATCCTGAACTCTTCAAGGTATGGCCCTAAGGTGTCGTGTCATCTCGCGATATTGTAACTTGTTCTAATTTTAGAATTCTGTACGCTAAGCTAGAATTGGATGCATGGTTTGCTGATTGTTATGGATGGTAGGCGTACAGAATAGTCTTTGATTGCTTTGTTTGTTTGGAATTTCGGGGGCGAAATTTCTAAGGGGGAGAGAATGTAACGACCTGTATTTTACGGATCGAAAAGTTCGTTGAAATCTGGAATTTTCAGCAATTTAAGTTGTTGCAGATTTTGGATGAAATTTGCTAAGTCCTAAGTCGTGAACGACTTAGTGTAAGTCTTAAGTCGTATACGACTTAGGGGATAGGAGCGACTCAGGGATTTGGCTAGTTAAGGGTGTAAGGATAAGTCGTTTGAACGACTTAAGGGGTAGGCGCGACTTAAGGACTGGGCGAGATAAGGCTTAAGTTGTAACAGTTAAGTCATGACCGAGTTAAGGTGATGAGTCGTATCCCAGTTATCTGATGAGTCGTATCCCAGTTCTGATGAGTCGTATCCCAGTTGTCTGATGAGTCGTATCCCAGTAAGCTGTTGAGTCGTGAGCGACTTAGGAGTTCACTAAGTCGTAAGTCGTAGCCTAGTTGAGTCGTGGCCGTGTTAAGGAGAATGCTGTGTTAAGTCGCACACTGTTAAGTCGTAGTCTATGGGTTATCTCGTCTACTAGTTAAGTCGTGGACGAGTTAAGGTATTGAGTCGTAGGATGTGTTGACTTGCTAAGTCGTAACCCAGTTATTTGATAAGTCGTAGAAGCATAGATCTGTTAAGTCGTATCTTCTGCTAAGTCATAAGTCGTGACTAGTGGTAAGTCGCTAGGTGCGCGTGAGCCTTAAGTCGTTAGAGGTTTGGGTCTGGTGAGTCGTAAGTCGTGGTGTTCTGATGAGTCGTAGACGACTCATGAAGGCGGACGAGTTACGACTTAAGGGATTTTCAGCTATAAATAGAAGGGGGTTGGCTTCATTTTTGGGATCCGGATTTCGAAGCGACGAAGTGCTGCCATTTTGAGAGCTCGACTTCTACACTTCTTCACTTCTTTTCTCCACTCTAATCTAGTGCTTCCTTTCATCCAAATCGAAGATCAAGATTGAAGATTCAAGAGCATAGATTGAAGATCTTCATCTTTTCAAGAGAGATTTCTTCGTTTGAAGCGGATTCGTGATAGATCAAGCTTGACCCTTTGCTGTCCAGATCTGAAGCGTGTTGATTTGAGGTTGTTTAGGTGATTTGGTGAGTGGTGATTATCCCTCACACGGATCCAAAGGAGTATATCGGATTGTTGGCTCGATTGGGTGTTAAAATAGTGATTTCCATGCATTTTCTTCATCCTAAGTGTAGATCCATGTAGATCCATTGTTCATGATGATGTTACATCCATTTTATCACATGTTAACCTATGCAAGTTCATTCATCAAGTTTGTAGAGATATTGTTCATGTTTTCATGCTCATTGGACTTTCAACTCTTTAATTACGAAAATGCCATTATTGTTATAATTGTCTACTTAGATCATATTTGAATGCTTGATTGTTTGGATTAATGTTTGATTTGATTGATTGCTATGAATTAGATGATTGATGGTTTGATTTAGACCAAAGGTGATTCAAAAGCTAAGGGAAAGGCTCTTGAATTGGGGAAAGCTGCTCGTGGCATATGTAGCGGGATGATGAAGCTCTTATGCATAGATTTGATGATGTGATGTTGAGATGAGGCTTTGCGAGGATGTAATGAAGCGAGGCATCATGTGATGAAGACTTGGTCTAATCCAGACGGGATCATTCCAAGCATGTTGATAACTCGGTGATATGATTCGAGTTGAGGATAATGAATGGATATAAGAATAGTCGTCGAGGAGGATGACTAAGAGGCTTGGATAGCATCGTTGTTGAAGGTTCTAGCATGCTCTAAGCAAGAGTACGTTTGGGCAGATTCGATAGTCCCAACGACCAACTGTTGAAGGTCGAGTACTCTGGGCAGATTCGATAGTCCTAGGCACGGGTTGCGACGACGTGCAGGAGTTATGTATAGAACCGGGGTTTCCACTAACCCTTGACGGATGGCTGAAAGAATGTGCCGGTCATTCAATTAACGGTGATATCGAAGCAATGATAACAGTGATAGCCAGAGTCATGGATGTTTGGTTGTATCGTCATTTGGACTCAAGAGCTATATTTTCTAAGTGCTTATCTGATTTAGGCCTTGGTACTTGGAAAACATCGCCCTTGACTCGAGTGATAGTAGCTTTACTTTAAATTGTATCCTCTGCTATGTTTGCTTCTGCTTAGTGTGTGTCTGGGGGCTATCACTGTAGAATGAGGTTGGAGTGGGAGGGTTGTATTCCTATTCCTTTTCCTTTATGCTCTTTTGGTATGTTGTTAGTTAATTTACTGCTCACTAAGACTGTTGTCTGACTCAAGGCTTTATGTTTTTAATTCTTATTGCCTTGGGCTGTTCGTCCATTTTGGGACGGGCAGACTAGGTAGCAGGTGACAGGTGCTGTTCTCTTCTCACGATGCTGATATCGAAGACGAGCTTGAGGATTGCATATTATCTTCTTATTATATGTACTGGATATTCCGCTGTTTTGTATTCTCTGAGAGATATGTAGTGAGGCTTGATGTATTGACTATTTGGATGCTTGTATTCAACTATTATGGAGTTTTTATATGATGTCATTTTGTTCTGTAAAGCTTCACTATACATATGTTCTATTGTATTTTGTCCATGCGCTGTGAGTAATACGATAGATTCTGTTGTTTTAATCTACCCTGACAATCGTCCATGGTTGCCTGGCACACTTTACAGCGCGCTATTCCTAGATTCGGTGCAGGGGTCATGGGCGGTCGTCACATATATCCAGTATTAAAATAAAAGGGAAATCAAACTTTTAATTTGAAATTAAGGATATGAAATCTCGAGCTGAACTGTTAATAATTGGATTGGTAAATTAAAAGTGTTTAGGAACTGGTTTCAAAACTGGAAGATAAACTTGGGTAATAATTGAATTTGTAAATTAAAATTGTTTGAACACTTATTTGAACTTTGGAAAAAGTTAAGTAAAGATAATTTAAAATGGAATTTTGAGAATTGGACTCAAAATTTAATTGTGTGGAGATTTGGATTGTTAATTTGAAATTAAAGGTTAATTTGACTTAAGAGTTATATTTTAATTTGATATTAATCAACACATAAAAAAATATTTTAATTAAACTCGAAGTTATAAAATTCGAGATGATTTAAATTTGAGATTTAAATTGCATTAGTTCAAATTGGATTTAGTTTGAATTAACTAGAATTAAGGATAGATAAGTAGAAAATTCAAATGGATAATTTGAATTGGATAAATTTAAAATAAATTTGAAGGTTGGATGAGTTCAAATTCAAATGAGAATTGGGATAAATTCATATAGAAATTGGAATGATTCGAAATTGAAGTGGAATTTGAGTTGAATTTGGAAAGAAGTTGAGGTTAATCCAACTTGAATTTGGGGTTAAATCAATTTCAGTGGAAATTGAAGTTATTTAAATTGAATTGGGATGGGAGATCGGGAATTGAACAGTTTGGCTCTGGACTATTTTTAATAAATCATTTTGATATAAACTGTTTTAAATCTATTTTCCTAACTATTTACTATACAGCTTTTCTTTTCCAAGACTACATTGTATTTATTTAACAACTACTTTTGGAAGCACATAACAATTTTACAACTGTTTATAAACTAATTACTGTTTTTCAACTATTTTATAACTAATTACAATTTGCAACTATTTTGCAATTATCTAATTGTTTTATAACTATTTATCTACTTTCCAACCATTTTATAAATACTTAACAATTTTATAGCTATTTTACAAACTAATAATTATTTTTCAACTACTTATTCATTTAAAAAATTTCCAAGCTATTTTCAAATTTTAATTTGGACAGAGTTCGAACTGTTTATGATTGAATATCCATTTGGGATAAGGATTAAAGTGATAATCCAATGGAATTGAAACAATTGTGATTATGTGGATTGAAATTAAAGGAAATGTGAATAGAAAGAGAAATTTGATTTAGTTAATAATCAATGAAGATGAATACGTAGGATGTACGTATATTATTCTATTCGCATAGCGATTTGATCCAGATTCGAGCACGGAATTTCGAGATAGTATTATCGATCCGAGTTGGGATTTTTCACTCGATTTTCGACGGAGAACCTGGATATGGAATTTTGATTGGTTCTGGATATTCTCTATCATAGTTGTGACTATGCAAGGAGAATGACGGTTTCTGATCAAGGAACTAGATCTGAGTCCGCACTAGGAAGTCGGGTGGACGATACTAGTTCGGAAGAGAAATTTTGTGATCGAGGGAGCGATCAGATTGATATAGCGTACAAATGATATGTGTACATCGTACGGGTTTGAATAAAATTGATATTGAAATTTGTGGATAAGAACTGTAATATGGTTTTTGAAATGGAAGTAAATTTTGAGAAATATACAATAAATAAAGTGAAAATGGAATATATTTATGATTAAAATTTACTTTATCAAAGTAAATAATTTGGTAAGTGACTTTATAGAGTAAACAAAATTTGAATATTTATTTGGACTAAACAAAGTTATATATCTTTGTTATATATGGAAAACTCCCCTTGTTGAATCTATTGCCAGAAGAAAATGATTTTTGAAAGTATTTGAAGTATAAAAGTGAATTTATACAAGTACAAATTGATTCAAAGATTTTTCAAATCTTTTATATATATGTATTTATAAAAAGGATTTGTGAAAATGATTTTGAGGAAAATTTTTTGGAACCTATGGATTTGAAAAGGGCTTTTGATTTTGGGGAAAATCAAATTTGGAATTTGGAAAAGCCTAATTTGAGAATCATCGATTTTGAGAATCGATTTTGAGAAAGGAGCTTTATATGTGATTCATACTCGGTGTATGATTTGAAAATACTATATGTGTATAGTATAAAGTGTTTTGAAAGTGGCTCTGGGGAAAAAGGCACTCCCTTGAATGAACTTCTCAGGAGTGCCACTGTGTGGTACTGCCTTGAGCCTCTAAAGGGGAGGTTCTAAAGTTGATCCTGTGAGGAGTCCGGACAAACTAGTTCCTGAGGATTATTTGGTAGCGAAAGTCGATGGTGTTGATGCCTACAGGGGCATTTGGGTTATGCTGTGACGATAGTGTAACTCGATGTCGCTGTGATCTACTGTGGGGACCATAGCGAAAATCGTGTGGAGGATGAGTGCCAACAGTCTACACTTGATTTTGCCGGGATGGCAACGCAACATCGGTAGACTGCGGTCTATGGTCAAGTGGAGGAGTTTCATTCTTTTGGCAGCGAAATTCGGTGGCGCTAATGCCTACAGTTATATGGGCTTTTGCTGTGATAGCAACGTATAGCCCGGGTATAACTACGATCTATAGCGGGTTCCATGGCGTAATCGAGGGGCGCGGAGACCTACAGTTATCTGTGGATTTTGCCGGGACGGCAACGTAACCATCGGGTTAACTGCGACCATGGATGGGGGTGATGATTTCCAGAGCATTTTTACCAAAGATATTTCCTCTATTTTCGAAACCGTTTTCTATATTTTCAATAAAATTATTTTCCAAAGTATTTTCACTGGGTGTTGGAAACGAGTTTACCGAGTACTTATAGATTTTCAGTCCTACGCCTGATCAACGTATGACCGAATTTCTATAAGAACGAAGATGGACTTGTCGAAACATCGAGTTATAAAGTATCTTTATAAAAACTATCTTAGAAATATTATAAAGATTTTTAAAGTGGTTTAAAAATGACCAAATAAAATTTATATGATTTTAAGTATCTTAATAAATCTGGCTTCGTTCCTTTTCGAGGACGAAAAGATTTAAAGGGGGGAGGAATGTGATGACCCGGTATTTTGGCAGTATTATTTTAATAGATATTTAATCCAATTAAATAAAAAGTGAACTTATCATTTTAAAAGATAAGGCTTTTGGAATTATTTGCCCTTGTTTATTTAGATTTGTATTTTGACAAGGAAATTTGATTTGAAAATTTAAATTAAATCTCTTAATAATATTTATAATATAATTAAATTAAAATACTCTGCCTTGTTAATATTTGATAAACATAAATATATAACACAAGAAACTATGAAACGAAAATAAGTATGAAAATAAATAAATAATAATAAATAAATAAATTAAAGTTTGATAGTTAAACTTTGAAAAAGTAATAAACATAAGGATTTTATTAGAAATAACGTAAGTATCAAAATAATAAATAAGCAATTAAGTGTTTAACTTTAGAAAGATATAAGAATAAATATTTATATTAGCAATAAATGATATCTCAAAGAACTTTATGGTTAAGTGAATTTATAAATGAGCATAAGCTCATTCTAGAACAATGCATCTATATGCTGTAAAGATACATGAAAGACAAAAGAATGATATAAATGAATACAAGTTGTATAAGAGAGAAGAGACAATTAAAATCAATACAAGCAAGTAATGGGGTGAGACAAGATAATAACATGATTAAGAATATGGCCATAAATTAAATATAAATTCATTTATGTTGTAAAGCAATTAGGTGAAACAAAAGAGAATATAAAAATCTACGAAAGCTTGCAAAAGAAGACAACCCTGCGCATGAATGTATTCAATAAAATGAATACAAGTTGTCATAATGTAAATATCTTTGAACATGGGTGACTTTGTAAACATGAAAGAAGACAAGCCTAATTAATGATAGCACAACCTATATCATTTCAGCCACCATTCAAGAGAAAAATCTCTGACCAAGCTTTATAAAAAAAATAACAGTACAAGATAATCTTGTACCTGAATACTACTTCAGCTGTACACATTGCTTCGATATATCATCCTTGTTTTTCCATTTCGTGCATTAAAAAGAAACCTGAGCATAAGAAGAAAAAAAAATCATCACAGCCTGGATTCGAAAACAAGCTATGACTAAAACAAAAGAAAATCAAAACCTGTTAGCATTTTAAAATCAGGGAAAGGAAGCAAACAAATTAAACGATCAACTGATCAGTTTCAGGATCATTCAAATCAAGTATCAAGCAAGAATGCAACTCTTCTAGGCAGATCAAATTCAAGTTTTCAGTTTCAAAACAACTTTCAGTTTTCAAGATTTAAGAAATTTCCAGTTTCTTTTCAAAAAGATCCTCTGCTTCCATCTTTTTACAGGTGAGCAAATCTTTATTTTAAAACCTTGAATCTACAAATAGAATGCTTGTGATTGATTCCTGAAGTAAGATAGATGCACTAGTGTGAATATGTTTATATATGTGAATATATATATATGAAGTGGTTGTATGTCTGTTCATATATATGTAATTCTGTTCTGAGTTATAGGCTACCAAACCCATTCAAATTTCGAAATCAAATTCTCCAATCCCTTTTAGGTTTTGATTTCTGAAAGGGAAATGTTAGTATCAACTAGATTTAAATTTTAAAAATCGTTTTAGGTAAAAATATGTATTAAATACTTTGGAAACTAAAATTTTACAGCAAAAATATATAAAGTTAGAAAGATCAAAGATTTCAATTTCAAGTTTTGGTTATGGTGATGAATTCGCATGTGGGAATAATGAATTTAGCTAATAATTTCATGATTTTTAAACTCGGAAATGATGAAATATGGGGAGTTGATCGATAATTGCATTTTGGTCAATTGTCGTCGATCGGCAATGTTATGGTTGTCAAGATTAAGGAGGGAGGAGGCCTGAATGGTGGCGAACTCAGGAAAAATAGTAGAAGCATTTATAGATGGTCGGAGCGGCGACACATCGTCGAACTAGGGTTCGACTGATAGTTTGTGTAGGTGGGTTTGTCGAGGCAAGTTCGGCGTCATTCTGGGATCGAGTTAAACCAGTCCATAAGGGATTGATGTTGTAGATTGAGGTGACGTCATGGTCGGGGTCGCGAAGGTTCTGGCATGGGCACGCGGCGGGGCAAGGCGTTTTGATCAGTGGGTTGATTCCAGGGGATCTATCGAATAGCTAAGATTCGATTGTCGACGAAATTTTCGAAGCTGGGTAGTTAGGTTGAGTGGCGAGGTCGTCGACGACTTGTTGGGGGAATCGGAGAGGGCCAGTGATGATCGGAGGGTGGTGCACCGTGCACGCGTGCACGTTCATGTCAGGTTCGAGTGGAGTTTGGGGGAAGATGTTATTCCTCAGGGTTAGACTCGTGTCGTCTGATATTTTTCTCGAAGCAGTAGTAGACGCGAGAGACTCAGGATTTACACGGGGAAATGATCGTGCTTGGCTCGGGTAAATCTTGTTGTCTGGTTTTAAAAAAAAAAGATTTAAACAGGAGCAGTTTAAAACTTCAAGTTTAAATGTCTTGGTTTCAAAAGTAATCTGTTTCTAGATCTTAGTTGGAGGTGATAAGTTTTAAATCAAGATTTAAAGGTTTTAAGCATAATTACTTAGGATGTAATTAAGGGATAGTTAATGAGTATGGTTAAATGAAGGGCATTAACTTGATATTATTGAATAATTAATTGATGGGATAAATTTTAAAAAAAATTATTTAGATTTATTAATTAAAAATAATCATTTACGTAATGGAATAAGTATAACTACATAAGGGAAAATAATTAAGGAATTTATTACTCATTGTATTTAATTGTGTTAATTTGATTAATTTGAGTTAATTAAATAAGTTTAATTAATTTAGATTAATCACGTGATGATGGAGTATAATTACTTAAAGAAGTAATTGATGGGTAATTACAGGATGTAATTAATTGGATGATGTTGTTAATGGAGGTAATTGGAATGTAATTACTTGAAGTAAATCAAGGGACTAATTAAGTTTGTATATTGAGGAGTGATTAACTAAGGAAGGTTAATTACTGTATGTTATTAATCAAGATGATTAATATATGTGATTTGAAGATTTGATTCCTTAATATAATTGATTTACAAAATCTAATTAGAGATCATTAATTATTATAATCAATGCTGTAATTAGAAATTGATTTATTTAGGAATAATAAATAAATAAAGTAATTTGAATATAATAAATTCAATGGGAATGTAATTAATTTACGGATTTATTCAGAGGTTAATCACTGTAATTAATTTAAGGATAATTACTGGAATGTAAGTAAAAGTTAATTAGTCAAAGATGATTAATTGGAATAAATAAGTGACTAATGATTGGATGATATTTGGATGCTTTGAATTATTTGTTATCCCTGATATGTGATTATAAGCTTGTGATATGGAATGATTTAAGGAAATTGGGCCCTTTAGTCTACGTTTTGGCACTTTGACATTGATAACAACTTGTGAAGTTGTAGATTGATAAGTTACCCCGGGTCTATATAAGTCGTATGATTTGTATTTCATGTTAGATAGGTTTACTCACGCTGGTTTCCAGCCTGACCCGGGTGTTACTTTGATGTAATCCTCGGGTCAGACCGAGTATTACATATTTTCAGGTAAGGACGTTCTAGAGCTCAGGAGACGAGTTGGATGGCAGGAACGTATGGAGTGTATCCCACTGTGATATATTGTTGTATATTTAGACATGTTGATTATATATGTCCAGTGATTCTGTATATGTTGTAACTCTGATGTATTAAAGTGTAATTTAACTGATACAGTTTCTTTGTATAAATGGTATTATATGATATTATATTTTGATCCGCTGCGAATGTGAGATTCTGTGACTTGTTTTCTGCTTCTTCTTCTTCTATCTCTTTCTTCTTTCCATAACTATCTGGAATTTTCGGGATTGAAAATTCCGGGTCGTTACAGAAATGTTAATAAACTTTGTATATTTATCACTTACATATTTGAATTGAGTAAGTACAGGTATAGGGAAGCCGTTTGGCTGGTTTTGATAGAGCAAAATGCTAAATAAATAAGCCGCTTGCTTAAAAATGCTAAATAAGGTACGCCTACGCAATAAAAATAGGAAATATGAACTGTTTTTGTTTTTCCGACCGTGTGGGTCGATGTATATATATTTATATCTCTTGTCAAATTGCAAAAGCTCCTCCGTACAAAGGAGACCGTGCCAAAGTTTTCGGAAATTTTGGGAGTTAGAAATTTTTTTAAAATTTTCACTAACGACAAATGATTTAAGTTGGTAAGAAGATGAATTTAATTGAATATTGGGATGGTAATTAATTTAGAATTGTGTATGTAAAGTAAGGTGAAATCGAAGAAATTGTTCGAAGAAACTAAAGGAAGAAAAGGTTTGCAAATAAACTTTATTTGAGATTTTAAATAAATTAGTAAGTGACTAATAAAAGGGAAATGGTTAATTAAATATGGGTTGAGATAAGGTGAATAAAGTTCAATATTCAAAGTTTGAAGACAAATTGAATTCAAGTAGAATTGAAGATGGAAATCTGAATGGAAATTGGGAAAAAGTATTGAAGTTTTAAAATAATTAATAAATTGAGGCAAATTGAAATTTATATGGAATTGGAATTCAGTTTGAATATAAACTTCAGCAGTGAAGTAGTAAAAATAAATATAAGAGAAATTTATATTGGACTTAAGAAATGAAGGATGAAATTCTTAAGAAAATTTGGTATTGAAATTTTTTTATTCCAAGTGAATAATTGAATGAAGAATAAAACTGGAAGTTGTGAAATGGGAAAATTGTGAATAAGTGAATAATAATCAAAATGAATGTGAATAAAAAGGGAATTGATATAGTTAATAATCAATTGAGATAAATACGTAGGATGTACGTATATTATTTCATTCGCATAGCAATTTGATCCAGATTAAAACAAAGAATTTCAAGGATATTATACCCATCCGAGTTAGGATTTTTCACTCGATTTTCGACGGCGAATCCTGGATATGGATTTGGATTGATTCTGGAAATTCTCTATCATAGTTTGTGGCTATGCAAGGAGGATGACGGTTTCTGATCAAGAAACCAGATCTGAGTCCGCACTAAGAAGTCGGGTGGACGATACTAGTTCGGAAGTGAAATTGTGTGATCGAGTGAGAGATCGGATTTGGTTTTGCGTACGGATGATATATGTGCATCGTACAGGCTTAAGTAAAGCAAATATTGAAAATGTGTAAAAGCAGTGAATAAAATGATTTTGAAATCTGCAATTGGATATTATTGCTAAGTAGGCACAGGTGTTTAAAAAGAAAAAGGAAATTGGGATTTTTGATTTCAGAAGATAAAATTTAATGGCCCAACAAAAGGTATGTGTTTAAATTTCTGTATGAAATTTGATTATTTTCTTGTCTAGCCACTTGGCTTTTGTTTTCTTTTGGAAATCTGGGGGCCTGTTGAGGCATTTTGTAGTTGTACCGAGCTAGCCGCGCAAAGGAGACGTTGGCGAAATTTTTCAAAATTTTAAGGAGTTAGAAAAATTTTGAGAAAATTTTGAAAATTTAAAATTTGATTTTGAATTGAAATTTGAATAGTTGAGTAAATAATATTGATTGGGAACTACGGATGAGTTTGGAAAGTTAGTAGAGTGATAGCGTGTCTTAATTAAAAGATTGTTTTGGGAAGTCATTGAAAACCGTTTGGTTTTGGAAAAAATAGTTAACGGGTTGTGGACCATTCTTCTACTTTAGTAATTTCGGGGACGAAATTCTTTTAAGGGGGGAGGAATGTGACGACCCATAATTTTTGGATGTTTGAAATCGGAATATTTAATTGATTTTAAATATTTAGAAGTTAAGTTTTAACTTGAATTTCAAATATAACTATTTTATTGGATAATTTAATTTTTCAATTAAATTACTGGAATTGAGCAAAAATAGTGAATCTTGATTTTAAGCTTGTTAAAAATATTTCAATGGCTTGTAAAATTCATATTAATAATACTGAAGGTGATAGAATTTCTGAAATTGAATTTAAAAGTGTTTTATTCAGTTTTGAAAATCATATCGAATTCGGTATAATAAGTGGGTCCAAAAAGCTATCTTCTCCATACGATCGAGTTAGGGTTCAAACCTTTTCCATTGCATTCGAAACAGAGGTATAACATTATGAACGTCTAGCGGCACGCCTCAATAGGATGTCAAGTTTTTAAGTTACAAATTCGAGACAATTTAAATTTAAATATAATATATATTGTTTGACCCGTCAAATTTCCTTTACGTCAACTTTTTCCCATCAGCAACTTTTCCTTCCCATCACGACACTGTAGCCTTTTTTCTCCCATACGCTAGCCAGAAGCCTTAAATCATGCTTTTCCTCCTCTTTTCAGAAATCAATTTAGGAAAGCATTAGAGAAAAAATTATAATGGCCGTGGTTTTTAAATTCAAATCATCTCGCCCTATTCTAAACCAATAATCATGCCTCCCTCTTCTTAATACAGAAACCAAATCGATTTTACGAAATCGAGCTCTAATTTCAGAAATAAATTTAAATGGCCGCTTTCTTCCTTTCATATTCTTTTCTTCCCCTTACACGAGACCAGTTCCCAAATCAATTCGAAAACCCTTTTTCCATTTCCAATCGAGAGAGCCGCGGTCGCCGGAGGAAAGAGAAGCATATTTCCTTGAATAGCCAAGTACGTTTCCAAAGCAATGTTTTAAGTATAAGTTAAAGATTGTAAGTGTTTCAAAGTGTGTTTTAGAAAATTTATTATTTTTCAAATGATTTAATTTTGAAGTAAGTATTTCTCAAATTTATTATAGTAGTAATTATTAAAAGTGACTTAGTATTTTGTTTTATAAAGGATAAAATTTAGTGTTATATTTTATAAGTAGCTTTATTTTAAATATTCTTAAATTATATATTTTAAATAAAGTGTTAAAGTAGTTTTTAAATGTAAATGTTTAAAGTATATTTTATAATATAGTGTTTTAAATTATTTTTAAATCTTAAGTGTTTGTACTTGATGATTTCAGTGGAAATATAAAATATTGGGAAATTATTTCCATGAGAGAAAGATGGATTAAAACCGTTTTCAAAAGGGTTGAAAAGTGGAAATATATCTTGCGAAGTATTTTGTGAGGTAAATAAATAATTTGGAAAATTATTTATTGTTTGATGGATGTTTGTGAATGTTAATTGATAGTTAAATCACCGACTATCAATATTGGCCAAAGCGTTGATCGTTTCGAAGAGACCGAGATCGGGATTTATCTCCCGAAAACCACTTCGATCCGGTTTGTATGATTTCGTAGGGAAAACGAGTTCGGAGTCGAAGATGGAGCAATGAAGTGCAAGGGTTAATCGCTACTAATCCTGAGGGTGATTCCAAAATGGATGTAGTAGGAGTAGTGCCTTCGGTTCCGTTCAAACCCGGGACGGACTTGTATGGATGAATGCTCTCAGAACACCGTCAGGTGGACGATGAGCATTCTAAGAGATGTGTTCTAAAAAGGTAACGCTTAGCCTCAAGCCTCATCAACCGGGATTGACTGAAAATCAGGTGTTATGCAGCAAGGCTATGTGGGTAGCGCCCATTAGGGTGAGGTCATCCCTGTCTAGATGTCCCTTTTTATTTCGGCTTAGTGGTGCGGTTGCTGATCCCAACCGTGGTGTGATCTTACTCGGAATTATCTAGTAAGGGGTAGTTCTGGTGTTCTGTTGCAGGGGATCGGGCGTGGTCCTTGGTACGCTGATCTAGACCAGGTACTGTGACAGGTGGTACCCCAGTGCCTAGTCATTAGTTGGAAATCCATTCTCCCTACGTGCCTTTACGGTTTTGTTTGTATACCTATTAGCTGGAATTTAATAGATGTAACAATTTTGGCTATTTGAATAAGTATTTGTATATAGACACTATTATAATATAAGAGGATTTTGATAAAAAAGTGTTTTGGCTATCGTAAGGTAAAAAACCCGACATGTTTATTTGTGGTGTGGTCTTACGAGATGCTTTTGATTTCAAAGGGTTTTGGAAAACATTAATAATTTAATTGAGTGTGTTTTCTAAAGCTGGTTTTCCAGACTGACTCGGGTGTTATTTTATTATAATGCTCGGGTCAGACCGAGTATTATAGGTTACAGGATATGATGCCGTGGATCTCAGGAGACGAGCTGGATGGCGGGACGTATCACACGTATATGATGTATATTCCGTTGTGTTGTGTATGTTGTGTATTCTGTGTGGGACAAGTTATTGTAACTGTCCTGAATCGTGATGTTGATTGTATTATACTCTGATTCTGTACTCTGATGATGTAATGTATAAACAGATGTATTTTCTTTTGTGTAAAGATCATTTATTATCTATTAGATTTTATTCTGCTGCGTTGGTAAGATTCTGATGTTGTTTCTATTTTCTTCTTCTACCTCCTTCTTCTTTAATCTTGATGGTTCGATTTTTCGGTATGAAGAATCGGGTCATCACATTATTCAACATAAGTTTTCATTTTATTTCACTCAACTCCATAGTTAACATCTTTTCTTATATTAATAGAAATATTTAATTACATTTAATTTTATTGATTTCCAAATTGATTTCAATGGATTTAATAATAAGACGATAAGTAAAACAATATTTACATTTAAGTAATTTAAACACATTAAAAAACACATTCATAAATCTATTCAGTGTTGAATATTAAATTAATTACAGTGTTCAATTTCAACTGTAATTAAATCCAATTAATTATATTTTAATTCCAATAAATTGATTAAATTTGATTTCAATCTTTTATTCAATCATTTATTGTCAAACTGGTAAAACTAACAATAACTTACATTTTATTTTCTCAATATTCTATGGTTATTTCCATAATTTACATTAACATAACATTTAATTACATTTAATGTAATTTATTTCTAATTTGATTTCAACAAGTTAAACCAATAGGTAACAAATAACAATTGTCACCTTTAGCTTAATTTAATCACATTTATAAGTTGGTTGTCTACAGAATGTTATAATTATTTGCACAACACTAATTTTTATTCAATTACAATTTATTACATACTATTTCATTAATTAATACAACATTTAAATTATCAATTACTCTTTTAATCCAATTATAAATTAATACACACATTATTATAATTTATTTACAATCTATAACCAATCATAACTTTTTATCATTTCCATTAATTGGAATTACATTTAAAGTAGTTACAAATTACCTTAATTTAATACTATTACATTTCCTAGTTATTATTCCCATTAATAAATCTTAAATTTTTAAATTTCCCACATTAATTAAGTCACAAGTTTTTATTTTTTCCAATATTACATTATAAACCCACTCACAACTACTAAATTATCTTATGTTAGTTAAATTGAATTTATGGTGTGATTTGGAATTGATTTGTTAATGTTTGGTATATTTAAATTGTCATTCTAGTTAAATTTAATTTTTATTGCATTTAATCATCATTTTAATTTAATATTGAATTTAATTGTCAATTTAATAACTTTTAATGATAATCAGTTATCTATTGATGTTTATTGGTTGATTTGGGTGATGATTGTGATGTATGTTTAATTATTGATATTGGATGATTTGATGTTATATTTATATTATTATAACACTGCAAGTTCCCTTAGTTATTATTAGAATATCCCTACGGGTTGAAATGATACATACCCGAACGATCATATAGAATAGGAGAAAATCGTTATGGGTTGAAATGATAAACCCAAGTGATTTTCATTGATTTGGAATTTGGGATTGCGGGTTGAAATAATATATACCCGTAAATTTAAATTTTTGCAGATTGAATTGATAAATATCTGTATCACTTGACCATAGGGTAGAAAATTATATGCGGACACCGGATTATTTAAATTAAACGATTTTAAAACCCTTAAATCTTGAATTGGATTAAATGATATTTTGAAGGAAATTGATTTATATAAATTGAATTACTTTGAAAATCCAAGTTTGAAGGTTGGAATTGGAAATTGGTTTAAATCGAAATTCTAAATTATTTTAATCTATTTTAAATCTATTTAAAGTAGTTTAACCCATTTTAATCTATTTTAAATCTATTTTAGTCTATTTTAAACTATATTAAACTATTTTAATCTATTTTAAATTATATTAATCTATTTTAATCTATTTTAAATTATATTAATCTATTTTAATCTGTTTAAACTATATTAATCCATTTTAATCTATTTTAAACTATATTAATCTGTTTTAATCTATTTTAAACTATCTTAAACTATATTTTTTAAACTATTTTAAATTATCTAAACTATTTTTTGAATTTCAGGTTGTGTAAAGTGGAAGTTTTATATTTAAATCCTTGATTTTTAAGTAGAATATGATTAAATGATCTTATAACATAAGTAGGGATTTAAATGACATATTTGAGGAATATGATGATTTTAAATGAGGATTTAATCTATTTTGGGAAATGTGAATTTGAAAGTGATATGATTTCAAATGTGATATAATTTCGAAAGTAAATATGATTTCAAAAATGATATGGTTTTGAGAATATGATATTTTGATATAAATTATAAATCAGTTTTGGAAATGTAAAAGAACCGTCCGTTGTGAAATAAGCGTTTGGTTGTTAAAGAGACCGGGATCAAATATTGTCATACTCTCTGCCAATACCTAAATCCACTTTAACAACTGTGTATGTGGTGGAGATTCTAGAAATGAAGTAGGATGGTTTGGCGAATGATTCTATATGAGGTATTTACGTGACCCCGACTCCCATGAGTCAGCTAAGATGTGACTAAAACATGAGCTATACCTGGTCCAAGTGAGGTCATTCCTCTAATCGGACATGCTTCTTTGATACCATATTATTACTTTGTGATTGATTTGGTGGCCACCTTTGATTTTGATTTGGGAGTGTGTTTCGAGGTGGGCGGTGTAGCTGTTATGCGTTACCACCAGCCCGGTTCTGCAAAACGGTAGAGTCCTACCCTGGCATTGCCTCGAGTGTCGTGTTGACATGCCCTATCGCGCCTTCTACGAGTTTGTTTTGTACCATACCTATATAGTGCCCTCTGGGTAAACCTCATGTTTACGGAGTAGCTTACGATACTGTATAGACTATGGGATATATAAAATGTGTTAAGGGGGATATGGATAACACCTTAACGCTATTTTAATGCTTTACTTTACTGTAAACACTATTATAATAGCGTATTGTACTATGTATGCAGATAGTTTAACGGATCCTTAGGAGATGGAAATCCCGAACATCTCTTAAGTTACTGCACTCACGTTAGACACTGGATAGGAGATGTCAAACCCCATAAACGTCTCTGATGCCGCTACACTCATATTTATTTACTGTTGATTTAACTTACATAAGATCTTTTAGTTCTGAGTTGAGTGTTTTGTCTTTTCAATTCGTTCGGGTCAGTCTGAGCTTTTTAGTGTATCGAAGACTGTTTTTGGAGGACGAAGACGAAGATTTAGTACTACTATTATTTATTTCATTTATTCCACTGCATTACTTATTTATTACTACTACATATACTCTGATTCTGTATTGTAAAGGTGTAATCAAATGTTATTTGTAAAACAACTTCATGAACTGTTTATATGATTATTATATTTTGTTATTCCGATGTGAGATTTTGTGTTGTGTTTTCTTTATTTCTCTGCTTTTTCTTATTTACCCCATAACCATCTACCCTTTTGAATGGTTTGAGTCTGATATGTGTGGTTTATCGTCGATTTAAACCGTCCAAAAAGGTGGGTCGTTACAACTTGGGAGGTTGGAGGAGCTTGGCCTTGGCTTGGGAAGGTGGTGACTATGGGTTTAGGAGGTGGAGAGGAGGAGTTTGCACTTGGTTTTGAGGTGAAATACTATATTTTACTTTACTTTTTTCTAATATTTTTCCATTACTTTCCTAAGGCATGGAAGCCATGAAAGTGGAGAGAAGAACTTAAAAATGGAGAAAAAGAAGAGTGGAAAAGGTGAAGAAAGTGGGTTGCTATTAATAGGAAAAATTTGGAATAAAATATTATTATGTAAAAAGACCAAAATACCTTTACTTCAACTTAAAGTAATCTCATTTCTTTCAACACTTATCATCACCATTTCACATCACTCTTTATGTCTTAATCACTTAAGAATTAAGTAAAATAAAGTAAGATTTTATTTAGATTTGATTTTAACACTTTTGTCATTCTGTGCTTACTTTTTACATTGATACTCTAGTATTTTTTAAGTATGTTTAGTAAAAGTAAACTTGATTAGTGAATTAACTAATACTTATACTATTTGAATATATGTTCATAAATAAGAAAATAAAGGTGCAACAACGTTGCGACAACTTTAAATCGATAAAATGTTGATTTTTGTCAAAATGTTTTACGGTCACATTTTGACGTTTTTGTTAAACTATTTATTTATGTAATACAAATTTAAAAAAAATTGTATTTTGCTATTTAAAAATATAAACACTTATAAATTAATTAAAATAATTTATTTAACCATTGAAACTTACTTTTCTGAAATCGGCATTTTGTCACTTTTGTCGATATAAGCAAATGTTCCTATTTTTATGTATATTTCTATTTCAAAATCCTATCTAATATTATTGGAATCATAAAATCTTATATATTTTATATTTAAAATCACTTTAAGTATTATATTTAGAGGTGGGCAAATTCTGGGTCGTTACATTTATTTTCATTATAAAACCTATATATTGAATATTTAAAATTAAATAAACATTCACAAACCAAAGCAGTGAAATTCTAGGTCGTTGCATTTATTTTCATTATAAAACCTATATATTGAATATTTAAAATTAACTAAATATTCACAAACCAAAGTAGTGAAATTCTGAGTCGTTACATGAATACTATGTTTGTTGGCTTATAAAGGTTTTGTGAAATGACTCTTCGAATTGCTTAAGGTAGTATGAATAATCGGTTAAGTAATGACCTGAGGCAGTTGTGCAAAAGGTACGTTAGTAGTTTATTTATCATTCTTGAGCGATGAGAAGGTTTTAGACCTAGGCAAACTATAAGCTAAGTTTGTGGGTGATTGTACTATTGTTAAGTATTACTGTATGGTTGTTTGTGTTGGGATTTTGAGGACGAATTATTCTAAGGGGAAAGAATGTAATGACTTGGAGTTTCCCACACTTCATATTTAAATATTTGAGTTATTTAAATATTTGAATCTAGAACTTAACGTGACTAAATATGATTTTATAACCTTATTAGCCCCTTTATAATTAATAAATAATGATAGAAAATTTATTTTTGAATTTTTTTGCAAAAATATATACTTCGTACAAATACTGAAAATGTGACGGGAACACATTTGGTTAAAAATCAACTTTTTCTTCAATACAAGTTGTATAAATATTTTGGAACTTGCATAGTAATATGACAGCATATTAACAACATAAAACCTCTCTTTAGCTAATCAAACTTGTTAAAACTAAGTAAAGTTATAAGGCACTAAAGAACCCTTAAATCAAGACCTAATTCAAGGATAGTATGGTTTGTGTAAGGAGTATGGTTTGCATGTACTAAGGTATGGCTTTTTCATGTTGAAGTCTTTTTTCTTCATGGCTAAGGAAGGGCATCTTAGATCAGTTTTCATAAATTTTTATGGCTATAAATAAGTCGAGGGATTCTCTTAATTTCTCATCAATTCACAAACTCAAAAATCAATGTCTTCATCTTCTTCTTCCTTCTCTGTAACTTTCTAAAAATCATATCAAGCTAACTTCTTTCTCATCTAAACTTTCACAAATTTCTTGTATCATCATTAGGACATGCTTTCCCATCTAACAAGTGACGAAATGATGGATTTATAAGGAGTTCCTCCCTTGGGCCGGGAGCTATGATGGGGAAGGATGGCTTGGTCGTGAGCAAAGGTGGAGGGTGGAGGTCATGGACATTTGCTTGGGTTGTATGAAGGAGGTTTTTATTCTTGCTTGAATGTTGGTAGGAAGATGGTAGTGTTTGTTTGGGATAAATGCGAGTTACCTTAACTACAATGAAAAACAATAACTTGACAAATTGCTCGTTAAAAACTTGTTAATTTGGTTGCTAAAAACTATGATAATAGACCCTAAATAAGTAAAGTTATAATCCATATTTATGTGTTTTGTATAACATGTTATTTGTGTAATTGTTGTACCTAGGAAGGTCTTTGTTTATGTGATTGAATGGAATTGAATATTGATTTAAATATGGAATTGTCCCTATAGCGATAGTCGTTATAAACGCACTTTGAATCCTCTTAACTTTAACATATATAATTTGGTGATTTATGAACTTATCTTTGTATAACTTGTTCTCCACGCTTTTATAAGTGTTTTGGATAGCGAGGAATTAGTTTGGAAAGTTGTGAAATTAATTGAATAAAGCTAAGAAAGTTTGAAGTAAAAATAATCATTATATCGACATTTTTAAATTTTTAATTTTTGGAAAATAACGTTTATTTTTGTAGAGACTTCCTTAAGGGTTTCTTTACTATTTTAACATGAAAATAATATATTATTCTTAGTGAAAATTGGGGTCACATCCCTAAAACCAAACGTAATACACAAAAACTCCTTCCGTTCGAAACTTTATAAATCCGGTCCCTATTTTTGTTTCAGCTTAATTCTTTGCCATAAATACCCTCGTTTAGTTGTTGCAGTTTTGTGATTGCAGCCAATATTTGAAATCTACGTTTCCATTTATCGATCTACTTTGTGAAATCATATTTTGCTGATAATTACATGAATTATTGTCATATTCTTTTTTTATCAATTACATGAATAATTGCTGATAAGAATGCAACTATTTTGAATATTTGCAGCAATAAATGCAATATTTGAGAATAGTTGCATAAATTGTACGCAATAGTTGCAGAAATGTCTGCAACTATATGCATTAGTTGCATACATTTCTGCAACTATTTGTAATAGTTGCATTTCTGCAACTACACCATATAGTTGCAGAAATGTCTGCAACTATATGCAATAGTTGCAGACATTTCTACAACTACACCATATAGTTGCAGACATTTCTGCAACTATATGCAATAGTTGCAGACATTTCTGCAACTATACCATATAGTTGCAGAAATATCTGCAATTATTTGCAAATTTTGTTAATTTGGAAAAAAAATCAAAAATGTTCAATATTTGCTGAATCGTCTACAAATATTTGAAATAATTGCACCTTTAATACAAATATAAATTTTTGGTATCAACAATGGATCTCATTTTAAAGATCTTAAAATTTGTGATTTTTTGGTGAAAACGGTATGTTGATTCGGTTTTTGTAAATAAAGTTATACACGTTTGAAAAGTAAAAAACATAAAGGGTATTTGGGTCTTTTTGCGTGCGCGAATTTGAAAATAGGGAGCGGAAACGTAAGTGTTGGTTGTTAAGGATGTTTTCTCTATTTTAAAACTTATTAGGGATGTGAGCCAAACTTACCCTTATTCTTATTGTAAAATTTTTGAAACTTAAATGATTTGATAGCTAGTTGAATGAAGTGGCCAATGTTATAGCGAAATAGTCGCTATACGAGCACTTAAGAAAAATACCTTATTTTTGAAAATTTCAATAAAATAATTAAAAGTTATTCTTTATGATTTTACTTCATGGTTTTTATATACCCAAAATATAATAACTATTGTAAAAATAATGGATCAAAAATCATTTGTTAAAATGTCGAAAATTAGGTGCAAATTTGTAGCAAAACATGTAAAAAAAACATGCAACAAAACTTTAAAAAGCGTTTCTGGAAATGCTATTTTTGCTATATAAACTATAAATTGTGTAAAAATGATATTTAAATTAAGTATTTTTCTCTAATCCTTTTAGAGTTGTTTTCTAACTTATATTAGAGTGTTTATAAAGTGGTTTCAAGATAAAATGTATTTTTAATAATTAATTATGAATTCTTAAAGTAGGTGGCTTTTAAAAATAAAACATGTTTATTTTAGTTTTTCTGTCAATTTCAAACTTTGTTATTTTTGCATAATATTCTACATAGATAATGATAATATATATTTTAGTAGTTTAAAAGTGTTTAACATATTAATAAGTATTTTAAAGGTATTCCTATATACATATATACAAGTTTTAAAAAGTAAGTTAAGTATTTTACAAATATAATAGAGGAAGTTTGGATTTTAACACGTAAGTTACAATAAATGGTTTTGTAAAATTACTTAAAACATTATTACCTTAATTATTAAGTGTGGATATGCTTTGATCTCTAAATAAATGTTTTAAAATTAATGATAAGTATAGAAATGGTTTTGGGTTATGATAAACAATGTTTTAGTAACATTTGTTTTTAAACTTTATCATTAATTATACTTAGGAGTGTAATTAGATATTTACTAATGAAATTATAGTAGATAAATATAAGTAAATGGATTTGGGTATGTTGTGACAAACTTTTGAGTAACAAATGTCTTTAACCCTTAAATGTAATTAAATCTTTAAAACGCAAGTTTTAAAGAAAATGGATAAGTACAAATGAATGTTTTGGGTTTGTGGTGACAATGTTTTAAACAACAATTGTCTTAAACCCTTAAGTATAATTAAATCTTTGAAAAGCAAGTTTAAGGAGAAAGGTTTTTAAAGTATGAAATGATTTGTGTTCGTTGTGACAATGTTTGAGTAACATTTGTCTTAAGCCCTTATAAATGTACTTATTCCTTAAAAAGAGAGGTTTAAAGATAATGATTAAATATGATGTGTTTTGGGTAAACAATGTTTTAGTAACATTTGTGTAACATCCCGTATCAGGAGGCCAAAAGCTAAGCACTATAGATGCTGCAGTCATCCATAGTATTAACTTCTAGTGACAAAATATGGAAATGCTAATGATATCCATAATATCAGAAGCACTTGAATATGAACAAAATCACAGATTTCCAAAAACAACATTTTACTGATTACATTTCAAAAAAATTTGTATTCAAGTTACAAAATCCCATATCATTTTCCAAGTAATGATTAATTATAATCATTACAAAAATACGCCAAGAGTGACATACGACGATGCCCCATGTTGACCAAAGAAATATAGACATATCTGACTTAACACACTGTGGAAATAAATAAAACAATCTGTAACTCCTAATGAGCTATCCGTCATCCACCTGCTTATCTTCGGAAGCTTTATTCGCCAAAAGACTAAAACCTGAAAATCCTTAACCCTCAGCCTACTCAAATAAATTTTGAGCACCCGAGAGTTTAAGGGGAAACAAAAAATTCGAGTCACACATAAAGCCTGGTGTGATTAATTCTGTTACATCTCGGTTTACTGATATTAAGTGAGACCACGCCGCTTAGCGGAATGGGTTTCCCCTCACTAATATCCTCTTTAAAACATATATTTTGCAAATCCTTTCCTGCAACCAAATTGGTTAATCGAACCGATTATATCTAAATATCAATATCCTTTATGCTAATAAATGAATTATATGTCCATAAAACAGGTAATAAGTGGACTATCTATCCACAACATAATAGCAAGGTCTGTTATGCTAACAAATGAACTATCTGTCCATAAAACTGGGCTGACTGCCCGTAAACTCGACTAACTGTCCGAATCTAAATGGACTAATTGTCTGTATCATTTTCTTAGGGTTAACTACTCTTCATCTTTTTCCTTGAAAAAGTTTTCGAAATGGTTTAACCTTTTAAATCATACTTATATAAGGAAAATATTTTCTTAACTAACCCGCCTTTTCGACCCTTGAAAATTGACATAAACATGCTCATTGTATAACATGCCGAACGATCGAGTACCGGAAATACAAATTGTTGAGGGAAAAGAAAGTAGGCGGTAGAAAGAAGAAACTAACAAAAACAGAATCTCACAGCGGGCGGAATAATATATAATATCAATAGCTCTTTAAACAAATCAAAACCTATAGCAACCCGTAAATCCGTACCCCTTGAATCGACACTATTCTCCAACATATCGACTCAAGTGAACGGAAATACGAACCATTTGGGTTAGAAGAAGGAGGAGGTAGAAGAAAAGAAAACAACACAACAGAATCTCACATCGCAGCGGAATAAAATATAATAGATAATAACTAATCTTTACAGAAAGAAAACTATATCTTTTTATACATACATCATCAGAATACAACATCAGAGTACAATACAATCAACATCACAATTCAGGACAGTTATAATAACTTGTCCCATATACAGAATACACAACATACACAACACAGCGGAATATACATCATATACGTGTGATACGTCTCGCCATCCAGATCGTCTCTGAGCTCCACAACATCATAACCTGTGTTAACGCTAAAAATTGAACGCTAACACCCGATGTGTGTAATAAAGTTGTGAAAGCACCACCCGTGATACGGGAACAAGAAATAAGCGGTAAAATAGCAGAAAGCGGTAAAAGACAGTGATTTTATAGTGGTTCGGCTTGTAATTAAGCCTACGTCCACTTTATATTCTTTTATTGCTGATTTCGATTACAAGTTGTTACAATATACTGCAAATACAATTCACTTCGATTCCAGAAACACTTTAGACTTGCAGCTCAAACGCTGATGTGAAAGAGGCTCTTTGAGTCCGTTTTGGATGTGCAAGATCTTTCTCGAAGCTTCATGTGATGTCTTGAATGTTTGGAGCTCTTCAAGTGTTGGATGAGTTGAGCATTCTGCAGAGTAACGGTGCTTCAGAGAATGATCCAAAAGTCCCCTAAATGTTGGAGCTTGGGTGTATTTATAGGGTGGAATCTGGATAGGAATTTTCCCCCAAGTCCTAGGTCGTGTACGACCTAAGTTAGGTCGTAAGTCGTGAGCGACCTAAGTTAGGTCGTGTACTCGGGACTTAGCAAGTCAGCCTGATGAAGCTGCACTCGGCCTTATCTGAAGTGGTAGGTCGTAAGCGACCTAAAGAGTAGTTGCAGGAGTTCCAGGTCGTTGAGCTGCTTTGTGAGGTTAGGTCGTGAAGCTTTAGGTCGCTGAAGACTGGAGTCACTAGGTCGCTAACTTCTTAGCTCGTTAAGTCATCTCTGTAGTTAGGTCGTGAATCCCTTAGTCCGTTAGGTCGTGAAGTCCTTTAGGTCACTAGGTCGCGAACCCCTTTAGGTCGCTAGGTCGCGAAGCCCTTTAGGTCGTGGAGTTTTAGGTCGTGGAGTTTTAGGTCGTGGAGTCCTTTAGGTCGCGGAGTTTTATGTCGCTCGAAAACTAGGAGTTAACATTTGCCCCTCGAAGTATACACCTAGGTCGTAGGTCGTGTGCTTCGATCTAACTTTGCTAGGTCGTGAGCGACCTTAAAACCGAGCTAACTCGCGCGCCTATTCGCCTTCCTTTCTTAGCCTTCTATAAATTAGTTAGGTCGCTCCTTCCTCCCTACCTTACTGCTCCGATCCCTTACCGCCATTGACGAATCTTCAAATTTTCGAAGACGAATTCAATCTAATTACTCGTCGATTCATCTATTCAACCCATACTACGTAAGTGAACTCATCTTCTATTCCACCATAACCGCTGATCAATCGTGAATCCATGTTTCCCGACTCGAGTCCAATTTCATGTGTCTTGCTGCATTCTGAGTGATTATTACATTCGACTTCTGATCGTCGTTTAATATGTTGTTGTGATTCATGAAGGCATGGTGATATTTATAATGGATCGGAGGGATTTTGGGAATCGATCTTTTTTTTGGGTGATTTGGTGGTGCGTGGAGATGAATGAAATTCATGAGGAGGATGATAGATTCTTTTGTAACGGCGATATCGGGTTATCGGGTCCAGTGAGTTGTTGCGTGGAGAGGAAGTCAGCGACCTATCAGATCTGGACAACCTAAAAGTTAGGTCGTGTTTGGAATTGTTTGCGACCTAAGTCTTACGACCTAAGAATCCTTGCGACCTAAGTGAACCCGAGCAACCTTTTGCAACCTAAGTAGTTTCCGACCTATGCTAGGTCGTGAGCGACCTAGGACTTAGAGAAATTTGCACCGCCTTGAGTTTTTTCTTACACAGTGCGACATAAGGAGGCTCCGACCTATGTTAGGTCGTGAGCGACCTAACACTTGGAAAATTGCACAGAACTTGACTGAATTTCGAACTGTTTGAACTGCTTGGACTTTGTTGAACTTGATTGTACTCTTTTACAGATTATACGAACCTTTAAAGCTGTCAACCTGTTAAATACAACATTTGTAAAAAACTGGGACGAACATACTTCCATTGACTGCCCACATCGAATGACAGATTAGTAGATAAAGAATAATCAACTTAAATGAACTGTGAGAACAAAATGTTGTAAACCAACCAATTCAAGTGAAGTATTAAAGCACAACTAAAATAGTTAATTAAAGCTGATTTGCTTGCATTAACACTGCACTTGAGTTTGAAATTAACAAGTACTGAAATCTTGTAATCGACCAATTGTCAACTAGTTTAATTTTAGTTGTGTTTGTTTTCTATTTTCATTAGTTCTGCACAACACTTCACACTTTTTAGGAAACGTGCACCTTTATATTTGAATATCCAGTTGATTGTGTAGAATGACATCTCAACAAGAAGATTCAGGACCAGTTGGAGAAGCTTTCCCGATTGCTAACCCACTGATCGATCCTCCAGAAAGAACTCCGACCACCCTGAGCTACAAAGTTTTCAGACAACTATGTATCCAGCTCGGGATTGCCGAATCAGATGCTACATTTCCCGGAGCAAATGACACTGCTGACAGGCCACCTCTCGGTTTTGTCGCAGTGAATCGTCAAATGTGCTTAAGTGGAGCTATCCCTCCCTTTAACGAATTTCTCCGAGAACTTTTTCTTCGATTAGCTATCTCTCCCTTCCAGCTACACCCCAATGGTTATGCTGTTTTGACGGGATTGTGTGTTCTGTTTAGGAGGACGCTCAACCGTCTTCCAAGATTCGATGAGGTTTGCTATTTGTGCACCTTTGCTAAGAACAAAGATCACCCTTCAATCGTGCTTGTAAGAGGCGCCAGAAACCGAAAATTGATTTTGGATTTGCCCGATAGTGCTCATGGGTTTCTAAGTCAATTCTTTTTCGTTCGTTGTCCTCCAGGATTCTATGCCATTTGGAGAGTCGGAAGTAAGATTGCCTTTCTCTGTTCATCTCATGAGCCTCTCGAAACTCGAATTATCAAATGCTTAACTTCATTTTCTACTTTTTGCAGTACTTCCTCCTCCACTTAGAAATACTAGCCTCAAATCAATCTTTGAAACTTTGAATGTTGTGGCTGCTGAAGAAAGAAGCACCAAGTATTTGTTGAAAGATGAGCTTTTGCATCAGTTCGAACTTCTGCATTCTTCCTGTTCTATTCAGCCTCATGAAGTTCCTGATTCTCCATCAAAGACATCAGATGCCCCAGCCCCTGCCGAAGAGCTTACACTGAAAGAACCCACCACTGAGGCTTCACTGGTGAAGTGCTCTGCTTCTACTGATGTTGTGGGGTCGTCCAGCAAGTTAATACTTTCTCCAGTTATTAAAGAGGAAGAAAACCCTCAAACTTCTGAAAAGACGGCCGATATGGAAGTTGAAAAAGAGAGTTCTGCTGGGCATCACGGCGATGACACTTTTGATAATTTGAGCGATATAATGATAACTTCTTAGGAGCTTTTTAAAGACAACATTTTAAAAGCGATCTCTCCTGTTATTGAAGCGACTTCTTCCTTGCGACAAACTACGACACCTTCTACACCAGCTGTCTCCATTCCCACACCACAGAGTGGTTTGTAGTCTGATGTGCATAGTTTGCACGCTGCACACACTTAGGATGCTTAGCACTTTTATGCACGTAGCTTCTTCGACCTGAATATTCTTAAGAATTGTCTTTTCTTCAATTTCAGGTTCTTTGATGGGGCGAAGTGGCTCATATTATGATGAATTCCGACGCTTTGGAGGGCGTGACACTTATGATTACAGACGCTATCTCCCTATTCGTAGAGAAACTGACGAGGAGCGAGCGGACAGAAAAGCTCAAGAGAGACAAGCTTATGATGAGCAACAAAGGAGGAGGGAAGAACACCACGATTCCTCTCAAAGAGATGACGCTTCCCATAAGAGAAAGTCACACGACGATAGAGGAAAGAGCAAAATTTCTAAAGATCCCAGTAAACGGGCTAGGCTTAGTGAAAAGGACGCGTCTGCGATTTCTGAAAAGACTGATGCCCCTATCTCTTTTGATATCCCATCTGGCTCTCCTGCTCTAAAGAAATCCGACATTCAGGCGATAATTAGCAGGCCTCAATACCAAGTCAAAGATGCCCCTCCCAAACTTCAAAGCCGATTCCCGAATTGGTGCTTAAAAGGAGTGCGCTTCGATTTGGACTTGATACCGATCGACAAGCAAGCTATGCTCAAGAATCTTGATGCGGTCAAGCTTGATATTGAGAGGATGTCCCAATGGCAGAAACTTATCGATGAACTCCAAAGAGTCAACCACATGAATCTTGAAGCTATGCTGACTATGGAGAACGACAAGACGGAATGGGATAAAATTTGCAAGCAGCACGACGCGGAGATGTTGAGCATCGCCGACGATAATGCAAGACTTGAGTCTGTAGTTAAGAAACTCAAGGAGGATCTTGCCACTTCCTCTGCTTCGCTTTCTCAGAAAGAGGAAGTTTTTCAAAAGCAAGTGCGGGATGCGCACGCCGCTCAAAGGGACGCTGAGATGAAATTTGAAGCTGAACGGCATATTACTGAGAAATACCACAAGGAAAACGCTTAGCTGCGGGAAACAGTCAACTCCCAGAACATGGAGATCGAAATGCTAAAAGCTCGACTTCTTAAAGTTGAGAAAGAGCGCGATGATGCGGTTGCCGGACAAGTTGCAGCCGAAGAGTCACACGAGGCAACCAAAGTCAGCATCGACTCTACTTTATTTGACTTTTACATGCACAGTGTTCTGGGTTGTGGTAGTCTTTCATTCTTGGGTCCTAAATATGAGATTACACTGGCCGAAGTTTGGGAGGCCGTACTTGATATGTTTGCTGGCTATGAGGAGGCAGATCTTGTAGCGCTTTATCTGGATGATGAAGCACGTGCTGCGCTTGCTAGAGGAAAAGAGCAGCTTGCTAGGGAACGAGCCGAAGTGGCAGGAGAGGAGTGTTTGGATAAAACGCCTTTAACCGACCCTGCTCATCTTCCGGCTTCAGTTGACCCTGACATTATCGGCTCTAGTTCTTATTCTCCACCTCCTGCAAAAGCCGAAGTTAAGACAACAACTACCGAGCCTCCCACTACTCTAGTTGAGGAGAAGACCCAAGACGACGCCGAAGCTGAAAATTTTGAAATTGACGTAATTAAACCAACTTCTCCAGGTAACTTTGATTCAGATCTGGCTCAAGTGGATTGCTCATTCGATTCAATTGAACTTGATGAATTTCTCGCTTATTACTTAAGTCCTGATGATCCAATATCTTCTCTTTTTTCGGAGAGTACTGATTTTAACTTCTTTTCTTCTGTAGTGGAAGCACCAAGCATTGTGCACTCTCCTCTCTTCCAGCTGTTCCTCCTCCATCCCTTCAAGTCACTCCTGGCTTCTCATCCAGGGTTGCAGGAAGAACAGATAGCAGCCCTTCAAGGCTTAGAGGATCCACCTGCTTCCCAAGAGCAGAAAGCGGAAGAGACGGAGGACAGTGAGAATACTCCGGAGCAATCATTTGATGATGACACAAAGCTTTCCATGTTGCTCACTCTAGGAAGTGAGTCTTCTTCGAAGAGGAAGGGGAAGCGTGCAATAATGAGGAGGAAGAAAAGCACTTCTACTGGAGAAGACCAAGCAAAAGAAGATCCGACTACTCCTCCTTCTCCAACCCGTCCATGCCGGATTCCGAAACTAACCATCAGGCCGGGCAAGAGCTCCAAAGGTGGCGGGAAGAAGGAATAATAAGCTGGATTTTCTACTTCTTGTTTTGCTTTTTGCATGTATCGACCGGAGATTGTGCGGGTACCGGTCCCCGCTTTTTTGAGATCTGCACATGTAAAGAATTTTCACAGTATTGAATAAAATAATCCTTTTTACTTGTACAAATTCTTGTGTATGTGAGGATGCATTTATTTCTCATTATGATATAGAATATATGATTCTTTATTGGCTTTATATGGTACCGCAGTGAGCTCGTGATATGTTGGTTGAACGTTGTTTCTATTAATATAGTTATATGCCCCTGTATCATGGCTTACTGCAAATTCTGAAAAGACTTGTATTCTTATTTTAGAGAATAATTCTTCTGTTTTGAGGAAATATTATTCTGCTTTTAATAGAATACTTTTTGTATTGAAGAAGTTTTTACTCTCTCTTTTTCCAAAGAACACTTCAACTTTCGGGGATAATCACTTTTATTTGTTAAAAAGTGGATTTTCCTACGCAGTGAAGTGAGCTTTTGAAGAATGTTTTGTCCTCTTTGTCAGTAAATTATATTTTATCGTTGAACGGATTCACAGGACAGTCATTGGCTATTTTACTGCATATTTGTTTGTACAAATAATCATAAGTATTCAGCTGCAACTGTTAGTGGTTTCATCAACGAAGTTTTTGGATGTGCCTTGTTAAAGGGGCTTTTATTTGTCTTAGTGCTTCCCTAGAAGGCTTTGTGGTCTCCGAGGAGAAGCATTTTTTTGGTCTCCGAAGAGAAGCAATTTTGGTCTCCGAAGAGAAGAAATTTTGGTCTCCGAAGAGAAGCAATTTTGGTCTCCGAAGAGAAGCAATTTTGGTCTCCGACTCTGGTGAAGTGGGTCTCCGAAGAGAAGCATTTTCCACTTCAAGCTCGGTGAAGTGTGCCCCCGAAGAGGTCTTTTGTTTGGTACTTCAAGCATGGTGAAGTGTGCCCCCGAAGAGGTCAATTTTGGTCTCCGACTCTGGTGAAGTGGGTCTCCGAAGAGAAGCATTTTCCAGTTCAAGCTCGGTGAAGTGTGCCCCCGAAGAGGTCTTTTGTTTGGTACTTCAAGCATGGTGAAGTGTGCCCCCGAAGAGGTCTTTTGTTCTCCGAAGAGAAGCAGTTTTGGTCTCCGAAGAGAAGCAGTTTTTGGTCTCCGAAGAGAAGCGGTTTTGGTCTCCGAAGAGAAGCGGTTTTGGTCTCCGAAGAGAAGCGGTTTTGGTCTCCGAAGAGAAGCGATTTTGGTCTCCGAAGAGAAGCGGTTTTTGCATTTCAACTCTGGTGAAGTGGGCCTCCGAAGAGGAGCATTTAACACTTCAACTTCGTTGAAATGTGCCTCCGAAAAGGTCTTTCTGCTCCTGAAGAGGTCTTCTCCGAAGAGTTGTGCCTCAAAGAGAACTTTGTTGCTTGTGTCCTCCTACCATCTGCTTCTTAGCGATTCCTTTTTACTCGTCCAAGTGCATGTTCCACTCTTTTTGCAAGGGGTTTTCTTGTTGTCAGAGGAGTGTGCTTTATTGTTGAGTGAATCCATGGAGCAGACGCAAGCTACTTACCGGATGTTTGTTTACACAAACGATCGCGATTAGTTAGCGTTAGCCTGGAACCTTCTCGTCAGGAAGGTGCCCGCTTTGGTGGAATCATTAACGATTTGTGAATAGCACCACTTTTGTGGCTTAACACTATCGAGTGATTCGTAGGAATCGCTGAGTCTTGTGATGTGTTGAATAGGTAAGCTTTGCTTTGATAGCCTGCAATATTAAATCGACATTTTAGCAATATTTTAAAGATATTTGCACATCGAAATAAGACAAGCATTTTATAGCATTAGGGAACACAAGATTTATAGTTCTTTATTATTGAATCACACTGATTTCTCAGCGGTTTACAATACAAAAGTTATACATCCACCATCATTTTACAAATTTAAGCAATGTTGTTAAGTAAAACATGGATGCAAGTAATTGTTGTTCCAGAATCTCCAGAGAGAGTGAAAGATGCCCCAGCCGCAGTTTTGTGGGTAATTAGCAGTCGTCCCAACTTTCGCTTGCTGGGTGTGGACCCCTTGTGACAACATTAATGACAAGCTTTTCGGACTCTTGCACTGCTGTGTTGTTGCGAGAGCCGGATTGAAGGGTAGGATGTTGTTGCCCCTGAATGGATGAGGTTGGATCGACTCCGCTTTTCTTCACATATTGTTGAAGTTTACCATGTTTCAGCAATTCTTCAATCACACTTTTTAACTGGCGACATTGGTCAGTGTCATGGCCAGGTTGATTGTGAAATCGGTAGAATTTCCCGTTACGCACTACACCTCTTCTCATCCCAGGTGGCTTAGGATAATTGACAACATCTTTCGTTGTGAAAAAGATATTTTCCGATGTGTCAGTTAAAGGAGTAAAATCTGAAGGATTAAAGCGGTGGAGTTTCTTCTCATTCCCTTGGTTCTTTCCTCCGTCATTTTCCCTTTTCTGATTCCCAGAATCTCTCTTGTTAGAAGCAAGATCATTATTGTTGTCCTTAGCTATCACCACCTTTGCTGGTGCGGAAAGGTTTTCTAGGCGCATGAATTCATCAGCCTTTTTATAAAAAATTCAAGCGAGTTCGGTTCTTTCACCTTTAGCCATTTTCCAAATTCACTTGATTTATCGACGGCTCGCATCAAGTAAGTCAGGATCATACGCGGCTCTGCATTATCCACTTTGGCTAGAGCTATATTGAAACGGCTCAGGAAAGATTTGATTGATTCTCTGAGAGCTTGTTCAAGACTAGACAGTGACATTATATCCTTAGCTTTTAAAGCATACAATCTGAACTGTTCTTTGAACTTTTGCGTTAAGTCGGAGAATTGATCTACAGACCGAACTGGTAGCTTCGTGAACCAAAGTAGAGCCACACCTTCCAAGTACACTGGAAAGTACCGGCACTTAATCTCATCTGATGCTCTTGCACCGGTCATATGCCAGTCGTACTTGTATAGGAAATGATTAAGGTCAGTCGTTCCATTATAGGCCGGGATTGTCGGAGGTGTGAATTTCCTTGGAAATTCAACTTTCAGGATTCTCTCGGTAAACGGAGTTTTACTTGGTGCAAATCCCCAGTCATTCTCATTTTCTTCCCTCTGCATACTCTCTTTCATGATTCGGCCAACCATCTCTGATAGGTACTCTTTATTGTTCAGAGACATCGCTGGGCAGGCATCTGAAGTTGGCTGCGGCCTTGAACCTTCAGCTTTGAAAGGTGGCATCTCGGTAAAGGTTGTTTCATGGTTTTCTGGCTGATTATTTGCCCCAAGCAGAGCGTTCAATCTGTCCATCATCAAAGCGTTTTGAGCTTCAATTTGTTGGTATAATCCAGACACTACATCGTCTAATTCAGCCCTTGTGACTCCGACGGTAGGAGTTGCCTGGTTTGCTGTTGGGGAAGCGGAGGTTCCTGCATGAGCATTTCCGGATCTGGCAGGTCTACCTCTTCTTCCAGGAGCCATTATTTCAATTAGACTTCTGATCTTCAAGGAGATTCTTTCAACAAGTCTTTGCGAAGTAATGGTGAGAAGATTCCTGAGTTGGGTTCTCAGTGAAAGCACCAAAATGTTAATGCTAAAAATTGAACGCTAACACCCGGTATGTGTAATAAAGTTGTGAAAGCACCACCCGTGATACGGGAACAAGAAATAAGCAGTAAAATAGCAGAAAGCGGTAAAAGACAGCGATTTTATAGTGTTTCGGCTCGTAATTAAGCCTACGTCCACTTTATATTCTTTTATTGCTGATTTCGATTACAAGTTGTTACAATATACTTCAAATACAATTCACTTCGATTCCAGAAACACTTTAGACTTGCAGCTCAAACTCCGATGTGAAAGAGGCTCTTTGAGTCCGTTTTGGATGTGCAAGATCTTTCTCGAAGCTTCATGTGATGTCTTGAATGTTTGGAGCTCTTCAAGTGTTGGATGAGTTGAGCATTCTGCAGAGTAACGGTGCTTCAGAGAATGATCCAAAAGTCCCCTAAATGTTGGAGCTTGGGCTGTATTTATAGGGTGGAATCTGGATAGGAATTTTCCCCCAAGTCCTAGGTCGTGTATGACCTAAGTTAGGTCGTAGGTCGTGAGCGACCTAAGTTAGGTCGTGTACTCGTGACTTAGGAAGTCAGCCTGATGAAGCTGCACTCGGCCTTATCTGAAGTGGTAGGTCGTAAGCGACCTAAAGAGTAGTTGCAGGAGTTCTAGGTCGTTGAGCTGCTTTGTGAGGTTAGGTCGTGAAGCTTTAGGTCGCTGAAGACTGGAGTCACTAGGTCGCTAACTTCTTAGCTCGTTAAGTCATCTCTGTAGTTAGGTCGTGAATCCCTTAGTCCGTTAGGTCGTGAAGTCTCTTAGGTCATGAAGTCCTTTAGGTCGCTAGGTCGCTAACCCCTTTAGGTCGTGGAGTTTTAGGTCGTGGAGTTTTAGGTCGTGGAGTCCTTTAGGTCGCGGTGTTTTAGGTCGCTCGAAAACTAGGAGTTAACAACCTGTATCCTATAATACTCGGTCTGACCTGAGCATTATAATAAAATAACACCCGAGTCAGTCTGGAAAACCAGCGTGAGAAAACACACTCAATTGGATTATTAAAGTTTCAAAACCCTTTGAAATCAAAATCATCTCGTAAGGCCGCGCCACAAATAAACATGTCGGGTTTTTACCTTACGATAGCCAAAACACTTTCTTATCAAATCCGTCTGATATTATAATAGTATCTATATACAAATACTTATTCAAACAGCTGAAATTGTTACATGATTAAATTCCAGCATACTAGCCACAAAGTGGGTTCTACAAACAAAACCGTAAAAGGCACGTAGGGAGAATGGATTTCCAACTAATGACTAGGCACTGGGGTATCACCTGTCATAGTACCTGGTCTAGATCAGCGTACCGAGGACCAAGCCCGATCCCCTGCAACACAAAGCCGAAACTACCCCTTACTGGATAATTCCGAGTAAGATCACCCCACGGTTGGGATCAGCAACCACACCACTAAGACGAAATAAAAAGGAACATCTAGACAGGGATGACCTCACCCTAATGGGTGCTACCCACATAGCCTTGCTGCATAACCCCTGATTTTCAGTCATTCGCGGTTGATGAGGCTCGAGGCTAAGCGTTACCTTTTTAGAACATTTCATTTAGAATGCTCATCGTCCTCCTGACGATGTTCTGAAAGCATTCATCCATACAAGTCCATTCCGGGTTCGAACGGAACCGAAGGCACTATTCCTACTACAACCATTTTGGAGTCACCCACAGGATTAGTAGCGACTAGTCCTTGCACTTCACTGCTCCATCTTCGACTCCAAACTCGTTTTCCCACGAAAACGTACAAACCGGATCGAACTAGTTTTCAGAAAATAAATCCCGATCCCGGTCTCTTGGAAACGATCAGCGCATTGGCCAATATTGATAGTTGGTTATTTAACTATCAAATAACATTCACAACAACCATCAGACATAAATAATTTTCCAAATTATTTATTGACCTCAAAATATCTTCTCAAGATATATTCCCACTTTCAAACCTATTTGAAAACAGTTTTCAAACCACACTCTTCTCATGGAATAAATTCCCAAATACTTATTTCCATTGAAAACACCAAGTACAATTACTTTAGATTTTCAAAATAATTTAAAAACACTTTATTATAAAATACACTTTAAAACATTTAAATTGAAACTACTTTAATACTTTATTTAAAATTATATACTTTAATAATATTTAAAATTAACTACTTTATAAAATGTAAAACTACATTTTTATCTTTTAAAACATAATACCAAGTTACCTTTAAATATTTACTACTAAATTAAATTTGAGAAATACTTACTTTTAAACTTTAAACATTTAAAAATAATAAATTTTCTAAAACATACTTTAAAAACAACTTTAAAACCTTTAACTCATACTTAAAAGTTTGCTTTGGAAACGTACTTGGCTATCCAGGGAAATACACTTCTCTTTCACATCTTTTAAAATAAATCACTATTTATTTTTAAACAAATTCACCCATTTCTTTAATAAATTCCCACCGTGAATTTATTCTTCCAAATATCCACTGATATATTACTTCACTTTATAAACCCAGTTTATAAATTCCATAGTCTCGTTCTTCTTTTGAAATTCCAATTCCAAACACTTAATCAATTTTCAATTTGATTTTCAAAATCAACCTATTTTATAATAAATTCCTTTATTTACTCAAATTTATTCCAAAAACCATTAATTCCATTTATTCCAAACTTAACTTCTTAATTAGGATTTAAAATCTTATTTAAACTGGAATACCAATTTCATAAAATTCCTTTTTATTCCTTCCTATCCCGTTAAATTCTGAATTTAAAAATAAATCTTTTATTCCTTTAACTTAACATCACTTAAGTTTTTAAAATTTTGTTTATTCCCATTTATTCAAAAATCCTGTTTTCCATACTTGGAACTTGATTTATTAGAATTTAAAATCACTTTTATTCTTTTCCAATTCATTCTTTACTTTATTCAAATTCTCTATAATTATTTTACTTACGAATTCTCTCTTTTATCTTCTCATCAAAAATCTAATCTATATATTTTTGGTAACTCAGTATACCCAAATATATTCAATCAAATCATAGCATCCAATATTCCAATTATCAATATAATTCATCACAGAATATCAAATAATCATATCACAAAATTATCATAACAATCTAAATAATTTTGAGGAATCCAGTTGGATCCCTCCAATCTGTTTCCCTGCATCCACAAATGTTAGCACAATACCAATTCCACTTCGAGGTGGAATATCGTGGTATATGGGTTTATAAAATACCATCCGCTATTATGCGGCGCATAGGGTCTCATCCGCTATATAATGCGGGAAATCAATCACTCTAATATATATATACTACTATATATACTATACCACATCCTATCAATTCAGTCATTCAACAAATATTTTAAATTTAACTGTTTAAATTTAAATTTATAACCCAGATGAGTGAGATTAACTCACCTTTTATTTTTGTTTTGCAATCCACTTCAATATTGACTCGGTCTCCTTACGATCCAAGACCTTGTATAAACGATTCACAATTTATTAACATTTGAATTAACTAAAATTATTACTATTTATTTATTTAATTTAAACTAATGATTGGGTCTTAAACTAATAAGTGGATTTTAAACTAATTTTTCTTTTAAATAAATTATTTTTAATGACTGAAATAATTGAATAAGCTAATTAAATAAGTTAACCACCTTAATACTTATTTTTAAAATTAAATAATAAGTGAATATATATATTCCTTCCTTTGAAACTACATATGTATATATATATACACTTGTAAATAATCTTTACAGACGTAAAAATCAAATCTTTATATAAACCTCCATCATTTTGAAATTCCTATTTCTTTCCAAGACCATATATTTATTATTCCTATATATATATATATGTTTATTAAATCAAAACAGAATGGTTTCCACCTTATAGTAATAAATTTTTCCTTCTATATATATTTACATGTATTAACATTAAATTGAAAAAGCAAAAATGAATCTACAACATACCTCACTGCCGAAGTACCCTCTTGAGAATCCTGCCAACGGTTAGACCTTCGACCCACCATGTACGTGCCTCCACCAGTCAACTCGCGATTCAACGACATTATCTCTGACTCACGAACCCGTGCGCCTATCTGCTCTGACGCCTCCCCTCGTCGCCTCCTGATGCCGATTGAAATCAACCACAGCTCGATGCGACCACCCAGAATCGCCGCCACATCGCCCCTCGCTGCTTCGCCGAGGCCGCACTGTGCCTCCCAACGTTCGTGCTCACGCGATTTCGCCCCTGGGTCGACGAGTTTTGAAACGACCCGATCTTCCAAGCCGTAAAATCGAACCATTAGGGTTTAAAGAAGAAGAGGTAGAAGAAGAAAATAGGAAACAACATCAGAATCTCACATCGCAGCGGAACAAAATATAATAGACAATAACAGATCCTTACACAAATCAAAACTATATCTGTTTATACAATACATCATCAGAGTAAACATCATAGTACACATAACATACAACTGGTCTAAAATCATATCATGTCCTCAATACAACAGAGTACACAGCTAATCAACACAGCAGAATATATATACACAAGTACGGAAGTACGTATCTCCATCCGACTCGTCTCCTGAGCTCCACAGCTATAACCTGAACCTGTTAATCTCGGTCTGACCCGAGCATCATATAAAACAATACCCGAGTCAGTCTGGAATACCAGCGTGAGAAAATCACACTCAATTTATTATTAAAGTTTCAAAATCCTTTGAAATCAAAAGCATCTCGTAAGACCACGCCACAAATAAATATGTCGGGTTTTTACCTTACGATAGCCAAAACACTTTCTTATCAAAATCCTCTGATATTATAATAGTGTCTATATACAAATACTTATTAAAATAGCTGAAATTGTTACATTCATTAAATTCCAGCTAATAGGTATACAAACAAATATCGTACAAGGCACGTAGGGAGAATGGATTTCCATCAATGACTAGGCACTGGGGTACCACTTGTCACAGTACCTGGTCTAGATCACACTACCGAGGAGTACGCCCGCTCCCCTGCAACACAAGGCCGAAATCATCCCTTACTGGACAATTCCGAATAAAATCACCCTACGGTTAGGATCAGCAACCGCACCACTAAGCCGAAATAAAAGGGACATCTAGACAGGGATGACCTTACCCTCCAGTGGGAGCTACCCATGAAGCCTTGCTGCATAACCCCTGATATTCAGTCATTCCCGGTTGATGAGGCCTGAGGCTAAGCGTTACCTTTTAGAACATATCCCTTAGAATGCCCATCGTCCGCTGACGATGTTCCGAAAGCATTCATCCATACAAGTCTGTCCCGGGTCCGAACGGAACCGAAGGCACTACTCCTACTACATCCATTTTGGAAATATCCTCAGGATTAGTAGCGACTAGCCCTTGCACTTCACTGCTCCATCTTCGACTCCGAAATCGTTTCTACGAAACGTACAAACCGGATCGAAGTGGTTTTCGGGATAAACTACCGATCCCGGTCTCTTCGAAACTATCAGCACATTGGCCAATATTGATAGTCGGTTATTTAACTTTCAATTAACATTCACAACCATCCATCAAACAATAAATAATTCTCCCAAATTACTTATTTATCTCAAAATATCTTCGCAAGACATATTTCTATTTTCAACCCTTTGAAACAATTCCAAAACAGTTTCCTTCCATGGAATGCATTTCCCAAATATTTATTTCCACTGAAACACCAAGTACAAAATACTTTTAGATTTTTAATATAATTTAAAAAAACACTTTACTATAAATATACTTTAAAATATTGAAATTTTAAACTACTTTAATACTGTATTAAAATATATACTTTAAGGATAGGGATTTTTAGGCTCAAGGAAAAAGTTAGAGAAAAATTTAGTTTCAGGGACAAGAAGTTTGTTTTTTAGGCTGAAGGACACTTTTTAGTGTAAATCACAGAATGATAGTTGTAACTATCATTTTCAGTTTACACTAAAAAGTATCCTTCAGACTAAAAAGCAAACTTGTTGTCCCTGAGACTAAATTTTTTTGCAACTTCTTCCTTGTGCCTATTTACCTGTTAAGGATATTTAAAATAAAACCAATTTATAAATATAAACTAAATTTCCCTTTAAACATATTACCAAGTCACTTTTATATATTTACAACAATAATAGATTTGAAAATACTTACTTTAAAAATTTAACGTTTAGAAATAATAAATTTCCTACACATGTTTTTTAAAACATATTAAAACTTTTAACCAATATTTAAAATTGCTTTGAAAATGTACTTGGCTATCCAAGGAAATACACTCCTCTTCACATCTTTAAAAATAAATCAACATTTATTTTTAAACCAATTCATATCCCTTTATAAATTCCCACCTTGAATTTATATTTTCAAATATCCATTGATATTTTATTTTACTTTATAAACCCAGTTTATAGATTCCAAAATCTCACTTCTCTTTAAAATTTCAAATCCCAAACACTTAAATCAATTTACAATTGATTTCCAATTCACTTTATTCTGAAATAAATTTTCTTACTTCATTTGTCCAAAATTCATTAATTTTCAGATTTTATTTCTTAATTATGATTTAAAATCTTTTTAACAAAAAATTTCAATTTCAGATTTCCAAAATTCCTTCTTATTCCTTAATTAAATTTAATCCTTAAATTTAAAAATAAATCCTTTATTCTTTAAAATAATATCACTTTAGTTTAAAATTTATTATTTCCCATGTTAATCCCAAATTCCCCTTTTTCCTCATATTCAGAATTAATTTATTTGAAATTTAAAGTTACTTTTATTCTCCCAATTTCATTTTCCAATTTATTCAAACTCTCCACAGTTATTTTACTTAAGGATTTACTCTTTTATTTCTTTTCAAAAATCCAATTCTAGAGATTTTGATAACTCAGCATATCCACATAGATCCAATCAAGCCATAACATCCAATTATTCATATAATTCATCACAGGATATCAATATTCATAACACAGAATATAAAACAGTCTAGATAATTTTGAGGAATCCAGTTGGATCCCTCCAACCTGTTTCCCTGTATCCATAGACGTTAGCACAATACCAATTCCACTTCGAGGTGGAATATCACGGTATATGGGATTATAAAATATCATCCGCTATTATGCGGCGCATAGGGTCTCATCCGCTATATAATGCAGGAATATCAACTCCAATATATACATATTCCAATATATATATATATATTGATATATATTACTATATACTATCATATCAGATCAATCCAATCATTCACCAAATATTTAAATTTAACTTTTTAAATTTAAAATAAAACCAGATGAGTGAGATTAACTCACCTTTAATTACGTTTGCAGTCCACTTCATTATTACCTTGGTTTTCCGATTTATGACCTTGAATAAACAATTTATATGATTTATTAATATTCGAAACAAATCGAACAACCCAATTACATATATTTATTTTCTTTTGGAACTTCATATATAAATTTATAAAAATAATCTATGTAGATTTTTGAAATCTAACCTTATATATAAATTTCTATATTTTCCAAATCTAAAATAATTTCTGTTTACCTATATATGTATATACATTATATAAATCCATAATTTATAAATTCCTATACTTATCATTCTCTAACAACTAATTGCCATTTTATAATTTAATTGTCTAATAATTTTATTTTAACTAAAAATTTTCTTTCTTAAAAATCTTTTAGTAAATAAATAAATGAGTTAATTTGAACAAATAAATCAACAAATCCATTGTTTCTAACCTATATACACATATATACAGAAGTAGGTTTTCTTCACTGTAATATTTTGTTATTATTTTTTTAAATAAAACTAATTATCCCCTTATTTCAATCCTGTAACATCCCGAAATTTTCGACTTTCGAAAATTCAACATCGATACTCACTTTATCGACTGCTGAGCCATCGAATGCCGGAAACCCGAAAAGTTATGGTTTTAAGAAAGAAGAAAAGGTAGAAGAAGAAGAAAGCAGAAGGAAGAGAGTAGAAAAAGAAAAGAAGAACAACACATCAGAACAGAAAACAATATCAGAATCTCACATATCGCAGCGGAACAATATATAATAGATAAATGAATAATCTTTAAAACAAAGAAATTTATCAGTTTATACATACATCAATCATCAGAGTCAATATACAACAATGGACAGTTATATAAACTTGTCCTCATACAGAATACACAGCGGAATAAATATATCAGATACAAATACTACGTCTCGTCATCCAGCTTGCTTCCAAAGCTCCAGAATATCCAGAATATCCTGATAATATAACTCTAGGCTGCCCGTGTGGAAATTGGTGGGCACCCAGAGTTTAGAAGGGAACAATAAACTCCGAGTCAGTCATGGTGACTGGTGTGAGATCGTAAAACAGTTATTTATTTTTAAAATAAACAGCAGAGAATTTTAAAGTCAATTCGCAATGCTTTTGGAAAATGAAACTACCATAAGACCTCCCACCACACACACAATGCAAACGCAGAATTGGAGGAGATTTCTTCTTATGATAGTCAAAGATGCTTACTACGCAAAAATCAAATTCTTTTTGATATTATTATTAGTGCATAGTGTAGAAAACATTTCGAAAGTATAATATTAATCTTAGCCAACATACGACCAGTATCGTATGCCTACTATAGCTACCATCCAAACAGTGGGGCGCCACCATAAGTGAATGGCAGGTTCTACAACTAATATCGTACAAGGCTCGTATTGTTTCTTTGGATTTCCAACAAATGGTCAGGCTAAGGAACTTCCTATCCACGATGGGTACGTCCCTGGAATAGACGACCCGAGAACCTAACCGGATCTCTGCCAACACAAGGCCGGGTTACCTCTGCAAAAATAGGTAACTACTGACACGCGTATGCCATCCCCCGATCGTCACCGATCTTCCCGAGGATCCCCGATTCGCAACAAACCACATAGATAATAATAATGCAGTAACCACAGAGGTTAAGTATCTGGGCTCCATACCATGATACCACCTTTATCAAGAAGGAATGACATACACTAAGGGGCGCTACTCCCTAGAACCATGCTGCATCCTTCCTGTTTCGACCATTTCCGGGGTGTGAGGCTCGTCGAAGTCTCGTCCACAAAGCTACGCTTTCTCAAAAAAGCCCTGCTTCGGGTCAAACAAAATGATAAACCTATGATCACAAAGATATAAGATCAAACAAATGATCATATCGCAAATGATCAAACACCGATCATTTCACAGCAACACTCAGTATGCCACGTTACCAAATTGGGATATATCGCTGATAAATTTCAACTACATAACCTCTGAGCTCGTACGTCTCAGAGAAGGGTGTTAAGCTAAGAGAATAAATTCTCCGCCACCAACAGAAATGTATTTGAAAGAAATCAGCTTTATATCTCAAATTGTAACGTCAGACACACAATCCATACAAGTCTGTTCCGGGATCGAACAGAACCGAAGGCACTTCTCACGAAGCCCTTGCATTTCCGGATAATTTTCTAATCACGTCCGGACTTCCCGTCACTAAGGGTGATAAAACCTCTAAATCGAAGATCAGTCGATGTAGAGTAACTCGACGGTAATCCTTCCGTTTTCAAAAATATCCGGTCTTCAACACCGGTCTTCAAATGCAATTCATAACGACGTATCACATATTCGGAATGGGTTATACGACCCCATGGTCCTTTCCCGGCTAACCCGAATAGTGAGCGTTTATTTAAAAACAAGTGTGGCATTCAAATTCATCCAATTCACAACAAATACCTATCTAAAGGTAATTATTGATAGTCGGTTATTTAACTATCAAAAAAGATGCGCGACATCATCAGATTCCAAATAATTTTCCAAATTACTTCATCTTCAAAAATATCTTTACTAGATATAAAATTTCCACACTTCACCGTTTGAAAACAATTTCAAATATTCACTTTTCAATTTATCTTTAAAAGATAAAAACTCAAACAGTTCATTTCATCTTGGAAAAGCATTTCCATACTTATTTAAAAATAAGTATTTCACAAATCTATTTATTTTCAACATTGAAAAGTATTCGATATACTTAAATCAATATTAAGTATATATTCATTCTTTATGGAAATCATTCTTTAAACACATTTTTTTTTTGAGTCAAAACGAATGTTACGTAAACATCGTTACGACGACTCAAAATCACTAGTATAGGGATTCGAAATTTAGATAGATATATGAATCCCAATACCATACAAAAATATTTCCTTTCGGAAACCATTTACTATAACAACAGTGTTATAGTCCATCATTTCCTTAAATTCCTCGAAAACGTCTATTTCAACAATAAATGTTGAAATCTATGATTTCGATAGTTCACCCGTTTTAAAACATCTTTTAAAACAATTAACTTCATTTCATAATATCGCTTTTCCAAAACTATCCATTTTACTTAACAATATATTCACTGTCCAAAATCGTGAATATACTTCAATAATTACATTTCAATCTTTTCTACACGTTTTATTCCAAGAATTATCCACTATCCAGAATCGTGGATAAAATTCCCTTAATAACTTCTATATTACATTCATCAAATTTGATTGATTTCGAATTCATAAAATAACGTTTATAAATTCACCTTTATATTTTCTAACAACTTCGATTTATAAAATTCTCCTCTTATTAACTTCTAAAATTACTTATCAAAATAAGTGATTCCAGATTTATAAACAACGTTTATAAATCACATTTATACTTCATAACAATTTCAACTTATGAAATCATTTCATTTAGCAATTTCTATTTATATCCCAATTAAGTGCAAAAAATCTAATTTATAAGTAAATTACTTATAAATCGTTTATTCTACAACATCTATTCACTTTATAACTTCACGTTATAAATCTATTAATTTCATTCACTTATGAAATCCTTTTATACTTCTTTTCAACACTTATAAAAATTCGTTTTATAAGTCCAATATTTTTATTAATAAAATATCCATTTTATAAATCTTCCTATACAAATCGTTTATAGTTATTCAAAAATCCCAGCTTAAACCATTTTATAAATAAATCGACTTTTATTTCAAAAACGACACTTCGGTTATATTTCACTAAAAATTATAACTTTTATAACTTTAAAATTTTACGCTTATAAATCAATTTAAAAATCCCATAAAACGTATATTTTCAAAAAATCACTTTAAAAACCTTTTTAAAGTGAAAGTCGTTATGTTTACATTTCAAAACTGAATCCGATGATGCAACAACACCAATTAGTCCATCACAACAGTCAAACATCATATATCATCATATGATAACAGAATATATCAAAATATCTGTAAATAATAAATACGGTGAGGAATCCAGTCGGATCCCTCCAACCTGTTTCCCTGCATCCACAGACGTCAGCACAATACCAATTCCGCTCCAGTACGGAATTATCGCGGTATATAGGTTTTTTATAAATCCGCTTACTAACGGCGCAATAGGGTCTCATCCGCTATACGAGGCGGGAAATCATCAATCCAATATATACATATGCCAATATGTATATATTGCTATATATAATAGATATACCCTAAAATATCTAATAGCACATTCAATAGCAATCAACACAATCAATAAATAACTGAAAATTCCACTTTCATTTTTGAGTGAGAAAAATCTCACCTTGATTTTAAACTCCGTTCCAGCGTTTATTTTCGAATAAAATTAAACGGCGTTTAATTTCACTCAAAATTCAAACTAGCTCCAAATGGCTTAAATCCAGTTGCATTGCGAAGTACACGTCGAGACGATTCCAACGCATCTTGTTTCGTAATTTTCTGATAATGTATGAACAAGGTATACAATTTTAAACATTGAACGAATTTTAAATATTAATATTAATATTTTCAATATAATTTATTTTTAAACCCTAAACTCATCATCACCGTTCAATTCAAAGAGATCAGATCCGGGCTGTGCTTGTTATCATCTTCCTCCATGCGAAAACATCGCGTTCGAAACCCATCTCGCCGTTCAAACAACAATAGCCGCACCCTCCCTACATCGACGAAACCCGATCATAACGCCTCCATTCGAAGCGCCACCCTCCACTCCATGCTCGGCCAGAGCAGCTTGACCTCCGATCGCCCCTATAGCATGCAACTCGAGGCCGAACACGCAGCCCTAATCGTGAAATTCTCGTCGATCCGCTCACCGAAACACGATCATGACCGTTGGATAGCAAGATCGTGTGATGCTCTACATCTTTCCAGTTGAAGACTTCGTCTGAAAGTCGATAGATTGAGAGAGATTGGAGGGAGAAGGAATGCAATTTCTGGCCGTTAAAATGATGGTGGCGGCTGGCTATCACTTAGGGCTAGGGTTTCAAGTTTTTGCAAATATGAAGATAGCAACTCCTTTTATAGAAAATCGAACGGAAACACTATTCATTTCGGAATTTCCGAACTCCGATTTACGCGTAGTGACTGGCATTTCTGGGGCTTACCCCACGTTCCGGACATAATGGAATAGATTTCGGAAGCTAATTCGATCGTCTGTGCGAGATATGGAATTAAACGATCAATTTAAATTAAACCGATTTAAATCGATTTCGAGGCGTTTTAATTTGTACCGGACAAACGGTAAATCCAAAAATTACGAAATTTGAAATCTTACAATAATATCACATTACGGATCCGATGAAACTGGTTTCGTCGAAATCCGAGACTTTTTGAAAAATGACTATTTTAACTCGACGATTTAAAATTAAAACGATATCGATGCGTTTCGAGCTGCCACGGTCAAACGATAACTCCGATTGATACGAAAATTGAAATCCGATAATAACTAACTATTACGGATCCAATGGAACTGGTTTCGTTCAATTCTGAGACTGTCCGAAAATTGGCCATTTCTACAGTCGATAATTAAATATTAAAATATTCAATTTTCACAGATTAACTCCAAATTCAATTTTTAAAAGTTCTATAACCTTTCTATTACTCCAGTATGATTAAATAAAATTTTACAAATCATTTTCAATCATATTAAAACGATTTACAATTATCTCTGGAATTTCACTATTTAATTTATCGATTTAATTATCCAATTAAATCCAATATTCGAAAAATAAATCATTCGACTTATTAATTCCATTTATTTATATTTAAAATCAATTAAATATTTGAATTTTAATTATCAAAAATTCTGGGTCGTTACAGACTTCCCCCCTTAAAAGAATTTCGTCCTCGAAATTACAAGTTAGGAAAAAATGTCCTTAACTCGTCTACTATTTTTCACAATCCAATAGTTTTATTAAATTCTCAAAACAAATCTTCCTACTAAAGATTCGTTATTACTTTAACTAACTCTCCAATTTCAATTATAAGTTTCAAAACAACTTTGTTTACTTCAAAGTTCAAATTTAAATTCAAACTGCAAATTTAAATTTTCAGAATTTTCTCAAAAATTTTCTAACACTCGAAATTTTCGAAAAATTTCGCCAGCGTCTCCTTTGCGCGGCTAATACGGCACGACTACAAAACGTCCCTACGGACTCTCAGATTTCAAAAAGAAAAAGAAAAAGCCAAGCGGCTAGAGAGAAATCATCAAAAACTCATATTCAAATTTAAATACATACCTTTTTCGAGCAATTCAAATTTATCTTTGAAGATCAAATCCAGTTTATAACACCTGTATGTCCTATTAGCCATAATATCTAGTTACACATTCAAACCAATTTGCCAATTCTGTTACAAAATTTTCAATATAAACTACTTATACCTTTTTAGCTTACTATTGAAGTTGCATATTCAATTTCGTTCAATCTTTACATTTCAATTCCATTTGAATTCAATTCCAACATTTAATTGGATTCAGTTCAATTTCTGAATATTGAATTTTATTGATTAGCTTTCATTCATACTGCACCATTTTAAATTAGTTTCAGTTACTAATCCATTTCAAATTCTAATTCACTTATTCAAATTCGGTTTCAACATTTAGTTTTAATCTTATTCACTTCATTTATTCAAATTTATTTACTCATTCACAAATTCTTTCATTTTCAATTTGAATCTCATTTCTATCAAATTCCAAATATTTTATAAGTCTTCGACTTATTTACATCTTGATTTATACAATCATTTGTACATTCACATTCACAATTCCATTTCATTAAGGAATTTTATTTTCAATTATCTTCTTGGAATTCTATTTTCATTTATAAATCACATTTACAATTCATATTCATAATTTTTATTCATATATGAATTCATCTCTTTATATTTCAATTCACATTTATAAATTTCATTCGTTAAATGGATTTTTATTTAAACTTTAAACTTTACAAGTTATCAACTTCATAATATTTCATAAATATTTCAACATAGTATTCCAGAGTTTACCAACATTTCAAAAACCATTTTTGAAAACAGTTCAAATTATCCTTTGAATTTTCTAAAACAAATTCCAAATTTTTCAAACAACTTCCATTTAAAACAATTTGGCAGCAATTCCTCTTTTGGAAACCCGAAAATGAACACCAATGATGCCGCGGTCATCATCGAAGTTATTTTCCAGCGACCGAAAAGAGTTTAGAGCTTTTCATTCCTTCAAAACATTTTTCAAAACCCTTGAAATCCATTTTCAAATCAAAAAGATTTAAACTTTCCAAATCTCCAAAATTTTCAAATTCTCTTTATAACATTTCCAAATACTTCTCTGGAATCCCGTTTTAAATTACAAATCACATTTATAATTTACATCCTCAAATTTCATTTGTACATGGATTTTATTTCTTAACTTTGGAGTTATGATTTGAATTTCTTTATTCCATTTCATACAATAATGATAACATTTCAATATTGTCACTTTCCTAACAAACAAGCATCCATATATTATGATAATTCATAGAAAAACATTTATTTTCTATACAAAAATAGTTTTGGGTAAAATTATTTCATTTACCCTATTTAAAACAATACTGTGCCGAATTGTTTTATACAAGTGTTTAGAGATCCCTATCGATAGAGTTGTACGGACAATACCGACCAGAATCCATATACCACTCAACAAACCAATCATCACAATATAAAACAATTTTATATTCACTAACAAATACGCGCTCATATCTATTATTACACTCAAACTCATTCTAGAGTACTACTGACTCTATCTCTAATGAGTAACACCCAACAGAGCAGGGTTGTCGCTTAACCATATGCTCTGATACCAGCTGTAACATCCCGAAATTTTCGACTTTCGAAAATTCAACATCGATACTCACTTTATCGACTGCTGAGCCATCGAATGCCGGAAACCCGAAAAGTTATGGTTTTAAGAAAGAAGAAAAGGTAGAAGAAGAAGAAAGCAGAAGGAAGAGAGTAGAAAAAGAAAAGAAGAACAACACATCAGAACAGAAAACAATATCAGAATCTCACATATCGCAGCGGAACAATATATAATAGATAAATGAATAATCTTTAAAACAAAGAACTTTATCAGTTTATACATACATCAATCATCAGAGTCAATATACAACAATGGACAGTTATATAAACTTGTCCTCATACAGAATACACAGCGGAATAAATATATCAGATACAAATACTACGTCTCGTCATCCAGCTTGCTTCCAAAGCTCCAGAATATCCAGAATATCCTGATAATATAACTCTAGGCTGCCCGTGTGGAAATTGGTGGGCACCCAGAGTTTAGAAGGGAACAATAAACTCCGAGTCAGTCATGGTGACTGGTGTGAGATCGTAAAACAGTTATTTATTTTTAAAATAAACAGCAGAGAATTTTAAAGTCAATTCGCAATGCTTTTGGAAAATGAAACTACCATAAGACCTCCCACCACACACACAATGCAAACGCAGAATTGGAGGAGATTTCTTCTTATGATAGTCAAAGATGCTTACTACGCAAAAATCAAATTCTTTTTGATATTATTATTAGTGCATAGTGTAGAAAACATTTCGAAAGTATAATATTAATCTTAGCCAACATACGACCAGTATCGTATGCCTACTATAGCTACCATCCAAACAGTGGGGCGCCACCATAAGTGAATGGCAGGTTCTACAACTAATATCGTACAAGGCTCGTATTGTTTCTTTGGATTTCCAACAAATGGTCAGGCTAAGGAACTTCCTATCCACGATGGGTACGTCCCTGGAATAGACGACCCGAGAACCTAACCGGATCTCTGCCAACACAAGGCCGGGTTACCTCTGCAAAAATAGGTAACTACTGACACGCGTATGCCATCCCCCGATCGTCACCGATCTTCCCGAGGATCCCCGATTCGCAACAAACCACATAGATAATAATAACGCAGTAACCACAGAGGTTAAGTATCTGGGCTCCATACCATGATACCACCTTTATCCAGAAGGAATGACATACACTAAGGGGCGCTACTCCCTAGAACCTTGCTGCATCCTTCCTGTTTCGACCATTTCCGGGGTGTGAGGCTCGTCGAAGTCTCGTCCACAAAGCTACGCTTTCTCAAAAAAGCCCTGCTTCGGGTCAAACAAAATGATAAACCTATGATCACAAAGATATAAGATCAAACAAATGATCATATCGCAAATGATCAAACACCGATCATTTCACAGCAACACTCAGTATGCCACGTTACCAAATTGGGATATATCGCTGATAAATTTCAACTACATAACCTCTGAGCTCGTACGTCTCAGAGAAGGGTGTTAAGCTAAGAGAATAAATTCTCCGCCACCAACAGAAATGTATTTGAAAGAAATCAGCTTTATATCTCAAATTGTAACGTCAGACACACAATCCATACAAGTCTGTTCCGGGATCGAACAGAACCGAAGGCACTTCTCACGAAGCCCTTGCATTTCCGGATAATTTTCTAATCACGTCCGGACTTCCCGTCACTAAGGGTGATAAAACCTCTAAATCGAAGATCAGTCGATGTAGAGTAACTCGACGGTAATCCTTCCGTTTTCAAAAATATCCGGTCTTCAACACCGGTCTTCAAATGCAATTCATAACGACGTATCACATATTCGGAATGGGTTATACGACCCCATGGTCCTTTCCCGGCTAACCCGAATAGTGAGCGTTTATTTAAAAACAAGTGTGGCATTCAAATTCATCCAATTCACAACAAATACCTATCTAAAGGTAATTATTGATAGTCGGTTATTTAACTATCAAAAAAGATGCGCGACATCATCAGATTCCAAATAATTTTCCAAATTACTTCATCTTCAAAAATATCTTTACTAGATATAAAATTTCCACACTTCACCGTTTGAAAACAATTTCAAATATTCACTTTTCAATTTATCTTTAAAAGATAAAAACTCAAACAGTTCATTTCATCTTGGAAAAGCATTTCCATACTTATTTAAAAATAAGTATTTCACAAATCTATTTATTTTCAACATTGAAAAGTATTCGATATACTTAAATCAATATTAAGTATATATTCATTCTTTATGGAAATCATTCTTTAAACACATTTTTTTTTTGAGTCAAAACGAATGTTACGTAAACATCGTTACGACGACTCAAAATCACTAGTATAGGGATTCGAAATTTAGATAGATATATGAATCCCAATACCATACAAAAATATTTCCTTTCGGAAACCATTTACTATAACAACAGTGTTATAGTCCATCATTTCCTTAAATTCCTCGAAAACGTCTATTTCAACAATAAATGTTGAAATCTATGATTTCGATAGTTCACCCGTTTTAAAACATCTTTTAAAACAATTAACTTCATTTCATAATATCGCTTTTCCAAAACTATCCATTTTACTTAACAATATATTCACTGTCCAAAATCGTGAATATACTTCAATAATTACATTTCAATCTTTTCTACACGTTTTATTCCAAGAATTATCCACTATCCAGAATCGTGGATAAAATTCCCTTAATAACTTCTATATTACATTCATCAAATTTGATTGATTTCGAATTCATAAAATAACGTTTATAAATTCACCTTTATATTTTCTAACAACTTCGATTTATAAAATTCTCCTCTTATTAACTTCTAAAATTACTTATCAAAATAAGTGATTCCAGATTTATAAACAACGTTTATAAATCACATTTATACTTCATAACAATTTCAACTTATGAAATCATTTCATTTAGCAATTTCTATTTATATCCCAATTAAGTGCAAAAAATCTAATTTATAAGTAAATTACTTATAAATCGTTTATTCTACAACATCTATTCACTTTATAACTTCACGTTATAAATCTATTAATTTCATTCACTTATGAAATCCTTTTATACTTCTTTTCAACACTTATAAAAATTCGTTTTATAAGTCCAATATTTTTATTAATAAAATATCCATTTTATAAATCTTCCTATACAAATCGTTTATAGTTATTCAAAAATCCCAGCTTAAACCATTTTATAAATAAATCGACTTTTATTTCAAAAACGACACTTCGGTTATATTTCACTAAAAATTATAACTTTTATAACTTTAAAATTTTACGCTTATAAATCAATTTAAAAATCCCATAAAACGTATATTTTCAAAAAATCACTTTAAAAACCTTTTTAAAGTGAAAGTCGTTATGTTTACATTTCAAAACTGAATCCGATGATGCAACAACACCAATTAGTCCATCACAACAGTCAAACATCATATATCATCATATGATAACAGAATATATCAAAATATCTGTAAATAATAAATACGGTGAGGAATCCAGTCGGATCCCTCCAACCTGTTTCCCTGCATCCACAGACGTCAGCACAATACCAATTCCGCTCCAGTACGGAATTATCGCGGTATATAGGTTTTTTATAAATCCGCTTACTAACGGCGCAATAGGGTCTCATCCGCTATACGAGGCGGGAAATCATCAATCCAATATATACATATGCCAATATGTATATATTGCTATATATAATAGATATACCCTAAAATATCTAATAGCACATTCAATAGCAATCAACACAATCAATAAATAACTGAAAATTCCACTTTCATTTTTGAGTGAGAAAAATCTCACCTTGATTTTAAACTCCGTTCCAGCGTTTATTTTCGAATAAAATTAAACGGCGTTTAATTTCACTCAAAATTCAAACTAGCTCCAAATGGCTTAAATCCAGTTGCATTGCGAAGTACACGTCGAGACGATTCCAACGCATCTTGTTTCGTAATTTTCTGATAATGTATGAACAAGGTATACAATTTTAAACATTGAACGAATTTTAAATATTAATATTAATATTTTCAATATAATTTATTTTTAAACCCTAAACTCATCATCACCGTTCAATTCAAAGAGATCAGATCCGGGCTGTGCTTGTTATCATCTTCCTCCATGCGAAAACATCACTTTCGAAACCCATCTCGCCGTTCAAACAACAATAGCCGCACCCTCCCTACATCGACGAAACCCGATCATAACGCCTCCATTCGAAGCGCCACCCTCCACTCCATGCTCGGCCAGAGCAGCTTGACCTCCGATCGCCCCTATAGCATGCAACTCGAGGCCGAACACGCAGCCCTAATCGTGAAATTCTCGTCGATCCGCTCACCGAAACACGATCATGACCGTTGGATAGCAAGATCGTGTGATGCTCTACATCTTTCCAGTTGAAGACTTCGTCTGAAAGTCGATAGATTGAGAGAGATTGGAGGGAGAAGGAATGCAATTTCTGGCCGTTAAAATGATGGTGGCGGCTGGCTATCACTTAGGGCTAGGGTTTCAAGTTTTTGCAAATATGAAGATAGCAACTCCTTTTATAGAAAATCGAACGGAAACACTATTCATTTCGGAATTTTCGAACTCCGATTTACGCGTAGTGACTGGCATTTCTGGGGTTTACCCCGCGTTCCGGACACAATGGAATAGATTTCGGAAGCTAATTCGATCGTCTGTGCGAGATATGGAATTAAACGATCAATTTAAATTAAACCGATTTAAATCGATTTCGAGGCGTTTTAATTTGTACCGGACAAACGGTAAATCCAAAAATTACGAAATTTGAAATCTTACAATAATATCACATTACGGATCCGATGAAACTGGTTTCGTCGAAATCCGAGACTTTTTGAAAAATGACTATTTTAACTCGACGATTTAAAATTAAAACGATATCGATGCGTTTCGAGCTGCCACGGTCAAACGATAACTCCGATTGATACGAAAATTGAAATCCGATAATAACTAACTATTACGGATCCAATGGAACTGGTTTCGTTCAATTCTGAGACTGTCCGAAAATTGGCCATTTCTACAGTCGATAATTAAATATTAAAATATTCAATTTTCACAGATTAACTCCAAATTCAATTTTTAAAAGTTCTATAACCTTTCTATTACTCCAGTATGATTAAATAAAATTTTACAAATCATTTTCAATCATATTAAAACGATTTACAATTATCTCTGGAATTTCACTATTTAATTTATCGATTTAATTATCCAATTAAATCCAATATTCGAAAAATAAATCATTCGACTTATTAATTCCATTTATTTATATTTAAAATCAATTAAATATTCGAATTTTAATTATCAAAAATTCTGGGTCGTTACAAATCCTTTCTATTTTCCAGTTAAAAAATAATAATAATAATTTTCTTTTCACCTTACTGTAAAATCAATGCTGGGTTATATACATATAAATTCCAAACTATATATATACACAGATATATATCCTTAAATTTGAAAAGAATAAATAGTAAATATACCTTACTATCTCCTATTTTCACTCCCTGCTTCTTCCCCGAATTCGAAACCCTGGATGCCAACGTCTCGATTCCCCAATGCCTCTAATCACCTCGTGAAGCCTCCCACGATGCCGCACCACCACCCAGTTCGACCGCGCCTGACATACGATGCCTTCTCCCCTTAATTCGAATACACTCCTCCAAAAACACAACCTCCAGGGTCGAGCGACGCTATAGCTCGAATCACGATCGAAGCTAGAAGCAAACGCGACGAGATTCAGATGCCAATCGCCATTGCAGATTCTTGAATTGAAGAAGAAGAACGATGTTGCAAATGAGAGAAACGCGTCTAAAGCTGCTGAACGAACTGAGAATCATGGATCCAGGGAGGAAACCCTAGATCAGTTGCCATTTTTGAAATACTATCGCCATTTTTCTTCTTTTGATTTCGTTCGACTTGATTTGTATTCGCTGATTTATTAAAGAACGTAAAAGGGCGAGTGATTCGATTTTGATTTCTTTCGTTCCTCCATTTTTTTCTTTTGTAATTGATTTCACTCGGCCCTTGAACGAAGATAATGGAAAGGACGAGGTTTATAAATGATAACCCTTTTTCTCAGATTTGAAGGAAGCTGATTAGAAATAAAGTAGACGTGATTTTGAAAGGAGGTGGCATATGGGGAAAGCTTTGCGTGAAGAAAATATCAAGCTACAGTGATTTGAAAATAAAAGCTGGTGCGAGATGTAGTGACTGGTCAACCCGAATATGAAGTTGTTATATTAAATTTTCGATAAAAATTTCAGCATGTTTATATATCGTATGCTCACATAACAACTCCAATCACTACGAAAATTGAAATCCGATAATAATACAATATTATGGATCCAATGGAACTAGTTTCGTCGAATTCCGAGACTGTGCCTCGGAAGGCTATTTTTAAATTCAATTTAAACAATAAAATTTCAAAACTGAACAAAACACTTTTAAATTCCATTTTAAAAGTACTATTATCTCCAATGATATTAATATGAATTTTCCAAGTCTTCAAATTATTTTTAACAGGCTTAAAACCCCAGATTCACTATTTTACCCAGTTTCCAATTATTAAATTTAATATTTAATTATCCAATAAATAGAGATATTTGAAATTTGAGTTAAAATTTAACTTTTAAATATTTAAAATCAATTAAATATTCCAATTTCAAATATCCAAAATTCCGAGTCATCACATTCCTCCCCCCTTAAAAGAATTTCGTCCCTGAAATTACTAGTTAGGAAGAATGGTTCAATTCCCGTTAACTATTTTCCAAATCAAACAGTTTTAATAACTTTCCAAAATCTTTTATCAAAGACACACTATCCCTCTAGCTAACTTCCCAAACAAATCTTTTAAATAAAGATACATTATCCATTTTTCTAACCTTCCAAACTTACTTAACAATTCAAATTTAAATTCGAAATCAAAATTTTCTCAAAATTTTTCTAACTCTCTAAATTTCCAAAATATTTCGTCAGCGTCTCCTTTGCGCAGCTAGCTTGGTACTACTACAAAAATGCCTCTACAATCTCCCAAATTCCAAAAGAAAACAAAATGCCAAGTGGCAAAATCAAAACCCAATCAAATTTCATACAGAAATTCAAATATTTACCTTTTTGTTGGGCCATTTAAATTTATCTTCTGAAATCAGAAATCCAAATTTATCCATTGCTTTTGTACACCTGTACATCCTACTAAGCAATAATATTCAATCACAATTCCAAAGTCATTTTATACTTTTCTTTACAAATTTTCAATATTTGTTTTACTTAAGCCCGTACGATGTATATATATCATCCGTACGCAATACCAAATTCGATCGCTCACTCGATCTCACAATTTCACTTCCGAACTAGTATCGTCCACCCAACTTCCTAGTGCAGACTCAGATCTGGTTTTTGATCAGAAACCGTCATTCTCCTTGCATAGCCTCAAACTATGATAGAGAATATCCATAATCAATCAACAATCCATATCCAGGTTCGCCATCGAAAATCGAGTGAAAAATCCTAACTCGGATCGGTATAATTACCTCGAAATTCTATGCTCGAGTCCGGATCAAATCACTATGCGAATAAAATAATATACGTACATCCTACGTATTAATTTCAATTGATTATCAACTATATCAATTCTCTTTTATTCACGTTCATTTTGATTGTTATTCACTTATCCACAATTATCCCATTTCACAACTTTCAATTTAAATCTTCATTCAATTATTCACTTAGAATAATTTTCCTCAATACCACATTTACTTAAGAATTTCATTTTTCATTTCTTAAATTTAATATTTTGTACACTCCTTACATTAATTTTCACTTTACTATTGAAGTTTATTTTCATTTCTATTCACTTTGCCCTTACAATTCCATTAGAATTCAATTCGGTTTCAAAACCTGAATACTGAATTTTATTCATCTTATCTCGATCAATATTTAATTGACCATTTCCTTTAATAGTTTCACTTGCTAATTTTTTTTTCATATTTCAAATAAAAGTTTGTTTGAAAACTTTTTCTTTCTTCAATTTCTTTGATTTCACCTTACTTTATATACACACTTCAATTAGATTTCCATATTCAGTTCAATTCTTTATGCTTATCAATTTTAAATCATTTATCGTTAATGAAAATTTTCAAACATTTCAAAAAAATTCTAACTCCCAAAATTTATGGAAAATTTTGGCAGAGTCTCCCTTGTACGAAGGGACTTCTACGATATCGTAGGATGCATAAATATATATATACATCGGCCTCAGGCCCGAAATCACAATATATATCAATATATGCAGTTCATATCTCCTATTTTGAATTTTTGCGTAAGCGTACCTTATTTTAGCATTTTTAAGCAAGCAGCTATTTATTTTAGCAAATTGCACAATCAAATCCAGCCAAACGGCTTCCCGGTACCTGTACTAACTCAACTTAAACAGGTAAGTGACCAATATACAAAGTTTACTAACATTTCACTTAATTACAATAGCTAAACACATGTATAACATAAGCAATATACCCAAAATAATTTTCATAAGGAATTTATATGGTTTCGACACCTATTTCAATTGCATATTAATAACCATTTCCTAAGTAATTGAACTCAAACTTTTATTTAATGGACTTTCATTTTCATCCGAAGCCAAGCTTCCAAAAATTCAAACTTAAATTAATTTACTTCAAATCATTTCCATTTCATAACTTAAGTTCATTCTCATTTTATTTGATTCTCATAAATTCAATAACCCCCATTCTCTTTATCCATTTTAATTTCCAACTCACATTATCAATTCATCCTTCAATTTATTAATAATGTCATTCAATTTATTTCATATTCCATATTTCATTTACAACCCAAACATTTGATTTTTATCTCAAAAATCACTTTAATTATTTTACTAGAGTTCAATCTATTTTATGATCTAAATTTTGGAGTATATTCATTTTCATATTTCATCTATTTACAATCAATCCCATTCACATTTCTTTTGTTTTTAACTCGGGATTATACATTTTATTTAGCCAATATATTTATTATTCCATAAACAGTTCTAAATAAGATTCCAGAGTTTAAACAATTTCCCAGAATTTCAAAATTACTCTTGAAATCAACTATATCCAGAATCCTTTTCAAGTTCAAATCCAAACCCAGTTTTGCAAATAAACACTAGCCCAAAACATCCAGGTAGCAATTCCTCTTTTGGAAACTCGAAAACGAACACCGATGATGTCGCGATCATCATCGGAATTATTTTCCAGCGACCACTGAGAGTTTAGTGCTTTTATTTCTTTAAAAACATTTCAAATATTTTTAATTTCCAAATCTCACCAGATTTCAAATTCAATTCAAGATATTTCTAAAATAATATTACTATTATTTCTCCAAAATCTTTGAAAACCATTTCCAAACTCAAAGGAATTTTAAACTTCACAAAATTCCAAATTCGAAATCCATCTCGATTTATTTTCAAATGTTCCTCTGGAATCCTATTCCCAATTATAAATCATATTTATAATTCACAGTTACATCTTTCACTTTATTATCTGAATTTATTTTCTTAACTTTGGTTATAAGTTTTCAATTTCTTATTCAATTCCCCCCTAATGATAATAATTTATTATCATCATCTAACAACCAAACATCCAAATATAACTATAATAATTTATAAAAATTATTTCTTTCATATACAAAAATAATTTGGGTAAAATTATTTCATTTACCCCATTTTAAAACAATATTGTGTCGGATTATCTTGTTTAAGAGTTTAGAAACCCCTATCGATGTTGTGGCGTCCCACACATCGACCAGAATCCATAAACACTCAACCGATAAATCAACATAATATAAAACAATTTTATATTCACTAACAAATACGCACTCATATCTATTAATACTCTCAAAATTCCCACCAGAGCCAAGATTATCGCCAACCTTCGCTCTGATACCAAATGAAACGACCCGATCTTCCAAGCCGGAAAATCGAACCATTAGGGTTTAAAGAAGAAGAGGTAGAAGAAGAAAATAGGAAACAACATCAGAATCTCACATCGCAGCGGAATAAAATATAATAGACAATAACAGATCTTTACACAAATCAAAACTATATATGTTTATACAATACATCATCAGAGTAAACATCAGAGTACACATAACATACAACTGGTCTAAAATCATATCCTGTCCTCAATACAACAGAGTAAACCCGATTTCGATTCCCCGCCTTTTTTTATACATACGAATTCGAATTCGTAATAGAGGAAGGGAAAGAGTGGAGTGAGTGGCTTCAACTGCTTCGATTTTTGTTTGGCATTGGTTTATATTTTTTTTTAAAGGTTCGAATGAAGAAGTAAAGGGAAAGGAGGGCTTGCGATTTATGCAACAGCCATTGTTTTGCTGAAGCTTGATATAATCGCTCGTTCATTTGACTGAGTGAAAGAAAAAAATAGGCATGATTTGAAATTAAAGGAGACAGGCACGATTTTTAAAAAGAACGAAGGCGGCTCACTGGCATGTTCAAATCCTTTTGTGTGAAGAAGTTGGTTAGCTATTGTGATAATGAAATGAAGGAAAGCAGCTGATGTGAGATGAAATTTGACCAGTCAAAAATAGGTTATATTTAAATTTTAAATTTAAATTCAAATCGACTTGAATTCGCAACTCAAAATCTTGACATCCTGTCGAGGCGTGCCACTAGGTGTTTACAATGTTAAACCCCTATTCCGAACGCGATGGAAAAGGTTTCGAGTCCTAATTCGATCGTATGAAGAAGGTAGCTTTTTGGTCCCAGTTATTATAATGAATTCGATACAAATTCGGAGCGTTTATATGACGTACGCTCACACAACAACTCCAATTACTACAAAAATTGAAATCCGATAATAATACACCATTACGGATCCAATGGAACTAGTTTCGTCGAATTCCGAGACTGTGCCTCGGAAGGCTATTTTTAAATGTCAATTTAAACGATATACTTTCAAAACTGAACAAAACACTTTTAAATTCAATTTTAAAAGTTCTATCACCTTCAGTATTATGAATATGAATTTTATAAGCCTTCAAATTATTTTTAACAGGCTTAAAACTCCAGATTCAACATTTTACCCAACTTCAAATTGTTAAATTCAATAATTTAATTATCAAATAAATAGTGATATTTGAAATTCAACTTAAAACTAGTTTCTGAATATTTAAAATTAATTAAATATTCCAATTTCAAATATTCAAAAATTCCCGGTCGTCACAAAACCCGTAATATGCATATCTCAAATCAGAGTACACAAATCAATAATTACCAGCCTAGACAGTTATAACAACATGTCCTCACAACTTCTGATAATTTCAACAACAAAAAACACTACAGTAGAATAAACAAGTACGAGAATACGTCTTAGTCTCCAGCTCATCTCCTGAGCTCCATAGCATCCTATCATGTATCTATAATACTCGGTCTGACCCGAGCATTATAATAAAATAACACCTGAGTCAGTCTGGAAAACTAGCGTGATAAAACACACTCGATTTGAATTATTAAAGTTATCAAAATTCTTTGAAAATCAAAGGTATCTCGTAAGACCATGCCACACATAGACACGACGGGTTATTACCTTATGATAACCAAAAGATTTTCTATCAAATCCTTTGATATTACGATAGTGTCTAAGTACAAATACTTATTCAAATAGCTGAAATTTCTACATTAATTAAATTCTGGCATACTAGGCTCTACAAACAAAAACTGTAAAGGCACGTACTGGAGAATGGATTCCATACGAATGACTAGGTACTTGGGTATGACCTGTCATAGTACAGGTCTAAAAACAATGAACTGATGACCACGCCGAGATCCCCTACAACACAAGACCGGACTATCCCTAACCTAGATAAACCGAATATGCTATCACCCCAGGTGTTCCCACCCTTTTCGGAGCTCCTTCCATGTATCGTAGAAATAAAGTGATATCCGAGGGTACTTAGAAAGGTGATAAACATACCCTAATTGGGTGCGACCCACTTAGCCTTGCTGCATCTCCCCTGCTTTTTAGTCATTCCCGGTTGATGAGGCTAGAGTCTACGATTACCTTTTAAGGAATTTTCACTTAGAATGCTCATTGTCCTCCAATGACAATGTACTAATAACATTCATCCATACAAGTCCATTCTGGGTCCGAACAAAACCGAAGGCATTATTCCTACTACATCCATTTTGGAAAAATCCTCAAGATTAGTAGCGATTAGCCCTTGCTCTTCACTGCTCCATCTTCGACTCCATGCTCTTGTTTTCTTTTCGAAAACATACTCGTTGGATCGAAGTGGTTTACGGATAACTTATCTGATCCCGATGTTTTCGAAACAACGTTCGATATTTCCGGTAAACACAACCCCAGATCTTTAGGAGATAAACAGACGAAGATAAGATCGGAGATCACCTCCTAACCGTTAGTGGACGGATTTCCTTATCATCGTCCTAGCAGAACGAAACGAGTTTATACGTACAGTATAACACCTCGAACGTTAATTGTATCATATAATCCCCGTGTTTCTCCTAGATATTCCCAAAGTTATATTTTGGGTCCAGATTTGATAGTCGGTTATGTAACTATCAAATAAACAATCATACAATCAAAGATTCTATTTTCCACTGAAAAACACTATGTCTTATTCGATTTAAATTTCAATCACTTAAATCTCTTTATCCAAAATATATACTTTCTTACCGAGTTCAGTATATTCACAAACTATTCTTTTCAAAGATATTTGGAAACCTTTAAAATAGTTTGGAAAGTACCACTACGGTGTCAAACCATGGATTCACAGCTCAATGGTTACGTCTCTATTCCATAGAAATCCAAAACATAATTGCAAGCACTCATTGCCTCTGATTTCACCATGCGATTATACCATTACTTCCCGAAACTTTATTTAATAATCTTTAGAATAATACTCATGAAATTTCTATAATAATTTTCCAAGTTAAACTTTAGGCAAATACTCTTTAATAAAAGTTATTATATAAAATTTTAATATTGAATAATTTATCCTTTTAAAATAATAATACTAATTAATTCTTAAATAACAATTAACTTCATATCAACTCATTATAACTAACTTAATTAATAATTAAATAGACTCTAAACAATTAAAATAACTAAAAAATTAATTTTCTAAAATATTCTTAAACCCTTTAAATTACCTAGTTAATTATTAAAAATCCTTCCTTTTAAAACAAACTAAACTTCTCAGAAAAATATATTTTTCAATTCCAATATAGCCAGTCTAACATTTATAAATCCCGCTCAATTTTATCAACAATTGATTTACATTCCAATTTTGCAAATCCCCTTTTTATTCTCCAATCTATTTAAAATCTCGAATTTTAAAAACCTTTTCTATTTAAACAAATACCACTTAAGAACTATTATTTAGAATCCTATATATATGTTATTCCAAAATCCTTATTTACAATATCCGGAAATAGTTAAGTATAATTCAAAACCATTTATTTTATCCAATTAATTAATCAAAAAATCTATATAAAAATATTACTTCAAAAATCTTTTTTTTTTAATTCTTTTCAAATTCAGACCATATATTATTAGTAATTAAAAATACAAAAACTGCCATAGCATTCAATCAATTCAAATCACACAATAATCTATCACAGATTATTTAAACTAAACATATATCACTATATATGAAATTAAATTCAACATTTTTAAGGAATCCAGTTGGATCCCTCCAACCTGTTTCCCTGAATCCACAGATGTTAATACAACATAATAATACTAATTCCGCTTTGAGGCGGAATATCGCGATATATAGCCTCATCCGCTATTATGCGGGGCACATAGGGTTTCATCCGCTAAAATATGCGGGAACAATCACTCCGATTACTAATATATACCACCATATATATTATAACATCCAACTGATAATAAAAATTATCAAATCATTCAATCAACCAATAATTTAATTTCCAACATTTTTAATTAAACCAATCATCCAAAAATGAGTGAGATTAACTCACCTTGAGTTTTAAATTTGCCATAAGTTCCAATTTTAAATTGAATCGAACACGTTCGATTTAACCTAAAATTATTGCTAGCTCTAGTGGTCTCCAAATCAATTCCAGCATGTAGTGCTCATTGCCACGATTCCGTCATCACTTGCTTTGTCTAATTCCGACCTCGTATGAATAAGATATGCATTTTATAAGTTTCACAATTTTATATACATAATCAAATTTACAATTTTTTTTAAACCTTAAAAAAAATCAAAGCCATTCAAATCATCCACAACATATCAACGTCGCACGTCGATTTCCTTCTCGCGTACGTTCTTCCAAGAACCGACGAAATGAAGACACCCATCAACACACGAATTTTAAACGATTGCTGCTGCCACCATGTTGCCCTAGAGGTTGATCGACCACCGACATTCGAAATCCCTATGCGCCCTCTACCTACGGCTATAATCACGAGGCACTCGGTCCCCTCATGCTCTTAATCGACGAGCTCGAACGCCGTACCTTCCAAAGCCGATTCTGGCGAAACTAAGCCACCATCGATGATCACCACCGTATGGATTTGACGAGCTCGAAAAGCTCTACGATTTCGTTGAGGAAGATTTCGATATAAATGAATGGATTTGGTGGAAATTGAGGAGAAAAATCACTTCGTTTCGGCCACTGAATTGCAACAGGCGGCGGCTGGGCTAAAATATAGTTAGGGTTTACTGTTTCTAGCGTATATATACTCGTATATATAATATTTTATTATTATTTTTCCAATCAACGTGCTTTTCCGGACGAACTCCAAACAAAGTGTGCCACCTGGCATTTATAGTGTTTTACCCCTATTCCGAACACAATGGAACATGTTTCGAGGCCTAATTCGATCGTATGTGGAAGATAGCTTTTCGAATCAAATTAAAATATTAAATTTTCGATATTAAACTAAGCGCGTTTCTATACCACACGACCAAACTGTAACTCCAAATGCTACGAAATTTGAAATCCGATAATGATAAACTATTACGGATCCAATAGAACAGGTTTCGTCGAATTCCGAGACTGTGCCCAGGAAGGCTATTTTAACGGGTCGATTAAATCGAGCGATTTTCAACATCGATGGAATTACTTGAAATTTCAATTTTAAAAACTTACTAACTCAATTATAATTCAAATAGAATTTATATTCATATAAGAAACCATTTTGAATCATATTCAATCAAAATTCAATTATTTACACTATTTCCTTACATTGAATTTCACTGTTAAATTAATATATAAAATTCCAATTTCTAACCTATCGACTTTTAATTCCATCCAAAAGTCCAATATCATCACTCTAATCCAAATAGAGTTTAAAACAACATAAAAATCATTCCCACTTCCATTTAACTCCAGATTCACATATTTACCCAATTTCAAATATTAAATTTACTGTTCACCAAATCCGTTAAATCGCTATATTTTGAAATTTTAAACCCATTTCACTAATTCATCCTAAATATCCATATTAAAAATCAATTAATTTTTCAAATTCAACATTTAAAATTAAATTAAACGTTCAAAACCAAACGACCAAAATTCTGGGTCGTTACATTCCTCCCCCCTATAAGAATTTCGTCCCCAAAATTGCTAAGGTAGGAAAAATGCTCCAAACCCATTAACTTTTCTAAAATCCACTTACTTAAAACCCTACATTCACTTCCCTAAACCTTTTGGTTTTATCCAGAACAATCTGTTTCTATTTCTAACTCAAAAACCTTAATTTCTAATACAGTTCAAAAGTCAACTTTTCAAGTTAACAAAACTTTTCCAAAATTTTCAAAACTTTTCTAGCACCCTAAATTTTTGAAATTTTTTGACAGAGTCTCCTTTGTACGGAGAGCCTTTTGCAATATGACAAGAGAGATAAAAATATATACATCGACCCACGTGGTTGGGAAAACAAAATATATATCAATATATTATCATTTCTTTATTTTATTGCGTAGACGTACCTCTATTTTAGCATTTTTTAAGCGAGTGGCTTATTTATATGCATTTACGCAACCCAAAATCTATCCAAACAGCTCCCTGTACCTGTACTTACTCAAAATAAGCACATAAGTTTCAAAATCATGAAATTTACTTAACATCCCACTCCTTTAATGAATTAAACACATGTTTCCCACAAAACAAATACATTATGGCATGTATATTTAAATGTATAAGCAAATACAAGGTCTAAACATTTCATTATCCATTTCTACTCAATGTATATTCAATTTCAAATGGATTCACCATCCATTCAATTTCATTCTATTCACATTCACACTTATTATACTCATATCCATCTTATTAAGCTTCAATTTATCCATCTGAATTGATTCTAATCAATCTATCTATTTTCCATTGATTCCCATTCAAGTTATTCACTTCCATTTACTAAGTACATCCAATTTATATTATGCCACTTTGGAACCATTCCATGCTAGTTTATCTACAAACCATTTCATAAAATTATTTCTAAGGTATATTATAACATTCCATACCGTCACTTAAGTTCATATTCGACTTTATAACTTAAGTTCATACCCAATCTTATCTAATCCATATTCCAAAATCATATTCAATTTATTTTCTTGTTATCAACCAATTAACCATTTTAACTTGGTCATATTTTTCCACTTCCTCGGTTTAATAAGTTACACCAACATATTTTATTTACAATTCCTTGAATTTCCACTTAAGTTTACTCACATTCTTATATTCACACATATCTATCTATATAATAAAATAGGTCAGTTGGTTACAAACAGATAAAAAGAGGCTGAGATTTATCCTTGGCATTTATATCAAGCGACCATTAATTCTCCACTTCATCCCTATTCACAAGTTATATTTCAGGATCCTTCCCACGATTGTTTATGACAAAAACACATAACCAACCCGTCCCAGTTCTGCATATCTCTCCTTCTCCGCTAAACTACTTATCACCCAATTCTTCGAGAAGCTCTTCCTCCTATTCAGGTTCCATTTATCTTCTTCCACGGTGAATGAAGAATATAAATTGAAGGGTATTGTCATGCTTTTAATTATTTTTGTATTTCTACAGTTCTTCTTCAATCGCTATTTGTTTACAAGTTCAATTTTGTGCCATACCACCATGTCTGCAAATTGCTTTCTATTGTTCTCTACAGTTCTAGATAGTGGTTCTGATAGAAACCCTTTATTTGATTTTGATTGATCTAATGTTCGAGGTAATTGGTTTGCTCCTATATGTACACCAGATTTTAAAAATTTTTAAAATGGCATAGTCTTATAATTTCGTTAACACAAACCATCAGTAGTTTGAATTATTTGCACATGAATTATTTGATGAAATATGTAAAAGAATAAATAGTTGAACTCTTTGTTTTATCCAACCAAGAAAAAAAACCTTTCTTCTGCGTAGTTCTAGAAGTACATAAAATTTGAACCCTGTATTTTCTTTATTCATAATTGATTGTAACACTTGCTCATAACTGAGGTTGTGATTATAATTACTTTGTTTATATTTGAACAACATTGTACAAACCATCATCCACAAGTTATCTTTTACTGTGGGATTGATAACTAGAATTGGAGTCAACATTCTAAATATGAAAATTGATGGATTGTATTTCATATTATATTCTTTCATGTGCTTAATTTTTTTTCTTAACCACCTTAATAGATCAATATTTTAAATGATGCAAAAAATTGATAATTATCCAATATCTAGGGTTAAATGTTTAGCTTTTCAAAAGTTGATTCAATATATATACCATAATGGTGCTTACAATGATCGCCGATTTGAAATTTGGTTTATAATGTATGTAGATGTATAAGACTGTAAGCAGCAAAAGAGAAAAAAAATTGAGGTAGCTGTTTATCATTGAAACAAAAACATGCATAAAAACAGAAGCAATATTTGATTTATGTGATTTTTAAATTTTAAACGCATATTTTTTGTGATAATTTAATTTAATAATCTCTTAATTATGTGCTTTCCGTATTTTTATATGTTACCTTTTGTTTAAAAATTTATTCCCTTCGTAGAAGTTTATAAAATACCATATGTACATACTTTATAAACCGTCTCTAAATCATAAACTGTAGTTTGAACAACGAAAATTCAAATTCGTTATAAATCCCATCATTAGTCCTTGCTTTATGAATTAACCATTGTTTGAATCTAGAGCTTTAATTCATGTATAATTGATTTATTTGAACTCGAGTTCTCTTAATCTTCTTGCTAATTCAATGTTGTTTAGTTTGTAGTTCATTTGGTAAGTTCTGATGATTTATAAAAATGTTGAAGGCTTAAAGTAATCACAATTTGTGTAGGTTTTATCATTTACTGATTTATCGACAATTTTCTTCCTTTGCTGACTTCCTGATTTTCCGACATTTGAAAACATCTGTTTATTTGAAATTAGCCTATGTCGATTGATGCAGTGCAGAAAAGCATGGATACATGTCTAACACAAAAAACTGATATTCTTTGGCAATTTATTAGAATGAAGGCATCTAAACATTCATAGCCAAATGGAGCAATGTATCTTGACATATTGCTCAACCACTGAAACATCCAACTCTTATGCACTTCTCCCATTACAAGCCAGCTCATGATCCCAATGTTCCTCAAAATATCATGCCTGGACAAAAGGTCTTTGCATGCAGTAGCGTAGAGTCTTCAAGATCTTTTTAGTTTGAGTTGTATGTTTGCTTTGAATATTGAATGTGATTAGAGAATGCAACTGCTTTGAATATGTTCTTTTTATATGCTTTTGCATTCAAAATCACCACCAAATTTGTAATGAAAAATAAGTTGTCCTATTTTTCTTATACATAAAGCTTATGTGTTTTGGACCGTTTCATTCATAATAACTACTCTCACATATCAAATTATATTACTGTTATATATTTTTCGTATGTATAATAAATTCAACCATATTTAGTTGTACATATGCAACATGTAACTTTGTGAGGTATATTTAGAACAAAACTCGCATTCATGCCATCGACATGGGCAACATACTATAGTTATATAATCACTCCACCATTCATATTTATATTCAATTTACTTCATTCTAATTTACTATCCATTTAAAATTCAAATTTTGAATTTCCATTCTTTTAATTCATTCTGGTTTTACCATTGCATTACTCAATTCATAAGTTCAAGAACTTATTTACTTAATATCTCATATGGCTTACTTGAGTCCATTCACATCTTATAATCATAAATCTAGATCATATATATATATATATATATATATATATATATATATATATACGAGTACTTTGGCACGTGCGATGCACGTGCGCAGGAGGAAATGGTATTAAGAAATGACATTTGTAAGGTTTATTGAATTTTATAAAATGACTTTGACATGTACGTAATGTTGCATTTTTTGGATAATGACTTTCAGGACGCATCCACGTCCGAGAACGTGTATATGGAACTTTTGTATCAAACATGGAAATAAGTTTCAAATTAGACCGACCTTACGTACCCAAAAAGAAAAGTAATAAACCTATGGAATTATGAATTATTCTTGCATGTTCATGCATCCCTAGACAACAACTTTAATTCCTAACAGAAATAGAATATTTTCTTCAGTAGATATAATAGTTAAAACAAAATGAAATATTGTAGCTCACAAACTATGTGATAGTAAATTGTAAGTACTAAGTATAGTTGTCGTAGTCGTTTTCTCTCCTCCTTGTGCCGGGCTTGAGACCGGCATCAATAATAAGTCCTTTAAACTATCATCATTTTCAAGTAAACCTCTATGTTCAGTGGCTTCTTTAAATGTATTATATTGTGTTCCATTAATTGTTAGTAACTCACTAAAAGATAGAGGACCTCTAACATGTGTTAATAATAATCGCAAATAATAATGATCACCTTTAGTGGGACATACCGTATAAATTCGACCAATTGCCCTACGATTATTTCGTCTGCTGTTCCATTTCTTATTTGTAGAGTCCCACCAACATTTTTCAGGAAACTCATTGTATAAATATTTAGTTTTTTTTGTGCTTGCGTAAGTGTAATATTGTGTCTAATAAAAATCAAACATGCCTGAGCTGATCAAACTAACTCATGCTGGAATTAAATGAACCGTTAGTTCACTTAGGACAAACAGGGAAATCAAAATAAAAAAATAAAAAAAATAAAAAGAAGCAAATTGACTGATTGAAAGGCAGTGGAAGATATATCAGTTCTCATAACAATTTATAAAATTGACTGATAATAGGTAACACTGCTGTATGATATATGGTATTTATGTGCGTGTTCCATTGATGTACAGGTGAAAATGTCATGGGTTATTTTATATGTAAGTTTTGTGTTCGTTGTAATATATGTTTTGGCTACCTGTACTTGCAAGGTTGTGTGGTTTCCATGTTTTGACTTTATTGGCTTGATCTATTTGCTGTATAAAGTTGCTATAACCCAACAACTTGTACAACCTTGTAACATTCATAGAGATAAATATTTATTTGATGCGTTTTTAATTTTTGCAATTTTAGGATTCCATGTAGTTTTGTTTCTTTCCAGCGTTTAATTCATACACTTTAAATCTTTTAACGATTTGGGTTGCTTTCCTTATTTTATATCTGTTTACAGAAGCATAATTAAAAGATTACAATTTATCTTCCGTCAGAAGTGGAAGTAAAGGGCTCGATTTTTACATATTTTTATTTCACTGCTCTTTTCCTTTTATATTTTTCCATATTAATTTCACATAAATCATGCATAATATATGTAATGATCCAACAAACTTGATGTTTATCGATAAGCACGAAGTTTTACACATGAAAGACAATTAATCTAGCATAATACTTCCACATGAAATTTTACAATAGTATTGTTGTGTTGCTTTATTTATTTTCATATTATTATGCATGGTCTGTTTATGTTCATTATTCATGTGAGTACAGTTGTACATCCAATTTCCCTTGATTTGGTTCTAAAAAACATGTGAACTGAATGAACTATATTTAAATATTTAAATGCTTGAAGAACAGTGAAAAATTATCATTTGATGCCAAAAAGAGATGTCCATGAAATAAACGACAATGTATATACTCAACAGCAAGATGCATATGTATCCCTATGAGCTATAACAATATAATGATATTAGTATAAATAGCAAGGCTAGAAAAACAATCGTGATATTTGATATATTTTATTATTAAAGCAGTTAACTGGAGTATTTCCCAAATTTAGTAATGTTAACGTGTATTGATAGTTCTTTTTTTGGATTCTCTTCTTCCTATTAATTGCATTTACTTATATCATTACAGACTGACTCATGCAGATTACGTGAAATTTGAAGATCAGTAATGAATTATATTAGACCGTGTAACCTGTTTGATTGTTTCTGATTTTTTCGCTTTAAATATCCCAAATCCAAACTTTGAAATACTCAAAACTGATTTTGTTTGACCTCGGTAATAATATACATTTAAGCTATGCAATCACTTATTGAAGTAAATAACATGTAAAACCTTATATATTCTGCTAAAACCAAGCATAATGTAGTAAAAACCACCAATAGTTTGGGCTTATGAAATTGGTGAACAGATAAACTATGTAATATATTGTGTAATATATTGTGGCCATTAACACGATACTATAATAAAATCATGTGCTTTTGAAACTGAGCAACAGTGTATGTATGTAAGTTTCAATAATCTATAGTTAGATTACAGACACACGTACAACCCCACACCCCACCCCCGCAACCCCACAGTGCGCATGCACTTGTTCCGCACATGCTCACATAGACTATAGTGGAAATCAAAAGCATAACAATATCAAATTAATTTTTTCCAATAGGTTAGGATACAATAATTTCTTCTGACAGTTAACTATACTTTGCAAAAACTAATCACAGTTAACTCAACATAAAATTCATTACAAACACGTCTAATATAAATCATGAGTATACATACAAATATGAAACAAATAATTTATGAATTTCTACTGGAATTCATTAAGCATCTTTCACACCACATCACAAATGCAACTCTAGGCCAAGATGCTAGTAACATGTACCTGTAGTATGAGCCATCTATCTTTTCTTGATTGCAACATCACTTGGTGGCACTTGCTTACACTTCTATCATCCAAAACATTTTTCGAACTTGCCAATTCTTGAGTCATATGTAATTGTAATCATCCATACAAAGAACTTTGATATTGCAACAGATTAATAACCCCATTTCTTGTTGTCATATCCTAGTGTACCTCCCGCTGTATAGAAAAAACAGAGTTATTATTGATCGCTAGAAGAAACCGACCACATTTATGTTCGAGGAAAGTATATAACTCCACTATTACCACCATGCATTAAAATGCAATGCCTCTGCATTTATAATGTGTATGACTGTGATGTCTGCCTGCCACAATTTTAAGCATAATGAAATAAGTATATAATGCATGATGACAATCAAACATAGAATACAAAATAATGAATAGCTGATGGGGATCTAACAAATCATGTCCATTATCAGTAGGTAGATAGTCTCGACTGAACAATTGCAGAAATTAGCATATCATTTCCAAGATTCACCATCCATATGGAGTAGCAAAACCACAAAACGCACCTTTATTGCTAAATCAAAATCATATCATATTAAATTACACAGCAACCTAGCTAAACAAAATTCTGGAAAAGATATAGCACTCAATGCCAACGTTTTGGTTATATATTTCTTTATTTCTTATTTTTTTATTTTCATATTTATTTTTATTTTGAACTATAATTCCTGTGCTTGTACAATCTATTTGCAAAAATTGAAAGGAGAAAGTAGATTGGTGAAATGATATTTGATCTATGATATATGAAATCGACGATACCACTTAAATTTGAAATTATGGAAATTTTTGGTTAAGTGTAGAGAGTTTACTTTTTTTATTTCCATAATTGAAATTCATGTTGGAATATGGAAAGAATAACAGTTATTAATTGTCTTATGATATGAAAACTGAACACTGAATTAAAAATATAAAGGAAGAAATTATCCGTTATCCACTAATTACTGCATTCGCAATTATCATACTTGGTAAGTTATTCAATCTCAATATTTTAACAACATGCACATCTAGCTTTTTAGCCTATCCGATTACTGCATGTATATTCAATTCAAAGCATAAACAATTATAGACTATTATAAGATAACAATATTATTAAAAAAAGAAAAAATTGGTAAGAGCAACTGTAGTAAATTGTCATTAGCTAGTAATTCAAAACCCTTGATTTAGTGTGTGTATATATGATATAAACCAAATGGAAATTTGAAAAGTAAAACGGAAAAAAAGAGCTCACTGCGTATCACTTTCTTTTTGAATTTCCTTGGAGAAAAGGTTTTGTTATCTCCATCTACAAATAGAATGTAACATATTCATTAGATAGGAACAAAATGTACAAAATATATAGCATAAAACAGAGATGCATGGGTAAATAGTGACAATGTGAAAGGAAAAAAATGCACAAATTGAAACATTAAAAATAGAACCTAAGAAACTGTGTTTAATGCAGGTACAACACTAAATTTCACCATAATACCGTTCTAAGGTTTAACATTTGAAATCTCTGTAAAATGATTTGTAATTCTAAAATTTCTACTCGTTGAAGCAAATAACTGACAGAAATTTTGTCAGGAAATAACTAATGGGTATAAGAATAACTTATAAGTCACCATAAATGCCATTCAATTTGAATTATGGAAATTAATTCACCTGTTTCCATTTTGTTCTTTTGGTTATTCAAAAAAGACTCATAGAAACTTGGATCCGAATATAGAGCAAAAGGCTATAAATTTTCGAAAACAATGATGTACGAACATCAAACCACAAAAAGCAAATACGTCTATACTGGATAAATAAGTATATAAAGTGTTCATGGGAAACATGGAGTAGAACATACCGAAATCCAGATCTTTATCTTTTGTAGTGGCGTTCGGCATGTTAGCATCAACAGTAGGCCTACCATCATTCATAGACATTATAACTTTGTAAGAGCCTGCTACAATAAGGCATTCTCATCATTCTATCATGTTTGTCGGATAAATTATGTTTGTGATCCAAGAAAATAGATTGAGAACTACACTAATAGCCACTTAAATATAATGATTTTAAAATGAAGTTGAAATTAATCATATGTTAACTAAATAAATAATGATGAAAACAATCAAATTCACAAACAGCATAATGTGCTAAAGAAAAGATAAGTACCAAAGCGAATTTTAAAGAGCAATTCACTAATTATAAAAAATGTTTTCTGGGTTCACATTTATCATTCATCTGTATGAAGCTCATATCATTAATGATATTCAGTGTGTTGGGAAAACAACAAATGAAATATCATAAGTTGTATATGAGTACCTTGATTAATTTGTTCCTTGCAGGTTGATGAACCTTAACTCGCCTTCTTAACTGTGGCACAGTCATATTTACTACGATCGCTAATTCACCATCTGTGACTTCTTTTTTCAGATCAATCTGCAATTTATCCTTCACCTCTAATATTTCCTGTTGTTATTATTTTTAAAAGGTTAGGGAAAATATGAGAAAAGGTGATCGGTCCCTATACGAAATAACATGATCCATGAATGAACATTAGCAATGATTAGTGCCCTTAACTTTCAACACAAAACACAACTAATCTTGTTGATTTTTGCCATCGTTTCTTAATATAGTAGTATGAGTCATCCCTGGTATAGATCAAGGATTTCTTTACAGTTTAGAAAGACCATTTTGTTACAGTTTATTTACTGAGAAAATTTTCAGTATTCTAAGTAATTTTCTTTCCAGAAATCATAGAAAATAAAAAAAGAATAAGATACAAACAAACCTTCATAGGTTGCATAAACTTAAACAATTTTTGTTGCTCCGGCATACTAAGAACAGGAGGAATCTTCATCTTCTTCCAATCCATGCTTACCAAATAATTACTGGACACAGAATACTCTCTAATCGGTCTTTCTTCCTCTTCCTCCTCGTCACTTGATTTCTTTCCTACTCTAACATTCCTCCTCCTCCTCAATTTCCTACTTTTAACCACGTTGTCCTCTCTAACAACACTTTGTTCATATATATTCTCAAGCGCAGCTGCCACTTCATTGTAATTTAAACTCCCCTCTTACTGCTCTCTTTCCTCTTCTTGCTTCTCTTCTTATCGACTTTTGCTCTCTCCTTTTCCAATTGCTCTACACGAACAGGCACCTGTGCCGTGGTCTTGGTTGCCCCGACGGCCGAACATTTCGTCTGATGGTATATAGGGATCTTTCAGTTTGAAGACTACGGTTAAATAAAATAAAAAAGAGGAGAAACCTTAAACCTTTTTCCGATGTAGATCAACAACATTTCATAAAGCAGCGGTTCAGAAAACAATCGCAAAAGGTGTATTGATTTCAGATCTAGAAGTCCTTCAAGCCATCCATAGGCTCAATTTTGGATCTGATAAATTTATATGGTTATAAATTTAGAGGAGGAAGAAATAGAATTAAGAAATTGAGTTGCAAAAGAAAAGGCTGCAGAGCAATGAGTTGAGAACGTGCAACGGAAAGGCCATGGCTTCATTTGCATAACCTTATCTGCAGGCATGATGGGAAAACGTGATAGCAAACTGATTCAAGAGCATAGTAGAGACTGGAAAGACAAATGTACCCTCCCCCAATATATAACGAAATGAAATTAAGGTAGAGAGAAAGGACATTTTTGGAAAGTACAAAAAGGCATCACCTACTCAAGAATTTGCTTTATATATAAGATATATATATCACTTAATGGCTTAAGTGTATCTATTCCATTCAATAATTATTACTTATAGTATATATATATCATTTTACATTTCAACTTCATATTCAATTTAATTCAAGTCTAATATAATTTAACTTAACTCATCTTGGGTTAAATTTTAACCCATATTATTCATTTTAACTTACTCAAGTTAAACTTTAATTGCAGGATTAAAATTCACACTTTCCTTTTCTTATCTATATCAACTCCAAATTATAAGTCCAGTACTGATTTTTATCCTGAATTTACAAATCATTTAAATGGAAATCCCAAAATTTAATCATCCGGTTTTATTTCAAATCATTTGAAATCATAAATATACATATATTCACTTTTGTATATATCAAATCATACCTTCGGAATTATAAAACAACTTGGATTTTGCCCAAATACAATTCCCTTTTTGAATTTCTAAAACAAAACTTGTTTACTAAACAAGTCCAAAACAAATAATCATAGCCAATTACTATGGTAGCAATCCTTCACATAGAAACTCGAAAATGAATACTAATGATGCGGCCATCATCGCTAGAATTATTTTCCAACAACTGAAGTGAGTTAAGTGCTCCCTTACTTTTAAGGGGCGCTACCATGATACCATGATACCACTTCTATACAGAAGGAAATGAACATACCCTAAGGGGCGCTACTCCCTATAACCTTGCCGCATCTTTCCTGTTTTGACCATTCCGGGTTGTGAGGTTCGACGAAGTCTCGTCCACAAAGCTACGCTTTGTCACAAAGCCATGCTTCGGGTCAAACAAATGATCACAAAGATAAATGAACAAACAAATGATCATATCACAAATGATCAAACAATGATCATTTCACAGCAACACTCAGCATATCACATTACCAAATTGGGAATATATCGCTGATAACCTTCAACTACATAACCTCTGAGCTCGTACGTCTCAGAGAAGGGTGTTAAGCTAAGAGAATAAATTCTCCGCCACCAACAGAAGTGTATTTGAAAGAAATCGGCTTTATATCTCAAAGTGTAATGTCAGACATGTAACCATACAAGTCTGTTCCGGGTTCAAACAGAACCGAAGGCACTTCTTACGAAGCCCTTGCAATTCCGGGTATTCACAATCACGTCCGGACTTCCCATCACAAAGGGTGATAAAATGTCTATACCGAGGACCAGTCGGTGCAGAGACATTCGACGAGTTGTCCTTTCGTTTTCGTAAATATCCGGTCTTCACCACCGGTCTTCAAATGCCATCCATATACGACGTATCATTATTTGGAATGGGTTATATGACACAAATATCTTTTCCCGACAAACCCGAATAACGAGCGCAATCTTTAAAACATATGGATATGGGATTTCAATTAAGTCACAACTTAATAATTCAAAACTTTCCTCCAAAATAGTTTAAACCAATCATCATTTCAAATCTTTAAATAAAAAGATTTATTTCACACAGTTCACCTCGTTTCATAAAGATCTATTCACATGTTTCAAAACAATTCAATTTCAATTGGATTAACTCGTTAAATCTTTAAATTAAAGATTTAACTTATAACTTTCAAAAACAATTTCATTTCAAAGGGTTTAAACAAATCACCATTTTAAATCTGTTAACAATACATAGATTCAATTCATGGCTTTCAAAATAATTTCATTTCAATTTCAAACTTGAAACTTCTCAACACAAATTGGAAGTTCATTACTTACGTGAAAGCTTTAATTATTTGAAACAAACAGTTTTTATTTTCAGAAAAATCCAATTATATTTACACCAGTTAAAACTTTTGAATTTAAATTCAAATTCCCAAATCAATACTTTTAAAATAGTTTAACCCATATATAACTGGTATAACATCTTTCATTCCTAGTTTCAAATCTTAAGATTCAATTTCAAACTTGAATTCAAATTTAAATCAAATTATTTAAATTTTCAAAACTCGATTTAAGTTATCAAAATAACTTTTATCTTTGAAATTCCATTTCAAAAGCTTTTCACTTTAAACCCAAATTTCTAATTTCAAAATCAATTGAAATTAAAATTTCAATTTCAAAAACATCAAATTTAAATTATATGTGACTTAACCGATTTCCACGTGAAATCCATATTTGTGTGTGTAAAAGTGTGGTCCAGGGGTTCAACACAATAGTGCAACATCATACAATCATCACAGATTCAAATATGACAATATATTTGATAAGCGGTATAATCATATAACGCTTATCTTTATTCACAAATTCACAGATAGATATATAAATTCAACATAGATAAATAATTTACGCACAAAACTCAATTCAAAACAATTCACATCACAGGATATCACAGATCAAGGATAACAATCAATTCAAGCATTCATAAGCAATCCAATCATTCAATAATCATTTAAAAGTAGGATTAATTAATTGTTTAATCTTCATTAATTCAATTTATTTCCAAATAAAATTAATTACTTATGAATTAGTTATCCAATCTCTGAATTATTAATTACAAATCATTTGATATAAATTAATCAATCACTCATCTTAATCAATTATTCTTAATTAATAAATTAATTAGATAAATTTTAAATTAATTGCAAAATCATTTAATCTTGATTAATTTCATTAGATAACTATCTTTAAGTAATTAATCACCTTTAATTTTCTTAATTGATAAATTCCCAATTCATTAACCTCTAATTTATTAGTTAATCAATTATAACCATTAATTAATTACTTAATTACTCTTAAATTAATCACTTAATTAACCTTTATTCTTAATTAATTAAATTAACTAATTATACTTAATTTCCTAATTAACTAAATTAATTTCCAAGATAATAAAACTCCTTTTAACTTAAGATACATTATCTTGTAAATACACTAATTCCCATTTACATTTTTAAAACCCTTTTAAATCTTTAAAATTAACTTAAACAAATTTTAGATTAAATAAATTCTAAAACTCTTTAACAAATGGTTAAGAAACCATTGATATTAATAAAGTAGTGTTTTAGAGAAAGTTTTAATAAAATTTGTTTAAATTTCAAAAATTCTATTTTTAAAACTTTTTATAAAAAACTGGGCATCTCTCCCACTTCGGGTCCTACCCGAATGATACTCGGGACCATCCCGAGTCTTCTCCCATTCTCCCCTATATTACCAAAAAACTTAGTAATTTACAGTTTTAAAAAAAAACTGTAGCTTTCACCTTCAACCTTCACGAGTACGAACCCGAGTTTTCTACTCAAACTCTCGATCCTTACTTCGAGGGAACTTCCCAGATACTCGAGCAAAACACACAGGGAATAATCGTCTTTCCCAAATCAACAACCAAATACCCAAAATGCACGTACACGTGCACAGTCACACTGGCCACCTCCGACCAACACCACGATCATCCCCACATCGTCGACGTCCTAACCAAGCTTCGCAACCATCTAGCACCCTTTAATTCGCCTGGAATTGAAATCGAGCATAGCTTGAACCATCTCGACCAAATTGCCCCAATCGATCGTCACGTTGCCGTCTCGTCTCCGCTGCACAGGCCACCGGAGTCGACCCACTTCCGACCACACCTCGACAACACTCCAAGCCATCCTTCCCCGAAGTATCGCGAAGCTCGATCACGAGAAGAAATCGAACTCGTCACATTTCCAGATCATAACATATACGAACCCTAAACCCTATCTCGATCTCGTTCACTTAATTTATGAAGTAGAAAAATTCTTTAACATTTTTCCTGTTATCAACAAGTGTCAAGCAAGCTTCAACCAGAGTTTCAACATCTAAAATTAGTTCGAACATTAGAAATTGGGAAAAATACAAATTTTATTCAAATTCACATTGCTCTTGAAATACAGCAATAAAAATCTTCATTTTAATTTTAAAAATCCAAATTTGCGAAGTATATACGAATTACAATCCTGAGACTACATATTTCTATGATGGATTTTTACAGGGACTTAAGAATTTCCCTGTTCTTCCTATTTTTACAGTTATCATTCAAATATCTTTTCCTTAACTTCATTTCTAAGTTTAATCTAAAACTAACAATCAATTCTTGTTTGATAACTAGACCAAAATAAAGATCAGCGAGGAAAAGGGATGGATTAGAACTAAATTGTTAAACTCTGTAATATGGAACAGAGGTAATTATATCAACAGTCACATAAGTTCAAACATAACAACATGAAACCCATTTATCTCTACATATAAACAGAATCATATACTTATATATATGCAAGATATCATCACAAAGATTTCACAAGCAACCATCATTTACTTAATTAGATTTTAGATAAAAATTGTTTACTCACTTGATATGGAAAAGGCAGAGACTTTTAAAACTTGATTTTCTTGAAAACTTGTATGCTTCTATTGTTTTTGACTTCCAGAAATCTTTGTCTTATTTAAAAACTAAAAACTTGACTGCTTGCATACTTTGTTATTTTCCAAAGAACAAAAAATGGCTTGCAACTTAAAACTAAAGCTCTAAAAACTAGAACTTGAAAAGCTTTTGGAAAAGATTTGAAGATGATACTTTGAAATACTTTGATTTTCTTAAAAACTGAAATGTCTTGCTTTGTTTTCAAATGAACGAGAATGGAAAGACTTTGATATAAAATAGAACAAATAGGCAGAGCCAAGTTATATTGGTGCAAAAGAAATAATCTCAGCTGGTACAAGATTTTAATAAATTAGGGTTAGAGATCTTTTCTTTTTCATGGCTGAAATGGAAACATTTTGTACAAGCATTAAATGAAAATGTCATACATATCTCCTAGCTCCATTCGTATAGTACTATATGTTATCTTGCCTCTTTTCTTTGCCTGCAAGTCTCAATTTCCATAGTACATACATTTATCTTGCTTTGAAATCTTGTATGTATTTTATTTTGTTTGACTTTCTACATCTTGCCTGCGAATCTAGACAGTGCTAGTACAAATATTATTATTTAACTTTGTTTTGACTTGTTACTTAGAGATATAAGGTGATAGCTCAAACATATTACTTTACTTCCTGCATATACATAGGGCTATAGTTTGAATTATTAGCCTGCAACTACAAGTATAATAAACATTTTCTAGACTTACTTAAACCCTTATAAGTTGTTACATGTATTTGTATTAGGTTAGCTTGTGAATTTATGCTTATTTTACATGGCTATTAATTTGTATTTCTATTTATACTTGATGTATTTAATTAATACATATTTTCTTTTTGTGGTACAATAAGCAGTGATATCTACTAGCAAATGGAGGCTGAAGTGATGTTGTTTAATTGCCTTGTCTTGCATTTCGGCTGACATATATTTTGCATTGTGTACTTTATGTTTCTTCTTATATATGTAAATGTTGTTTGTTTATGCTTATATTTCATTGGTACAAAGATATTTACTTTATATTTTTAAACTATTTAGATTTAGATTTAAACTCGAATTCAATATACATATATATTAACTTCAAATTTTCTCATATATCACGTATACATATATATTCACATATATGTACACTATTTACAATATTATTATATTTAAATGACTTATACAAAATATACTTGAATTCGGGGAAACTCGCAACACCGCATTGATTATTTTCACAAATTTAATTCAAAAATTTATTTAGTTATCAATTTAAATAAAATTAAAATCTGGGGTCGTTACAAACTTCCCCCCTTAAAAGAATTTCGTCCTCAAAATTCGAAGGCACGAAAGCAACAAAGATAGATAGATTCGATTTCCTATAATTCCTCAAACTTACGATATGAATTCCAAACTCAAGTCGGAATATCTCAGAATACATACCAATTTGTCCCTCTTCGGACTTTGGTATCCACAAGAAATTACAATAGAATTTCAAAATTTGATTTCAAACGATATCGTTTTATCGATTTAATTCGATTTTATCCTCATATTCTATTAATCAATTTAATTCAAATTAAAATTTCCAATTCAAATTCATTAAGGTTTAAATCGAAAAGCTGATAAGAAATCGATGAAGACACTAAGTAAGGATTTCTACAACGATTCGTAGAGTCATCATCACGCCGAAACTTCTTCTTGTAGCTGATACGAAGAAATCAAAGAATTTAGAAACGAATCAAAAGAATTTTGAAATCAAATCAAAGAAGATTGATAAGAAAGTTGTTCCCACTGTTGCAGGGTATTGACCATTTATAGTCGTATTCCCTTATCCCTTATCTCATCCTCTTCTCGCACTCATACTCACTATCAGTGGATAGTAAGAGAATTTACTGAGACGTTTAAACGGATATCTTAGGGATATACTCATTCTAGAGTTTACTTCACTCTATCTCTAATGAGCTACTTAACGTGTTATACTCCTGAGCTAAAGTTCAACCTTAGCTCTGATACCAAATGTAACGATAGGGATTTTGCCCGCTCGAAAATCGACATCCATACTTTACATCGTACTCGAATGCCGTAGATTCGACCGTTCAAATCCGAGTCGCCAGAGCTTATAACAACATTAAGTAAATAACACAGCGGAATAAATGAATAGTACATTGATATACAATATCTGATTCAACAGAGTGATAAATGAATATCAATATACATCAGAGATATGATACAACAAAAAGCAGCGGAAAAGAAAATGATAACTCCAGCAGCGGATAATCTCCATCTTCAAAGTGCTAATCCAGAAATAGCTCGAACTCCCAATAACGAGGTACAAAGATAAGCAAGTGCAGTCCATATCCAAAGACTGAACTAGCTCCAGAAAATCTACTAATCTGACTATTTGAAAAACCCAACTCTAGACTGCTCGTGTAGAAAATTTTAAGCATCCAGAGTTTAGGAAAGAAACAATAAACTCCGGATCAGTCATGGGACTGGTGTGAGCAACAAAAACAGTTTATCTTTAAAACAAATAGCAAAAGAATTTTAAAGTAAATTCGCAATGCTTTTAGAAAATGAAACTACCATAAGACCTCCCACCACACACACAATGCAAACGCAGACTTGGAGGAGATTTCTTCTTATGTTAGTCAAAGATGCTTACTACGCAAAATCAAATCCTTTTTGATATTATTATTAGTGCATAGTGGAAAACATTTCGAAAGTAGAATATAAATCTTAGCCAGCATAGGTACCATTATATTATGCCTGCTATAGCTGCCTCCTGAGGAGACAGGTTCTACAATTTGCAATCGTAAAGGGTTCGTATTGTTTCTTTGGATTTCCAACAAATGGTCAGGCCAAGGAACTTCCCATTGCCACATGGAAACGCCTCTGGATGGACGTCCCGAGAACCTAACCGGATCTCTACCAACACAAGGCCGGGTTACCTCTGCAAAAATAGGTAACTACTGACACGAGTATGCCATCTCCCGGTTGTAACCAACCTTTAACCGGGGACCCGAGCAACAAATCACAAAGTAAGATATATATATATACTTGCGACATCCACATAAGTTAAGTATCTGGGCTCCATACCATGATACCACTTCTATCCAGAAGGAAATGAACATACCCTAAGGGGCGCTACTCCCTATAACCTTGCCGCATCTTTCCTGTTTTGACCATTCCGGGTTGTGAGGTTCGACGAAGTCTCGTCCACAAAGCTACGCTTTGTCACAAAGCCATGCTTCGGGTCAAACAAATGATCAAAGTAATGATCACAAAGATAAATGATCAAACAAATGATCATATCACAAATGATCAAACAATGATCATTTCACAGCAACACTCAGCATGTCACATTACCAAATTGGGAATATATCGCTGATAACCTTCAACTACATAACCTCTGAGCTCGTACGACTCAGAGAAGGGTGTTAAGCTAAGAGAATAAATTCTCCGCCACCAACAGAAGTATATTTGAAAGAAATCGGCTTTATATCTCAAAGTGTAATGTCAGACATGTAACCATACAAGTCTGTTCCGGGTTCGAACAGAACCGAAGGCACTTCTTACGAAGCCCTTGCAATTCCGGGTATTCACAATCACGTTCGGACTTCCCATCACAAAGGGTGATAAAATCTCTATACCGGGGACCAGTCGGTGCAGAGACATTCGACGAGTTGTCCTTTCGTTTTCGTAAATATCCGGTCTTCACCACCGGTCGTCAAATGCCATCCATATACGACGTATCATTATTCGGAATGGGTTATATGACACAAATGTCTTTTCCCGGCTAACCCGAATAACGAGCGCAATCTTTAAAACATATGGATGTGGGATTTCAATTAAGTCACAACTTAATAATTCAAAACTTTCCTCCAAAATAGTTTAAACCAATCATCATTTCAAATCTTTAAATAAAAAGATTTATTTCACACAGTTCACCTCGTTTCATAAAGATCTATTCACAGGTTTCAAAACAATTCAATTTCAATTGGATTAACTCGTTAAATCTTTAAATTAAAGATTTAACTTATAACTTTCAAAAACAATTTCATTTCAAAGGGTTTAAACAAATCACCATTTTAAATCTGTTAACAATACACAGATTCAATTCATGGCTTTCAAAATAATTTCATTTCAATTTCAAACTTGAAACTTCTCAACACAAATTGGAAGTTCATTACTTACGTGAAAGCTTTAATTATTTGAAACAAACAGTTTTTATTTTCAGAAAAATCCAATTATATTTACACCAGTTAAAACTTTTGAATTTAAATTCAAATTCCCAAATCAATACTTTTAAAATAGTTTAACCCATATATAACCGGTATAACATCTTTCATTCCTAGTTTCAAATCTTAAGATTCAATTTCAAACTTGAATTCAAATTTAAATCAAATTATTTAAATTTTCAAAACTCGATTTAAGTTATCAAAATAACTTTTATCTTTGAAATTCCATTTCAAAAGCTTTTCACTTTAAACCCAAATTTCTAATTTCAAAATCGAAATTAAAATTTCAATTTCAAAAACATCAAATTTAAATTATCTGTGACTTAACCGATTTCCACGTGAAATCCATATTTGTGTGTGTAAAAGTGTGGTCCAAGGGTTCAACACAATAGTGCAACATCATACAATCATCACAGATTCAAATATGACAATATATTTGATAAGCGGTATAATCATATAACGCTTATCTTTATTCACAGATTCACAGACAAATATATAAATTCAACATAGATAAATAATTTACGCACAAAACTCAATTCAAAACAATTCACATCACAGGATATCACGGATCAAGGATAACAATCAATTCAAGCATTCATAAGCAATCTAATCATTCAATAATCATTTAAAAGTAGGATTAATTAATTGTTTAATCTTCATTAATTCAATTTATTTCCAAATAAAATTAATTACTTATGAATTAGTTATCCAATCTCTGATTTATCATCTTAATCAATTATTCTTAATTAATAAATTAATTAGATAAATTTTAAATTAATTGCAAAATCATTTAATCTTGATTAATTTCATTAGATAACTATCTTTAAGTAATTAATCACCTTTAATTTTCTTAATTGATAAATTCCCAATTCATTATCCTCTAATTTATTAGTTAATCAATTATAACCATTAATTAATTACTTAATTACTCTTAAATTAATCACTTAATTAACCTTTATTCTTAATTAATTAAATTAACTAATTATACTTAATTTCCTAATTAACTTAATTAATTTCCAAGATAATAAAACTCCTTTTAACTTAAGATACATTATCTTGTAAATACTGTGACGACCCGGAATTTTTGAGCATTTGAAATTGGAATATTTAATTAATTTTAAATATTCAGAGGTTAATTATAAACTTAAATTTCAAATATCGCTGTTTATTGAGTAATTTAATTATTAAATTAAATTTATTTGAAGTTGGATAAAATAGTAAATCTGGTATTCTAAGCTAATTAAAAATATTTTGGAAGCTCGTAAAATTCATATTAATAATACTGAAGATGATGGAACTTTTAAAATGGAATTTAAAAGTGTTTTGTTCAGTTTTAAAAATATATTGTTTAAATTGAATTTAAAAATAGCCTTCCGAGGCACAGTCTCGGAATTCAACGAAACCAGTTTCATTGGATCCGTAATATTGAATTTTTATCGGATTTCAATTTTCGTAGCGTTCAGAGTTGTTATGTGAGCATACGAGATAAAAACGCTTAGACAATGGTTAATCGTTTTAATTTAAATATCTTTCATCTTATCAACTGTTAAAGTTTTATCAACATCAACAGCACAGTGGTGAGACTATCTTCTCACGCAAGACAAGTAATACGTTTAACATTTGATAGCCGAGATATTTTTGGATATAACAATATAAAATTTCAAATCTATTAGTACCCTATAAGCAGACCTAGCCTGTATCTATCGCCATCCTTCTCTGTGAAGCCACCTTCCATCTACTTTCATCGCGTCTTCTTCTTTTATACTTTAGCCGAGTCTTTTATTTTATTTTCAAGTTTCGTTCCCAAATTTATCACCATGGCCGAACGAAGAATAACCTCCTCTTTTCGAAATCGAATTGCCGCCTCCCTCCTTATTCACAAAACCAAATCCTGTTCGATTCAAATTAAAACATGAGAGAAAAATGGGCAACACAATAGGGGCCGAACCTCTTTTCTTCTTTTCAAACCCCAAAACCACTCAGTGAAAAATGAAATCAAGATGTTTCATTCTCGTTCGAAATTTGAATAAAAAAATATCATCATGGCCGATCAAATTAAGTGAAGTGGCAAAACTCGTTTCGAACTCGAGCCCTTGCTCGATTTCATCGCATCTGGGAGGGGAGGAAGATTCGCGTTTGGTCAGCACTCAGGTGATTCGAAGTCGCGACACGGTAGGAGTTCTCTGGGCGATCGTCACGAGGCAAGTTGGGGGAGTTCGATTTCCAGTCGCGAGCTAGGGTTTGTTGTGGGTGGACTCGAAGTCGATTGCAGTGACAGGCTTTGGCGAGTTCGTGGGGGAGCAACGCGATCGGCAGGGGGTGCACGTACTGGTGGAAGTGGCTCGATATCGTTTTTCTCACATTCGAATGGGTAACTTGACTTTTAACTTTTAGTTTAAAAGTTTCTTAAGATTTAAAACTGGTAGTTTAATCTGTTGATTTATTTTTCCATTGATCAGAAAATCTTACAGTAAAATAAATTATTATGTGTTAATTTCTAAAGAGTATATAAAAGAGTAAGTTGTTAAAAAAAACATTTATTTCTTTAATTTATAAATCTATATACAGTAAAGTATAATAATATATGTATGTATCTATAACAGCAGGTTATGGAATAAATTATCTTCTTTAGATTTATAGAATGTATACAAATAAGATGGAGTTATTACAGATTTGGAAATATAAGGATTTAAATGAGATATTGGGTTTTAAAATCTATATATAAATTATTTTTACAAATATATACATATATTTCATTTACTAGTTATTTTAAGTAAAGTATTAGATGATTAACCCGATTTATTAAAAGATTTTTTTTTTGGGGAAAGATTATTTAGTTAAGAACAAATTGTTGGTTAATTTAATCTATTAAAAAGGAAAGTGATTGTTCGAATATTAATAAATCATCTAATATTTATTCAAGGTCTAAAATCAAGAAGAAACAGTCAGGATTGGATCGGATTGGCAAAATAAAAGCAAAGGTGAGTTAATCTCACTCAGCTGAATTTTTAATTTAAATTTAAATGGTTAAATTTAAAAAAAATTGATTGGATGATTGCATTGATTGATGTGCTATATTATATATAGTAGTATATAGCAATATATACATATTGGCATATGTATATATTGGAGTTGTTGATATTCCCGCATTATATAGCGGATGAGACCCTATGCGCCGCATAATAGCGGATGATATTTATTTAATCCCATATACCGTGATATTCCACCTTGAAGTGGAATTGGTATTTTATATTGTGCTAACGTCTGTGGATGCAGGAAAAACAGGTTGGAGGGATCCAACTGGACCCCTCAACATTTATTATATTACTCAATATCCTCTGTTGTGATTGTTTGATATTTCCTGATAAATTATATTGGAATATTGAATGTTATTGTTTGATTGAATATTTGGGTATAAGGAAATACCATAAATATATAAATTGGATTTTTGAAAGAAGTAAAGGAAGTAAATTTGTAAAGAAATAATTATCGAAAATTTGAATGAAGTAAGAATGAATTGAAAGATGGAAATGATGTTAAATACAAATAAATAACTTTGAATATGAAAAGTAAAGAATTTGCAATAACAGTAATTAAGGGATTAATGAATTGTAAATTCAAGTGATATTGTTCGAAAAGGAATAAAGAAATATTTTTAAAAATTTAAAGTTTAACTTAAAAAGGAAATTTGGGAAATCTAAAATTGGTATTTCCAGTTAAAAGTATTTTAAATCAAATGAAAGGTTTAAAATATGAAGTTAAAGAATTTTTGAAATAAATGGATTAAATTGAAAATCAATTTGGGAATTGATTTAAATTTGTGAAACTGGGAATTTGAAGGAAGAATGTGGCAATGGAATTTATAAACGGGGTTTATAAAAGTAAAGTAATATCTCAAAGGATATTTGGAAAGAATAAATTCAAATTGGGAATATATTAAGGGAAATGAGAAATTGTTTAAAAATAAACAGTGTTTTATTTTTAAGATGAGGAGAGAAGTATATTTCTCTAGATAGCCAAGTACGTTTCCCAAAGCAATTTTAAATATAAGTTAAAAGTTCTAATTTTGTTTTTAAAAGCATGTTTAGAAAATTGATTATTTCTAAATGTTAAAGTCTAAAGTAAAATTTTCAAAATCTATTATTGTAGTAATTATATAAAAGTGATTTGGCATTATGTTTTAAAAAGAGAAATTTGGTTTATATTTATAAAGTGGTTTCATTTTAAATATTCTTTAAGTATATATATTTTGAAAGGTATTAAAGTAGTTTTTAAATTTCAATATTATAAAGTATATTATAGTAAAGTGTTTTTTTAAATTATTTTAAAATGTAAAAGTGTTTTGTACTTGGTGTTTCAGAGGAAATAAATATTTGGAATGTATTCCGTAAGCGGAAACTGTTTGAAATTGTTTCAAATGAGTTTTGAAAATTTGGAAATATATCTTGGAAAGATATTTGGGCAAATAAATAATGTGGGAAATTATTTATTGTGTGATGGTTGCTTGTGGATGTTAATTGATAGTTAAATAACCGACTATCAATATTGGCCAAATGCGTTGATCGTTTCGAAGAGACCGGGATCGAGTTTGCTACATTACAGCGTGATAGGGGGTTCTCGCTTTGCGTTAGGTGGCGAACGGGAGACTCTTACCCCTACATGTCCCCGGGGGTAGTATAAGGCCTTGCGGGGTTGGTTGCGACTCGAGAGGGTGGCCGTAAAAGCAAACCCGAGGTATCACTGTAAGCCACAGCGGGGCTGGGATGGTTGAAAAGCCTACCGGTCGTGAGCCGTTGCTGAAGGTTGAAAAGCCTAGGTCGTTACAGTGGTATCAGAGCTTAGGCTGGCGACAACCTTGGCTCTGGTGGGAATTTTGAGAGTATTAATAGATATGAGCGCGTATTTGTTAGTGAATATAAAATTGATTTATATTGTGTTGATTGGTTTATTGAGTAGTTTATGGATTCTGGTCGATGTGTGGGACGCCACAACATTGATAGGGATCTCTAAACACTTGTATAGAACAATTCGACACAATATTGTTTTAAAGAAGGGTAAATGAAATAATTTTACCCAAATTATTTTTTTGTATAAAAAGAAACGTTTTGTAAACTATTCTAGATTATATATATGGTTGTTTGGATGTTAGAAGTGATAATATGGAATTATTATCATTAATATATGGAAACTTAACTAGAAATTGAAATTTATAACCAAAGCAAAGAATAAAATTTTATAATAAAATAAAATTTGAGATATAGATTACAAATGTAATTTATAAAATTGAAATAAACTTCATATACAAATGAGATTTGTACTTTAAAATAGAATTCCAGAGAAATGTGGAAAATAAATCGGAATGGATTTTAAGTTTGGAATTTTGGGAAAGGTTTGAAATTCCTTGAGATTTGGAAATAGTTTTCAAAGAGTTTGAGGAAATAATAAGTGGTATTATTTCAGGAATATTTTGAGTTGAGTTTGGAATCTGGAAAGATTTGAAATTTAAAAATATTTGAAATGGTTTAAAGAGATAAAAGCATTTAATTCTCTTTCGGTCGTTGGGAAATAACTTCGGTGATGACTGCAGCATCATCGATGTTCATTTTCGGGTTTCTGAAAGAGAAATTGCTACCTAGATGTATGGGCTGGTGTTTGTTTGCAAAACTGAGTTTGGTTTTGGAACTGAAAAGGGTTTTGGGTATAGTTGATTTCAAAAGTGATTTTGAAATTCTGGGAAATTGTTTAAACTCTGAAATCTTATTTAAAATGTTTATGGAATGATGAGAAAAATAAAATATATATTAGTTAAATAAATTTTATAATCCCTAATTAAAAGTAAAAGTATAAATGGGATTGAATTTAAATAGATGGAAGTATGGATATAAATAAATTGTGGCTTATAAAATTTAGAAGTGGAATAAATAAGCCAAAATAAAAGTTGTTTGAATTGTGAAAAATGGATGTAAATCCAAAACTTGAATTATAAAATAGATCGAACTTCAGTAAAATAGTTAAGTGATTTTCGAAGTAAAAATCAAATATTGAATTGTAAAAAGAAGTGTGCTAATTTGGAATAAATTAGAAAAGTGGATATGTTAATGGAATTTGAATTTGGTAATAAAAGTTGAAGTATAAATGAATAATGGAATTGGAGTGTAATAGTGATAATTTGAATTGTAAATAAATTCAAGTAAGCAGAAATGATTGAAGTGGCATTGTTATTAATATAATACAATTCAGGAATAAGTATTGAATGTGGATTAGAGGTTATATTGGATTCAATGAATATACCACTTATATTAAAATGGAAGAGAGTTAAAAATAAATTGAATTGGAATCAATTTAAATTGGTTATGAAACTTAAGCAATTATTTATTCTTATGGATATCGTCAAAACTGCATAAAATAAACCGTCGTTTGACGTAAGTAAAGTAAATTGAAATTCTATCAGTTGATAGAAGTTAAATAAATTGATTTTGAGATCAATTGAATTAAATATAAGTTTGATTTGCTAAAATGAGCCGAATGTGAGAAATTGAGATGTGAACCATTTAAATTGGATGTAGTCGTACATAAATGGGTTGTAACAATTTAAATTAATGTTGGAACCAAAACATTGCTTATAAGTGTTGTTTAATCTACTTTCCTCATGGAAATTCTCTTGTTTGTTAGTTAAATATGTAAAATGTTGTTAAGTTGCATGATCTTGGTACTTACATTTTTGAAGTAAGTAAGTACAGGTTCAGGGAAGCCGTATAGCTGATTTTGGGTTGCACTAATTGCTAAATAAATCACTGCTTTGCTTAAAAAAATTGTTATAATAAGGTACGCTTACGCAAAAATTCAAAATAGGAAATATGAACTGCATATATTGATATATATTGAGATTTCCGGCCTGAGGCCGATGTATATATATATTTGTGCATCCTGCGATATCGCAGAAGTCCCTCCGTACAAAGGAGACTCTGCCGAAATTTTCCATAAATTTTGAGAGTTAGAAAATTTTTGAAAATTTTCATTAACGGCAAATGATTTAAATTTGCTAAGTAAATGGAATTGGAACTGAATAATTGAAATCTATTTGAAATATGAATGTAAGGTGAAGCGAAATTGAAGGAACTAAAGTGTGATATCCCGGAAACTTGGCAATATCAATTTAATAATCTTTATTAATAATTTAATTGATTTGTTGATTTATTTTATAAATTGACAAGTTTATTCATTTTAAAGGTTAATAAGATTTTAAATTGGCAAGTTTATTTCTTTTGAAAACTAGTAACATTTTAATATTGAAAATATTTATTAATATATTTTCTAACAATTTTAAATTGGGAAGATTTATCTTTCTAAAACTTATATAAATGTTTTATATTTATAATGTATATATATATATTGGTATATATATTATAAATGGGGAGTCTTTTAATTTAATAAAACTATGTTTTCAAATTTTAATATATATGTATATATATATTGTTATTTGAAGTTATGTATTAAATTTCAATATGAGTAATTATAAAAGCTAATGTTAAAAATATTTTCCATTTAGAATATATATATATATATATATATATATTTGTATATATTGAAATGGAAAAGTATTGGATTTAAATTTAATTATGATGTTTTCAAACCTTAATAATATATATATATATATATATATATATAATTTGTAATTTGAAAGGTTAATTTGATTTAATACTTTTGAAAATGATATTTAAGATTTAAATCAAGGATTCATTGTTTAATAGTCTTTTATCATAAGATAAATTGTTTTGTGAAAGTATATATATAAAGTAAAACAAAAAAATACTCAAGCATATGATACATTTAATATGATCAAAACATAAGTAATTTATAATTGTTTACATAAATTCACATTTGTATATATATGTAAAAATCTAAAAGCTTATTTATATAAATACATTTTATCTATGCAAACATTTCTTAAATACATGTATATGTTTTAAATAAATTAATAAACAAGAGTTTACACTTGTAACCATATTAAATTGGTCTAGAGACATTTGTAAACATAAAAGCTTATGTGTAAGCAAATTAATACTATAGGGGACAAGTGGCTTAAATTTATTTTTTTGAAAATTAAGTCATAAATAAATAAAAATAAAAAGAAGAAATTTGTTTTCACTTTTCAGCTGAATTCATCTTTCTTCAATTTTCTCTACTAAAATATACAATACAATTCGAATCTTAAATCAAAAGAAGAAAAAGTCTGGAATCAAAATGCTAAGAGAAAGATAAAAATCTGGAAATTCAAATGCAAAGCAAAAGGGGATCAAAGGCAAATTCAGTAGCAGTTCCAAATAAATCAACAAACAACTAAATGCAAGAATCAAATTGCAAATTTATAATTCTACAAAGCAAAAAAAAGAAATCAAATCCAAAAATCTGGAAAAGCCTGGAAACCAAAACTGTTCTCTGTCTCTGTTCTCTGCATAAACTGGTGAGTAAACTTTATACTCTAAAAACAGTTTTAATTAATACGTGTTTGAATGATAGTGCATGCAATGTATTTTCTATGATGATGAAGATTAATATATGAATTCTGGCATATATGTATGTTGTAAACAGGGAGTGTATGAGTATTACAAACCTGTATATTTCATCTCTGTTTTTTTTAGTTGAATTTGTATGAAATTCAAAATCTCCCAAACAATTCAATATTAGATGTTGATATACAAACGAAATCTGTTTGTTAACATGTACTTAAGAAATTAAAAATAGTTTCTATAAAATTTAAATTTATAAATAATTTTTAAATTTGATATTACAGTAAACATCTGATATATGTCAAAAATGAATCATCTTGTTTTTACAATTGGATTTCATGAATGTATCAAGGACCCAAAATCATGATTTTTAAGATGTATATCATAATTTTTAATTGAGGAATTCTTGTGAATATGGGTTTTATTCGAAAATGGGGATTTTGTGAATTACTAAATATCCACGCTATAATATGATTCGAAATCTCGATCGAAGCTTGATTGTGGATTATAGATTAAGGGAAAAATGTATAAGAATTTTTCTGATGAATAGATTTTTCGAATTGGATCGAAGTAGGGTTTAACACCCTGCTTTTTACGTTGATGTTCATACGAGTTTCGCGGCATCGTGATGCAATCTGAGGCGATCGCGTGGTGACTGATGGTTGCTGGTAGACGTGACGAAGCGATGGTGAGAATCGCGTGGTGTCTCGAGGCAGGGATCAACGGTGATGGTCGTTTTCTGGTGATGTGCGATTTAGAGTTGATGGGTTCTTTGGTCGAATTCAAATCTCGTACGAATCGAGGAGGATGGGGTGGTCGAACGTGATGTCGTGGTTGAAGTCGTGTTGCCGGAGGCCAAGGCGAAGTTCGTCGTCGATCACGGAAGGTGTGCACGTGCACGAGCTCGTTCGTGTGCACTGGGAGTTTGAAGAATTGGGGAAGAAGGTTTCTGGCTCGGGTTTGTCTCGGGGGTTTTGATGTTTTACTCGAAGCGAGTGGTAACGTGGTTTGGTCTCGAGGGCTACTTCGAGTTTTTAAGTATTTTACTCGGGTGTGGTTTTGAAGCAGACTTTGGTATTTTAAAAGAAATGTTTAAAAACAAAAGAAATTGTTTTGAAATGTTTCGAAGTTCTTGATTCAAGTAAACAAGTCTTGTTTATAAAATTAATTCGTTTTAAGTTAATGTTTAAACAAAGTTCTTGTATTTTTGAAATGTAAAAGTTTTTAAAATAAAATAAGTGAATTTTAATAATAAGTTTTGTATTAAATTTTATTTGATAACTTTGGAAAAAGTTTAAATATTTAAAGGTTTAATTTAAATGTGTTGATTATTTATTGATTGCTAAATCTTATATTTTAATTTAAGTAAGGTTTAATGGTTAAGATTTAGTAATCGATTAAAATAAGAATTTTCTTAAGTATTTAGAATGTTGATTTAATTAAAGATAGTTAAATTAAAAAGGAATTTAGATAATTAAATTATTTTAATTATCAAATGTTATTAGTAAATAATTGATTTAATTAAGATAATAGTCTCTTAATTAAGAACCTTTAATATGGTAAGTTAAGAATCATTTAATTAAAATAATTAAGTTAAATTAATTTGTGATTAATTAAGAAAATCATTTATAAATTAATTTAGTAATTACTTGATGAAGTAATTAAGAAATAATTACTGGATGTAATTTAGTAAAGATAAAATATTTAATAAAGTAATTAGAGGATAATTATTTTATGAAAGTAATTAAATAAGAAGTGATTAAGGCTAATTACCTAGTATTATTAATTAAATAATTTATTTAATTAAAGGATTAAGGATAATTAATAAGGTAATTAATTATTTGTTAAGGTAATTAATTAAAAGTAATTAATTAAGGAAGATAATTAATTAGAGTTAATTACTGGTTAAGTTTAATCAAAGGTGATTAATAAATTATGGTTTAATTAAAGGTTAATTATTTAATGTAATTAATAAATAATTAAAGGTATAATTAGGGATCATTAGTTTATAATTAATGATGCAATTAAGAGTTGATTAATTAAGATTAATTAGTCAAACGATAACTGATTAATTGTAATTAGTTAAGGATTAAAGTAATTGATTATAATTAATTAATTAATGAAGTAATTAAAGGTTAATTACTGTATTGGATTAAGGATAATTAATTTGTGAAATTAATTAAAGATAATTACTCAAATGTAATTAAAGTATAATTAATCAAGGTGATTAATTAGGTGGATAATTAGAGAAAGATTAATTAATTTGTAATTAATTAATGATTATATAAGTAAGATTTATAATGAAGTAATTAATTTAATTTATTTTAAATTAATTAAGAGATGAAGTGATTAATTTAATTCACTTTAAATTAATTAAAGATAGAGATAGTTAATTTAAATCAATTTTAAATTAATTATGTTATGATTAAGTAAATCATTTCTTATATAAGAATGGATGACATTGATTGACTTGAATGGATGTAATCTCAGAAATGAGATAAGTAATGTTGTGTGGTATGAATGCTTGGTTGCATTATGATGGTAATATAGATTAACTATTGTGATGTTGATATGGATTACCTATTTGGTTATGAATCATCTGTTTAAATGATAATGTGATTATCAATTGTGACTTGTGAATTATCTATTTGTATAGATAAGTTAAATTGTTTAAACCTTTAAACAACTTGGCCTTAAAAGATACGTTTTGGATTTCGATGAGACCGGGATCGGGTTTCCGTATACCGGTATTCCAGGTCTGGAGACCCGAATACCACATCGATCCAAATTAACGATAGGTCGTGAATTCTCAAGTGAAGATGAAGATTCAGAGTGCAAGGGTTATTGTCGTTAACTCTGAGGGTGATTCCAAAACGAGTGTAACGAGATAATGCCTTCGGTTTCGTTCGAACCCGGAACGAACTTGTATGGATTGAATGCTTTCAGCACATCGTCAGGCGGACGATGAGCATTCTAAGTGATATGTTCTGATTAAAGGTAATCGTAACCTCAAGCCTCATCAACCGGGAATGGCTAAAACAGGGGAGGTGCAGCAAGGCTTCGTGGGTAGCACCCACTGAGAGCAAGATAGATCCCTGTCTAGAGGTCCCTTTTCTTTTATTCGGCTTAGTGTGTGGTTGGTCGCGCCAACTACGGGATTGTCTTGTTCGGGATTATCCAGTAAGGGATGGTTCCGGCTTTGTGTTGCAGGGGAGCGGGCGTACTCCTCGGTACGGTGATCTAGGCCACGTACTGTGACGGGCGGTACCCCAGTAGCCCTGCCATTGTATGGAATCCAAACTCCAATAAGTGCCGTACGTATTAATTGTGCCCAACTATGTTGGAATGTGAGATGTAAGCATTTCAGCTATTTCTGTAATTTACTTGAAAACCCTAGACCCTATTATAATACAATCGGATTTCCTATCAAATGTTTTAGTTAGCGTAAGGTAAAAACTTACCCATGTTTATGTGTGGGGAGTCTTACGTGATACTTTTGTTTTCAAAGGTTTTCAAAGTTAAGCAATTTAACCGTTTACTCACACCAGACCCATGTCTGACCCAAGTGTTTATTTTCTGTTTTATTAAACTCTTGGGTACTCAAATTTGTATGAGTAGTCAAGGGGATTTAGGTTAGTCTTGACGAATTCTGGAGGAGCTGTGGAGCAGGAGGCTTCAGCGAATAGATATATAGAGTTTCCGCTGTGTATGATAGATGTACTTGTGTTGTATAATAGACAGAAATTTATAACTGTCTATTCTGTGATGTATAAATTGTGTACTCTGATGTATATGATACTATGTAATATCTTATGTGATATAATATATTTCTCGTTCCGCTGTGAGATTTTTTTGTGTTGTTGTTTCTTCTTTTCTATCCTTTCTTCTTCTATCCCTTTTCTTTCTTCATAACGATGCGTCTTTCTGGGCATAGGAAGGCGGGTCGTTACATAAAGAAAGAAAAGTTCACAAATAAATCTCTAATTGAAATTTAAATTAGTTAGTAAGTGTAACTGATTGAATATTCAAAGTGGGAGATAAATTGAATTCAAGTGGAATTATAAAGACAAAAGTGATTAAAATGAATATGAACTTCAATAGTGAAATTAAAATTAATATGAGAAATATGTAAAATATTTATATTGGACTTAAGAAATGAATAGTGAATTCTTAAGTAAATTTGTATTGAGAAATTATTCCAAGCAAATAATTGAATGAAAATCGAAACAGGCAGTTGTGGAGTGGGAAAATTGTGAATAAGAGCATAACTACCAAGATGAAAGTGAATAAAAGGAAATTGATAATCAATTGGGCTAATTACGTAAGGTGTACGTATATTATTCGCATAGCTATTTGATCCAGATGTCGAACACAGAATTTCGAGATAGTTTTATCGATCCGAATTAGGATTTTTCACTCGATTTTCAACGGCGAGCCTGGATATGGATTGTTGATTGATTCTGGATATTCTCTATCATAGTTGGTGGCTATGCAAAGAGAATGACGGTTTCTGATCAGGAAACCAGATCTGGGTCCGCACTAGGAAGTCGGGTGGACGATACTAGTTCGGAAGTGAAATTGTGTGATCGATTGAGCGATCGAATGTGATATTGCGTACGGATGATATATGTGCATCGTACGGGCTTAAGTAAAACAAATATTGAAAATTTGTAAAAGAAAGTATAAAATGGCTTTGGAATGGTGATTGAATATTATTGCTTAGTAGGATATACAGGTGTATAAAAGCAATGGATAATTGGGATTTTTGATTTTAGAAGATAAAATTTAATGGCCCGACAAAAGGTATGTATTTGAATTTCTATATGAAATTTGATTGGGTTTTTGATCCAGCCACTTGGCTTTTTGTTTTCTTTTTGAGATTGGGAGGCCGTAGAGCCATTTTGTAGTAGTACCGAGCTAGCCGCGCAAAGGAGACGCTGGCGAAATTTTTCAGAAATTTAGGGAGTTAGAAAAATTTTGGAAAATTTTGATAATTCAAAATTTGAATTCAAATTTAAATTTGAATGGATAAGTAGGTGGTATGGGTTGAACTTATGAATAAGTTTGGGAAGTTAAAAGATGATTAGTGTATCATTAATAAAAGATTGTTTGGGTATTGTTAAAACTGTTTGAATTTGGGAAATAGTTAACGGGGATTGAAGCATTCTTCCTAACTAGTAATTTCGGGGACGAAATTCTTTTAAGGGAGGAGGAATGTGACGACCCGGAATTTTTGAGCATTTGAAATTGGAATATTTAATTAATTTTAAATATTCAGAGGTTAATTATAAACTTAAATTTCAAATATCGCTGTTTATTGAGTAATTTAATTATTAAATTAAATTTATTTGAAGTTGGATAAAATAGTAAATCTGGTATTCTAAGCTAATTAAAAATATTTTGGAAGCTCGTAAAATTCATATTAATAATACTGAAGATGATGGAACTTTTAAAATGGAATTTAAAAGTGTTTTGTTCAGTTTTAAAAATATATTGTTTAAATTGAATTTAAAAATAGCCTTCCGAGGCACAGTCTCGGAATTCAACGAAACCAGTTTCATTGGATCCGTAATATTGAATTTTTATCGGATTTCAATTTTCGTAGCGTTCAGAGTTGTTATGTGAGCATACGAGATAAAAACGCTTAGACAATGGTTAATCGTTTTAATTTAAATATCTTTCATCTTATCAACTGTTAAAGTTTTATCAACATCAACAGCACAGTGGTGAGACTATCTTCTCACGCAAGACAAGTAATACGTTTAACATTTGATAGCCGAGATATTTTTGGATATAACAATATAAAATTTCAAATCTATTAGTACCCTATAAGCAGACCTAGCCTGTATCTATCGCCATCCTTCTCTGTGAAGCCACCTTCCATCTACTTTCATCGCGTCTTCTTCTTTTATACTTTAGCCGAGTCTTTTATTTTATTTTCAAGTTTCGTTCCCAAATTTATCACCATGGCCGAACGAAGAATAACCTCCTCTTTTCGAAATCGAATTGCCGCCTCCCTCCTTATTCACAAAACCAAATCCTGTTCGATTCAAATTAAAACATGAGAGAAAAATGGGCAACACAATAGGGGCCGAACCCCTTTTCTTCTTTTCAAACCCCAAAACCACTCAGTGAAAAATGAAATCAAGATGTTTCATTCTCGTTCGAAATTTGAATAAAAAAATATCATCATGGCCGATCAAATTAACTTAAGTGGCAAAACTCGTTTCGAACTCGAGCCCTTGCTCGATTTCATCGCATCTGGGAGGGGAGGAAGATTCGCGTTTGGTCAGCACTCAGGTGATTCGAAGTCGCGACACGGTAGGAGTTCTCTGGGCGATCGTCGCGAGGCAAGTTGGGGGAGTTCGATTTCCAGTCGCGAGCTAGGGTTTGTTGTGGGTGGACTCGAAGTCGATTGCAGTGACAGGCTTTGGCGAGTTCGTGGGGGAGCAACGCGATCGGCAGGGGGTGCACGTACTGGTGGAAGCGGCTCGATATCGTTTTTCTCACATTCGAATGGGTAACTTGACTTTTAACTTTTAGTTTAAAAGTTTCTTAAGATTTAAAACTGGTAGTTTAATCTGTTGATTTATTTTTCCATTGATCAGAAAATCTTACAGTAAAATAAATTATTATGTGTTAATTTCTAAAGAGTATATAAAAGAGTAAGTTGTTAAAAAAAACATTTATTTCTTTAATTTATAAATCTATATACAGTAAAGTATAATAATATATGTATGTATCTATAACAGCAGGTTATGGAATAAATTATCTTCTTTAGATTTATAGAATGTATACAAATAAGATGGAGTTATTACAGATTTGGAAATATAAGGATTTAAATGAGATATTGGGTTTTAAAATCTATATATAAATTATTTTTACAAATATATACATATATTTCATTTACTAGTTATTTTAAGTAAAGTATTAGATGATTAACCTGATTTATTAAAAGATTTTTTTTTGGGGAAAGATTATTTAGTTAAGAACAAAATTGTTGGTTAATTTAATCTATTAAAAAGGAAAGTGATTGTTCGAATATTAATAAATCATCTAATATTTATTCAAGGTCTAAAATCAAGAAGAAACAGTCAGGATTGGATCGGATTGGCAAAATAAAAGCAAAGGTGAGTTAATCTCACTCAGCTGAATTTTTAATTTAAATTTAAATGGTTAAATTTAAAAAAAATTGATTGGATGATTGCATTGATTGATGTGCTATATTATATATAGTAGTATATAGCAATATATACATATTGGCATATGTATATAGTGGAGTTGTTGATATTCCGGCATTATATAGCGGATGAGACCCTATGCGCCGCATAATAGCGGATGATATTTATTTAATCCCATATACCGTGATATTCCACCTTGAAGTGGAATTGGTATTTTATATTGTGCTAACGTCTGTGGATGCAGGAAAAACAGGTTGGAGGGATCCATCTGGACCCCTCAACATTTATTATATTACTCAATATCCTCTGTTGTGATTGTTTGATATTTCCTGATAAATTATATTGGAATATTGAATGTTATTGTTTGATTGAATATTTGGGTATAAGGAAATACCAGAAATATATAAATTGGATTTTTGAAAGAAGTAAAGGAAGTAAATTTGTAAAGAAATAATTATCGAAAATTTGAATGAAGTAAGAATGAATTGAAAGATGGAAATGATGTTAAATACAAATAAATAACTTTGAATATGAAAAGTAAAGAATTTGCAATAACAGTAATTAAGGGATTAATGAATTGTAAATTCAAGTGATATTGTTCGAAAAGGAATAAAGAAATATTTTTAAAAATTTAAAGTTTAACTTAAAAAGGAAATTTGGGAAATCTAAAATTGGTATTTCCAGTTAAAAGTATTTTAAATCAAATGAAGGGTTTAAAATATGAAGTTAAAGAATTTTTGAAATAAATGGATTAAATTGAAAATCAATTTGGGAATTGATTTAAATTTGTGAAACTGGGAATTTGAAGGAAGAATGTGGCAATGGAATTTATAAACGGGGTTTATAAAAGTAAAGTAATATCTCAGAGGATATTTGGAAAGAATAAATTCAAATTGGGAATATATTAAGGGAAATGAGAAATTGTTTAAAAATAAACAGTGTTAAGATGAGGAGAGAAGTATATTTCTTTGGATAGCCAAGTACGTTTCCCAAAGCAATTTTAAATATAAGTTAAAAGTTCTAATTTTGTTTTTAAAAGCATGTTTAGAAAATTGATTATTTCTAAATGTTAAAGTCTAAAGTAAAATTTTCAAAATCTATTATTGTAGTAATTATATAAAAGTGATTTGGCATTATGTTTTAAAAAGAGAAATTTGGTTTATATTTATAAAGTGGTTTCATTTTAAATATTCTTTAAGTATATATATTTTGAAAGGTATTAAAGTAGTTTTTAAATTTCAATATTATAAAGTATATTATAGTAAAGTGTTTTTTTAAATTATTTTAAAATGTAAAAGTGTTTTGTACTTGGTGTTTCAGAGGAAATAAATATTTGGAATGTATTCCGTAAGCGGAAACTGTTTGAAATTGTTTCAAATGAGTTTTGAAAATTTGGAAATATATCTTAGAAAGATATTTGGGCAAATAAATAATGTGGGAAATTATTTATTGTGTGATGGTTGCTTGTGGATGTTAATTGATAGTTAAATAACCGACTATCAATATTGGCCAAATGCGTTGATCGTTTCGAAGAGACCGGGATCGAGTTTCCGTATACCAGGATTCTAGGTCTGGAGACTCGAATACCACTTCGATTCGGTTTGTACGTTTCGTGTAACGTGTTCAGAGTCGAAGATGGAGCAGTGAAGTGCAAGGGCTAGTCGCTACTAATCCTGAGGATATTTCCAAAATGGATGTAGTAGGAATAGTGCCTTCGGTTCCGTTCGAACCCGGGACGGACTTGTATGGACGAATGCTTGCGAAACATCGTCAGGTGGACGATGGGCATTCTAAGGGATATGTGCTATAAAGGTATCGTTTAGCCTCGAGCCTCATCAACCGGGAATGACTGAAAATCAGGGGTTATGCAGCAAGGCTTCGTGGGTAGCACCCACTTGAGAGTAAGGTCATCCCTGTCTAGATGTCCCTTTTATTTCGGCTTAGTGGTGCGGTTGCTGATCCCAACCGTGGGGTGATTTTATTTGGAATTATCCAGTAAGGGATGATTCCGGCCTTGTGTTGCAAGGGAGCGGGCGTACTCCTCGGTACTGTGATCTAGGCCACGTACTGTGACAGGTGGTACCCCAGTGCCTAGTCATTCGTTGGAAATCCATTCTCCCTACGTGCCTGTACGGTTTTGATTGTGCCCAACTATTGTTGAAATGTGAGATGCAAGCATTTCAGTTAGATTCTATTTTACTTTCTGTAGACACTATTATGATATCAGAGGATTTTGATATAAAGTGTTTTAGCTATCGTAAGGTAAAAACCCGACATGTTTATTTGTGGCGTGGTCTTACGAGATGCTTTTGTTTTCAAAAGATTTTGAAACTTTAATAATCAATTGAGTGTGATTTTCTCACGTTGGTATTCCAGACTGACTCGGGTATTGTTTTATATGATGCTCGGGTCAGACCGAGATAAACAGGTTCAGATTGTAGCTGTGGAGCTCAGGAGACGAGCTGGATGGCGTTACGTACTTCCGTATTTGTTTATTGTTCCGCTGTGTATTTGGATGTATGTCATTGATGTGATGAACTCTGATGATGTATTCTGTAGATATATTCTATAAACAGATATATTTTTCTGTTTGAGTAAAGATCTGTTTTGTATATATTATATTTTATTCCGCTGCGATGTGAGATTTTGTTGTTGGTTTTCTATTTTTTTCTTCTTCTACCTCTTCTTCTTAGCACAAATGGTTCGATTTTCCGGGACTGGAAAGTCGGGTCGTTACAAATACACTAATTCCCATTTACATTTTTAAAACCCTTTTAAATCTTTAAAATTAACTTAAACAAATTTTAGATTAAATAAATTCTAAAACTCTTTAACAAATGGTTAAGAAACCATTGATATTAATAAAGTAGTGTTTTAGAGAAAGTTTTAATAAAATTTGTTTAAATTTCAAAAATTCTATTTTTAAAACTTTTTATAAAAAACTGGGCATCTCTCCCACTTCGGGTCTACCCGAATGATACTCGGGACCATCCCGAGTCTTCTCCCATTCTCCCTTATATTACCAAAAAACTTAGTAATTTACAGTTTTAAAAAAAAACTGTAGCTTTCACCTTCAACCTTCACGAGTACGAACCCGAGTTTTCTACTCAAACTCTCGATCATTACTTCGAGGGAACTTCCCAGATACTCGAGCAAACACACAGGGAATACTCGTCTTTCCCAAATCAACAACCAGATACCCAAAATGCACGTACACGTGCACAGTCAAACTGGCCACCTCCGACCAACACCACGATCATCCCCACATCGTCGACGTCCTAACCAAGCTTCGCAACCATCCAGCACCATTTAATTCGCCTGGAATCGAAATCGAGCATAGCTTGAACCATCTTGACCAAACTGCCCCAATCGATCGTCACGTTGCCGTCTCGTCTCCGCTGCACAGGCCACCGGAGTCGACCCACTTCCGACCACACCTCGACAACACTCCAAGCCATCCTTCCCCGAAGTATCGCGAAGCTCGATCACGAGAAGAAATCGAACTCGTCACATTTCCAGATCATAACATATACGAACCCTAAACCCTATCTCGATCTCGTTCACTTAATTTATGAAGTAGAAAAATTCTTTAACATTTTTCCTGTTATCAACAAGTGTCAAGCAAGCTTCAACCAGAGCTTCAACATCTAAAATTAGTTCGAACGTTAGAAATTGGGAAAAATACAAATTTTATTCAAATTCACATTGCTCTTGAAATACAGCACTAAAAATCTTCATTTTAATTTTAAAAATCCAAATTTGCGAAGTATATACGAATTACAATCCTGAGACTACATATTTCTATGATGGATTTTTACAGGGTCTTAAGAATTTCCCTGTTCTTCCTATTTTTACAATTATCATTCAAATATCTTTTCCTTAACTTCATTTCTAAGTTTAATCTAAAACTAACAATCAATTCTTGTTTGATAACTAGACCAAAATAAAGATCAGCGAGGAAAAGGGATGGATTAGAACTAAATTGTTAAACTCTGTAATATGGAACAGAGGTAATTATATCAACAGTCACATAAGTTCAAACATAACAACATGAAACCCATTTATCTCTACATATAAACAGAATCATATACTTATATATATGCAAGATATCATCACAAAGATTTCACAAGCAACCATCATTTACTTAATTAGATTTTAGATAAAAATTGTTTACTCACTTGATATGGAAAAGGTAGAGACTTTTAAAACTTGATTTTCTTGAAAACTTGTATGCTTCTATTGTTTTTGACTTCCAGAAATCTTTGTCTTCTTTAAAAACTGAAAACTTGACTGCTTGCATACTTTGTTATTTTCCAGAGAACAAAAAATGGCTTGCAACTTAAAACTGAAGCTCTAAAAACTGGAACTTGAAAAGCTTTCGAAAAAGATTTGAAGATGATACTTTGAAATACTTTGATTTTCTTAAAAACTGAAATGTCTTGCTTTGTTTTCAAATGAACGAGAATGGAAAGACTTTGATATAAAATAGAACATATAGGCAGAGCCAAGTTATATTGGTGCAAAAGAAATAATCTCAGCTGGTACATGATTTTAATAAATTAGGGTCAGAGATCTTTTCTTTTTCATGGCTGAAATGGAAACATTTTGTACAAGCATTAAATGAAAATGTCATACATATCTCCTAGCTCCATTCGTATAGTACTATATGTTATCTTGCCTCTTTTCTTTGCCTGCAAGTCTCAATTGCCATAGTACATACATTTATCTTGCTTTGAAATCTTGTATGTATTTTATTTTGTTTGACTTTCTACATCTTGCCTGCGAATCTAGACAGTGCTAGTACAAATATTTTTATTTAACTTTGTTTTGACTTGTTACTTAGAGATATAAGGTGATAGCTCAAACATATTACTTTACTTCCTGCATATACACAGGGCCGGTCCGGGTGAATGGGTTGCCCTAGGCAAACCGAAAATATTGAAAAACATTACTATGGTGGAACCTAGGTAACTGGAAAGTATGCAAAATGTTACTGGGATGGGTATCAAACCTACAACCTCAAGACAGGAAAATGTGCCCCCTACCACTGCACTGGCACTACTTTCAATTAAAGTATAAAGTATTATTTGTTAAATACTAAACTATTTGGACCTCTTGTTTCTCCACCTTGTTGCCCCCATCCGGGGGATTGCCCTAGGCAGCCGCCTGCCAGGCCTAGCCCTGGAACCGGGCCAGCATATACATAGGGCTATAGTTTGAATTATTAGCCTACAACTACAAGTATAATATACATTTTCTAGACTTACTTAAACCCTTATAAGTTGTTACATGTATTTGTATTAGGTTAGCTTGTGAATTTATGCTTATTTTACATGGCTATTAATTTGTATTTCTATTTATACTTGATGTATTTAATTAATACATATTTTCTTTTTGTGGTACAATAAGCAGTGATATCTACTAGCAAATGGAGGCTGAAGTGATGTTGTTTAATTGCCTTGTCTTGCATTTCGGCTGACATATATTTTGCATTGTGTACTTTATGTTTCTTCTTATATATGTAAATGTTGTTTGTTTATGCTTATATTTCATTGGTACAAAGATATTTACTTTATATTTTTAAACTATTTAGATTTAGATTTAAACTCGAATTCAATATACATATATATTAACTTCAAATTTTCTCATATATCACGTATACATATATATTCACATATATGTACACTATTTACAATATTATTATATTTAAATGATTTATACAAAATATACTTGAATTCAGGGAAACTCGCAACACCGCATTGATTATTTTCACAAATTTAATTCAAAAATTTATTTAGTTATCAATTTAAATAAAATTAAAATCTGGGGTCGTTACAGATATGGTTTGCATGTTCTAAGGTATAGCTTTTTCATATTGAAGTCCTTCTTCTTCATGGATAAGGAAGGGCATCTAAGATCATTTTCCATAAATTTATGAGGCTATAAATAAGTGGAGGGCTTCTCTTGATTTCTCACCAATTCCCAAACTCAAAAATCAATGTCTTCATCTTCTTCTTCTTCCTCCTCTCTAAATTTCTAAAAACCATTTCAAACCGACTTCTTTCTCATCCAAACTTTCATAAAGTTTTTATATCATCATTAAAAGATGGTTTAGCATCTGTCAAGAGAAGAAATGATGGAGTTATGGGGAGTTCCTCCCTTGGGCCATGGGCTATGATGGGGGAAGGATGGCTTGGCCGTGAGTAAAGGTGCGGGGTGGAGGTCATGGACTTTTGCTTGGGTAGTATGGAAGGAGGTTTTGATGCTTGCTTGAATGTTGGTAGGAAGATTCTAGTGTTTGGTTGGAATAAATGTGAGTTATCTTAACTAGAATTAAAAACAATAACTTGACAAACTGCCTGTTAAAAACCTGTTAATTTGCATGCTAAAAACTATGATACTAGACCCTAACTAAGTAAAGTTATAACCAATATTTATGCGCTTTTATAACATGTTATTTATGTAACTATTGTACCATTAAAGGCTTTGGTTTATGTGATTGAATGGCATTAAATATTGATTTAAATATGGAATCGTCCATATAGGGATAGTCGCTATAAACGCACTTTGAATCCCCGTAACTTTAACTTGTGTAATTTGGTGATTTAGGAACTTGTCTTTGTATAACTTGTATTGGTTATTCTTCACACTTTTATAAGTGTTTTGGAAATCGAGGAATTAATTTGGAAAGTTGTGAAAGTAACTAAATAAAGCTAAGAAAGTTTGAAGTAAAAAAAGTTGCTATATCGACACTTTCAAATTCCTTATTTTTGGGAAATAACGTTTATTTTTCTAGAGACGTCCTTAGGGGTTTCTTTACTATCATGTGATGTGATTGAAAGCCCTATAATATTAGTTGACATGCTTGGTGCTTGGTGCCTAAAATGATAAGTTGAAGATTGTGTTGCTTAGTACTTATTAGTAGGCATGTTAATGGTATGAGCTTTAGCCCGAGCATGACCCACACATGCCTTGTTAAGATTGATACAAGTTCAACTTGACTACCCTGGTGCGACCCATATTTATTAAGATCGAGAATGGTTTTATCACTACCCAGTCCGATTTAGGACCAACACAACTTTTATATATTCATTCTACCAAAATTATGAGTGTGTATATAATTAGTGTACCATTTGTTACTCTACATGCAGATATTTTAAGTACTTTTGTTTGGGAAATTGATTACATCACTACCCAAATTGTTTATAACTTTGTTTCCATACATTTTTAAAATATATAAGCTAAAATGATGGCTATGATATCAATATTCAAGCTAAGTAACTTTTTGTATCCAAAGGGCTTAAAAAACCCGTTGGGGCGGGCTTGGCTAATGGGTTATACTATTTGAAGAAATTGATCAAAAAAGTGTGAAACACATCTGATATATCAAAGAAGAATGGTGCAATGCTTGTCAACCACTCTATCTTAACATACATTTGTCAGTCGCTATGAAAAGGATTGAAAATGGCCGATAGTAGTAAATAATGTAAATGCGGTAGAATAATATAGTAGATCACACAGTCGATTTTATACTGGTTCGGACGTCCCGTCCTATGTCCAATTGCGAAGATCCCCTTTGGTATTTCACTATCAACACCCTCAATTCACACGGAGGAACAGTCTACAGACTCATTATCTTTTAATAGAAAATCTTTTTGTAAAATAAGTTCTTCCAATGTAATTTCAAAAATTTCAGTTTGTTTTACTAAAAACTTATTTTCCTCCGTTAAAATAATAATTTTACACTCACAATCAAATAATTTAGCTAAAGCAATAGAATTGACCTTTTGTGATGCTTTAAAATCTTTTAATAACTTCTCATGCATTTGTAAAATATCACTATATATAGAATCTAAGCGTATTGATTTTGATTTGAGATTACCACACAGCACATGTACCTTGATTCTATAGATTGTTGCCTACATCTAGAAATTTGCTTTTTCTCGACTGTCTTTGAGCTTTGATTGGATCTTCTCTTTTTGGCCATTATTCTACGATGTTGTGACGATCGATAGAATTCCAAGCTCTGATACAACCTAATATTGAGTTGAGGTGTAGAGGTTAATGAGTTTATTCGACTAGAGTATGAGATATGGAGATGAAGCAAACTAGTCGAAATGTTTGAATTAGATGAATTTCTTAAAACTCAGAGACTTGCTCTATGAATTGAGAGTTTAAGAGTGGAAATCAAAGCATAGAGTTGTGTTTTTGGTTTAGGGATGGTTATGGGTTTATATAGATGTTGTATGGACGGTAAAGTAAGGGTGCAACCTTCCAATTTTGCCATTGATGAAGAGAAGTGGCTGCAGGAGCGAAGAGATGTAACTTCTGGAGCGAAGAGACATGAAGATATCACTTCAAAAAACTAGTTGTTTTATACTACGTCAGTCGACTGGCTTGGTGTGAAAATCAAGCTGAGCCATTACTAAAAATAGTAGACAAGTTGTTCATATTTAGTCGACTGGGAAAGGCTTTTAGTCGACTGAATCATTGTATTTTCCAAAAGCTAGTGTGGTATAGTAGTAAGGACATGTGCTCATCTCTCAACCCACCGGGGTTCAAACCCCAGCATTGCATATATTTAACCATTTTATTTTCACCTTTTCCATCATCATTTTGACTTGAAATAACTAAATAAACATATTAGTAACTAGGAATGGCAATGGGGCGGGTTGGGGCGGGTTTTAGGTGCCCCGTACCCGTCCCGGATTTTTTAGACCTCGCCCCAGACCCGCCCCGTAGACCCGGTGCAGGTCTGGAATTTTGCCCTGTATCCGGGACCCGTACGGGTCAGGGTAGACCCGACCCGCCCCAAGACCCGATGAGTCTCTATATATTGATTCAAAATTGTGTACCAACGTACATATATTTATTTGTTTATACTCGTTATCACCAAATAATACATGAAATAAAAAAACAATGTGTCTAAGGGAAGTTAATAAAAATGATGTCTACAATAACAATTCATAAAATATATACATATGTTATTGTATAATTATCAATGACGCAACTTAATACTCTAATTTTTTCTATAAATTATTGATTGGAACATTTTAATATCCATGCTAGAATCACTTATATCTAAGAAGATTAATAAATCATTATAGTAATAAAGCAGTTTCATGAGATGTTAGTAGTGCGGGTCGGGTTGGGGCAGGTCAACCGAGCCCCGACCCGACCCTAGACCCGGAGCACTTAAGAACGGGTCTCGGGTCTACCCGCCCCAATTACCCAATGGGGCGGGTCTGGATGGGCCAAAACAGGGGCGGGTCGACCGGGTTTGGACCCTAGACCCGCCCTATTGCCATCCCTATTAGTACCATTGTTGTATGGTTGTTGTCATCAAAACACCATATATATGGTTTTTCCATTCTCCCCCTTTTTGATGATGACAACCACACAACTTTAACATAAAATAATAGCTCGCCCTAGATATATGTTATGTAAGTTTATTTCCCTCAACTTCATATATATGCCAATATAAAATATGTAAAACACAAGTTCTTATCCCCCTTTCTCATCCAAAAAGGGATAAGAGCATTGGCATATATATGATAAAAACTCCCCTTAAGTATAATCTTTCTCATTAACTTTTAACTACGTACTCCCCTTATCAATATGCTCATTATTCCTCCCCCTTTTGTAATTGACAAAAAGTATGAGAAAATTAAAAATAAATGGAGAATATCATAGAAAAATAAAAAATAAATAATTTTAACATTAATGAAGAGCGATGAGTATCTAATAGATATGCCAAATGCAAACAAAATAATACTCATTTTACAATAGATATAAAATGTACGACTTAGGAAACATATCCAGTTGGATGTGGTTGATGTAATGACCTGGCATTTCGAACCATTTAAATCGACAATCATCCACACATGTTAGACTTGAATTGCTCAAAACAACAGATTGTTAATTTATATTTGGTAATACTTAGCATATACAGTAAATAAATCAATCACAGAATCACAGACACAGAGTATTACAACAATAAGCAGCAGAATAGATAAATAGTAGTTCACGAAGCTACTATATAAACACCGGAGTTTAAAGCAAATACAACAAAATTCTCAAATACATAGATGTCTCATATACATAAGCAAATGACAAGTCTGAACATAGACAACTGGAAATAACTGAAATAACTGCAAAGCGGAATAGATGGAGATGGATCTCCCAGTAAAGCTTCGAGCTGCAAAGGTGAGTCTCAAATGTTGTGACACTCAGTCTGACCCGAGCATAAAGAAAAACACAAAACACTTGAGTCAGGATTAACATTCTTATGCTAGTAAATCAACTCTAGTGAAATATCCAAGTGAAATGCAAGTAACTTAAAGGATGCTTGGGATTCTCATCCTTTAATGATCCGTTAAAACTATCTACGTACGTAGTACAATACGCTACATAGATAATGTCTATAGTAAATTAAACTATTAAAATAGTGTTAAGGCGTTACCCATATCCTCTTTAACACATTTTATATAAATGTCGTAGTATGTACAGTACTGTAAACTCCACCAAACCGGTGGGCTATCACAGAGCACTCCATAGGTACGACACAAAACAAACTCGTAGAAGGCACGATAAGGCATGTGACAAGGCACGCGAGGCAATGCCAAGGTAGGATTCTACCGTTTGCACTCCCGGACTAGTGGTAACGCATAGCAGCTACTATCGCCCTCCTCGAGACACACTCCCAAATCAAAGGTGCACCCAATCAAATCACAAAGTAAGAGAATGGCATCGAAGAAATGTGCCCCGTAGGTGGAGCAACCCCACTTGGCCCAGTATGGCTCTTGTTTTAGCCAAATCAAGCTGACTTGAGGGAGTCAGGGCTGCGTTCATACCTCATACAGACGTTCGCCAAACCATCCTACTTCGTCCTAGAATCTCCACCACGTACAAAATTATTAAAGTGGTTTTCGGTACTGGCAGAGAGTATGGCAATATCCGATCTCGGTCTCTTTAACAACCAAACGCTTATTTCACACCGTGGTCATTTTTATTTCAAACAGTTTATACTTCATACCAAAATGTCATATTCATTTCAAAATCATATCCCTTTTGAAATCATATTTACTTTTGAAATCATATTCACTTTCAAAAAGCATACCCACAAAATAGTCTAAACCAACATATCAAAGTATTCGCATTTAAATCCATTAAATCTAAATCATAACAGTTCCAACTTAAACAGTTTGAATATTGAAAATAATATATATATTGGAATAATTATACATTAAAATAGTTTATATTTAAAAATAGGTTATAGAATAAAATAGTTTATATAATAAAAATATTTTATATATTAAGATATATATATTTATTTAAAATTGTTTGTAAATTAAAAATAACAGGAAAATAGGCACAAAGACAAACTTAAAAAAAATTAGGCTGAAGGACAATAAATTTGTTTTTTAAAATAGTTTATATATTTAAAAGAGTTTATATCGAAAATCGTTTCAAATTAGAATGGTTTCTTCCAATTTCACAAATCAGTTCGAATCAACCTTAGTTCCAAAATTCAATTTAAATCAATCTCAGTTCAACAATTCCCATTAAAACCATTTTATTTATATCGATTTCAAATCCAGGTTTGAACTACAAATTTAAACCACTTCTAATTCAATAGGTTTTCAAAGTTTCAATATTCAAACAATTTACAATAACTCAATTTGATAAATTTCAATTATTTTTAAAATTCAACTTTAAATTTTATTTAAAAATTTGAAAATATTCACGTAATCATTTTATAAGCATTTAAATAAGTGAATATTAGGCACGCATCCCTAAAAGCAAACTTAATTCACTAAAACTCTTCCCGCAAGAAAACATACTTTGCAGGTCCCTGTTTTTCATTTCGACTGTTTTTTTCCCTAAAATACCCCTCCGCTTCTTGCACGATTGATTTTAATAATGAGTTTATTTTTCTTGATTTCATCTTCTTCTTCATTGGCGAACTTATGTTTCTTGATTTCATCTTCTTCTTCAATGACGAGCTCAGCTTTCTCGATTTCAATGGAAAACTACAATTATACACAATAGTTGCAGAAATGTCTACAATTATATGCAATAGTTGCAGACATTTCTGCAACTATACCACATAGTTGCAGAAATTTTTGCAACTATATGCAATAGTTGCAGTCATTTCTGCAACTATACCATTTAGTTGTAGAAATTTCTGCAACTATATGCAATAGTTGCAGACAATTCTGCAACTATAGCATATAGTTGCATTTTTGCAAATATGCAATAGTTGCAGAAATGTCTGCAACTATTGCATATAGTTGCAGACATTTCTGCAAATATACCATATAGTTGTAGAAATTTCTGCAACTATATGCAATAGTTGCAGACATTTTTGCAACTATAGCATATAGTTGTGGAAATGTCTGCAATTATTTGCAAATGTTGTAAATTTGAAAAAAAATCGAAAGTGGTCAAAATTTGTTGAATTGTCTGCAAATATACGAAATAATTGCACATTTACTACAAATTTGAATTTTTGGTATTAACAATGGATCTCATTTTAAAGATCATAAAATTTGTGATTTTTTGGTGAAAATGGTATGTTGATCCGATTTTTCTACATAAAGTTATATGCGTTTGAAATGTTAAAAACATAAAAGGGTATTTGGGTCTTTTTGCGTGGCGAATTTGAATATAGGGACCAGAAATGTAAGTTTAGTTTGGGAAGGATGTTTTCTCTATTTTGAAACTTATTAGGGATGTGAGCCAAACTTACCCTTTAAATAAAATCTCAAATTACAAATTTAAATCAATATTAAATATTCATTTCAATTTTATTTATATTTGAAATATTCATTTAATCACCTCTAATCAAAACCCAGTTATCAAGTTACAAAAATCATATCTTCAAAATCTCAAAATTAATAAGTTTCAAATCAATTTTTATTTAAATAATTCTTAAACAAATTAAATTACAAGTCCACTTTAACTTATCTTCCAACCTTTATTTATTTATTTAAGTCCGCGCACATGGCGCAGTTGGCAAGAGCAATGGCCTCCCTCGTATGAGGTGAGGAGTTCGATTCCTGGCAGCTGCTTCAAGTATACCGAAAGGTCTGGTCTAAATGGGGGCACGGTTGTGGCGGGCCAGTTGTGTTTCCCCAGGTTTACTGTTCAGGAGTCGCAATGTCGGCGGTGATAGAACAGGTTTCCCTGGTTGCCAAAAAAAAATCTATTTTAAAAATAATAACAGAAATCAAAATAAATATTTAAACATATTATATATATAAGTTATTACAAAAATATATTTTTAAAATATTAATATAAATTGTAAATAAATATTTAGAACATATTATATATAAATAAAAGCTAAATTAAATTCTTATTAAATTTTATTATATAAATTATTATTAAATTAAATCTTATTATTAAATCAAATTTAAATCTTATTTTATATATTTTAAAAATAATAAAGTTATAAGTAAAATTTTATAATTTACATTTTAAAACTTAACTTATAATTTTAAAATTTCCAAAACGTATAATTGAAAATCTAAATTTTACACATATATATTAATATATCTTTATATTATATTCAAAAAAATCAATATTTATTAAAAATCCATCGATTTCCTTCCAAAACTTTGAAACCATTTTTCAAAATAGACCAACGGTGTCCGTATATAATTTTCTATCCTATGGTCAAGCGATACAAATATTTATCATTTCAATCCATAATAATTTAAATTTACGGGTATATATCATTTCAACCTGCAATACCAAAATTTCAAAATTCAATCAAAAGCGCTTGGGTTTATCATTTCAACCCATAACGATTTTCCCCAATCTATAAGATCGTTCGGGTACGTATCATTTCAACCCATAGGGAATTTCTAACTATCAGCGAACCTGCAAAGTGAGAACAATAAAATAATAGCATAAAATGACATGGCATATCAATGGCAATATGATCATAATTAACAATTTTAAATATAATATATATACTAATAGATTATTGGTGTCAATATTGTCAATTAACATAAGTGAACAAATGCAAATAACAACATATTATATTTAACAATTTAATCACTAATCAATTCAAATTTAACAACATATTTCAATCGTCATTTCATATAAAATCAATTTACTAAACATAAGAATGTTAATAGTGAGGGATTGCTCACCTTTCGAGGTTAGAGAACAACTAGGATGAAGGTAAACGGACACTGACATGCACCCGAATACGGACACGAACAAGCTTGAAACTGCTGCGACAAATTCGACAGTGGCAAGGCAAAGTGAACTAACTAGAATCGATGGAAACAAATCAATAGCTTGAGATTGATGGAACAATATATATATATATATATATGTATGTATGTATGTATATATATATATCTATGTATGTATGTATGTAATATATATACCAATATATATACATATATATGAAATATCGATATATACCACTTTAACTCTTCTCCACACTCATATTTCATAGCTTTGATTGCATGAGAGATGAAGAGATGATTCATCCATGATCTAGACTGCTCGAGTTCGGGAGGAGATAAGAAAGTGCACGGTTACCAAAAAGCAAAGTATATGTACAAATTTATATAAAAAATATTTATAAGAAGACAGTGGAAAACAAAGGGCTTGCCTGTGGCTATCGGAGATGCCAAGGCAGAGGAGAATGACCGATGGTTTGCAAACAAGGAGAATGTGCCTTCCTCAATATATATGATATATATATATATATATTTAAACAAAAGAAGGCTGTGACCAAATAGAATACAGGTGAGGCCGTTGGAGGTGCTCAGTTTGCTTGGAGGGTGGCCTGCTGCGATAAGATGAGTGATTGTGGGCTGGTTGGCAATCTGGTGGAGGGTGCTGGAGGAGCACGGCTGTGTGTTCGGGGTTCAGGTGTAGGGTTTGGCTACTCGAAAGGTGGTGACGGAGGTTTGGACTGTCGTGGCGCATGCTGGCGGAGTGAGGAGGTTCAGGGTGGAGGAAGCTTCAGTTGGAGGCTATGGTGGCGGGTTGTGGGAGATCAAGGGTCGGAGATGGAAGTGGAGGTCTGCGTGGAAAAGAAGGGATTGTTTCCTGTCGGAGCGAGATGGGAGCAAGGTGGGTTCGAGGTGGAGGCTAGCGGCCATGGGAGAAGGGGGAGATGGTTGAGGTGGTGGATTAGATGCGGTTGGCAGAGGCGAAACATGGAGGAGTAGAGGCGCAAAACTGGTACGAAGAGTGATGGCCAGGTTTATCAAAGGAAGAGGACGAGTACAACTATCAGGAAGAAATATATATTAATATTATTTTTCTCAGAATGAAATTGAGGTAGGGAGGGGAACAAACAGAAAGTATTTACAAAGAAAATGAACAGGCTTATATATATAAACTTATATTATGTTATTTTCAAATGAAACCAGAGAGAATAGTATACGGATGAGAAAAATGAACCACAAATAAATTGAAAAGGTAAGAATAAAAACAGTCAGGACAATTGAATTCAGAGAATGTTAATAACTAGTGGCCATTTGTTTTCCAACCGGTGGACAAATGAAAGGTCAAAGAACACTCCATAGACTCAAAATTGCGTACCAATATGGCTAACCGTTTTACGGATTTCGCCGCATGCCGGACGCCGGAATGCACAAATGAATAGACCATGGAGATCAACACGACGAGACGAACAGAAAGGTACACAGATATGAGCAATATGACGATCCTATCAAAAGTCAATATTCGCTGCCAAAATGCTGATAAAGTATTGAAAATAATATAAACGGAGCTAGAGCGGTCCAAATTTGACGAAATGAAATACACGTCTCACTCAGAAAATGATTTACACTTTTATTATATAAAAATATTCAAATTTCAAAAATATTTAATTTCCATAAAATTTTAACTGATTTAAATTTAAATTTAAATTTTCAATTGAATAAACTTAAATATTTTCTAATGAAAATCTGACACTTACTACGTTTAAATATACGTATTCCAAATATCAAATTTTCATTGCAACATTATATTGTTTAATTTCAAGAAAAATATTGTTAATTACATTACTAAATCATTAAAATTTACGGGTCGTTATACTCGCCCCCACTCAAAACTTTTCGTCCCCGAAAAAGAACAAGATAGGAGAATAGAAGCAATAGAAAGGAAAGATAGATTCGAAATACATAGTCGCAGATACAACAATTAATTCAAACTATATAAATTCCATTTATTATTATTATTCAAATTAACTTACTTCCAATTAAGTTATATTCCTATCCAATTCAGCTTATTTACTGAAATAACATTCTCTTTTTATTATTTAATTTATTTCACATAACATATCTTGCAACATAGATTAAGTGTATACACATTTATTATAACCACCCAATTTTTATTTATAAATTCCCTTAACAAAATTTCATTTTGGACATCTTATTACTTACATTTTATATTGTATATTATTCAGTTACATGTTCTCATTACATTCAACTTTTCCAGGTAAGTTTTATGAATGTTTTCGAATGTAATTGAGCACTATACAAATTTACCTTTTATTTACAACATTTCTATTAAGCAAAATTTAGTTTGAACATTTTTATTATTTAAATTTTCTCTTGTAAAACCTTCAATTACATATTCACGAAACATTTAACTTTTTTGAATATTTCAGGTAAGTTATATATGTTTTAGAATGTAATTGAGTATTATACAAATAAATTTTATCCTGGTTCAACTGTTTCAATTTCATTTCTCATTTAGACACTCCAATTATTCAACAAATTTGCTTCATTTCAGTAATTGAAAACCATCACTTAACATAGACTTCAGAGTTAAATTTTCGGTTTCACTTCAAACCATTTTGAAATAAATATATATACATATATATTTCGTACATCAAATCATACTCAAGAAATTCAAATCAAATCCATTTTCCAAAGCAAAAGTGTAGCAAAGCTACGAAGTGGTCTCACCACTTTGAGACTCGAAAATGAATGTCGATGATGCTATAGTAATCATCGAAATTATTTTCAGCGACAAAAGAGAAGAGTACCGACTTACTTCTTTTAAAATTCTTTGGAAACAATTTCCATTCGAAAATACTTTATAATAATATATATTTTTCCAAAACCTTGAAAACCAAATTTTTGAAAAGCACCGGAAATTTATTTCTCAAATCCTTAATTTAAATTTATTTCATTTGCAAATCAAATTTATAAACCATTTTAAAAAAAATTCATCTCCTTATAACATACAACAATAGTTAATGGTATAGGAATGTTGACAAAATAATAAATGATAATTTAGTATTATCATTTCTAATAACCAATTTATTTAACTATCTAATTTCAAAAAATTATACTTTTATATATAAAATATAATCATACATAAAATTATATCATTTACCAATTTCGAAAATAATATTGTGTTAGTTTGCTTTGTTCAAGTGTTTTTGAATTCCTATTGATAACGTTGGCCAACAAATCTATCGAATCCCAAAATTCAAATTTAACAACTCAAACAACAAAATATATACATTTTTATATCAATTACAAATACACTCCCTCACAGGATGATTCAAGAATGTATTTTAGAACAATGATAGAGATTCAAATTTAGAGGGTCCCAAATCAAAGAGAATTCTAACTACGAAGATAGGCTCGAAAGGAAAATAAGATAATTAAATTACAAAAGAGGAAAGATGAATAGAATCATATTAACCGCGACGACCTTAAGCGGGTTAACCGAGACTCCATTTTCAGAAATAGCATTTAGAAAATTTGGATTTCAATTGATGACTCCTAAGAGTTTGAAGAATAAAGCACAAATGAGATTCATGCTCCTTCTCTGACTTAGAAAAGACGAGAATATCATCAATGAAAACAAGGACAAACTTGTTGAGAACATCGCGGAAAACGCGATTCATAGGGACGACGAAGAAGGCAGGAGCATTGGTTAATCCAAAGGGGATGACTAACCATTCAAAGAAATGATTCGTCTAGAAGGAAGGACAGCAGGTTGATCTCCAAGAATAAGATCGATGTGGAATTCAATTTCCCACTTAGGTGGTAGAGAAGTGACTTCACCAAAACATCAGGATAATCCTTGACTATCGGGGTGGAGACAAGATCACTAGCCTGAGAATCAAGTGAAAGGATAAACTACCTGCATAATCCTGAGGCATCGACATATGATCACAAGAGAATTTCCCTGGTCGTCTACTAGAGAGACGGTTCGGGCTTTTCAAGGAATAACAACATCAAAACCAAGGACATAGAAATCTCGGATGAATCGACGCCTGTTGTAAAGGAGTTTCACCCCTTTACAAATCATACTAAGGTTGGCGGGACCGCCGATGGGATCAATAACACATAAGGTGAAGTTGCCAATGGAGGTTGCAAGATGTGCTCAAATTTATTACAGAGATCAACAAAAATAGATCTATGGGATGCTCCGGTATCAAGAAGAACACGAACAGGAAAAGTCAAGAATGGATTTTAGAACAAAGAAAAAGTTCCAAATTTCAAAGGAAATCCAAATCAAAGAGGATCCTAACAGAATTTCAAGCTTGAACGAAGATGATTCTTGTAATTAATTTTACTCATTCTAGGGTATTACTACCATATCTCTAATGAGTTCTAACTCCATATGCTAAGTTTGCCTAAACCAGATCTCTGATGCCAACTGTAACGACCTGGCATTTCGAACAATTCAAATCGACAATCATCCACACATGTCAGACTTGTATTGCTCAAAACAACAACTTGTTAATTTATAGTTGGTAATACTTAGCATATACAGTAAATAAAAAAATCACAGAATCATAGACATAGAGTATTACAACAATAAGCAGCGGAATAGATAAATAGTAGTTCATGAAGCTACTATATAAACATCAGAGTCTAAAGCTAATACAACAAAAATCTCTAATATATAGATGTCTCATATACATAAGCAAACGACAAGTCTAAACATAGACAACTAGAAATAACTGAAATAACTACAAAGCTGAATAGATAGAGATGGATCTCCAATCAAAGCTCCGAAAGGTAAGTCTCAAATGCTGTTACACTCAATTTGAACCGAGCATAAAGCAAAACACAAAACACTCGAGTCAGGATTAACATTCTTATGCCAGGAAATCAACTCAACTGAAATGTCAGAGTGAAATGCAAGTAACTTAAACGATGCTTGGGATGACATCCTTTAACGATCCGTTAAACTATCTGCATACATAGTACAATACACAACATAGATAATGTTTATAGTAAAGTAAACTATTAAAATAGCGTTAAGGCATTACCCATATCACCCTTAACACATTTTATATAAATGTCATAGTCTATGCAGTACTGTAAACTCCACCAAACCGGTGGGCTATCAAGGAGCACTCCATAGGTACGACACAAAACAAACTCGTAGAAGGTGCGATAAGGCATGTGACAAGGCACGCGAGGCAATGCCAGGGAAGGATTCTACCGTTTGCACTCCCAGACTGGTGGTAACGCATAGCAGCTACTACCGCTCACCTCGAGACACACTGCCAAATCAAAGGTGCACTCAATCAAATCACAAAGTAATAGAATTGCATCGAAGAAATGTGCCCAATAGGGGGAACGACCCCACTTGGCCTGGTATAGCTCTTGTTTCAGCCACATCAAGCTGACTCGAGGGAGTCAGGGTTGCGTTCATACCTCATATAAACGTTCGCCAAACCATCCTACTTCGTTCTGCAATCTCCACGTACATAGTTGTTAAAGTTGTTTTTAGTATTAGTAGAGAGTATGACAATATCCGATCCTAGTCTCTTTAACAACCAGACGCTTATTTCACACCGTGCTCATTTTTATTTCAAACATTTTATACTTCATATAAAAATATCATATTAATTTCAAAATTGTATCCCTTTTGAAATCATATTTCCTTTCGAAATCATATTCACTTTCAATTGAATAAACTTAAATATTTTCTAATGAAAACCTAACACTTGCTGCATTTAAATATACATATTTCAAATTTTCATTGCAGCATTTTATTGTTTAATTTCAAGAAAAATCTTGTTAATTACGTTATTAAAATCAATAAAATTTAAGGGTTGTTATAGTGGATCTCTTAAAAATATATTTTCCACTATTAATCATAGTGTTGTAATACTTGCTAATGTAAGATTGTCTATCATAATCAGTTAGATTAGCAAGAACTCACATACCAACATTAATTGTCATTGATTTAGTATTCAAATGATTTTTTCTATTTCTAAGCATAATAATATTATGACATGGATTGGTTTTAGAACCATCTCTACTTTTAGTACTAGCATTAAAATATGTATATAGGAATGCATATCTAGTACTTTTTCCATAATTATCTTATAGTCTAAACCAGTTCTATTATTATGAGCTTTGCTATTAGTAGTTAAGAAAGATAAATCATCTTTTTTTCTATTACAATTTCTGATTTTGTCATTTAATTTATCAAAAATAGCTTTGGAATCACAAATTTCTTTTTGCAACATAGTATTATTATCTTTAAAAAATTCCCATTCTTTAATTAATTCTAGTTTCTTATCATTTAAAGCTCTATTCTCTTTTTCAAGAGACAAAAGTTTAGAATTGGAATCATTTAAAGAATTTTCCAAAAATATATTTTTATTTTGCAAATTTCGATTTCCTTTAAAAGATCGGTATTTTAATCGGTTATCAATATGCATGGATTTAAGTCAATAAGAAATCTATAATTGTGCAAATTTGACAAAAAAAATTATAATATATTTGGTGGATGTTATTTAGTGAACTTCATAAAGTTTATAGTCATATTATATATATTAGCATGATTTTTTAATATCAGTTTTGGAGAAGAAAGAGAGAAAGAGATGAAAATAAAGGCAAAAGCAATAGTCCCATGTAGTGGGTTACTATAAAATAATATTACATAAAAGTAGGATTACTAAATGAGAAGTTAAACCGTTTGGGAACCCAATTATGCTATCGTTTTGAATAGAAGTCGTGCATGTGCAGCCACTGTCCATTTGGGTAATTGTGCCCAATCAAATATAAAGTTATGGGTTAGGCACCTATATTTTTGAATGGCTATATCTCTTGACGTATTTTCCTAGTAGATGCATCTTTTTGTTGTATTGCCTCACTGACTATATATAAATATGTAATCTGGGCTAGTTACATTTTGAGTTATTCCCACGTCTACTTTGTTTCTCTTTGACTCTCTGCTTTGTAAAATTATTAAATACCGTTAACATTGTAGTATTAAAAATTACACCCCCTGCACTTCTATCATTATAGATTCAAAATCGAATGGTCGATCCATTGGTGCAAATGCAATCAATTAGAGAGGTCAGCTTCTAGTCTATAGTGTATCTTTAATGCAAATTTATCAAAATTCGACTCATCTACCAGTTTGCTTATACAATAGTGAAGGCGATTTTCGAAAAACATCTTAGTTATTGCAAACTCTATTTATCCCAGATTAGTGTTATGGTGTTGGTTGCTAAAATTTGCAGAAATAATTTTCCAACAAAATAATCATAAACTAGATAGCAACTTTTTTCATAAGTGTAGGCAGATATGCTAAAATCAATGGATGAATAATTAGTTGAATTAATAATAACCTAATGAAAGAAAAAACATGAGCATGTTTTCTTACTACACATCATTGTTTTGCACAACTATTTTACAGCTTTACTTTAATTATTTTATGAAAGAAACATTCGACATGTCTCTACCAAGGACAAACATTCAAAGTATACTACATAAAAAAACTATTTGTCAAAATAGGTTAGTTTACAACTTTATTATCAAAAAGGCTAGTTTTTACCTAGTCAACAGCCAACTCATCATTATGATAACTAACTTGCAGTGTGAGTATAGGTTGTATATAAAAAGCACCTCGTATAGTGTAACTTATACTTGCGCTTTGGAGAAACGGTATTCCACTATGAAATGTATTTATGCAAAACTCATAGTTGCATATAAGAATGCCAAAAATATTATACAACTCAAGTTGGGCATAGTCCTAACTATTGGCCAAATTTGACATCCTAAATGTTGAAGGACTGCCGCAAACCGACACAAGCCGTCACTAATCTGGGACCAATCAGCCGTCGCTAATTGTCACTAGCCGTTGCTAACCTGAAACCATTTGAACGTCGCTAGCCGTCGCTAATCTAGAACCATTTTTCTGCACCAAACTCTTTCTTAGGCCATCCAAACGCATACATCTCCATCCACCTCATTTACAACACATATATACTCAATTTCACAACTACTATCAATGCAAGAATCGTACAATCTCATATATATCACACATAATAAATATATAACGCAAATATTAATATTTACACAACCATTTCATCAACCAACACCAATATATCATCAAACTACAAATCCATACCTACAAACAAGTACATCAAACAAAACATCGCAACCAACTCATGTACATCAAACAAAACATCCACTAATCCATCAAACAACCTTACCAACAAACATGTATCAAATCCATAAATATAACACATGTCATATATGTACAAAACAAAATGATCAAAATCCATCAGAAACACATCCATACCTACTCATCATCCTCACCGTCGTCATACTCCCACGGCATTGTCCCATGCTCTTCTAAGTATGCCGCAATATGCTCTTCTAACTGCTGCATCAACGCCCCAATCTTCCGCCAATCATTGATCTCCGCTAGCTGTTGTTTCAATTGAGCTATCTCCTCTTCAGAATGGGATCTCCTATAGGATGATTGGATCATCATGGCCTGTAATTATTGATAGCGGGTTATAATTTATGCTCAATATTAAATATTGCTTAAAAGCATTTTACCTCCTAATTTCCAAAACCGTAACGCCTATTTCGCGAAGGAGGGTCAATCAAAGCATCTCATATACTGTTTGACTCCTCTAAGGTCAATTGACGACCAATGGATTGCGCCACTCGAGCATGCTCTGTATCATATCTTTCCTGTGATCATGACAAAATTTTGCCACAATAAAAAATTAATTTAGAAGTTTTGAAGTTTGGAGTAAAAAAATTAAGCATGTTTACCATTATTGATTGAGATTTATCATCTATCCAAATATATGAAACATTGCCTTCCTCATCTTTCTGCTCGACGGCGTGCGTCATTGTGAAGACCTCAACCATTGTAGGCAACGATTTAACTTTCTGCGCTGTTACAAATATGATTAAAATGTTAAAAGTATGATTAATGGACAATGTTAACGAACAATGTTACAAATATGATTAAATAATGTTACATCTGTTTATAAATGCAATTGCTAAACTTACCAACTCCACGCGATGTTGCTGAAAGGATTTAGATCCACCACGGTGCAAAGTAGGAGTTTTATTCCTGTCTGCACCGTTTCGTGCTGATAGTTCCTATAAATTTAAAGACACGTTTAACTAATTTAATGCAACTAATATACGAAATTTAAACAAATTATAATGACAATATGAAATTAGATAACTTACTTTTATTTCAGGGGTTTCCCACAGCTGGAGAAATTCGACCCAAACATCGGCGCTCATCCACGACGGTTTTTTTCTCGCGTTCTTTGCTTTGGAGAGGGTGTTCCTACAATTTTTCCGCATCCGCTCGTTCCAGTGATTTGCAAATACATCCATTTCTTGCGGATTGATACGGACGACAGCCTGTATTTTGAAATTAATTAGAATTATGTACATTATATTATTTTCCAAATGAATTATAAATTTATACTTACCATCAAGTCGGCCCATATAGCATTCTTAACATGATTTGGGATGTCATTCCACTGAGGCCAGCATTCGGACATTCGACCCATATAGGCTTTCTGGATACCTGTAGGATGTAGTCCGAAGGCTCAACTTCAAAACCCCTGTATAAATTTTAATGTAGGAATTTAATCAGTCTAATTTTAAATATTAAAACAAGCAATAAATTTGATACTTACCCCCGCACTCTTAGGGACAACCTCTGTCAATGGACGTACATCTGGCGCTGTGCCGTTGGCACCCGCGCCCGGAGAAGGAGAAGGCTGTGAAGGTTGAGATATGCTAGAATGCCTCCTGAAAGGCATATCTGCTACAAACAAATCATTTCATCTAGTGATAAAATATATCATTTCATAGAACCTTTGAAGTCTAAGGGTGATGGGTAAATAATGCATTCGCTTGTGCGAAACTTCCTTTCCTTTCTTTTTTCTTGGTTTGTATCTTTCCTCATTGCATATTTTGCAGTTTCTAAGGTTAATGACATCTTTCCAATACAACATACAACCTTTTATACATGTATCTATCTTTTGGTATGACAGACCGAACGCCGACCTAACTGTTTTCACTTTATAATGACTACCGCACATCAGATTATTAGGTGACATATGTCGTTTTGTAGCGTGTACAACTGCTGTAAATCGAGCTTCTATAAAGTTGAATTTTGATTTCAAAGTGATGTATTCGACGGTTAATGATAATTCGGTTCCACTTTTACAACCATTCCACAACGGCCTCTTAGTAGCATCTAGTAAATCATAAAATTTTTTTGCTCCCGCATTCGGTTCTTCTTCGATGTTTATGGCTTGATCGTCAACTTGGACGGTAGGGAACATTGATCGTGCTGCATCTTTCACCATATCTTCTATTGGGTTCGTCATAACATGATCATCCTTTGACGCTACAGAATAAGGTGTAGGTGCAGCATGCTCTCTATGACGATCCCACAAATAATAATTTGGCACAAAACCTGATTTATACAAATGTACTTTAACTGTGTCTGGTTCCAATGCTTCAAATGTTGGCACTTACTACAAGGGCGTCGAAGTTCTTCATAATTTTGATTATTAGATGTAGCGAATCTAACAAATTAGTGTACACCATTGTAGGAATGTTTCTTCACCGAACCTTTTGAAAGTATATATCGATCGATAATATAGATTAAACTAGTCTAGCAAGTGCGGAATTATAAATAATAGTAACTAGCAGTAATAAAAATGACACCAGGGATTTTTACACTGGTTCGAACTTCCTGTTCTACGTCCTGTGACGACCGCCCATGACCCCTGCACCGAATCTAGAGAATAAGCGCTGTAAAGTGTGCCAGGCGACCATGGACGATTGTTAAGGTTAGATTAAAAACAACAGAATCTATCGTATTACTCACAGCGCATGGACAAAATACAATAGAACATATGTATAGTGAAGCTTTACAGAACAAAATGACATCATATAAAACTCCATAATAGTTGAATACAAGCATCCACATAGTCAATACATCCAGCCTCACTACAAAACTCTCAGAGAATACAAAACAGCGGAATATCCAGTACATATAATAAGAAGATAATAAGCAACCCTCTAGCTCGTCTTCGATATCAGCATCGTGAGAAGAGAACAGCACCTGTCACCTGCTACCTAGTCTGCCCGTCCCAAAATGGACGAACAGCCCAAGGCAATAAGAATTAAAACATAAAGCCTTGAGTCAGACAACAGTCTTAGTGAGCAGTAAATTAACTAACAACATACCAAAAGAGCATAAAGGAAAAGGAATAGGAATACAACCCTCCCACTCCAACCTCATTCTACAGTGATAGCCCCCAGACACACACTAAGCAGAAGCAAACATAGCAGAGCATACAATTTAAAGTAAAACTACTATCACTCGAGTCAAGGGCGATGTTTTCCAAGTACCAAGGCCTAAATCAGATAAGCACCCAGAAAATACCGCTCTTGAGTCCGAATGACGATACAACCAAACATCCATGACTCTGGCTATCACTGTTACCATTGCTTCGATATCACCGTTAATTGAATGACCGGCACATTCTTTCAGCCGTCCGTCAAGGGCTAATGGAAACCCCGGTTCTAGACATAACTCCCGCACGTCGTCGCAGCCCGTGCCTAGGACTATCGAATCTGCCCAGAGTACTCGACCATCAACAGTTGGCCGTTGGGACTATCGAATCTGCCCAAACGTACTCTTGCTTAGAGCATGCTAGAACCTTCAACAACGATGCTATCCAAGCCTCCTAGTCATCCTCCTCGACGACTATTCTCATATCCATTCATTATCCTCAACTCGAATCATATCACCGAGTTATCAACATGCTTGGAATGATCCCGTCTGGATTAGACCAAGTCTTCGTCACATGATTGCCTCGCTTCATTACATCCTCGCAAAGCCTCATCTCATCATCACATCCTCGAATCTATGCATAAGAGCTTCATCATCCCGCTACATATGCCACGAGCAGCTTTTCCAATTCAAGAGCCTTTCCCTTAGCTTTTGAATCATCTTCGATCTAATCTAATCATCAATCATTTAGTTCATAACAATCAATCAAATCAAACATCAATCCAAGCAATCAAGCATTCAAATATGATCTAAGTAGACAATTATAACAATAATGGCATTTTCGTAATTAAAGAGTTGAAAGTCCAATAAGCATGAAAACATGGATTATATCTCTACGAACTTGATGAATGAACTTGCATAGGTTAACATATGATAAAATGGAGGTAACATCATCATGAACAATGGATCTATATGGATCTACACATAGGATGAAGAAAATGCATGGAAATCACTATTTTAACACCAAACCGGGCCAACAATCCGATATACTCCTTTGGATCCGTGTGAGAGATAATCACCACTCACCAAATCACCTAAACAATCCAAAAGATATCAACTTCAGATCTGGACAGCGAAGAGCTAAGCTAGATCCGACAAGACCTCACTTCAAACGAAGAAATCTCTCTTGAAAAGATGAAGATCTTCAATCTAAGCTCTTGAATCTTCAATCTTGATCTTCGATTTGGATGGATTGAAGCACTAGATTAGAGTGGAGAAAAGAAGTGAAGAAGTGTAGAAGTCGGGCTCTCAAAATGGCAGCACTTCGTCGCTTCAAAAATCCGGATCCCAAAAAGTGAGAACAACCCCTCCTATTTATAGCTGAAAACTGCCCTTAAGTCGTAACTCGGCTATCTCCTTAAGTCGCTGCCGACCTAAGCCTCTCCGACCTAAGCTCCTCCGACCTAACAGATGCACGACATAACTCCTCAGCGACCTAACACCTGACGACCTAAAGCAATGCGTTTTCCTTCGACCTACGACCTAGTTGGGTTGCGACCTAACAACTTAGACTTCAACGCGACCTAACACAACATACGACCTAACAGATAGATCTACGCGACCTAACACTTATGCTATCCTAGCGACCTACCAACTTAGCAACCTACGCGACCTAACACTGCTACGACCTAACACTTATGCGACCTATCTCCTTAGGTCGCTAACACGGCAACTCTTTAGGTCGCTAACAAGCTAATACCTTAGGTCGCTAACAAGCTAATACCTTAGGTCGCTAACAAGCTAATACCTTAGGTCGCTAACACGGAACCACTAGGTCGCTAACTCGCCCTGCCGACCTAACACTTAGCTCACCGAAACTCTTAGGTCGCTCACAACATTCTCTTAGGTCGTTGCCGACCTAACTCTACCCCAGAATACTAAGGTCGCCTACTACTCTTCCTTAGGTCGCCTAAGCCTCTTAAGTCGGTGACGACTTATCACTTAGGTCGGTCACTACCCTAAGTCGGCAACTCGACCCAGACTTACCTCATAACTTGCCTACAACATTTAGTTCTCTAGGTCGCGTACGACCTAGGACTTAGGCAATTTCAACTAAAGTCTGAAACAACTAGAAAATGCTGAAAATCCCAGATTTGACACACTTTTCGATCCGTGAAAAATACGGGTCGTTACATTCTCTCCCCCTTAGGAATTTCGCCCCCGAAATCCCAAGCAATCAAAACTATTCTGTACGCCTACCATCCATAACAATCAACAAACCATGCATCCAATTCTAACTTAGCGTACAGAATTCTAAAACTTAGAACAAGTTACAATATCGCGAGATGAGACGACACCTTAGGGCCATACCTTGAAGAGTTCAGGATGAGCTGCCTTCATCCTCTCTTCCACTTCCCACGTACAGTCGTTATCATCATCACTCCATTGTATCTTGAGCAACTTAACTACCTTCCTCCTAAGCTGTTTCGTGTCGGTTTCAACAACACGAAGCGGCTTACGAGGTCTTCTATCAACTGGATCAACTTCAAAATCTTCACAGCTATCTGCAGAAACTACTGCATTTGAGTCGTGCACATACTTCCGTAGATAAGATACATGAAAAACATTGTGCACACCCGACATCTTCTCAGGTAACTCCAACCTATAGGCGAGCTTTCCAATTCGCTCGATGATCGGGAATGGTCCAACAAATCTCGGAGTCAATTTTCCTTTCTTCCCGAATCGAATAACATTCTTTAGTGGAGAAATCTTCACAAAAACCATATCACCAACGTCGAATTCCAAATCCTTTCGACGCTTATCAGCATAACTCTTTTGACGGTCTTGGGCCGCCTTCATTCGTTGCCGAATGATCTCTATACAATCTGAAGTCTGACGAATCATCTCTGGCCCAAGTATCAGCTTTTCTCCAGTTTCCAACCAACATGTCGGAGAGTTACACGGTCTTCCATACAATGCCTCATACGGTGCCATACCAATGCTTGACTGGTAACTGTTGTTGTACGCAAATTCCACCAAATGAAGGTGATCTTCCCATGATCCTCCGAAATCCAATACACAAGCTCTGAGGAGATCTTCCAAAACCCGATTAACTCTCTCGGTCTGACCATCTGTTTGAGGGTGATAAGCTGTACTCAAACACAACTCGGTTCCCAAGACTTCCTGGAAGCTCTTCCAAAATCCACTAGTGAACAATGGATCTCGATCGCTCACTATACTCTTCGGAATACCATGGAATCAGACTATCCACTTAACATACAACTCAGCCAACTTTGATGCAGTCCTAGTTGATCGAACAGGAATGAATCGTGCACTCTTAGTCAGACGATCCACAATGACCCAAATTCCTTCATTTCCCGATCTGGTTCTAGGCAATCCATCGATAAAATCCATCGTCACTTGTTCCCACTTCCATGTAGGAACTTCTAATGGCTGAAGCAATCCACTAGGCTTCTTTTGTTCAGCCTTTACCAACTGGCAGTTCATACATTTGGAAATAAAATTCCCAACATCCTTCTTCATACCTTCCCAGTAGTAGGTTCTCTTCATATCCCGATACATCTTATTTCCACCTGGATGAATTGTCAACTTCGAGTGATGACTTTCCTTCAGAACTTCACTCCTAAATTCATCTATATCGGGAACAACTAGTCGTCCTTGCTTTCGAAGCCAACCTTCTCTATCGACCTCGAATCCTTTATCCTTTTCTAGATCTAATCCAGATTCCAATCCACGGATAATCTTGACGAGCTTATCATCTCGTTTTTGGCCCTCGCCAATCCTTTCCACAAGAGTGGGTCTTATCGATAAGTTTGCCAACATCTCAGGTTCCAATTCACATCTAGGCCTGAAGTCAAATCCAGCTAAATACTCGAGACTCTTCCATTCTGAAAACATGGCTCCCAATCCTGCATGTCTTCGACTTAACGCATCAGCCACTGCGTTACCTTTTCCCGGAGTATAAGCTATACCAAAGTCATACGATGCCAAAAACTCTAGCCAACGTTGCTGCCGAAGATTCAAATCCTTCTGGGAGAAAAGATACTTCAACGACTTATGATCCGTAAACAACTCGAATCGAACTCCCAACAGATAATGCCTCCACATCTTCAGAGCAAAAACAATCGCCGCTAACTCCAAATCATGAGTTGGGTAATTCCTTTCATGCGGCTTCAGTTGTCGACTGGCATACGCAACAACCTTATCCCTCTGCATCAGCACTGCTCCAAGTCCAGTACCACATGCGTCGGTGTAAACCACCATCTCATCATTTCCACTAGGAATAGTCAAAACAGGAGCACTCGTCAATCTCCCTTTCAGGATTCCGAAAGCTTGCTCACACTTAGCATTCCAACTGAACACCTGGTTCTTCTTCGTCAATCCTGTTAACGGTGCAGCTATCTTGGAGAAGTCTTTAATAAACCGTCGATAATATCCTGCTAATCCAAGAAAACTTCTCACATCTGATGCATTCTTAGGTCTAACCCAATCCTGGATTGCTGCCACCTTAGCGGGATCAACCGCTATTCCATTTCCAGAAATCACATGGCCTAAGAACCTCACTTCACTCTTCCAGAAGTGACACTTCGAAAACTTAGCCTTCAGCTGATGTTTCCGCAAGATTTCCAAAACAATACGCAAGTGCGTCTTGTGCTCTTCTTCCGTTCTGGAATAAATCAGAATATCATCCACGAACACAAGTACGAACTTGTTCAACTGATCTCTGAACACTCTATTCATAAGATCCACAAAATATGCTGGCGCGTTAGTCAATCCAAACGGCATTACCAGCCACTCAAAGAAACCGGATGGTGTCCTAAAAGCAGTCTTCGGCACACTATCCTTAGCCACTCTTAACTGGTGAAATCCCATTGCCAAATCCATCTGAGAAAACACCTTAGCTTCGTGAAGCTGATCAAACAAGTCATCTATTCTCGGCAATGGATACTTGTTCTTCTTAGTCACCTTATTCAGCTCACGATAATCGACGCACAGTCTCAATGACCCATCTGCCTTGGTTGCAAACACAACTGGTGCACCCCACTCGGACACACTACGCCGAATGAATCCTTTCTGTAAAAGGTCATCAACTTGCACCCTCAACTCTTGCTGTTCCCTAGGCGCCATCCGCCTAAGAGGCATCACAACAGGTCTGGCTCCTTCAACTAGATCTATACGAAACTCGATCTCTCTATGCGGCGGCAACCCTTTGACTTCGTCAAAGACATCCTCGAATCTATTTGCGATCGGCACTAAAGACAGTCCATCCCGTGGAACAACTAGCGAATACATGAAGCTCATGAAGACGCCTTCCTCATGCTTACATCGTATCACAATCTTTCGCCCTTCCACATTCTCGACTGTCACCTCCAGCCTCTCACAATCAACCTTAGCCGCATACTTCCTAACCAGTCCATACCCAAGATAATCCCGAACCCCGCAAAGTTCAGAACAAAGCAATCACAAACAAAAGAGCAACCATGACTCGATACAACTAGACCACGGCATAACATACACAAACAAGACGAACCCCCAACTGGATTAGTCACAACCAATGGCCTATCAACAATATCCGTTTCCAAACCTAACCGGCCTACTAGTTCATTACAAACAAACGAATGCGATGCTCCAGTATCAAACAAAACTCTAACTGGAACACCACATAGGAAAAGAGTACCTTGAACAACCACACTCTTTCCCTTCTCTTCAGCAGTAGGAGCTTTCGAAGACGACGGAACAGCTCCTAAAGCATAAGCTTGCACAATCTGCCTGTCCTTCCTCGGTTCTGGACAATTCTTCCTGAAATGCCCCGGCTTGTCACAGTTGTGACACTTCATCGGTGCCTTCGGATTCTTACAATCCTTAGAGAAATGGCCCTTCTGCTGACAATTGTAGCAAGTCACCTCGCCTTTCGGTTTCTTCTGGCCATCCTTACCCTTCTGCTGCTGCTGCTTCCTCTTCTGGTTTCCACCCTGCTGTGGTTTAGATTCTCCCTTGGTAACAGCAACAACAGGTCCTTCCTTAGGAAACAGACTCTCATGTCTAAGAGCTTTCTCCACAAGCTTCTCAAATGAATCATCCAAATGATCCACCAACTGTCTCCCAAGATAACTATCCAAGCCGGTCACAAACTTCTCATTCTTCTGGTAAGCAGACTCAATATATGACCGGGCATACTTGGACAAAGCTTCAAATTCAGAAACGTACTCAAGAACAGATCTCCCACCCTGCTTGAGCTCCACAAACCTCTTGAACAGAACAGACTTCTGAGCTGTAGAAATGAACTTAGCTTCAAATCTAGCTTGGAATTGCTCCCAAGTAATCTCTTCCTCCGCAGTAGTGATGGTAATAGAGTTCCACCAATCAGAAGCTCTCCCTTGAAGCTGCCTTGATGCCAACTTCCTCTTAGTTGCATCATCAATTCCCAAATCACCAAAGATCCTTCTACAAGCATCTATCCACCTCTGGACCTCAATGGTAGATTCTGTTCCCAAGAAAACCTTCCCTCCAAGAGCAGTATAATCCTTGCACAACTTAGCAAAATCCACTGGTTTCGGAGTTTGGACTTGAACTCCAACATCTACTGCCGCCCCCGGAACTGGTATCCTTCTCATGATCGAAGTCATCATAGCTTCGAACATGGCTGCATAATCAGCAGTCTCTTCAGTAGTACGGCCTTCCCTAGCAGCTGGTCTCCCTCTTCGACTCATTCTCAATATCTATAAAAAGGAATGATTAGAACATCTAGAGAAACAACTGCATAAAGGACTCAAACTCTACTAAGCTACTATATTATATATAGTAATCATCCATCAAAATACAATTACGTCTCTCATACGTAGTTACGACAGCGAGCGTTGGATAAAATCGATTAACCAATGCTCTGATACCAAATGTGACGACCGCCCATGACCCCTGCACCGAATCTAGAGAATAAGCGCTGTAAAGTGTGCCAGGCGACCATGGACGATTGTTAAGGTTAGATTAAAAACAACAGAATCTATCGTATTACTCACAGCGCATGGACAAAATACAATAGAACATATGTATAGTGAAGCTTTACAGAACAAAATGACATCATATAAAACTCCATAATAGTTGAATACAAGCATCCACATAGTCAATACATCCAGCCTCACTACAAAACTCTCAGAGAATACAAAACAGCGGAATATCCAGTACATATAATAAGAAGATAATAAGCAACCCTCTAGCTCGTCTTCGATATCAGCATCGTGAGAAGAGAACAGCACCTGTCACCTGCTACCTAGTTTGCCCGTCCCAAAATGGACGAACAGCCCAAGGCAATAAGAATTAAAACATAAAGCCTTGAGTCAGACAACAGTCTTAGTGAGCAGTAAATTAACTAACAACATACCAAAAGAGCATAAAGGAAAAGGAATAGGAATACAACCCTCCCACTCCAACCTCATTCTACAGTGATAGCCCCCAGACACACACTAAGCAGAAGCAAACATAGCAAAGCATACAATTTAAAGTAAAACTACTATCACTCGAGTCAAGGGCGATGTTTTCCAAGTACCAAGGCCTAAATCAGATAAGCACCCAGAAAATACCGCTCTTGAGTCCGAATGATGATACAACCAAACATCCATGACTCTGGCTATCACTGTTATCATTGCTTCGATATCACCGTTAATTGAATGACCGGCACATTCTTTCAGCCGTCCGTCAAGGGCTAATGGAAACCCCGGTTCTAGACATAACTCCCGCACGTCGTCGCAGCCCGTGCCTAGGACTATCGAATCTGCCCAGAGTACTCGACCATCAACAGTTGGCCGTTGGGACTATCGAATCTGCCCAAACGTACTCTTGCTTAGAGCATGCTAGAACCTTCAACAATGATGCTATCCAAGCCTCCTAGTCATCCTCCTCGACGACTATTCTCATATCCATTCATTATCCTCAACTCGAATCATATCACCGAGTTATCAACATGCTTGGAATGATCCCGTCTGGATTAGACCAAGTCTTCGTCACATGATTGCCTCGCTTCATTACATCCTCGCAAAGCCTCATCTCATCATCACATCCTCGAATCTATGCATAAGAGCTTCATCATCCCGCTACATATGCCACGAGCAGCTTTTCCAATTCAAGAGCCTTTCCCTTAGCTTTTGAATCATCTTCGATCTAATCTAATCATCAATCATTTAGTTCATAACAATCAATCAAATCAAACATCAATCCAAGCAATCAAGCATTCAAATATGATCTAAGTAGACAATTATAACAATAATGGCATTTTCGTAATTAAAGAGTTGAAAGTCCAATAAGCATGAAAACATGGATTATATCTCTACGAACTTGATGAATGAACTTGCATAGGTTAACATATGATAAAATGGAGGTAACATCATCATGAACAATGGATCTATATGGATCTACACATAGGATGAAGAAAATGCATGGAAATCACTATTTTAACACCAAACCGGGCCAACAATCCGATATACTCCTTTGGATCCGTGTGAGAGATAATCACCACTCACCAAATCACCTAAACAATCCAAAAGATATCAACTTCAGATCTGGACAGCGAAGAGCTAAGCTAGATCCGACAAGACCTCACTTCAAACGAAGAAATCTCTCTTGAAAAGATGAAGATCTTCAATCTAAGCTCTTGAATCTTCAATCTTGATCTTCGATTTGGATGGATTGAAGCACTAGATTAGAGTGGAGAAAAGAAGTGAAGAAGTGTAGAAGTCGGGCTCTCAAAATGGCAGCACTTCGTCGCTTCAAAAATCCGGATCCCAAAAAGTGAGAACAACCCCTCCTATTTATAGCTGAAAACTGCCCTTAAGTCGTAACTCGGCTATCTCCTTAAGTCGCTGCCGACCTAAGCCTCTCCGACCTAAGCTCCTCCGACCTAACAGATGCACGACAAAACTCCTCAGCGACCTAACACCTGATGACCTAAAGCAATGCGTTTTCCTTCGACCTACGACCTAGTTGGGTTGCGACCTAACAACTTAGACTTCAACGCGACCTAACACAACATACGACCTAACAGATAGATCTACGCGACCTAACACTTATGCTATCCTAGCGACCTACCAACTTAGCAACCTACGCGACCTAACACTGCTACGACCTAACACTTATGCGACCTATCTCCTTAGGTCGCTAACACGGCAACTCTTTAGGTCGCTAACAAGCTAATACCTTAGGTCGCTAACAAGCTAATACCTTAGGTCGCTAACAAGCTAATACCTTAGGTCGCTAACACGGAACCACTAGGTCGCTAACTCGCCCTGCCGACCTAACACTTAGCTCACCGAAACTCTTAGGTCGCTCACAACATTCTCTTAGGTCGTTGCCGACCTAACTCTACCCCAGAATACTAAGGTCGCCTACTACTCTTCCTTAGGTCGCCTAAGCCTCTTAAGTCGGTCACGACTTATCACTTAGGTCGGTCACTACCCTAAGTCGGCAACTCGACCCAGACTTACCTCATAACTTGCCTACAACATTTAGTTCTCTAGGTCGCGTACGACCTAGGACTTAGGCAATTTCAACTAAAGTCTGAAACAACTAGAAAATGCTGAAAATCCCAGATTTGACACACTTTTCGATCCGTGAAAAATACGGGTCGTTACACGTCCAGTCCCAGACTCCTTCTGGAATTTCTTGAATAACCCTCACTTAACCCGGAGGAACAAGTATTACACCGCCTGAGCAACCGAACAGGACTTTTCCTCCTAAGCAACCGAATAGGACTTCAATTACAATTTGATAAATTGTTTCTTTGACTTGTGTGTTCTTTGAATAACACGAATATAGTCAATGTAGTACACCCTTCCTATAATCTTCTTGATATGATGATTTGAATGTGCAAAGATAGGAAGTAGAGAGTTGAAAATCACTTGAAGTTATAACAATATAAGATCAGAATAGATAGAAAGAATTAGTTAATGAAATAGTGGATTTTCATCTCTATTTATAGTATTGAAAAGTTTTAATTTAATAGTTGTAACTATTAGAAGAAGTGCAACTCTTTGTGAAGAAGACAACTCTTCAGATTTTGATATTTTATGAAGAGATGCTTCAGTTCGTCAAGTTCAGATGTCTGAGAGAAAAGTGACAGATGTCTGAATAAAGTTTGAAATTCAAAAAAATAGAAGAAACAAAAAAACAGTCATTTCAGACGTCTGTCTTTTAATTCAGACGTCTGTCTAGGATGACAGACGTCTGTTATTAAATTGACAGACGTCTATTTCATATAGAAATAGAACACTTTATACAGAGGGTTCAGACGTCTGTTATTTTTTCTGTAGACGTCTGACATTGATGTCAGACGTTTGAATTAAGATACAGACGTCTAAACCTGAACTGTTTTGTTCCTTCTTTTTGTTTAAGCACTTTTGAACTTGAGATATTATATAGTTTTGAAAATACCTTTTTATATCTTTTAAATAATTAAAGATATTTATTATTTTAAAGCATGATTTTAAAAAGTATATTTGTGTGTGTGTGTTTTATCATCATATCAGAGATTGTACAGAAAATATCTAACTTAGAAATAATAAATTTTGAGAACTTAATTTTGTTGATGATATGATAATAGCTTCTCTTGTAGATTCCTGCAAGAATATTTGACATTATAGTATATAGGTTGAAATATATAGTTGTTACATTAAAATCGAAGAAGGCAGGTTCCAACATTCTCCCCCTTTTTGATGATGACAACTATATAATTCAACGGTTAGTATAAACAATACTTTTTGCTCCCCCTGTCAACATGACCATATTATATAGCAGAATGATTAATATTTCTCCCCCTTTGTCATTAACAAAAAGGAATTTGTAAGGGGTTTTGTTAGAAATGTGATGATAAAACACATTGTTGTATAGTAATATGAACTTTGTTCAGAACATACCAATGATAAAATTTTGTTGTGGAAGAGTCAGAATATTTGGAGTATAAAAACAGATTTGAACATATGTTTGAACATGTTCCACATCTTAATATACTAAACAAAGAGAAACAATGATATAGGATAGAAATACATATTTATAAAAAGATACAGAACATAAGAATAAATTACTTAAGTCACATAACAGACGTTTGATGTTCTGTAGAAAATAAAAAAAAGATTGAAAAAATTAATAGATTTAGACGTCTAAAAAAATATAATAGACGGCTAAGTATGATGACAGACGTTTGAAAAGTTTTGTTCAGACGGCTCAGAGGTCTAAAATTGAAACAGAGAGTAAAAAACATTTTGAACTAAATTCAGACGTCTAAATTTTTGTTGCAGACGTCTATATTTGAAGACAGGCGTCTGTGACAAAATGTTCAGACGGCTCAAACAAAAAATAGGTATACAGACGTCTGTTAAAAACTATCAGACGTTTGTTAGGCTGATTTTTTGTATTTCGACCTTTTTAAGTTATGTTTTATGATTCAATATGTATATGAATTTCTCCCCCTTTGTAACTATCAAAAAGAATGAGGTAATATAATAAATTATATAAAATATCTTATAAATAACGAGATAAACTCATTATTAATTATGAAGGAAAAATAAAATAGATTTTACCATATTTGCTGAAGTCCATATTTCATTGTAAGCACGTAATTCTATTAAACGTATGGAACATTCTTTAAAATTCCAAAATCTATCCTTTTCCTTTTGTTTCTCGGAGTACCTGCAAAAAATAATAATCATTTTTGGTACTCACTTATTATGTTAGGGTCCGGGGGGTTAGGTCTTAGAAAACCATACCCATTTGGGTGTGGTTGATCCTTTATAAATATAAATTTCATTATTAACTACCATATCAAAATAATAATCAATGTATTTTTCTCTATTTTTCCAATTAATAGGAACCCAAATACTTAGATAATTTTTATTCATATTTCTGGTCAATGATTTTGTACTTCTAGGGAAATTATAAACATTATTGGTCATAGCAGTATTCGAATTTCTATAAAAATTGGATTTAGACTTTACTCGAAATTTAGTACTAGCACTAGCATTTTTACTATACATGAAAGCATATCTAGTGCAATTTCTACGATCAATTTTATTATATCCTAAACCACTTTTATCATGTAACGGTCTAGAACTGGATAAAATCATGTTTAAATCATTTTGACCTTTATTAAATTTTGTGACTTCAGTGTTAAGTTTATCAAATTTAGCTTTAAAGTCACAATTATTATTTTCAAAAGAAATATTACTATTATTTAAAATATCAATTTTCTCATTTAATTTAGTATTCTCGTTTTTTAACGTACAGTTTTCATTTTTTAGAAGGAAATTTTGAGATTCTGAATTATCTAAAGATGATTGTAATAAATCATTTTGTCTTTTCAAATCAAAAATTTCTTTTGAAAATTTTTCTCTCTCTTTCTCAAATATGGTGTTTTGTTCATCTAGAAAATCTGTAAGAGCCTCAAAATTATTCTTTAAAACACCAAGTTGATTTTCTAAATCTAACTTCTCATTTTTCAACTTCTCATTTTCAAGTTCAACAGATTTCATCTTTTCTAAGATAATAAAGTTAAGCTTTGAAATCTTATTGCTTACACTAACTCATTCATTATTATCTTTTACCGAAATTTGTAAATTAGAAAGTACCTTTTTGTAGTCTTCACTGGTGGCTTTGACAGGGATTTTGTCTGTTGTATTTCGACTGGATCGTTTTCTGGCCATTATTCTATGATGTTATGATGATCGATAGAATTCCAGGCTCTGATACCAAATGAAAGTATATATGGATCGATAATATAGATTAAACTAGTCTAGCAAGTGCGGAATTATAAATAATAGTAACTAGCAGTAATAAAAATGACACCAGGGATTTTTATACTGGTTCGAACTTCCCGTTCTACGTCCAGTCCCAGACTCCTTCTGGAATTTCTCGAATAACCCTCACTTAACCCGAAGGAACAGGTATTACATCGCCTGAGCAACCAAACAGGACTTTTCCGCCTAAGCAACCGAATAGGTCTTCAATTACAATTTGATAAATTGTTTCTTTGACTTGTGTGTTCTTTGAATAACACGAATATAGTCAATGTAGTACACCCTTCCTATAATCTTCTTGATATGATGATTTGAATGTGCAAAGATAGGAAGTAGAGAGTTGAAAATCACTTGAAATTATAACAATATAAGATCAGAATAGATAGAAAGAATTAGTTAATGAAATAGTGGATTTTCATCTCTATTTATAGTATTGAAAAGTTTTAATTTAATAGTTGCAACTATTAGAAGAAGTGCAACTCTTGGTGAAGAAGACAACTCTTCAGATTTTGATATTTTATGAAGAGATGCTTTAGTTCGTCAAGTTCAGATGTCTGAGAGAAAAGTGACAGATGTCTGAATAAAGTTTGAAATTCAAAAAATAGAAGAAACAAAAAAACAGTCATTTCAGACGTCTGTCTTTTAATTCAGACGTCTGTCTAGGATGACAGACGTCTGTTATTAAATTGACAGACGTCTATTTCATATAGAAATAGAACACTTTATACAGAGGGTTCAGACGTCTCTTATATTTTCTGTAGACGTCTGACATTGATGTCAGACGTCTGAATTAAAGATACAGATGTTTAAACCTGAACTGTTTTGTTCCTTCCTTTGTTTAAGCACTTTTGAACTTGAGATATTATATAGTTTTGAAAATACCTTTTTATATCTTTTAAATAATTAAAGATATTTATTATTTTAAAGCATGATTTTCAAAAGTATATTTGTGTGTGTGTGTGTTTTATCATCATATCAGAGATTGTACAAAAAATATCTAACTTAGAAATAATAAATTTTGAGAACTTAATTTTGTTGATGATATGATAATAGCTTCTCTTGTAGATTCCTGCAAGAATATTTGACATTATAGTATATAGGTTGAAATATATAGTTGTCGCATTAAAATCGAAGAACGCAGGTTCCAACACCTTTCATACCAGTTCTGACTTCATACATCCAAGTAAGGTCGAAAAAATAATCAAACATTTTTCCTAATTTAAAAATATATGTTAGTAATTTGATACACCACACTTCTGTCCAAAAAAAATTAAAGTCTTGTGGGACTAAAGATGTGACATCCCAGAAATTTTAGCAATATCATTTTAATAATCTGTGTAAAAATTAAATTGATTTGGTAATATAGTTATAATAAATATGGATTAATTTAATAATCTTCTTTTAAATAAATATTTGACTGATAATTTATCTTTTAAAAGCTAATAAATTGTTTTCTATTTATAATATATATATATATATATATATATATATATATATTTGTATATATCGTAGATAGATAAGCTTTATTTTAAAGTTAATAAATAAAGGCATATTTTCTAATTCTAATATTTTGGGTATTTGGAAATTTGATTAAATTCAATATTAAATAAATAACCATATGGATTTAAAATATTCAGGATAAAAGTTTAATATTGTTTCAAATGATTTTAGTTTAAGTTTAAATTTAATAAAAAGTTTGTTTTGTTCTTTTAAAATATAGCTTGATGAAAATAAGTAATAAAGTGATAATTTCTTTTATAAATTGTGTTAATTTAATAATGAGTTATTTTTAAAAAAACAATATTAATAATATAATGTCTTTACAAATGGATTTTTAATATAAATAGAAAGTGTTATTTTAAATTTATTTATATATGTATTTTGGAAAGCTATGATTTGAAAATTTAAAATAAGTCTTTCAACAATATTTAAAATAAAATAAATCCTATAAATGTTAAACATAAGTATAAACCAAACAATATGGTTATAAGCATAAGCGTAAATACATAATCATAAGAAACTATGATATTAACAAAAGAGAAAAATCTATAAACATAAAAATAAGATAAGTATGAAACTAAAACAAAAGTATATATATGTACATAGGATATAAAAACAAACCAGACTTTGTATAATAATGTATGTAGCCTGTAAATAGATATGCAGGCAAGACTAGAAGTAAAAATAAAATAAAACATCTATGAACATAAGATATAAATATTTAGATATGCACATATACAAAAGTAGGATAGGTCTAGAATCTTATAGTCTATATATATATATATATATGTTGCAGGCAAGAATAAGGTATGAAAGCATAGTAGGCAAGTAAAATAAAATATGTATGTATGCAGGCAAGTAATATCATATTGGTACATAAGAAAGTGAAAAAAAAGATAAGTATGCAATGTGTAAGGTACCAAAGCATTTAATACTGTCATCACTAGTACACAACATAAGATCATTTCAGCCTCCATTTATAAAAATCTCTGACCTATGTTTATAAGAAATAGAAAATAGTGTACCAGCATTTGTAAACCCAAATAACACCTTTCCCTATAAATCTTTCTCTATATATTTGTACATCTGCCTATTTTAGTTCGATCATCAACATAGCAAACCAGAGAAAATATATAGCAAGCATTTTTTTTCAAAACTCAAACATCATTCAACTAAACAAAGCAAGATGATTTAAAGAGGAGCAAGATAGCAGTTTTCAAATAAAAGAGCTCTGTCATCTTCTCAAAACCGGTGAGTAACTTTTAAATTTAAAAACAGTTTTAAAACAAAGTTTTGCTTGATGCCTGTGATAAATTAATATGGAATGTTATAGTATATTTGCATGAATGTTCTTTGCTCTATAAGTATGAGTAAATGGCTCTATAAATGTGAATATATATGCCTGTATCTGTATATTTGGATTCTGTGATGATCTTTGTCCAAAGAGCAAAACAAAAACAAAAAAAATCAAATACCCTATTACACTCAAATTTAGGTCTTGATCTTTAAATAAAAAGTGATGATGGTAGTGTAATATAAATTTAAAAATAGATTCAAGAATTTGTATTAATTAATTATCTCAAAATTTATAAGAAGACAGTGAACCTTTGAAATTGGGAAAAATCAAATGTCTTAAATTCATGAATTGAATCCATGATTAGATTTGTGATAGTAAATGTTGAATCTAGGTGAAGAAATCACAATTTTTAATTAAGTGAATGGTGAGATATTCTGGGATGAACGGAATTTGTGTTTTAGTCATTTTCGGGTGAACTAGTTGATCGGGGGTGATGGGGTTGCATCCAAAGGTGCTGGGGTGATCATTGAATTCGAGAAAAATGCTAGATGATTTTATAATTAATCATGGATGAAGATCGGAGTTGATCTTGGGTTTTAACCCAATATTTTGCCAGTTGTATTCGAGAGCCATTATTGTCGTCGATATAGCATTTTAATCTATCGGACCTGAGGGGTTAGTTTTGTGGTCATGTGGAGAAGCTTGGGTTGCGGTGGTAGGGTGGCAGTCGATCGGAGGTGACTGTACGGGGTGTTTTTAGATGGTTCATTGTGTTCCAGCATTCACGGGAAACTCGATTTCGATTTTGCGACACTTTTCGTCAGATCTGGTGATCGATGGAGTAGTGGTGGTTGGCGGCGACTTGTAGGAGGTCACGACATCGATCGAAACCCACTGGAGTTCATGTACACGTACACAAGGATCATTGGTGCACATTTGGGATTGTCTGGTTTGACTGTGTTTTGGGTTTTGGAGAAGAGAGAGGGGACTCGGGATTGTTCTCGTGTGAATGAGTGGGCGACTCGAAGCAAATTTGGGTTGGCTCGAGTCAGTTGTTGTTCAGGCATTAGTAAACTTGTCTGTTTCTAGGATTTTAAATTTAGTTCAAATTTAAAAACAGGATTTAAACTGTGTTTTAAATATAAAGTTTAAAGTATAGATTCAAACGAATCTTTTGAATCTTAAGGTTTTAAAATGAATTTGGATTTTTAAATCAAGAATTTAAAAATCAAGGGTTTAAGGCAAGTCTAAATCAAAGAATTTAAATCAAAGTTAAATTAATAGATTCAAGTTCTTCTTTGAATTCAAATCTGAAATTTTAAATCAGTTTTTAATTTTGAATGTTTTAAAAACAAGTTTAAATTAAATAGTTTTTTTTAGGGTAATTAGTTTCCAAACAAATGTTTAAATTTGATTTTGATAAAATCCTTCTATTTAAGGATTTTAAATGGAAGTTAAATAAATTGTTTAAATTTGAAGTTTGCCAGTTATAATGCAATGTAATTCAAAAAGCTAAATTTTTATCTAAATATTAAGTAGATAAATTAAAAGGCTTTTCTTATATAAGTAATAAATGTTTTTTTACATTTCTTTTAAAACTTTATAAGTTAATATTTAAATTTGGTTAATGTTATATGCTAAAGCATTTTGAATCTTAAATTCAAAATGGAATTCAAATTTAAATTCAAAAAGGGTAATGTTTAAAATACACTTCAATATTTATTAAATCATTTTAAAGGAATAATTTATCGTATAGATAATTAAGATATTGAAGTGAATTAATGAATAAGATAATTAAGGAATGACTTATGTATTTAATTTAAAAATTAATAATTTAGATTAATTTATGATTAGAGATTAATTAAGAAGTGAATTAAGAAATGTTATTAGTTAATGAAGATAATTAACTAAGGATTATTTAAATAATTAATTAATGTGATTATTTTTGATAATTAATTAGATTAATTAATTTAGATATTCTATTGTAAATTGTTAAATGTAATTACTTGATAAAAGTAATTAAGAGATTTATTACTTATTGTAATTAATTTTGATAATATGATTAATTTAAGTTAATTAATTTAGTTTAATTAATTTTAAGAAATCATTTGATGATTTGATAAGTGAAATTACTTAATGTAATTAATGGAGCATAATTACTTAGGAAAGTAATTAGATGATAATTACTTGATGTAATTAATACAAGATGATTTGTAAGTGAAGTAATTTGGGTAATTACTTTTGTAATTAATCAAGGGATTAATTAATGGAGATAATTAATTTTGGGATAATTAATTTATTTAATAAGTAATTATGGATAGTTAATTACTGGTTGGTTATTAATCAAGAGGGATTAATAATTGGGTTTAACTAAAGATTAAATTACTTAATGTAATTAACTTAAATGAAGTAATTTAATTAGAAATCATTAATTAATATAATTAATGATGTAATTATGAATTGTTTAATTAAGGAATAATTAATAATGAGGTGATTAATTAATGTAATTAATTAAGGATAAATGTAATTAATTATATTTTATTAATAAATGAAGTAATTAAATGTTAATTACTATGAATGATTTAGAATAATAAATTTGTGGAATTAATTTAGGACTAAATTACTTATTGTAATTTGAGAATGATTAATCAAAGGTGTTTAATCAAGATGAATATTTAGAGAATAATTAATTAAATTGATTTTTATTTAATTAATGGTTGTATAAGCAGGATTTATAGATGTAGTAATTAATTTAATTTACTTTAAATTAATTTAAAGATAGAAGTAATTAATTTAATTCATTTTAAATTAATTATAGTTTGTGAATGATAAATCATTGCTTATGAATGAATAATATTGATATCGCATTGATTGATTGTGATCTCAGATATGAGATGAATAATATCTATTGTGATATGGATGCTTGTTTTAAGTATGATAATATTGATTATCTGTTGAGTTGATAATATGGATTATCTGTTTATGATGATAATGTGATTATCCATTGTTATATTGTGATTTATCTATCTGTGTGTATATAGATAATAATTGAATTAAATTGTTTTAACTTTTAAACAACTTGGCCTTAAAAGATACATTTTTGGATTTCGATGAGACCGGGATCGGGTTTCCAGATTTGGTTATCCGAAAACCACATCGATCCAAATTAACGATAGGTCGTGAATCTCAAGTGAAGATGAAGATTTAGAGTGCAAGGGTTATTGTCATTAACTCTGAGGGTGATTCCAAAATTAGTGTAACGAGATAATGCCTTCGGTTTCGTTCGAACCCGGAATGAACTTGTATGGATTGAATGCTTTCAGAACATCGTCAGGTGGACGATGAGCATTCTAAGAGATGTGTTCTCTTAAGGTAATTGTAGCCTCAAGCCTCATCAACCGGGAATGGCTAAAACAGGGGAGGTGCAGCAAGGTTAGTGGGTAGCACCCAAGTAGGACAAGATTTCCCCTGTCTAGATGTCCCTTTTTATTTCGGTTGTGTGGGCAGTTGATTGCAACAACTATTGGGGTGTCTTGTGCGGGAATTATCCAGTAAGGGATGTTCCGACCTTGTGTTGCAGGAGATTGGGAGTAATCCTCGGTACGGTGATCTAGGCCACGTACTGTGACGGGCGATACCCTAGTAGTCATGCCATTGTATGGAATCCAATCTCCAATAAGTGCCATCGGATTTGATTCTATTACCCACTTGTTGGCTAGTATGCTGGAATTTAATCATGTAACAATTTCAGCTATTTCTTATTTACTTGAAAACCCTAGACCTATTATAATATCATAGAATTTCCTATCAAAGTTTTGGTTAGCGTAAGGGAAAAACTTTTCCATGTTTATGTGTGGGAAGTCTTACGTGATACCGTTTGTTTTCAAAGGTTTTTCAAAGTTAAGCAACTTTAACCTGTTACTCATACCAGACCCATGTCTCACCCGGAGTTTATTTCTGTTTTTCCTATACTCATGGGTACTCAAATTTTTACGAGTAGCTAAGGGATTCAGGTTAGCTTTGACGAATTCTGGAAGAGAAATGGAGCAAGAGGCTTCAGCGTTATGGATATATAGTTTTCCGCTGTGTTGGTATCTCTGTATAGTTTTCTGTGTTGTATTTGAGTTGTATCGAGTTGTACTAACTAGACAGGTGTTTATAACTGTCTAGTATGTGATGTATTATCTGTGTAACTCTGGTTGATGTTGTACATTATGTAATACTTATGTGATTAATATAATTTATTCGTTCCGCTGTGAGATTCTGATGTTGTTTAGTTCTTTCTTCTCTATCTTTTCTATTTCTCACCCCCTTTCTTTCTTAAAGATGATGCAACTTTCTGGTGGTAGAAAGTTGGGTCGTTTCAAAAGACTTTATACCCCACACTTCTGTCTAATTTCTACAGCACTTCACTTCACTTCTCTTCTACGCATAACTTTGCATCCAAGAGGTGTATTGTTGTTGTTGTTGTTGTATTTCTAAATAAATTAAAGCCTTTTGGGACAAAAGGCTTTGAATTGTTGTTGTTGCGTATCTATTAAAATAATACTTAACGCTTACTTGTTTTTATATTCATTTCTTAGTTTTTTAGAAAATTGATTTCAGTTGAATATTTGTTATTGTTATATTCATTTATTAACTTTTTAGAAAATCTATTTTAGTACAATATTTTTTTGTTGTAATACTCATTTCCTAATTTTTTACAAAATCAATGTTAGTAGAATATTTAATGCTCTTATATTCATTTCTTAATTTCATATAAAATCGATTTAGTAGAGTATTTGTTGTTATATTAATTTCTTAATTTTTAACAAAATAAATTTCAGTGTAATTTTTGTTGTTATTATATTCATTTCTTAATTTTGTTACAAAATTTATTTCAGTAGAATATTTAATGTTCTTATATTAATTTCTTAATATTTTATAAAATTGATTTTAGAAGAATATTTGTTGCTATATTCATTTCTTAATTTTGCTACAAAATCGATTTCAGCTGAATTATTTGTTGTTGTTATATTCATTGCTTAATTATTATTTTTTTACAAAATTGATTTCAGTAGAATAATTGTTGCTGTTATGCTCCTTTCAAAATTTAATAATTCCTTCAACTATTTAAATATTTTATTTAATAAATTTGAAAATTTAAAACTAATTTCAAAATTCAGTTAACAATTTAAAATTTTAGCTTAATTATTTTGTAAACTAAAATTTTAACTTACTATTTTATACTAACCACTAAAACTTATAATTAACACACACTTATCAATAAGCATATTAATCAACGATTACACACTAACTTTTGAGTTTTAAATCAACCCTAATTTTTATTACAAATTAAACAATCAAACCACTTATTAACATCCCTAAAACCAACTAACATACAATTATCATTAACTAATACATAATAATCATCAATTTCAAATCCATAATCAACTAATTTTCTAAATAAGGGTTTTAATTTTATCCCCAAATCAACTAGTAAACTATTACCATCATCTAATATAAATTATTCTAAAATATTCAAAATCATAATCAAATTATTTTCAGAAATTAAGGTTTAGAGAATATACCTAGAAATTGAGAAATTGAAGAAGATGGAGGAAACACAGCAGCACCGAAGGGCGACAACGGCTTCTAGAGGCGGTTGGCGACGACAGGAGGTGGTTGGAGGTGGTTGGATGCGAGGGGAATCGAAACGGCAGCATCAAATTTGGGGGGAAAGTGAAACTGTTTTCTCTTTATGCTCTCGGATTCGCGGTATATCATCAGGTTTAACGACGGCCGTTTTTTTAGCCGTCACTAGCCGTCGCTAGATTCCGTCACTAAACCAAGCCTATTTTGTAGTGAATTCCACATAGACTCAAATATCTCCAAAATCTACTTAAATATGAAATATTGTATTACCAAAATCTAATAGGTTGGATTCATTGTGGTTGTCAATAGTTTTGGCCAGTAGTTCAAAGTGGGGTTGGCTTGGTAATAAAAAAATCATGCTTAAGGCAGTCTATTTTTCCATGGTTGTTCGTTTAAATGTTTTCCAGAACTGACTGCACTACATTGTTAGATAAATGAAATTAATTCAATATCCTAATTTTTTTTATAATGCCTTCGGTTGATAAATAATGTATGTATGCATTTAAGTTGATGTGTTATAAGTTATGTGGTATGTGGTCACCATCAAGTGCGCAAATATTGTCTATTATTTGCAGTTGATTGTTATCTTTGATTTTACATGGTTGTGAACGTCACAATAACTTGCTAAAATATTGATTTATAATTTTTAATGTGTTAGTAGGGGCATTCAATTTTCCTAATACTAAAGAAAAAAATAATAAATATAATAAAATTTGTGTGCTTTTTAATATCAAAGTCATTTCGCACGGCAATCAACCACCGCGTAAAATCGTTTTGCACACTAAAACCACCGACCAACACCATTTTCTATGGCCATCAATTGTTGTTCGATGGTTGATCATCATGAAAAATGATGTTGATCGGCAGTTATTCGCTGTGCTAAAAAGGGTCGAAAATGTTGCATTTGGTAGTCCTTTAAATAGTATGGTATTATAAGGAGTATTTGTAAAATTTTATGGTATTTTTTAGCAATGGTATTATTAGATAAAGGAAAATGAGTTGCTCTTGCAAGACATAATTTCTATTGAATACTCATTTTTTATTTATATAAAAACATGTTTTGTTTATTTCCATGTACACTGCATAGTACAGTTTTAAAAGATAATGTGATTGCTGCATATATGTTTACATAAATATCCGTCCACGTATTTATTATGTAATATGCAGTTGTCTTTTGGGTTTCGGACTGGATATTCAGAACAAGATAAGAGTCACAGGTCCTTGTTTTTGATGTTGTTATACAAAAAGTCCCTGTAGAAATGAATTTGTAAATTTGGTCCCTATTTTTTAAAAATAAAAAAAACGAAAAGCGTTTGCACTTTTCTGAAAGAAAATGCAAGATAACTTGCACTTTTCTAATTTTGAAATATTTTTCAAAATTTTCGAAATTTTCTAAAATTTGAAAATTTTGAAAAACGCAAGTTAACTTGCACTTTCTATTAGAAAAGTGCAAGCTAGTTTGCGCTTTCTAATTTTGAAAATTTTGAAAAGCGTAAGGTAACTTGCGCTTTCTAATTTTGAAATTTTTTTGAAAATTTTAAAATTTTTGAAAATTTTGAAAAGCGCAAGCTAACTTGCGCTTTCTATCAGGAAAATGCAAGCTGGTTTGCTCTTTTTTATTTTGAAAATTTTGAAATTTTAAAAAGCGCAAGCTACTTGCGTTTTCTGATTAGAAAAAACATGGACTAAATTTACATACTTATTTCTACAGGGACTTTTCTTGTAACACCATCAGAAATAGGGACCTTTCATGCAAAACCCCTATTCAGTATAAGGGTGTTATGATATTTATTTGTAATTTGTATTATTTTTATTGTTTCGTTGATGGCTGTATATATTGAAAATTAAAGTTTACATGGTGTGAATAAATTATCCTGATTTATTGGATGTTTATGACTGCGTTCTACGGATGATGTTGTGTGTTTTTTTTTGAATCACACGTGTGCTATGTTTTGTTTGTCAATCGAAATTGTGATTTTGTATTTTCGACTCAATGTATATGAAGTAGATATTTTGTATATGAGATCTAATGTGTAAAAAAATAGAATTTAAAATTCAAAGGGAAGACAATTATGATTTGTTATTGTAACAACCCATATTTTTAACAAGTAATTTTAATTTGAAATTTATTTGAAACATTGATTTTTAATCATTTAAAAATTGAATTTTGGAATTTTCCAATGTAATTTTGGATTTTGTTTGTAATTTATTTTCCAAATATAATAAAACAATAATTTTCTGGAAATTTTATATTTTGATCAACTTTGGTCAAACTTTGACTTACAGTTGAAATTTCTAAATTTGAATTTTAAATTTCTAATCTTTTTCTTTGAAGCAGTATCTGTTTCTAATATTTGTCTTGCTTCTCGTTTCGTCAAATTCTATTTTATACTTTTAAAATTTGATAAAATACAGCGTTTTATACGCAATTATTTTATGTATTTTTATTTTCTATTTCCTATGTTTATTTCTATACTTTTATTTTCTATTTTTATTTTATTTTATTTTGATTTGCACTTTGATTATTTAATTGGATTTTTATTTGGAATATAGGGTTGGAAAATTCAAAGGACTTTGGTTTCTCTTTCTTTAACTTGTGCCTTTTCCTTTTCCCTTGCCTTTTCATTTCTTAGCCGTCCACTTTATGCTCCTAGCTGTCCACTTTTCTTCCATTCACGTACAAAATATTTCTCATCTCCTCTTTCTCATTTTCATGGCTTCTCTTCTTTATTCTCTTTTCTTTTTCTTCTTTTATTCACAAGCATGCTCGGCCTCCACCATCTCATGCTCCTTGCCGACCATCTTCCTCCTCCACCACCACCTTCTGACTGGCCACCATCACCTTATCACCTCCCCTATGCCTTGCCGTGAGCATCAGATCCAAATCCACCACCAAAGCATGTTGCAAACCCAAGCCAAGCCTATTGATCATCATCCCCTCTTTGCTTGCCTCAGCCACCCCTTATTCCTCCACCACCTTGCCTTGGTCGTGGACCATCTCCATCACCTAGCTATGAATACGTGTGCTTTGACCCAGATCTGACTTGACCAAGCCATTAGCACATAATGGCTGAGCCACTTTAGCCTAGGGCCGAACCCAATGGTTGCTTGCCTTTTCCTTTTTGCCTTCCAATGATTTGTAACTTGTCACCTCTTCATATTCTTGTGCCATAGCCTTACCGTTTGCCTTCATATCCAAGCATACATGCCTTTAACCCATCATAGTCGAGCATACTTTGAACTGGTCTAGCCCAATACTGATGTGGCCGAGCCACTTGTGTTGGGTAAAGCAAGTTATGTCATTTTAAATTCTTTTTTTCATTATTTTAATTTCTAATCTTTTATATTGAATCATACACTTATAATTGCTGTAATTGTTTGTGTACAAGATTTGGATCTTGACTCTTCATCCATTCAAATCTATTCATGCTTTGTCGTGATTTTTGGAGTATAGTTGTGTGTTTCAAATTGTCATCTCTAACTCTAAAAGGTGAGTTCATCACTCTCGACATTCGCACTTATATAATTTTGAAACCATGACTTGTGAATTATAGAAATTAATATGCTATGTTCATATATGTCTGTGATATGATTATATGATGTTATATACTGCTTATATATTTGTTACATAACCTGATATGATATTATATTCTCAACTGTTATTTTATTTTCTGTATCTCACACTGCAAGTTCCCTTTCACTATGGGTTGAAATGATACATACCCGAACGGACTTTAGAATAAGGAAAAATCATTATGAGCTGAAATGATTGGCTCGAGTGATTTTTATTGTATTTTATTTGACTTGGGATTGCTGGTTTGAAATGATAGAACCCGGATTTTTTTTAAATTACGGATTGAAATGATACATATCCGTATCACTTGACCTAGGTTAGAAAATATTATACATACCCATGGATAATTTTTAAATAATATTTTCCTAAAGATTATTAAGTATTTTGAATTTTATTTTATGAAATTTTAACTTAAATTGTGGTTTAATGATTTACAATATAAAGATACATTGGTTTTCTATAAGTTAAAATTTTATAAGTCAATAAGTGGTTTTACTTGAATTTTAAAGATATATTGGTTTTAAATTGCTATTTAAAGATCTTCATTGATGATAAATAACTTAATAATAAAATTTGATTTAATGTGGAATTCTAAATCTAACCTAGTGATGGTAATAGATTTTATTTTATGAAATAGATAAGTTTTGTAAAATAAATAATTATGATTTAAAATGGAAAAATGTATCTTAAATTATGAATTAACTTTATAATGGAAAATTTTGTTTTAATTAGAAATGTGAAGTTTGACTTATTAAAAGAATATTTTGTTTATGAAATGGGTATTTTAAATAAAGTGTTAAGTTATTTGTTAAAATAAAAAGTTAAGTAAAATAATGCACATTTGACTTAATAAATGAATTATAGTTAATTTGGATATTTTAATTATAAAAAGTTATTTTATTTAAATCATAAGTTAAATGATATCCAAATGAATATTTTTGAAATGTAAAGATTTGGTTATAAGTAAAATGGTTAAAAATTGAAGTATTTAATGTTTCTAAAATGTTATAATAAATCTGGAATTGTATTGGCAGCATTTCCAAAGTGCTGCTATTTCTGAAATTTAACTATGTTATGAAATAACTAAAATACTACAACACTTTATAAGTGCACCCTATTACATGTGCATGAGTGCATCAGCCTGAACTTGTTCTTGCCTTGCCTGGACTTATTTGTGCACAATGTACCGTTGTTTCAGGCACTTGAACTTTTGCTTAATTCATGTTCTTGATCCTAAGTGCACTATATGGTTTCTCTAAGTTGTACATGTGACATACATTCTTGTTTCACTTGTATGCATGTATTGGCTGGTGCACTTGTAATTCTTGTGCATATGTACTTTGTTGTCTTCTTTTGCCACTGAGAGTTGAGTCTGAAACATGGCTACACCTATGTACACTACGTGTTATTGCACTTAAATTGAGTCGTAGCTTGCTTGGGCTTGACCTGGTGCACACTTGCACTATGTTGAGCCTTTGGGCTTGACCTTTGCACTTGTCCCTGAAAATTATAGATTCATATATGCACTAAATTGACCGTGTGCTCGAACCTATGCACTTCAGCCTTGTTCAGGCTTTTTAAAGCTAATATGTGTTGCACCGGAGTTAAGCCCGAGCCCGCTTTGGCTTGACCTTATGCAAACTTTCACTATGTTGAACCTTCGAGCTTGACCTTTGCATTTGTCCTTGAGAGATAATCGATGCTCGGACTTGTGATATTCATAGTGATATGCTGTGCACATCATAAGTTGTTCGTGCACACTTAATTTTTTTCCTTGTCTAAAATATGAAAACAAACAACCCAAACAACTGATGCAATATTAAATCATAATTATAATTTTATTTTTTTCATTTATGTTTGTTTCTTTTTTCATTTTACTGCGTTGTTTATTTGACAACTATAGTTGACGACTGGACATAGGTTGGAGCAGGAAGATATCAAAAAAAATTCGAGTGAGAGTAAAAATGTTATATATGAGAGTGTGAAATAGTGTATGATGAAAGTTGTATTGTATTTGAAAATGTAAATATAGTGGAAGCCAAATGTGTGCTATTTGAATTTGGATTGAAATAAAATATTTGTTTAAATAAAATTGCGATTCATTTATTTCATTATGCAAATATTTATTTCATTTTTCAAATATTTATTTCATTATGTGAATAACATATAAGTGTAATTGGTATTCATATTAGTTAATATTTATATGTTGTCTAATAGGAATTTTGGGAATGGTATTATAACATCAGATAACATACGACTTTTTTCCCTCTATTGTGTTAGTGCATATCAGATGACGGGGTATATCTGTGGTCCGATGTGCAATGAGACGACATCGAATTTAACGATGGATAGATATGCTTTCAGATAATGAGGCATATTTATCGTCTGATGCGTTTTTTGGTATAGTGGAAAGATTTAAAAGAAGAGTTTGTATTCTCTATTATGTATGCTCATAGATGTTAAGCAATTTTTTTTTTATGTAAATGTAACGTTAAAGACCTTTAAACAAGAGGCATCATGTCATGAATTAGATGGGCACTCTCATATTGATATGTTGGATCTAATACAACTAAGTTTGTGTGAAATTTTGGTCCAAACAAGATCAAGGCCAAGAGTTTGGATATGTCCATATATGTTGCATTTTGAATCTGTTATTACTCTCTATGGTTTATGTATACTTTTTTATAAATAATTTAAAACATATAACATAATTTAAATGAGTTGTTGTCAATTTCTATCTACTTTAAATTGTAACTTCCACTTTATTCAAATGAATTTTGTTATTTGAAATCATAATTATGTTATACATTTAATAAATTATGAACGGTAATTTTACCAACTTTAATTGAAATTATGATTTATTAAGTGAATTTATTTATTTTAATGGTTCCGTTTGTTTCTGCCTAACGGTGATACAAATTGATTTTCATGAAATTATGTTTTTACATTAATAAATTATGAATGGTAATTTTACCAACATTAATTGCCATTATAATTTATTAAGTGAATTTATTTGTTTTAATGGTTCAGTTTGTTTCTGCCCAATGGTGATATAAACTGATTTTCATAAAATTATGTTTTTACATTTAATAGATTATGAACGGTAATTTACCAACTTTAATTGCCATTTGATTTATTAAGTGAATTTATTTATTTTAACGATTCAATTTGTTTCTGTCCAATGGTAATATGAATTGAATTTTAGGCAACAACTGTTATGACAGGACAGAAGTATAATTTGGCGTTTTATTATTTATTTCAGTATAATTACTATTAGTACCTCTATATATAATTAATTTAATGTTGTTATGCTAATTGTGGATTTATAGTTGATAATAGTAAGTATTTCATTCTGAATCTAATGTAGCATTAAATAATGTTCATGCTCAAATCTCTAGAGTAGTACCATTGAACGGAACTAAATTTTCCACTTGGAAAGAGAAAATTGAGTTTTCTCTTGGTATTCTGGATATTTCCCTCGCAATACGAATGCAAATACATACTATTATAGCAATAAGTACTGATGATGAAAAGGCTAATTTTGCACTCTCATGATTATAAAAGTATTATTATAGCTGTTATAAGAGGAGGTATTCTTGAGAAGGATGATGCAAATAATATTTTCACTACAAAATAGTATTTTGCTTCTGTTGAAGAGCAGTTTAAAAGTACTTCTAAGGCTAATGCACGTACTCTCATTATGAAAATGCTCACTGCCAAGTATAAAGGGACAAGCGGTGTACATGAACATATCATGATGATGAATGATATGGCCGCAAATATAAACGGCATGGATATGGGAACTTCTGAAGGTTTTTTAGTTCATTTCATTATGTTTTCTCTTCCTACACAATTTGGTCTTCTTAAGATCAATTTTAATACGCAGAAAAAAAAAGTGGAAATGAATGAATCAGTTGTTATGTGTTAACGCTAAAAATTGAACGCTAACATCCTGGTGTGTGTAGTAATGTTGTGAAAGCACCACCCGTGATACGGGAACAAGAAATAAGCAGTAAAATAGCAGAAAACAGTGAAAGACAGCGATTTTATAGTGGTTCGGCTTAAGATCAAGCCTAAATCCACTGAATTCCTTTATTGCTAATTTTAGTTACAAGTTGATACAATGTACTTCAAAATACAATACACTTTGATTCCAAAACACTTCAGACTAATAGCTCAAACTTCGATGTGAAAAGGCTCTTTGAATCCATTTCAGATGTGCAAGATCTCTTTCGAAGCTTGTTGTAGTGCCTTGAATGTTTGGAGTTCTTTAAGTGTTGGATGAGTTAAGAATTCTGTAGAGTAATGGCGCTTCAGAGAATGATCGGAAAAAGTCCCCTTCAAGTTGGAGTTGGTCTTGTATTTATAGAGGAAATTCTAGGCCAGATTCTATCTCCAAGTCTTAGGTCGTGAATGACCTACGTTAGGTCGTAGGTCGCGAGCGACCTAAGATAAGTCGTGGGTCTTTCCTGAACTGTATTGAGTTTTGTCTGAACGAGTCAGTAAGTCGTGAGCGACCTAAGATAGGTCGTGAGCGACCTAAGATAGGTCGTGAAACTTTTCTCTGCTTTAGCTTGCTAGATCGTGACATTGCTAGGTCGTGACATTGCTAGGTCGTGAAGTTACAGAAGCCTTTAGGTCGCTGATCTTCTTAGGTCGTTAGGTCGCTAAGCTTTTAGGTCGTTAGGTCGCTAAGCTTTTAGGTCGTTAGGTCGCTGAGTGTTAGATCGCAGAGTTTTAGGTCGCTCAAAAACAAGGAGTTAACATTTGCCCCTTGAAGTACACGCCTAGGTCGTAGGTCGTGTGCTTCGATCTAACTTTGCTACATCGTGAGCGACCTAAAAACCGTGCTAACTCGCGTGCCTATTCGCCTTCCTCTCTCAGCCCCATATAAATTGGTTAGGTCGCTGCTTCCTCCTCACTCACCTGCTTCGATTTCCCGCTTTGCTATTAAAGAATTTTGTTATTTCAAAGTCGAATTCAAGTTAATCATTCGACGATTCATCCTCGCTATCAGATTACGTAAGTATATTCGATCTTTATCCATTCCACGATCACCATCGAACCACAAATTCTAATCTCCGAACCCCAGACCCATTTTGTACGTCGTGCTTCACTTTGAGTCGCGCTGTGATTGATTTTTGATCGTCTTTGGTTATTGTTGTTGTTGTGATTCACGAGCGCACAGCAGTGAGTTAGATCTATGATAGATCGGAGATATGTTGAATCGGTTTTCGAATGATTTGGTGGTATGAAAAGATGATGAATTTTACGAAGAGGATGATGGATTTTGTTGTATTGGCGATAACGGGTTATCGGGTCCGGTGAGTTATTGCGTGGAGAGGAAGTTAGCGACTTAGTGAATTCGAGAAACTTAAAATAATTCACGACCTAAGGAACTTTGCGAACTAAGGAAAGCTCCGACCTATACTAGGTCGCTGAACGACCTAAGACTTACACAACCTAAGACTTGTACAACCTAAGACTTGCACAACCTAACTTCCTTGTGAGCTAACCTGCTTGAGACAGTTGAGCGACTTAACTTATCAACGACCTAATCTTTTTGCGGCAAAGCTTTAAGTCGCGGCCGGGTTAGGACTTTGAGAAATTTGTGTTGCCCCGAACCTTTTGACTTGCATAGTGCGACCTAAGAAGTTTTCGACCTATACTAGGTCGCGAGCGACCTAGGACCTGAACTGTTTGGACTTGATTGAACTTTGAGCTTTGAACTGCCTGGACTTTGTTGAACTTGAACTTGAACTTGATTGTTTTAACTTTAATGTTAATAACCTGTTAAACACAACATTTGCAGAAAAACGGGACAAATATACTTCCATTGACTGTCCACATCGAATGATAGATTAGTCAATAAAGAATAATCAATTTTAAATGAACTTTGTGAATGAAATGCTGTGAAACAACAAATTCAAGTGAAGTATTAAAGCAAAGCTGAAATAATCAACTAAAGCTGATTTGTTTGCATCAACACAACACTGTACTTGGACTTAAGATAACAAGCCTTGAAACTTTATAATCGACAAATATCAACTAACTTGATTTCAGTTATATTTGCTTGTTATTTTATTAGTTTTGCACAACACTTCACACTTTTAGGAAACGTGCACCTTCATATTTGAATATCCAGTACCTTGTGTAGAATGGCATCTCAACAAGAAGATATAGGACCAGCTGGAGAAGCTTTTCCAATTGCTAACCCATTGATTGATCCTCCGGAAAGGACTTCTACCACCTTGAGCCATAAAGTTTTTAGACAATTGTGTATCCAGTTCGGCATTGCCGAAACAGATGCTTTATTTCCTGGAGCAAACGATACTGCTGACAGGCCACCTCTTGGTTTTGTCGCAGTTAATCGTCAGATGTGCTTAAGCGGAGCTATTCCTCTCTTTAATGATTTTCTCCGAGAACTTTTTCTTCGATTAGCTATCACTCCCTTCCAGCTGTACCCCAATGGTTATGCCGTCTTGATGGGGTTGTGTGTTCTGTTCAGGAGGACGCTCAACCGTCTTCCAAGCTTCGATGAGACTTGCTATTTGTGCACCTTTGCTAAGAACAAAGATCACCCTTCAATTATGCTTGTAAGGGGTGCAAGAAACCAGAAATTGATTTTGGATTTTCCTGAAAGTGCACATGGGTTTCTCAATCAATTCTTCTTTGTTCGCTGTCCTCCAGGATTCTATGCTGTCTGGAGAGTCGGAAGTAATATTGCCTTTCTCTGTTCATCTCATGAGCCTTTGGAAACTCGAATTGTCAAATGCTTAACCTCATTTTCTACTTTTTGCAGCACTTCCTCCTCCACTTAGAAATCCCAGCCTCAAGTCAATCTTTGAAATTTTAAACGCTGTGGCTGTTGAAGAAAGAAGCACCAATTTTTTGTTAAAAGATGAGTTTTTGCATCAGTTTGGACTTCTACACTCCTCCCGATCTACTCAGATTCATGAAATTTCTAGTTCTGAGACCGAAACATTGGGTATCCCAGGTTCTCAAGCAGAGACATTAAATGCCCCAGTTTCTACAGAAGAAATTGTATCAGAAGGACCTATTTTAGAAGCTGCACTGGTGAAATGCTCTACCACTGTTGACGTTGCGGGATCATTCGGCAAACTCACACTCTCTCCAATAATTGAAGAAGAAGAAACTTCTCAACATTTCTAAAAAGTTGATGATAAAGGAGTTGAGAGAGAAAATCTCGCTAAACATGACGGTGACGATACCTTTGAGGGATTGAGTGATCTAATGATTACTTCACAGGAGCTCTTCAAAGATGATATAACTAAAGCTACATCTCCTGCAACTGAAGCGACATCCGCTTTGCAGCATACTTCGTCGGCTTAAAAACTGACTCCTGCCTCACAATCTGTTATCACTCCCCAACTAAAGAGTGGTTTGTAGTCTGACGCGCGTAGCTCGCACATCACACACACTTAGGATTTTTGGCACTTATACGCACTTAGCTTCTTTAATTTGAAGATTTTTAAAACTTGTCTTTTCTTCAATTTCAGGTTCTCCGATGGGGCAAAGCGGTTCACATTATGATAACTTTTGGTGATATGGAGGGCGTGACTCTTATGACTATGGATGCTATCTCCCTGTTCGTATGGAAACTGATGAGGAGCGAGCGGTTAGAAAAGCTCGAGAGAGACAAGCTTATGAGGAGCAGCAAAGGAGGAGGGAAGAACGTCACGACTCCTCTCAAAGAGATGAAGCTTCCCATAAGAGAAAGTCGCATGACGATAGGGGAAAGTGCCATATTTTTGAAGATCCCAGTAAACGGGCCAGGCTTAGCGAAAAGGACGCGTCTGCGATTTCTGAAAAGACTGATGCTCCTATCTCTCTTGATATCCCATCCGGCTCTCCTGCTCTAAAGAAATCTGACATCCAGACGATTATCAGCAGGCCTCAGTATCAAGTCAAAGATGCCCCTCCTACTCTTCAAAGCCGATTCCCTAATTGGTGTTTAAAAGGGGTGCGTTTCGACTTGGACTTGGTACCGATCGATAAGCAAGCTATGCTTAGGAATCTCGATGCTGTTAAGCTTGATATCGAGAGGATGTCCGAATGGCAGAAACTCGTCGACGAGCTTCAAAAAGTTAATCATATGAATCTTGAAACCATGTTGACTATGGAGAACGACAAGACAGAGTGGGATAAAATTTGCAAGCAACACGATGCAGAGATGGCGAGCATTGCAGATGACAATGCGAGACTTGAAACCGAAGTCAAGAAACTTAAGGAAGATCTCGCCACTTCTTCTGCCTCGCACTCTCAAAAAGAGGAAGTTTTTCAAAAACAAGTGCAGGATGTGCATGCTGCTCAAAGAGATGCCGAGCTGAAACTTGAAGCCGGGCAGCATGTTACTGAAAAATATCGCAATGACACCATCCAGTTGCGGGAAAAAGTCAGCTCTCAAGATTTGGAAATTATAAGGCTGCAAGCTCAGTTATTGAAGACCAAAAAAGAGAGCGATGAAGCCATTGCTGGAAAGGAAGCAGCCGAGCACTCGCACGAAGCGACGAAGGCCAATGTTAGCTCAACTTTATTTGATTTTTATCTATGGGGCACGGAAGCCTCTCATTCTTGGACCCGAAGTATGAGATCACCTTGGCTGAAGTGTGGGAGGCCGCGGTTGACATGCTCGGGGGTGCCGGTTATGATGAGGCAGAGCTTGAAGCATATTATTTTGATTATGAAACTCGTGCCCCTCTTGCCAGAGGAAAGGAGCAACTTGCTGGAGCGAGAGCTGAAGTAGCGGCAGGGGAGCATCCGGAAAAGAAAGTATCTCCAACTGCCCCTGCCCATACTTCGACTTCGGCCGACGTTAATATCATCAGTTCCAGCTCTTATTCTCCACCTCCTACAAAAGCTGAGGTTAAGCCAATAATTACCGAGTCTCCCCTTACTCAAATCGAGGAGAAGTCCCAGGATGATGCTGAAGCTGAAAACTTCGAAGTCGTCGTGATTAAGCCAACTTTTCCAAGTAACTTCAAGTCTGACTACTCATTTGATTCAATTGAGCTCGATGAACTTCTCGCTTATTACTTAAGTCATGATGATCCAATATCTTCTCTTTTTTCGGAGAGTACTGATTTTAACTTCTTTTCTTCTGTAGCGGAAGCACCGAGCGTTCTGCACTCTTCTCCTCTTCCAGTTGTTCCTCCTCCATCCCTTCAAGTCAGTCCTGCTTCTCAGCCAGGGTCGCAGGAAGAACAAATAGAAGCCCTTCAAGGCTTGGAGGATCCGCCCGCTTCACAAGAACAGAAGGCGGAAGATCTTGAGGACAGCGAGAAGACCCCGGAGCAGTCTCTTGATGATGACACAAAGCTTTCTACGCTGCTCACTCTGGGAAGTGAGTCTTCTTCGAAGAGGAAGGGCAAGCGCGCAATGAGGAAGAAGAAGAAAAGCACTTCAGTTGGAGAAGACAAAGTAGAAGAAGATCCAACTACTCCACCTTCTCCTCCCCTCCCAACTCGTCCACAACAGCTCCCAAAATTAGTTATCAAGCCGGGAAAGAGTTCTAAGGGTGGCGGGAAGAAGGAGTGATAAGCTGGACTTCATGCTTCTTGTTTTGCTTTTTCTTTTTGCATGTATTGACCGGAGATTGTGCGGTCACCGGTCCCCGCTTTTTTTTGAGATCTGCACATGTAAAGAACTTTCATAGTATTGAATAAAATAATTCTTTTACTTGTACAAATTCTTGTGTATGTAAGAATGCATTTATTTCTCATTTTAGTGTAGAATAAACGATTCTTTTTACTTACAAACTTTTGGTCTGTGTTTGAGAATGCATTTATTCCGCATCTTTTTTGCGTGATATTGTAATGAACTTGTGGTATGTTGCTTGAATACTACTTTTATTGATGTAGTTATCTTGTATGATATTGCCCCCATACCACAAGTGCATTGTAATATATTTTGTTTTGACGAGACTTGTACTCTTATTTTGGAGAATAACTATTCCATTTTTGAGGAAAAATTATTCTATTTTAATGGAGCGTGTCTCGATTTTGGAGAAGTTTTTACACTTCAACCTTCGGAGATGATCACTTTATATTTTTGAGAAGTGAATTCTCCTACGCGGTAAAGCGGGCCTCCGAAGAGGGCTTTATGTAGCACTTCAATTTTTAGGAACAACTTTTCAAGATGAACGAGTTAATCTTCCTTTAAGAGTTGAAGTGTGCCTCCAAAGAGGGCTCTTTTTTTACTTGTTCCTCGTTAGAGGGCTTTTTGTTTGACTCGCTTGAAATTACTTCCTCACAATTGAATGGACCCACGGGGCGGACACAAACTGTCCGATCGGATGTTCGTTTGTATGAACGATCGCGAATAGTTAGCGAGAGTCTTGTTCCTTCTACTTGGGAAGGTGCCCCTCTAGTGGTTCCGTTATCTTTGCTGTTTAAGAAGAGCATTTCATTTTTGGGACGTGCCTCCGAAGAGGTCTTGTGCCTCCGAAAAGGTCTTGTGCCTCCGGAGAGGTCTTGTGCCTCCGGAAAGGTCTTGTGCCTCCAGAGAGGTCTTGTGTGCCTTGGGGAAGGTCTTCTGCCTCCGGAGAGGGCAGTAAGTGCCTTTGGGGAAGGCTTGTGCCTCGTAAGAGGGCTTGTGGTGCCTCGGGAGAGGTCTTCTGCCTCCGCAGAGGGCAGCGTGCCTCCGAAGAGGTCTTTATTTGATTGCCTGAAAGTTACTTTCTCATAGTTAAATGGTTCCACGGGACGGACGCAAGTCACTTAATTGGATGTTCGTTCGCACAAACGATCGCAACTAGTTAACAAAGGCCCTGTGCCTTCCACTCGGGAAGGTGCCCCTTTGGTGGTTCCACCAACCTTTTTGTTGAGAAGAGCACTTCCATTTTTTGGCATGCCTCTGAAGAGGGCTTGTGCCTCCGTAGAGGTCTTTATCCTTCGAAGAGTTGCGCCTCCGAAGAGGTCTTGTGCCTCTGAAGAGGGCTTGTGCCTCCGAAGAGGGCTTTTGTTGATTGGTTCGCCCATGTCTCTTCGTTGTTTGCTCATTTAGTGGTCTCCTGTTATTGTCTTCGAGCCCGTGTTCCTTTCTTTTGCAAGCAGTTTGCTCTATCCGATGGATTGTACTTCTCTTTTAAGTGATTTCACGGGGCAGGCGCGAGTTATCTAATCAGATGTCTGTTTATACAGACGATCGTAATTAGTTAACAAGTGTCTGGTTCCTTTTCTTTGGAAAAGTGTCCCTTCGGTGGAATCATCAACTTTTGTTGTGAAGTTCATCTTATGTTGGATTTAAATTTGGAACTTTTTGTGGCCTGAAATTCGTTTATTGAGTGATTTACGGGGCTCACTTGGCCTTGTGATGGGTAAACTTTGTTTTAATGACCTGCAATATTAAATCGATATTTTAGCAATACATTTAGAGTATTTACACATCGAAATGAAACAGGCATTTTATAATAATAAAGAACACAGAATTTATAGTGGTTCGGCCAAGAACTGGGCCTACATCCACTTTATAGTTCTTTTATTGATTATCACTGATTTTACAATGGTTTACAATACAATTGATACATCCATTATCATTTTACAATTTCAAGCATTGGTTTTAAGTAAAATATGGACGCAAGTGATTGCTGTTCCAGGCTCTCAGGATTGGATCTCCTTCAACAGTTGTGAGTTTGAAAGTGCCATTGAGAAGTTTATTGCCTATGACATATGGTCCTTCCCAATTTGGTCCAAACACTCCAGTTGCTGTCATGATCCTCTTCAAGACTAAGTCCCCGATTTCAAAGCTTCGTTGACGGACTTTAGAGTTGAAGTGCCTTGCTATCCTTTGCTGATGGGCTGCAACTCTGAGTCTAGCTTCTTCCGTTCTTTCATCAAGGAAGTCAAGTGCTTCGAGTTGCAATTTCTCGTTTTTAGCCTGGTTGAAATGAATTCTCCTATGTGAAGGGACTTCTAATTCTACTGGAATCATCGCTTCTGATCCGTATGCCAATGAGAATGGAGTGTGCCCAGTCGTAGTTTTATGGGTTGTTCTGTATGCCCATAGTGCTAGTGGTAGCTTATCAACCCATCCACCTTTTGCTTTTTCAAGCTATTTTTTGATGGTTGACTTGATAATTTTGTTTACTGCCTCCACTTGCCCGTTTTCCTGCGGGTGAGCCAATGCTGAGAAGCTTTTTCGGATTTTGAATAGCTTGCAAAAGTTCTAGAACTCTTCGCTTTCGAATTGAGTACCGTTGTCTGTGATTATCTTCTGTGGCACACCATACCTGCAAATGATATTCTTAGTCACAAAATTTATCATCTTTTTAGAGGTAATAGTAGCCAAAGGTTCAGCTTCAGCCCATTTAGTGAAATAATCAACAGCAACAATAGCATATTTGATTCCCGACTTGGCAATTGGTAAAGGTCCGATTAGATCTATCCCCCAAATGGCGAACCGCCATGGACTGACCATCTGTGTTAGTTTGATGGAAGGTGCTCTTGGGATTTTTGCAAATCTCTGGCACTTGTCGCATTTTCGGGAGTAGATAGCAGCATCTCGATTAATATCTGGCCAAAAATACCCGTACCGGAGAACTTTCTTGGCAAGAGTTTGGCCACCTGAATGATCCCCACATTCTCCTCCGTGCACCTCTGATAAAATTGTCTTAGCTTCTTCCTTGGTTACACATCAGAGTAATGGCATTGAGAATCCCCGCCTGTATAACCGGCCGTCTTGAATTACATATCTCGACGCTTTTCTTAACAGCTTTTGGCGTTCTTTAGAATTTTCCGGCAGGGAACCGTTGAGTAGATATTCTTTGATCGGGGTCATCCATGACTCTTGCTCTTGAGATACAGCCATGATCCAGTCAATATCCATCTCATCAGTGCTTGGAGTTGACAAGACTTCCATAGGAACCAATCCCAACAATTGAGCTTCTCCGGAACTTGAATACTTTGCGAGAGAATCCGCCTTCATATTTTCCTCTCGAGCTATGTGACTTATTGAATAGTGATTGAAATCATCGAGAAGCTCACAAGCCTTTGACAAGCAAGCAGGCAAATTTCCTCCTTTAGCTTGAAACTCCTTCTTGACTTGAAATACAATAAGCTGAGAATCACTAAAGATCTGCAATGCTTTGATGTTTAGTTCCTTTGCAATCTTTAATCCAGCAATTAGAGCTTCATATTCTGCTTCATTATTTGTAGAAGGAAATTCCAATCTTAATGCGTAACATAATGATCGCCCTTCGGGGGTTTCAAGCACAACCCCAGCTCCGGAACAGTAATCATTTCTTGAGCCATCAACAATAACTTCAATTTGGTTGGGATGTCAACTGTAACCTCTTCCATACTATCACCCTTATCTGTGTACTCTGCAATGAAATCTGCTAAATCTTGTCCATTGATCGCTCTTCGGGGATGATAAGCGATATCATATTGGCTAAGTTCAATATTCCATTTCAGAAGACGGCCCGAAGTTTCAGGGCGAAATAGGACTTGCTTTAGGGGCTGATCAGTGAGAACTTTGATAGGGTGAGCTTGAAAATACGGCCTCAACTTTCTGGAAGCAATCAGTAAACAGTAGGCGAGCTTTTCTAGCTTTGAATAATTCATTTCTGCCCCAGTGAATCTTTTGCTGATATAGTAGACCGGGCGCTGAACTTTTGCATCCTCCCGCACTAATGCTGCACTCAGGGCATGAGATGAAACTGCCAAGTATATGAAAAGATCTTCGCCATTGTTGGGCTTGGAAAGTATTGGAGGCGCTTCCATGTGACGGATTAGTTCATCGAAAGCTTTCTGGCATTCAGGAGTCCATTCGAAGTTTTTCTTCCCTTTCTTTAGAGCGTCGAAGAAGGGAATGCATTTATCAGTGGCTTTGGAGATAAACCGACTTAAAGCAGCAACTTTCCATTGAGGATCTGCATTTCCTTCTTCGTCCTAGGGGCTTTGACTTCTCTCATAGCAGTAATTTGAGCAGGATTAGCTTCAATGCCCCTAGCGCTCACGATAAATCCCAAGAATTTTCCGGATTCTACTCCGAATGAACATTTCAAAGGATTGAGCTTCATTCCATACTTTCGGAGAATTGCGAACATTTCTGCTAGGTGATCCATATGGTCAATTGCTTTCTTTGATTTCACCAACATATCATCAACATAGACTTCCATAGTTTTCCCAAGCTGTGATTTGAACATCGCATTAACGAGCCTCTGATATGTTGCCCCTGCATTCTTCAGTCCGAAGGGCATGACTTTGTAGCAGTAAAGACCAATATCGGTGACGAAGCTCGTATCCTCCTGATCTGACTCATGCATCATAATCTGCTTATATCCGGAGTAAGCATCCATAAAAGACAACAATTCGTGCCCGGCTGTTCCATCTACCAGCTGATCAATCCTCGGCAATGGGAAGCAGTCTTTAGGGCACGCTTTGTTTAAATCTGAAAAATTGATGCAAACTCTCCACTTTCCATTTGCTTTTTTAACCAGTACTGGATTTGAAACCCAATTTGGATAGGTGGACTCTTTGATGAAACCATTCTCCATGAACCGATCTACTTCTTCCTTTAGTGCTGCTGACCGTTCTGGACCTTGGGTTCTCCTTTTTTGTTTCACAGGTGTGAATTTCGGATCTATATTCAGGGTATGTACAGCAATCTCTGGAGATATTCCACACATATCGGTGTGACTCTAAGCGAATACGTCCAGATTTGCTTTCAAAAATGATATCAGCATATTTTGGACCTTCACACTTAGTTGCGAACCCACATTTAGCACTTTGTTTGGGTCTTTAAGATCAACAGGTACTGGTACCGTTATTTCCATCGGCACCACCCTATTCTCCCCTGCACTGGCTTTTCTGGGATCCATTTCTCTCCTTGCACCACTATGCTCGCCAGTGCAAGGGCCACCCTGTACTTGCTACAAGGTTGGCTTTTTGATGCGGAGCGGGGCTGCCGCATCTTTTCCCATCTCTCTCTTCCTTGCCTCCCGAAGCTCTATAAGATAACACTCCCGCCTTGTGTTTTGATCCCCTTTAATGACACCAACACCATTATCTGTAGGAAATTTCATAGTTAGGCACCACGGGGCGAGAATGGCTTTGAACGCGGCTAGAGTTGGTCGGCCCAGGAAGGCATTGTAGGCAGAAAATCCGTCAACAATTACAAAAGTCTGTCTCCGAACCACCCTTTTCTGTCCGTCTCCAAGTTCCACAAACAAGTCGACAGTTCCAATTGGCTGCTGCGGTTCCCCAGTAAATCCAACAATCTTTTGCGATGAAGCCTGAACGTCAGTCATTGGAATCTTCATTTGATCAAATGTCTTCTTGAAGAGTATATTGCAAGAGGCACCGCAATCAACAAGTACTCGCCTTACAATAGCTGGCCCAATTCCTGTAGAAATGACCAAGGGATCTATGGTCGGAGCTTCAATACCCATAGAATCCCTGGCTTTAAACATAATATCATCATTAGAAGTTTTTTGCTGTTTCAGGGGTGCAGCGTCTTCTAAAACAAAAACATCTTCCTCCACTGGGGTATATTTCAACGCACGAGCATATCTTTCCATCTCACCCCAGCTTCTGCCCGCTGGGTGTGGACCTCCTGTAATCACATTGATAACAGGCCTTTCAAATTCATGTGCGGTAGTACCCTCACCCGAGCCAAATGGGTGAGTAGGGGGTTGCTGCCCCTGAGCAGACGAAGTTGGATCATTCTTGTTCTTCTTAACATATTGTTGCAATTTGTTTTGCCTTAGCAATTCTTCAATCAAGCTCTTCAAATGACGACATTCGTTGGTATCATGGCCGGGTTGGTTATGAAACCGACAAAATTTCCCGTTTCGCATAGCACTCTTTCCAGGCTTTATCTCAGCTGGTTTAGGATACTCCACGGCATCTTTGGTGGCAAAGAATATATTCTCTGGAGTGTCGGTTAAAGGAGTGAAATCTGAGGGTTTAAAGAAGCGAGGTTTCTTTATATCCTTTTGTTTCTTTCCATCATTATTCTCCCTCTTCTGACCTTCGGAATCTTTCTTTGCTGAAGCGGCAATTTTATTCTCCACTCTTGTCGCCACCACTTTCATTGGTGCAGGAAGATTTTCCAAGCGTATGAACTCGTCAGCTTTCTTATAAAATTTCTCGAGCGAATTCGGCTCCTTCATTTTCAACCATTTACCAAATTCACTTGACTTATCGATAGCCCGCATCAGATAAGTCAAAATCATCCATGGCTCCGCGTTGTCGACTTCAGCCAGAGCTATGTTGAAGCGATTCAAGAAAGACTTAATAGACTCTCCCAGATTCTGTTCAAGGCTAGACAATGACATTATGTCTTTCGCCTTTGAAGCGTACAGTCTGAATTGCTCTTTAAACTTCCGAGTTAAATTAGAGAACTGGTCTACAGATCGGGCTGGCAACTTTGTAAACCAGAGTAGTGCCACCCCTTCTAAGTACACCGGAAAGTACCGGCATTTAATTTCATACGTTGCCCTAGCACCCGTCATGTGCCAGTCGTATTTGTACAGAAATTGATTGGGGTCGCTTGTCCCTCGGTAAGCTGGAATGGTTGGAGGAACAAACTTTCTTGGGAATTCAGCTTTCAGAATTTTCTCAGTGAATGGAGTCTTACTTGGAGCGAACCCCCAGTCGTTCTCATCTTCATTTCTTTGCATGCTCTCTTTCATGATCTGTCGTATCATTTCCGAGAGGTATTCCTCGTTGTTCAGAGGCTCTACGGGGAATTCATCGGCCATTTTCTCAGATGTTTGCTTAAACAAACGTTCGTGGAGAGTCGATTGCGGCCTTATTACTTCGGCTTGGGGAGGTGCCCCTTCGGTAGTGTCAACTGCCCTTTAAGGAATGTTTCCCCCTTCCGAGTTGTGAACAGCATCGGCAAAATTTTCCTCATTATTCACTGGTTGACGGTTAGCTCCGAGCATAGCATTCAACCTTTCTAGCATTAAGGTGTTATGTGTTTTAATTTGCTGATATAAGCCAGATACAGCAACATCTAGCTCTGCTTGTGTCACTCCAATGCTTGGAGCTGCTTGACTTGATGAAGGAGAAGTATCAGTGTTATCATGAGCATTGACGGATCTGGTAGACTTGCGCTTTCTTCCGGGAGCCATTATTTCCGACAAACTTTTGGTTCTCAAAGAAACTTTTTCAACAAACTCTCGTGAAGCAATGATGACAATACTCCTGAGTTGGGTTCTCAGTGAAAGCACCAAAATGTTAACGCTAAAAATTGAACGCTAACACCCTGGTGTGTGTAGTAATGTTGTGAAAGCATGACCCGTGATACGGGAACAAGAAATAAGCAGTAAAATAGCAGAAAACAGTGAAAGACAGCGATTTTATAGTGGTTCGGCTTAAGATCAAGCCTACGTCCACTTTGAATTCCTTTATTGCTGATTTTGGTTACAAGTTGATACAATGTACTTCAAAATACAATACACTTTGATTCCAAAACACTTCAGACTAATAGCTCAAACTTCGATGTGAAAAGGCTCTTTGAATCCATTTCGGATGTGCAAGATCTCTTTCGAAGCTTGTTGTAGTGCCTTGAATGTTTGGAGTTCTTCAAGTGTTGGATGAGTTAAGAATTCTACAGAGTAACGGCGCTTCATAGAATGATCGAAAAAAGTCCCCTTCAAGTTGGAGTTGGTCTTGTATTTATAGAGGAAATTCTGGGCCAGATTCTATCTCCAAGTCTTAGGTCGTGAACGACCTAAGTTAGGTCGTAGGTCGCGAGCGACCTAAGATAGGTCGTGGGTCTTTCCTGAACTGTACTGAGTCTTGTCTGAACGAGTCAGTAAGTCGTGAGCGACCTAAGATAGGTCGTGAAACTTTTCTCTGCTTTAACTTGCTAGGTTGTGACATTGCTAGGTCGTGAAGTTACAGAAGCCTTTAGGTCGCTGATCTTCTTAAGTTGTTAGGTCGCTAAGCTTTTAGGTCGTTAGGTCGCTAAGCTTTTAGGTCGTTAGGTCGCTAAGCTTTTATGTCGTTAGGTCGCTAAGCTTTTAGGTTGTTAGGTCGCTAAGCTTTTAGGTCGTTAGGTCACTAAGCTATTAGGTCGTTAGGTCGCTAAGCTTTTAGGTCGTTAGGTCGCTAAGCTTTTAGGTCGCTAGGTCACTAAGATTTTAGGTCGTTAGGTCGCTGAGTGTTAGATCGTAGAGTTTTAGGTCGCTCAAAAACAAGGAGTTAACATTATGTGAGTTGAAGAAGAAAGGATTAAGGCTGAGAAATTTGACTATGCACACAGTGCTATTCCAAGTCCAAAACCAAAAAATAAGAACAAAGGTAAAGGTAAAAATAAAGTGAATATGGCTACTAGTAATAACAAGACTAGTATATCTGGTACAAATCTCATGCATGTGCCTTAGTGTCATCCCTGTAAGAGCGTGGACACATGAGGAAAGACTGTGTGAATTTAAAGATTAGCATGTTAAAAATGGGAATGATTTAAATTTCATGATTTATGAAACCTTTTTAGTTGATGTTCCCTTAAATACGTGGTCGGTCGACACTGGTGCCTCTATGCACATTATGAAATCATTACAGGGATTCCATTCTATTAGGATGCTTCAAAGGGGAGAAATGAAATTTAAAGTTGCTAACGGATAAGAGGCTGAAGTCGAGGCTATTGGAACTCTTCGTTTGGTTTTGATGAGTGGCTTTAATCTTGATTTACATGATGTAGTCTACATTCCTAGTGTGATTAGGAATTTAATTTCTGATTCTAGACCCGATGCATGTGGTTTTAAATTTCAAAGTGGAAATAATGAGTTGAAACTACATCAAAACTCTAAGTTTGTTGGTTTTGGATTATTATGTGACAATCTATTTAAATTATATTTGAATTCTTCCATTAGCGAATCTCTGTTATCTATGAATATTACTAGTGTTAATCATAAATTTGAAGTCAGGGGAAACCGTGATGTTGAGAATTCTTCCAAATTATGGCATCACGGGTTGGGTCATATTTAAAGGGATAGAATGCAACATCTCATTAGAAATGAAATTTTCCCAACATTAGATTTTTCTGATTTCAACAACTGCGTAAAATGTGTTAAAGGATAATTTGTCAATGGAAATAAGAAAAAGCCAATCGGAGTGGAGGACTGTTAGAAATTATTCATATTGATAAATGTGGTCATTTTCCTACTCCGAGTACTAATGGGAATAAATCATTTGTTACTTTCATTTACGATTATTCTCACTGTGGTTATGTGTACTTGACTAATGAAAAATCTAATGACCGGAAAAATTAAAAAAAATAAGGCTGAAGTTGAGAATCAACATAACCTTAAAATTAAAATAGTGTGATCAGATAGAGGATGTAACAACCCTGTTATTAATTACCTAATTAATTACGATTAATTAGTATCGATTAATTTAAACTGGAACTTCGAGTTAGTTTAGTTTTGTTTGATTTAAAAATGAAATTTGATTTAAATGAATAATTGATTTAATTTATGGATATCGATTTAGTCGAAATATCGTTTAAATCATTTAATGGATTTTTCTTATGAAATAGATTAATGAATGAAAAGTTACTTTTTCATTTAAGTAGAATCCTTTGTTAAATGTTGTTTACACTAAAAAGAAAGTATTTTTAATTTGATTGGGCCTAAACAAAGCCCATAACCTTATTTAAACTAAAATACATATACTTTTCTTTTATAAGACAACCTGATATTTTTTCTTCTTCTAATTATTAGAAAAAAATTAAAGATAGCAACTAAAAGATAGGGTTCTTAGGATAAAACAAAATTTTGGGAAATTAAACAAGAGCGAGAAATTGGTATATCTCAAATTGCAAATTACTTAAAACCCAAGGCTGTGGGAGCTGAGCAGATGAGAGCAGTGGCATGACGGATGTCAAGCTACATGGCCAAAGGTGCGGATGTTGGTGGTGGTCGCGTTCAGGTGATGGAGGGCTGGGCTAGGTATCGGGTGGTGGTGCAATCGTTTGAAGCTGCTATTTTGGGATTTAGGGTGAGTTAGTCACTCACAAAATCTATCTCCAAAATTTCAAAATGCAAGTAAATTTTAAAGTGTTGTTTTGACTTTGTGCGTTTTATTGCTGCTTTGCTTCGTGTGTTTTATTACTGCTTGGTTGCCATAAAAATAAGTAAAATACCCATTCGCCTTTTGCCATGATCTTGTATATTTGCTTATAGCTTTGCATTTGTTCGTCTGCCTATTGTTTTAGGAAATTTGAATACATTCAACAAAGGAGCAACTACTCCTTTCCTTAGGTGAAATTGTACACATAAATTTAGACTTATATGCAAAGTCCTCTTTTGTGAATAGTGCTTTTGTTGTTTTGAATTCCTTTTCCTATCATTCAATTTGTTTAATACTTTGACTTTGTTAGAGCATAACTAACTAGGTCATGGTTGGGAAGCAACCGACCCCTAACGGGGGATCGGTTAAAGCCTTCTGGGTTGCTTTGGCAACCCGGAAGGTTGCCGAAGCAACATAGAGGGTTGTTTCTTAGCCGGCCAAAGTAAAGTCGGACAAGAAAAGCCGGCCTTATTTTGGCCGGCCAAGGCAACGGTGATTTAATTAATAGCCATTGGCACTTAGCCGGCTATAAAATAGCTGGCTATATAATAGCCGGCTAAGTTCCAACGGCTATTTTATAGTTGTTGAGACTTATCGGCTATTATTTAGCCGGCTAAGTCCACCAATCTGGCCGTTGTCTTCTCCCCCTATATAACTTGTAGAGTCCAACCTTCTGTTTAAATCATTTCAACTACAATTTTCTCTCTTCTCAACTTAGTTTCTTCAAACTATATTAGCAATGTCGAAAAATTCCAAAGGAAAATCACAGAAGTCTTCATCTCTTAGATTCCTACCTCTACAAAGGCTGAATAATCAGAATCCGGTGCAATTCAATCAGCATATGTATAATTCTCAACACGATCATAATCTATTTCATTCTCAACAAGCACCAATTTCCTATCTGCCTCAAAAAATCAGAATATCTACCAATCTCAACAAGATTCGAACCAGTACCAAAATTCTCAAAATGCGAATTATTCGCAGAATAGTTCGTTTCAACAAAACTTTCACTATGATCAAAACTACTTGTCTTCCAAAAGTAAACGACGATCAATATTGCCTTATCGTTCACAAGTTATATCGAGAAATCTCACTAATCAATTTGGAGGCAACATATTTGAAAATCAGGAAACCGAATTTGATGTCAATGAAATAGCCGATGAAGAAGACGTTTGTAGAAATCCTACTTTGTCTTCTAGTCAAACCTGGATAAATCAACCATCGAGAATCAATATTTCTGAATCTGGTACCACGGAGCAGAAAGGCACAAAAATGGTTAAATGGTCCCCGGACGAGCAAGCTGAATTAGCATTCTGCTGGGTTGAGTGTTCTAGAGATAATAAGAAAGGTATGAGCCAAAGCGAAACCTCTTTCTAGACTTATGTAAGCAATTTTTTCAACCTTCGAAATCCAAAAAGTCCCCCAAGAAAGGTTGATTCTTTGAAGCAGTCGTGGAAAAAAATAAACGCTTCTTGTCAGTGTTGGAAAGAAATAGTGGCTGGCCTGCATTTTAGATAGCAAAGCAGGGCAAGCGACTTGGACCTGGTAATTATTTGAAATTTGGAATTTTAACTAACAAGTTTTATGTTTAATTCTTCTAATAGTACTTCATACTCTACAGCTCAATCAAGCAAATGCATTGTATTTGTAAATTAGCAATCAACCTTTCAACTTGCACCATTGCTACGACATACTAGAAAAAGAGAAAAAATGGAGTCAGGTGCGATAAGAACATTCAGTACTGCGCTTTCTTCCTCGAAAGATGAGCGAAGAATCCAGCCCCGGTAGTTCTGATCCATATAAGGACACCCAATACAGAACTAGTTCAGGAGGTTGGCCTCCAGGAATGTTCAAGTGCAAGAAAAAAACAACCCTCGATTACCGCGCACATTATGAAAATATTGGACAACGTATGGCGGCAGCTGAAGATGCAAACAAATTATATCTGGAAACAAAAGAAACAAAGAGAATTGAAAGGACAATGGAAAAACAATGGTGGCACAATGAAAAACTGAAATTAAGAAATGATGAGCTAGAGTTAAGAAAACAAGGACTAGCTCGACAACAAAGAGTTGATGATATGGCTCTTTTAACTTGCAACTTAAACAAACTCATTCCAGTTTAGAGGATGTATATGGAGAAGCAACTTGAGGAGTACCATAGATGTCAAGGGGGGATGTAAGTGTTGGTTGTGATTTCAATGTTAGTGTTGTTGTCATTTTTAATTTCGATGTATTAGTTTCAGCTAATGGTTATGTTATTTTGGTCAACTTTGCTGTTATTGCTATTGTTATTTTTTAATACACGTAATGTAACAACAACTTAGTAAAGTAGATATAACAAATTCAAACACAAACTTTAATACAATCCGTCAACAACCACTTAATATTACAACAGGTAAGCAACATCTAACATTACTTCTACTAATTTTTTCCTATATGTTCCCAATAGTGTTCCACTAGTTCTTCTCTTAGATCAATATGAGCTTGTGGATCTCGAATGTCTTGTACTCTTTGCAAGTATTCAACAAAAGTATTTGGATCCTTATGAGCTTTTTTTTTGAAATGCTACAACAATGTCTGGATAGTTTCTCAATTGAAGATCATACCCACCACGTTCTTCTTTGACAATCATATTATGTTAAGTTATATAGTAGTATAGGATATCAGATAGTACCATCGAATCGTGGTAGTATACCTCTTTTTATATATGAAACCTACCTTGAAGAACTCCAAATGCTCGTTCCACATCTTTCCTCAAGCTTTCTTATTGTTTGGTGAACCTAGCTTCTTTTGCGTTATTTGGCCTTTTGTATGTTTGCACAAGTGTTTTCCATTTTGGGTAGATTCCATCTACCAGAAAATAACCTACTGAATGTTTTTGTCTCTGATTTTGTAATTGCATGGATGTGAGATGTCATTACATAAGTCATTAAATAAATATGACTATCATAAAACATTAATATCATTTAGTGAACCTGGCGCTCCAAAAAAAGCATGCCATATGTACAAATCGTACGAAGCTACATCTTCCAAGATCAAAGTTGCCTTTTTGCATTGTCCTGTATATTGGCCCTCTAATGCAACTGGACAGTTTTTCCACCTTCAATGCATACAGTCTAGGCTACCTAACGTACCCGGAAATCCACGCCGAGATCCCATTGCCAGTAATTTGTCAATGTCATGTGCTGTTGGAGAGCGAAGATATTCTTCCCCAAACATACAAACAACGGTTTTGCAAAACTCTTTCATACACAATATTGTCGTTGAGTCTCCAATCCGCAATTTGTCATCCTATAAATCCCCAGAAGTTTCTTAATCAATGATTATGCCCGCTAGTATAGTCACGTCCATAACGCAAGTCTTTTCTGCCCACAACGCTACCTCCTTAGGAAGTCACAGAGATTTCAGCAATTTTATAGGCCATTAAATCCCTCGTTTCGATAGAAAACATTCTTTTTTGAGTAATACAATGTTCAACAAAATCATCGGAGGAAAATAACGATGACGAAAACGAGGATGAGAAGCACCACAAACGTTTTAGAGAACTCATGTAATATAGGTAGAAGAACGGTGTATATTATTTTGGGTCTGTGAATGAGTATGTTTTACAATATTATGGCCTCTATTTAAATGTTCTTTGTTAAATCATTTGGACTTGTCTCAAACAGCGCTAAAGCAGAAGGACCGACCTTTTATTCCGATTGAAGAAGCTAGTGCAGATTAAAGCTGTCGGTGGTTAGAAGGTTGGGTCTTTGTCTCAAACAGCGCTAAAGCACATGGACCCACCTCCCATACTGATTGAAGATGCTCGTGCTGATTAAAGACGCCGGTGGTCAGAAGGTCGAGTATTGTCTCAAACAGCGCTAAAGAAGACGGACCCACCTCTCTTACTGATTGAAGATGCTCGTGCTGAATAATACTGTCGGTGGTAAGAAGGTCGGGTCTTGTCTCAAGCAGTGCTAAAATAGATGGACCCACCTCTCGTACCGATTGAAGATGCTCATGTTGATTAAAGCTACCGTTGGTCAGAAGGTCGGGTCTTGTCTCAAACAGTGCTAAAGCAGACGGACCCACCTCTCGTACTGATTGAAGATGCTCATGTAGATTAAAGATGTCGGTGGTTAGAAGGTCTTGTCTCAAATAATGCTAAAGCAGACAGACCCACCTCTCGTACTGATTGAAGATGTTCGTGCCGATTAAAGCTGCCTGTGGTCAGATGGTCGGGTCTTGTCTCAAACAGTGCTAAATTAGACGGACCCACCTTCTGTACTGATTGAAGATGCTCTTGTTGGTTGAAGCTGCCGGTGGTCAGAAGGTCGGGTCTTGTCTCAAACAGAGCTAAAGTAGACGGACCCACCTCTCATACTAATTGAGGCATTAGGTTGGTACTGTATCCACGTTGCAATGCTGTGCACGACCACTGTACTCTGGTATATAAATATCATTTTACTTTCCATGCTTCTCTTCATTATTATTATAGCTTTCATATATAAATATGGTAGACTACAACCATATTTCATTGCCATCCTCATATTCATACGAGGGTCCGTTACAGCACAATAGCCCACCGAATACCTCCACTCCGCAACCACCTACCAAGTGGTATATTGAAATGGAGGAGAGACATAATGCTTATGTAAGAGAGAATGAGGTGCAAGTGTAGGATCGCATGCTGCTAGACAATGGAAGATGTCAAAGAGAAGATCAGCGTAGCCATAACAGAAATAGAGAACAAAGGAATGAAATACGACACCAAGTACCTCACATAGATCAAGAGGTTAACTCTAATGAGATATACTATAATTGTGGGGTTTCTATTCTTTACATTGTTGTAAGTAGCGGAACAGATATTGGTCGACGTCACTATAGATGCTGTAATTCTCCTGATGGTTGTGGCCTGTGGCAATGGCTTGACGATCCTCTTCCTCACCATGAAGTTGTTAATGCTAAAAATCTTGAAAACAAAATTCAGATGCTTCAAAGAACGTTGGGTTCAATTAACTTATCCGGTGGTCAAACATAGTTTTTTTAATTATCGGTTGTCATATTTGCTGTCTTGTTCTTTTTATATGTTGTTCGCGTGTTTTCTTTAGTTTGTTATCCTGTTCGATTTCAATGAAAGCAGTTATTTGTTCTTTTCTTAAGTTAAGTGTTGTTGTTGATGATTTCCAACTATTTATTTACTGTTATTATGTCAAGTGCAGAGTAGATTATGAGAACATAAACTGTACTTGAATTTGAAAATACATAAAAGTTACTGATAATGCAAACAACAAGCAGAAGGTAATTAACTTAACAAACATTCTTAACCAACCCACACATCATTCAAATTGTCTAATATATCTAACCCAGAGATTGTATGTAGCATGTTCGACAAAATCAATGTGATACTCCCACAAATAACGGGAATCATATGTGGCTCATGTTAGCAAAAATATATCTTCTTCTTTCACTGCTTTTATAAAGAGTCTATATCTTTGACAAGCCCTCGTAAATGTTACAAAAGTGCTACGAGTTTCCAAAATCCTTCGAATTAATCTGCAATCCGAATGACTATTAAAAGTCTCATTTAGATTAACCCAAAAATGTAGCTCCCTCTCCTCTTCCATGTGTCTACGGTCAGTTTCTATGTACGATTTGATTAGAACTAAATAATCACCAACATTCCAGTTTTTATTCGACATTGAAGATTACTTAGGACGTTGAGAATAAATGAAGATGTTGTGAATTTTCAACACAGAAAGCTGCCTTTTATAGAAATTTCATGATCCGCGTCTCATGAATCAATTTTCTTATAATCAGCCACGTGGCAATCATCCACAAACGTGAGTATAAACAAACATATATGTGTTTGTTCATTCAAAGGGTGATTTACAGATATGAAAGAAAAATATGAAATCCATAGCTGATACAGTTACGCAAACACTAGTAGTAAATACAAAAACAATTATAATATTCATATACAGCCACTACTACTACTACATACAAACCACTGATAATACAATCATACAAACTCTGCTATAGAATACATCACAATGATAATACTCATATACAACCTCTACTACTACATACAAACCACTGATAATACAATCATACAAACTCTATGACAGAATACATTATAATGACAATACAATAGTACTCACATGCATGTGACATACAAACATAATAGTACATGCTAACACTAAGGCTCATCAAACCGATACCGATCATCAAAAAGATTGGATGCTTCACCATCATCGTCATCGTCGTCATCTACTCTGCACGTAGGATGATATTGTTGCTCATCAGCTGTAGTAAGCTCATTAATACGAGCAGTCAACTAATCTATACTACGTCGATGCTCGACGTACATGACCTAGCAGAGTCCCTTCTACATCTGAAACAAATCCTTATAGGAAAATGCTGCTGGATCGAGATACTAGGAAATCTCTTGCCGAGGAATATCAACATATTTGTCAACCCTAGACGTTGTTGGAATATTGACTAGCCAATCGTAATCTCCTACTTGGGAGGGATGCAAAACATGATACACCTGAGTACTCTATGTAAGGTCAGGCAAAATAAGGGGGCAACACCACTACCAATGCCTGAGGGCCTGACCAAATAAACAGATGCAGCATGAACAAATGTAGCCGTATGTGATGGATTGTAAAACCAACGCCAAAAGGAAGCATAATCTACATTCACGATGATGACGTAATTTGCGGACCACTACTCTCCTGCATACTCCTGTAACGCAGCGCTATCATAAACCCTTAAAATAGGTGTATCCGAATGTGGATCATCGGGAACAAAATCACCATGTAAGGTCTGTCTCCAACTACGCTCACCGAGGAACCAGTAGCTTCCTTGATGGCTGGGAATGAAACCAATGGAAAACGTCTCGTAGATAGGAAAGCAGCATGCACTACGATGGGGTCGGTCATAAAAGGCGAACCATCATACAGATGCCAAACAACACTCTCTCGTATGGTCTGTAACTCGATCTGTTTTCTGGCCACAACAAAAATATGACGTGCCTCCCCTCTTTGCACCATTCTATGGTTATCACGTGCCCATGCTCTGACCCGAGGAAAGAAAAGGGGTAACGTGGAGTCCAACGTCGGATAAGTCATGTTATGGAAGTACTCGTAGTACCAGTACAAAGAAACCTCCCAAAACCCTATAATGGACGGGGATCTACCATAACAACACACTGATGATCAAGAGAGTGATACAAATATGCTAATATCGGAGTCCCCCAATCATATACGACTGGACTATCAAACGAGAACTCCGCCACGACTGCGACATAGCCAGCCGGTAGCGTTTCGTTGCATTTGTAAAGAATAAGTTCCCCCATCATGTACAGAATAAAAAGACGAGCAATCTCCAAGTGGTTATCAGAACTATGAACATGTATCAATTCCATTATTTCTTGTTTAATGTATGAGCATCTAATCTTTAATCCAGATGACAGTCCGTCATGCAAATCAAGATGTGGAATTACACTGGATAAACGATGAAAATGCTAGTACACCTCACTATAAGGTAAGGTCTCCCCACGGCCAATGCCTAAATCGGTAAGCATTGTAAAGTCTAATGGTGTAATACCCAACTCTCCAAAACTAAAGTGAAAGGTATGAGTGATCTTCCACCAACATGCGGCTAAAGCACCACATAACTGAACATCCGAATTTAATAGATTATCGATACTTATTAAAGCAATTTACAATTATTTAAAGCCTAAACATCATTAAAAAAAATAAAAAGTAATTATGTAATTACGTACTCAGAAAATCTCCAAACCCTATCTCTCACAGCAAAGCAATGCCGTCGACATCATAAGATAGTATAATCCTATAAAGGAGTATTACGCTAACCCAAGATCGACGGATGCGCTCACGACGAGCCTAAGTTAAAACATTTTGCTTATTCAATTTTTATTGAACAATTTGAACTAATAAGAAAAATTGGAGGTTGATAACTTACAGAATTACCAACACACGTGCTAACGTGTACTTCTTCGTCTGGTAGTATCCGAAAATTGACCAAATCTTTGTCCGGACCCAAATTTTGGTCGACGTGGGGTCCCAAAACCGCAGCTGCTATATTTCATCCCGCACGTCTTCATCTAACCACCGTGCTTCGTCGTCCTTCAATGAACGCGGGCGTTGCAGGTACGTGTGCGCTACCTTCGACAATGGTGTTTTCCACCGACGGTGGAACATTTCCTGAGCTACGACTGCCACTGCCTTAGAGTCTCTGGAAAGCTCTTCTCCAATTTTTTTGGTACGCGGTTGTTTGCAGGAAGTTGGAAAAATGGCAGAAAGAATAAGAGAGGAAGAAGGAAGAAGTGAGGTAGGGAGAAAGCAGGGTAACCGGCTCTTATATAGCCGGTTACCTTGAGTTCACTTAGCCGGCCAAATTTTAGCCGGCTAAGTAAATGGTGTAGATACCAATCCACACCATGTTGTGGATTGCAATCCAACGGGTGTGGATTACAATCCACACCTTTGCCCTTAGCCGGCCAAAATAAGGCAGGCTAAGGGGAAGCACATTTTTATGCTTCTACCAATCGGTTGGGGGTTGGCATGGGGTCGATTGGCTTGAATCAACCCCAAGCAACCCCACCGGTTGGGGTTGCTCTTAGAGCATTCCCCACCAAGTCATGGTTGGGAAGCAACGGACTCCCAATGGGGGATCGGTTGAAGCCTTCTGGGTTGCTTCTTAGCCGGCCAAAATAATTCGGCTAAGAATAGCCGGCCTTATTTTGGCCAGCTAAGCCAACGACTATTTAATAGCCGTTGGCACTTAGCCAGCTATATATTAGCCAACTAAGTTCCAACGACTATTTTATAGCCGTTGAGACTTATCGGCTATTATTTAGCCGGCTAAGTCCACCAATCCGACTGTTGCCTTCTCCCCCTATATAACTTGTACAGTCCAACCTTCTGTTTAAACCATTTCAACTACAATGTTTTCTCTTCTCAACAAAGTTTCTTCAACCTATATTAGTAATGTCGAAAAATTCCGGAGGAAAATCACTGAAGACTTCATCTTCTAGATTCCTACCTCAACAAAGTTAAGATAATCAGAATCCGGCGTAATTCATCAACATATGTATAATTCTCAATATGGTCAGAATCAATTTCATTCTCAACAAGCACCAATTTGTTATCAGCCATAACAAAATAAGAATATCTACCAATCTCAACAAGATTCGAACCAGTACCAAAATTCTCAAAATGCGAATTATCCACAGAATAGTTCGTTTCAACAAAACTTTCACTACGATCAAAACAACGTATCTCCTAATAGCCAACAACGGTCAGTATTGCCTTATCGTTCATAAAACATATCGGGAAATCTCACTAATCAATTTGGAGGCAACATATTTGAAAATCAGGAAATTGAATTTGATGTCAATGAAATAAATGATGAAGAAGACTTTTGTAGGAATCCTACTTTTTCTTCTGGTCAAACTTGGGGAAATCGACCATCGACACTATAAGAATTACTGTTTATAGCAATGGGGGGAGGGGGGCAACGGCCTCCAACGGCGAGCAATGGCAAGCTTTTCCCGGAATTAATTAATAACAAAAAAACATGCCGTTGCAAGCCGTTGGAATAATGCCGTTGGCGGCCGTTGCTCGCCGTTGGAAATCCGTGACTTACCTGTAGATCAATCTTCTTCTTCCTCATTCATCTTACACACGAAAATCAACCGAAAAACCCCAATTTTCCCACCCTAAAAAATATCCAACCCCATTTTATCCCCTTCTACACGTTCTAGCATCCCCATCTTGGTTTGCAAGCTTCACAACCTCCAAAATCATGTATTATTTGCTAAAACCCTAATTTTGTTAAATTTTTAATTTTAGGTTAAATTGGTAATTTTTGTGCATGTATTGTGCTACTGTCTGTCTAGTGTAGTGTATTGGACCTTAATTATTGTTATTAAACTAATTATTGCATGTTTAACTATGATTTGTTAAATTAGATTTATTATTAAATTAGTGTCAAACTTAATAATTGTTACTAACCTAAGCATGAACCTCACTTGTTATTATATTGGTGATTGAATTGCGTAAAATCGTACATAGAAAGTGATGATATTGACCTATAAATTGTTCACTTTTGACATGTTATGATACGATATATACGTGATACATTTTGTGCATGACTGGATGTGATTTGTGATGCGATTATATGTATAACATTGTTTGTTTATTTTATACGTTGCGTGCACACACTGGATTTTTTTTGTTTTAGGAAAAAATCATTATATATGCATTGATTCAACATATTGTTTATTGATATAAAAGTTTAAATTTTATGAAAATAAAATTTAAACTTTTGTATCGCTAATTTTAAAATTTAAACCCTTAGAGTGTTTTTGGCCCCGTCTGATAAGTATCGTATATGATCGTTGTGTGGATATTCGTTTTTTGAACAGAACAGACGTCTATATTCATCTTATACAATATTTGTTGGATTTGTCCCTGTATTGGACAAGTTACAAAAATAATAACGTAATTAAATCTCGTAAATCATTTCAGTTTAAACGGTTCGCAAAATTTCGGTAGCACTTCCCTTTATGTTCCCTGTGCACACGCAATTGTGTACTGTTCAGGGAACTAAAGCGAAGTGCTGTCGAAATTTTGTTGAATCGTTTAAATTGAAATGATTTATGCGATTTAATTACGTTATTGTATTTGTAATGGGAGGTAGGATGACCCATCAACAAAGTGTTAATGATCAATTAATATCAAATTCGCTAATAAAATTGTTTAAATAGAATATAATGTTCATTTCAAAATAAGCTTTAAGTATTATTTTAACAGATATAACAAAAACAAGAAGAATGTTTATGAAATTGTTTTAATAAAAAATGTCAATGCAAATTTATATCGTACTTTTAATTATATACGTAGGTAAATGGACAATTATTTTACTGATCGGAGCTGGATTTACAAAAAACGAAGGGTCGATACTGAAGGCTCAACAAGTGAACATTTATCAAATTTTATTCCATACAATATTTTATCAAATATATATAGTAGTAACGGAATATTTAATATATTTTTCCTGTTTTACACAGCGGTGGGTTTACGTTGGAGCCTTCCAACATAGTGCTCACGATCTCGCGACGGGCGTATATGGCTCGTATGACCTCGTGTTGGCCGAGGTGGACTGCGATACCAGAGGGGGTGCGGGAGGCTATCTGGGAGGACTTTTTGGTATGTGTGGTATATCAATTATTGCATTATGTAGTCATGTACATTATGTCAATTCATGTTTGCACTATTTGTAGCAACTGTATAACTCATATTTTTTTCAAACGTGTAGGGGGAAGTGGACTTGGCCGATTCTGATGTTTCTGTTGTCCGACGCCATTGGAGCAGCAAAATTCCAAAAACTATCTCGAAACAATAAACAGCATCAAAACATCAGGAAAGAGGCCTCATTGGATGAGTGAAGCTGTCTTTGATGAGTTCGCCACCTGGTGGAGCAACGAGGATTTTGTGGTAAATCTATCATATATTTAATTTAAATTGTTTGAGGCAAATAATATATAAATAATTAAAACTGTCAAAACAATTTTTGTTTTCAATTTCAATTTGCAGAGGCAGTCCGAGAGGAATTCTGCAAACAGAAGCAGGAACCCCGTTACACATCGCGGTGGTTCCAAGTCTTTCCAGCATCACCGGGAAGATTTGGTATAATTATTAAATAAGATAAATAGTTAATTATTTTAAGTTTTAATTTGTTAAAATATAAATAATGTATATTTATATGTGCATATTTCAGGAGAGACAACGCGGGGGGGGGGGGGGTGGGGGCTGTTAGTTATTGGGATGTGTTTACCCATACACATGCCTTGACTCAAGTGGATGATTCCGGCGCAGTTTCATACTCTTGGGACCACGATGACAAAGCGCGTGCTGCCTATGTAAGTATAACATAAGTAACTAAAACTTACAAGTTAATTGAAATAACGTTAACTAAATTCAATTATATTTTGCATGACAACAAAAGTTCCAAGAAGCGCGGACAGCCTTACTTGAGGATACGGGACGAGCTCACTTGACCCCCGATGAGGAGGACGCCATTTTTGAGTCTATCATGGATCCAGTGACCCGTGGCAAACGCTACGGATATGGAAGCCAATCGGTAATTTTAAGTTAAATTTTAAGTTATTAAATATCCTTATACTAGTGTATTCCATTCATATTTTGAACTATCCTTATACCCGCAGCAGACGCTTCCATATCCATAGTTTGTTTTATGAATTTGTTAGTGAATATATATAGGTTAGTTAATTTGCAATTATTTTAATACTAATTTTTTTAGTGTAGTTGATAATTTAAATTTGTTTACAGGCTCAGACAGCCCAAAGAGAATATCAAAAGGCTCAAGATAAGGAAGAGATTGCGCAGCTACGAGCCGAGCTTGTCGAGATGTGGGGACGCAATTTGCTGCATGAAGCAAGGACAGAGGAGATGAACCGGCGTATGGCGGAGTTCATCGCACAATATGGACAGCCTGCTTCATCTGGTGGTTCTGGTGCGGAGTGATTTAGGTATGTTTTGTTATTGGCATGTATATTTTGGAGTTGGTGAGAATTTGATACATTCTGATGGTTTTTGTGTATATTTGGATTTGATACATTCTGATGGTTTGGTTGTGGATGTTGGTTTGGATTTTTTGATGTTGGTTATGTTTGGATATTGGTTTGTGTTGAAATATATGCATGATTTGGTTATATCTATATGTTTGGATATGTTTTGATATAGTTGTTATATATATATGCTCGAAATGGAGCTTTTTTGATATAATTGTGGTTGTGTGTGGCTGGAAGTAAGCACTGCTGGTTTTATTTAAAAAATATACCCAGATTTCCAACGGCTTCCAACGGCGACCAACGGCAAATTCCAACGCATTCCAACGGATTTCCAACGGTAGTTTGGTCAATAGGATTTGCCACGTTGGTAAACTTGCCGTTGGAAGCCGTTGGTATAACCCCGTTGGTGCCGTTGGAAGTCATTTTAAGCCGTTGAAACGTATACCAACGAGATTTTCAACGGCCTCCATCGACTTTCCAACGGCCTCTAACAGCTTACCGCCATTGGAAAGAGCCGTTTCTCTTGTAGTGCGAGAATCAACATTTCTGAATCTGGTATCGCAGAACTGAAAGGCGCAAAAATGGTTAAATGATCCCCTGACGAGCAAACTGAATTAGCATTCTGCTAGGTTCAATGTTCTAGAGATTATAAGAAAGGTACGAGCCAAAGCCAAACCACTTTTTGGACTTTTGTACGCAATGTGTTCAACCTTCGAACTCCAAAAAGTCCCTCAAGAATGGTAGATTCTTTGAAGCAGTCGTGGAAAAGAATAAATGCCGCCTGTCAGCGTTGGAAAGAAACAATGGCTGGCCTGCATTCTAGACAGCAAAACGGGGCAAATGACTTGGACCTGGTAAATATTTGAAATTTGGACTTTTAATTAAAAAGTTTTATGTTTAATTCTTCTAATAGTTCTTTATCTTCTACAGCTCAATCAAGCAAATGCATTGCATATGTCTGAACATATCAAGCAACCTTTCAACTTGCACCATTGCTACGACATACTAGAAAAAGAGGAAAAATGGAGTCGGGTGCAACAAGAACATTCAATACTGTGCTTTCTTCCTCGAAAGATGAGTGATGAATCCAGCCCCAGTAATTTCGATCTACATGAGGACACCCCCTTCACAACTAGTTCAGGCAGTTGGCCACCAGGAAGGTTCAAGGGCAAGAAAAAAACAGCCTGCGATTACAGCGCACATTATGAAAATATTGGATAGCGTATGGCGGCCGCTGAAGATGCAAACAAATTATATCTGGAAACAAAAGAAATAAAGAGAATTTAAAGGACAATGGAAAAACAATGGTGGCATGTTGAAAAACAGAAGTTAAGAAATGATGAGTTAGAGTTAAGAAAACAATAACTAGCTCGACAATAAAGAGCTGATGATATGGCTCTTTTAACTTGCAACTTAAACGAACTCAATCATGTTAAGAGGATGTATATGGAGAAGCAACTTAAGGATTACCATAAACTCCAAGGGGGGATGTAAGTGTTGGTTGTAACCAATGTTAGTGTTGTTGTCATTTTTAATTTCGATGTATTAGTTCGAGTTAATTGTTATGTTATTATGGTCAACTTTGCTATTATAGCTATTGTTATTTTTTAGTACTCGTAATGTGTCAACAACAACTTAGTAAAGTAGATATAAAAAATTCAAACACAAACTTTAATACAAACCGTCAACAACCACTTAATATTACAATAGATAAGCAACATCTAACATTACTTCTACTAACTATTTCCTATATGTTCTCAGTAGTGTTCCACTAGTTCTTCTCTTAGATCAAAATGAGCTTGTGGATCTCGAATGTCTTGTATTCTTTGCAAGTGTTCAAAAAAAGTATTTGGATCCTTATAAGCATTTTTTTGAAATGCTACAACAATGTTTGGATAGTTTCTCAATTGAAGCTTGTACCCACCGCGTTCTTCTTCGACAATCATATTATGCAGCAGTATATGATATCAGATAGTATCGCCGGATTGTGGTAGTATTCATGTTTCCTTAATATATGAAGCCTACATTGAAGCACTCCAAATGCTCGTTCCACATCTTTCCTCAAGCTTTCTTGTTGTTTGGCGAACCTAGCTTCATTTGTGTTATTTGGCATTTTGTAAGCTTGCACAAGTGTTTTCCATTTTGGATACATTCCATCTACCAGATAATAACCTACTAAATGATCTTTGTCTCTGATTTTGTAATTGCATGGAGGTGAGATGTCATTACATAAGTCATTAAAAATATGATTGTCGTAGAACATTAATATCATTCAGTGAACCTGGCGCTCCAAAAAAAGCATGTCATATGTACAAATCGTACGAAGCTACAACTTCCAAGATAAAAGTTGCCTTTTTGCAATGTCCTATATATTGGCCCTGTAATGCAACTGGACAGTTTTTCCACCTCCAATGCATACAATCTAGGCTACCTAACATACTTGGAAAACCATGTTGAGATCTTATTGCCAACAATCTGTCAATGTCATGTGTTGTTGGAGAGCGAAGATATTCTTCAGCAAACATACAAACAACGGTTTAGCAAAACACTTTCATACACAATATTGTCGTTGAGTCTCCAATCCGCCCTTTGTCATCCTACGAATCTCTAGAAGTTTCATAAGATATCATGCGAAGTGCAGTCATAACCTTTTGTAGGGGATAAATACCAAGTTCATTGATTCCATTTCTTCTGTGCGTAAAAAAATGTTTGTTTCTGTTAACTCTCTTTTGATATACGACCTAGCGACCTAAAGGACCATACGACTTAGCGACCTAACAAGATAAGCAAGAAAGCGACCTAACTTCGGAAAGAGTGTCGCGACCTAACGACCTATGGAGTGTCGCGACCTAACGACCTATGGAGTGTCGCGACCTAACGACTTAAGGAGTGTCGCGATCTAACGACTTAAGAGGTTCGCGACCTAACGACTTAAGAAGTTAGCGACCTAACGACTTAAGAGGTTCACGACCTAACCACTTAAGAAGACCAGCGACCTAAAAGCTTTTGTAACTTCACGACCTAGCAATGTAACGACCTAGCGAGCTAAAACAGAGAAAAGTTACACGACCTGCTATAGGTCGCTCACGACCTACTAACTCGCTCAGAAGAAACCAAGATCAAACGATCCCCTAGGTCGCTGCCGACCTACGACCTAACTTAGGTCGTTCACGACCTAAGACTTGGAGATTGAATCACGCACAAAATCTCCCTTATAAATACAGCCCTAACTCCAACTAGAGAAGGACTTTTTGGGACGATTCTCTGAAGCGCCGATACTCTGCCATTTTCTCAATTGAACCAACACTTGAAGAACTCCAAACACCGAAGACGCTACAACAAGCTTCAAAAGAGATCTTGCACATCCGACATGGATTCAAAGAGCCTCGTTACACCAAAGTTTGAGCTACTAGTTTGAAGTGTTTTTTGATCAAAGTGAATTATATTTGAAGTGCATTGTATCAATTTGTAACTTCATCAGCAATAAAAGAATATAAAGTGGACGTTGGCTTAATTACGAGCCGAACCACTATAAAACCGTTGTCTCTTTACTTTTCTACTATTTTTCAGCTTATATTCTGTTCTTGTACCAACGGGTGGTGCTTTCACATTACTACACACGCCAGGGTGTTAGCGTTCAATTTTCAGCGTTAACATTTTGGTGCTTTCACTGAGAACCCAACTCAGGAATATTGTCATCATTGCTTCACAAGAGTTTGTGGAAAAAGTTTCTTTGAAAACCAGAAGTTTTTCGGAAATAATGCCTCCCGGAAGTAAACGCAAGACTACCAGATCCGTCAACACTCATGATAACACTGCTACTTCTCCTTCATCAAGTCAAGCAGCCCCAAGCATTGGAGTGACACGAGCAGAGTTAGATGCTGCTGCGTCTGGGTTATATCAGCAAATTGAAACCCAGAACACCTTAATGCTAGAAAGGTTGAATGCTATGCTCGGAGCTAACCGTCAACTAGCAAAAAATGAGGAAAATTTTGCTGATGCTGTTCATGACTCTGAAGGGAGGAACATTCCTAAAAGGGCAGCTGGCACTGCCGAAGGGGCATCTCCTCAAGCCGGAGTGACAAGGCCCCAATCAACTCTCCACGAACGTTTGTTTAAGCAAACTTCTGAGAAAATGGCTGATGACTGCTCCGCAGAGCCTCTGAACAATGAGGAATACCTCTCGGAAATGATACGACAAATCATGAAAGAGAGCATGCAAAGAAATGAAGATGAGAACGACTGGGGGTTCGCTCCAAGTAAGACTCCGTTCAGTAAGAAAATTCTAAAAGCTGAATTCCCAAGAAAGTTTGTTCCTCCTACCATTCCAGCTTACCGAGGGACAAGCGACCCCAATCAATTTCTGTACAAATATGACTGGCACATGACGGGTGCTAGGGCAACGGATGAAATTAAATGTCGGTACTTCCCGGTATACTTAGAAGGAGTGGCACTACTTTGGTTTACAAAACTGCCTACCCGATCTGTAGACCAGTTCTCTGATTTAACCCGAAAGTTTAAAGAGCAATTCATACTGTACGCTTCAAAGGCAAAAGACATAATGTCATTGTCTAGCCTTGAGCAGAATCCGGGAGAGTCTATTAAGTCCTTCTTGAATCGCTTCTACATAGCTCTGGCTGAAGTTGACAACGCGGAGCCACGGATGGTTTTGACTTATCTGATGCGGGCTATCGATAAGTCAAGTGAATTTAGGAAATGGCTGAAAATGAAGGAGCCAAATTCACTCGAGAAATTTTATAAGAAAGCTGATGAGTTCATACGCTTGGAAAATCTTCCTACACCAGTGAAAGTGGTGGCAACAGGAGTGCAGAATAACATTGCTGCGTCAGCTAAGAAAGATTTCGGAGGTCAGAAGAGAGAGAGTAATGATGGAAAGAAATAAAAGGATATAAAGAAACCTTGCTTCTTCAAACCCTCAGATTTCACTCCTTTAACCGACACTCCGGAGAATATCTTCTTTGCCACCAAAGATGCTGTAGAGTATCCTAAACCAGCTGAGATAAAGCCTGGAAAGAGTGCTATGCGAAATGGAAAATTTTGTCGATTTCATAACCAACCCGGCCATGATACCAACGAATGTCGTCATTTGAAGAGCTTGATTGAAGAATTGTTAAGACAAAATAAGCTGCAGCAGTATGTTAAGAGGAACAGAAATGACCCAACTTCCTCTACTCAGGGGCAGCAACCCCCTGCTCACTCATCTGGCTCCGGTGAGGGTACTACCGCACATGAATCTGAAAGGCCCGTTATCAATGTAATTACAGGAGGCCCACACCCAGCGGGCAGAAGCTGGGGTGAGATGGAAAGATACGCTCGTGCTTTGAAATATACCCCAGCGGAAGAAGATATTTTCGTCTTAGAAAACGCTGCACCCCTAAAATAGCAGAGAACTTCTAATGATGATATTGTGTTTAAAGCTAGAGATTCTATGGGTATTGAAGCTCTAACCATGGATCCCTTGGTCATTTCTGCAGGAATTGGGCCAGCTATTGTAAGGCGAGTGCTTGTTGATTGCGGCGCCTCTTGCAATATACTCTTCAAGAAGACATTTGACCAAATGAAGATTCCAATGACTGACGTTCAGGCTTCATCGTAGAAGATTGTTGGGTTTACTGGGGAACCGCAGCAGCCAATTGGAACTGTCGACTTGTTTGTGGAACTTGGAGATGGATCGAAAAAGGTGGTTCGAAAACGGACTTTTGTAATTGTTGACGGATTTTCTGCCTACAATGCCTTCCTGGGTCGGCCAACCCTAGCTGCGTTCAAATCCATTCTCACCCCGTGGTGCCTAACTATGAAATTTCCCACAGATAATGGTGTTGGTGTCATTAAAGGGGATCAAAACGCTGGGCGGGAGTGTTATCTGATAGAGCTTCGGGAGGCAAGGAAGAGAGAGATGGGAAAAGATGCGGCAGCCCCGCTCCGCATCAAAAAGCGAACCTTGTAGCAAGTACAGGGTGGCCCCTGCAATGGCGGGCATAGTGGTGCAAGGAGAGAAATAGACCCCAGAAAGGCCAGTGTAGGGGAAAATAGAGTGGTGCCAATGGAAGTAACGGTACTAGTACCTGTTGATCTTAAAGACCCAAACAAAGTGCTAAATGTGGGTTCACAACTTAGTGTGGTAGTCCAAAATATGTTGATATCATTTTTGAAAGCAAATCTGGATGTATTCGCTTGGAGTCACGCCGATATGTGTGGAATATCTCCAGATATTGCTGTACATACTTTGAATATTGATCCGAAATTCACACCTGTGAAACAGAAAAGGAGAACCCAAGGTCAAGAAAGGTCAGCAGTGCTAAAGGAAGAAGTAGATCGACTCTTGGAGAATGGTTTCATCAAAGAGTCCACCTATCCAAATTGGGTTTCAAATCCAGTACTGGTTAAAAAATCAAATGAAAAGTGGAGAGTATGCATCGATTTTTCGGATTTAAACAAAGCTTGCCCCAAAGACTGCTTCCCATTGCCAAGGATTGATCAGCTGGTAGATGGAACAGCCGGGCATGAATTATTGTCTTTTATGGATGCTTACTCCGGTTATAACTAGATTATGATGCATGAGCCGGATCAAAAGGATACGAGCTTCGTCACTGATGTTGGTCTCTACTGCTACAAAGTCATGCCCTTCGGACTGAAGAATGCAGGGGCAACATATCAAAGGCTTGTTAATGCAATGTTCAAATCACAGCTTGGGAAAACTATGGAAGTCTATGTTGATGATATGTTGGTGAAATCAAAGAAAGCAGTTGACCATATGGATCACTTAGCAGAAATGTTTGCAATTCTCCGAAATTATGGAATGAAGCTCAATCCTTTGAAATGTTCATTCGGAGTAGAGTCCGGAAAATTCTTGGGATTTATCGTAAGCGCTAGGGGCATTGAAGCTAATCCTGCTCAAATTACTGCTCTGAGAGAAGTCAAAGCCCCTAGGACAAAGAAGGATTTGCAGAGCCTCAATAGGAAAGTTGCTGCTTTAAGTCGATTTATTTCCAAAGCCACTGATAAATGCATTCCCTTCTTTGACGCTCTAAAGAAAGGAAAGAAAAACTTCGAATGGACTCCTGAATGCCATAAAGCTTTTGATGAACTAATCCTTCACATGGAAGCGCCTCCAATACTTTCCAAGCCCAATAATGGCGAAGACCTTTTCATATACTTGGCAGTTTCGTCTCATGCCCTGAGTGCAGCATTAGTGCGGGAGGATGCAAAAGTTCAGCGCCCGGTCTACTATATTAGCAAAAGATTCACTGGGGCAGAAATGAATTATTCAAAGCTAGAAAAGCTCGCCTATTGTTTACTGATTGCTTCCAGAAAGTTGAGGCCATATTTTCAAGCTCACCCTGTCAAAGTTCTCACTGATCAGCCCCTAAAGCAAGTCCTATTTCGCCCTGAAACTTCGGGTCGTCTTCTGAAGTGGATTATTGAACTTAGCCAATATGATATCGCTTATCATCCCCGAAAAGCGATCAACGGACAAGCTTTAGCAGATTTCATTGTAGAGTACACAGATAAGGGTGATAGTGAGGAAGAGGTTACAGTCGATACCCAACCATATGGAAGTTATATGTTGATGGCGCAAGAAATGATTACTGTTCCAGAGCTGTGGTGGTGCTTGAAACTGCTGAACGGTGATCATTGTGTTATGCATTGAGATTGGAATTTCCTTCTACAAATAATGAAGCAGAATATGAAGCCTTAATCGCTGGATTAAAGATTGCAAAAGAACTGAACATCAAAGCATTGCAGATCTTTAGTGATTCTCAGCTTATCGTATGTCAAGTCAAGAAGGAGTTTAAAACTAAAGGAGGAAATCTGCCTGCTTACTTGTCAAAGGCTTGTGAACTTCTCGACGATTTTGATCACTATTCGATAAGCCACATACCTCGAGAAGAAAATATGAAGGCGGGTTCTCTCGCAAAGTATTCAAGTTCCGGAGAAGATCAATTATTGGGATTGGTTCCTGTGGAGGTCTTGTCAGCTCCAAGCACTGACGAGATGGATATCGACTGGATCATGATTATATCTCAAGAACAAGAGTCATGGATGACCCCGATCAAAGAATATCTACTCAACGGTTCCCTGCCATAAAATTCTAAAGAACGCTGAAAGCTGTTAAGAAAAGCATCGAGATATGTAATTCAAGACGGTCGGTTATATAGATGGGGATTCTCAATGCCATTAATCCGATGTGTAACCAAGGAAGAAGCCAAGACAATTTTAGCAGAGGTACATGGAGGAAAATGTGGGGATCATTCAGGTGGACAAACTCTTGCCAAGAAGATTCTTCGCTATGGTTATTTCTGCCAGATATTAATCGAGATGCTGCTAGCTACTCCCGAAAGTGTGACAGAAGCCAGAGATTTGCAAAAATCCCAAGAGCGCCTTCTACCATGTTAACACAGATGGTCAGTCCATGGCCATTCGCAATTTGGGGAATAGATCTTATTGGGCCTATGCCGATTGCCAGATCCGGAATCAAATATGCCATTGTTGCTGTTGATTATTTCACTAAATGGGCTGAAGCAGAACCATTAGCTACTATTACCTCTAAAAAGATGATAAATTTTGAAACGAAAAATATCATTTGCAGGTATGGTGTGCCTCAGAAGATAATAACAAACAATGGTACCCAATTCGAAAGCGAAGAATTCCAGGAATTTTGCATACGATTTAAAATCCGAAAAAGCTTCTCAACAGTGGCTCATCCGTAGGCAAACGGGCAAGTGGAGGCAGTAAACAAAATCATCAAATCGACCATCAAAAAGCAATTAGAAAAAGCAAAGGGTGGTTGGGTTGATAAGCTACCACTAGCACTATGGGCATACAGAACTACCCACAAAACTGCGACTGGGCACACTCCATTCTCATTAGCATACGGATCGGAAGCAATGATTCCAGTGGAAATAGAAGTCCCCTCACACAAGAGAGTTCATTTCAACCAAACTGAAAATGAAAAGCTGCAGCTTGAAGCACTTGACTTACTTGATGAAAGAAGGAAGGAAGCCGAACTCAAAGTTGCAGCTCAACAGCAAAGAAAAGCCAGGCACTTCAACTCTAAAGTCCGTCAACGAAGCTTTGAAATCGGGGACTTAGTCTTAAAGAGGATCATGACAGCAACTGGAGTGTTTGGGCCGAACTGGGAAGGGCCATATGTCATAAGCGAAAAACTTCTCAATGGCACTTTCAAACTCACAACTGTTGAAGGAGATCCAATCCCGAGAGCCTGGAACAGCAATCACTTGCGTCCATATTTTACTTAAAAGCAATGCTTGAAATTGTAAAATGATAATGGATGTATCAATTGTATTGTAAACCATTGTAAAATAAGTGATAATCAATAAAAGAGCTATAAAATGGATGTAGGCCCAGTTCTTGGCTGAACCACTATAAATTCTCTGTTCTTTATTATTATAAGATGCCTGTTTCATTTCGATGTGTAAATACTCTAAATGTATTGCTAAAATATCGATTTAATATTGCAGGTCATTAAAACAAAGCTTACCCATCACAAGGCCAAATGAGCCCCGTAAATCACTCAATAAATGAATTTCAAGCCACAAAAAAGTTTCAAATTTAAATCCAACATAAGATGAACTTCACGCAAAAGGTTGATGATTCCACCAAAGGGACACTTTTCCAAAGAAAAGGAACCAGACACTTGTTAACTAATTACGAACGTCTGTACAAACAGACATCTGATTAAATAGCTTGCGCCTGTCCCGTGAAATCACTTAACAGTGAAGTACACTCCTTCGGTTGGAACAAACTGCTTGCAAAAGAAAGGAACACGGGCTCGAAGACAATAACAGGGGACCACTAATGAGCAAACAACGAAGAGACATGGGTGAGCCAATCAACAAAAGCCCTCTTCGAAGGCACAAGACCTCTTCGGAGGCGCAACTCTTTGGAGGATAAAGCCCTCTTCGGAGGCACGCCAAAAAATGGGAGTACTCTTCTCAACAAAAAGGTTGGTGGAACCATCGAAGGGGTACCTTCCCAAGTGGAAGGCACAGGGCCTTTGTTAACTAGTTGCGATCGTTTGTGCAAACGAACATCCAATTAAGTAACTTGCGTCCGCCCCGTGAATCCATTTAACTGTGAGAAAGTAACTTTCAGGCAATCAAATAAAGACCTCTCCGAGGGCACAAGACCTCTCCGGAGGCACAAGACCTCTTCGGAGGCACATCCCAAAAATGAAATGCTCTTCTCAAACAGCAAGGTTAATGGAACCACCAGAGGGGCACCTTCCCGAGTAGAAGGAACAGGGCTCTTGCTAATTGATCGCGATCGTTCATGCAAACGAACATCCGATCGGACAGTTTGTGTCCACCCCGTGGGTCCATTCAACTGTGAGGAAGTAATTTCAAGTAAGTCAAACAAAAAGCCCTCTAAAGAGGCACAAAAAAAAGCCCTCTTTGGAGGCACACTTCAACTCTTAAAAGAAGATTAACTTGTTCATCTTGGAAAGTTCTTCCTAAAAATTGAAGTGTTACATAAAGCCCTCTTTAGAGGCCCGCTTTACCGTGTAGGAGAATTCACTTCTCAAAAATATGAAGTGACCATCCCCGAAGGTTGAAGCGTAAAAACTTTTCCAAAAACGAGACACGCTCCATTAAAGCAGAATAATTTTTCCTCCAAAAATGGAATAGTTATTCTCCAAAATAAGAGTACAAGTCTCGTCAAAGCAAAAGATATTACAATGCACTTGTGGTATGGGGGCAATATCATACAATATAGTTACATCAAGAAAAGTAGTATTCAAGCAACATACTACAAGCTCATTACAATATCACGCAGAAAAGATGTGGAATAAATGCACTCTCAAACACAGACAAAAACTTTGTACAAGTAAAAAGAATCGTTTATTCTACACTAAAATGAGAAATAAATGCATTCTTTCATACACAAGAATTTGTACAAGTAAAAGAATTATTTTATTAAATACTATGAAATTTTTTTACATGTGCAGATCTCAAAAAAGCGGGGACCGATACCCGCACAATCTCCGGTCAATACATGCAAAAAGCAGAAAGCAAAACAAGAAGCATAAAGTCCAGCTTATCATTCCTTCTACCCGCCACCCTTAGAGCTCTTTCCCGGCTTGATAACTAGTTTTGGAAGCCGTTGTGGACGGGTCGGGAGGGAAGGAGAAAGAGGAGTAGCCGGATCTTCTTCTACTTTATCTTCTCCAGCTAAAGTGCTCTTCTTTTTCTTCCTTATTACGCGCTTCCCCTTCTTCTTCGAAGAAGACTCACTCCCCGGAGTAAGCAACGTAGAAAGTTTTGTGTCGTCATCATAAGACTGCTCCGGGGTCTTCTCACTGTCCTCCAGATCTTCCGCCTTCTGCTCTTGAGAAGCAGGTGGTTCATCCAAGCCTCGAAGGGCTTCTATTTGCTCTTCTTGCGACCCTGGCTGAGAAGCAGGGGTGACTTGAAGAGATGGAGGAGGAACGGCTGGGAGGGGAGAAGTTTGCGCAATGCTCAGTGCTTCCGCTATAGAAGAAAAGAAGTTAAAATCAGTATTCTCCGAAAAAAGAGAAGATATTGGATCATCAGGACTTAAGTAATAAGCGAGAAATTCATCAAGCTCGGCTGAATCGAACAAGTAGTCTACTTGAGCTAGATCAGACTTGAAGTTACCTGGAGAAGTCGGCTTAATCACGACGACTTCAAAGTTTTCTGCTTCAGCGTCATCCTGGGATTTCTCTTCAACTTGAACAATAGGTGACTCGATAATGCCGGACTTAACTTCAGCTTTTGCAGGAGGTGGAGAATAAGAGCTGAAGCCTATGATATCAACGTCGGCCGAAGTCGAAGTATGGGCAGGGGCAGTTGGAGATACTTTCTTTTCCGGATGCTCCCCTGCCGCTGCTTCAGCTCTCGCTCCAGCAAGTTGCTCTTTCCCTCTGGCAAGAGCGGCACGAGTTTCATCATCAAAATAATATGCTTCAAGCTCTGCCTCATCATAACCAGTACCTCCGAGCATATCAACCGCGGCCTCCCACACTTCAGCCAGGGTGATCTCATACTTCGGGCCCAAGAATGAGAGGCTTCCGCGCCCCAGAACACTATGAAGATAAAAATCACATAAAGTTGAGCTAACATTGGCCTTCGTCTCTTCGTGGGAGTGCTCAGCTGCTTCCTTTCCAGCGATGGCCTCATCGCGCTCTTTTTCGGTCTTCAATAACTGAGCTTGTAGCCTTATAATTTCCAAATCTTGAGAGCTGACTTTTTCCCGCAGCTGGACGGTGTCATTGCGATAATTTTCAGTAACATGCTGCTCGGCCTCAAGTTTCAGCTCAGCATCTCTTTGAGCAGCATGAGCATCTCTCACTTGTTTTTGAAAAACTTCTTCTTTTTGAGAGTGCGAGGCGGAAGAAGTGGCGAGGTCTTCTTTGAGTTTCTTAACTACGGACTCAAGTCTCGCATTGTCGTCGGCAATGCTCGCCATCTCTGCGTCATGTTGCTTACAAATTTTATCCCACTCTGACTTATCATTCTCCATTGTCAACATGGCTTCAAGGTTCATGCGGTTAACTCTTTGAAGCTCATCGACAAGCTTTTGCCAGCCAGACATCCTCTCTATATCAAGTTTGACTACGTCAAGGTTCCTCAACATAGCTTGTTTATCAATCGGTACCAAGTCTAAGTCGAAGCGTACTCCCCTTAAGCACCAATTTGGGAATCGGCTCTGAAGTGTAGAAGGAGCATCTTTGACTTGGTACTGAGGCCTGTTGATAATTTCTTGAATGTCAGATTTCTTTAAAGCAGGAGAACCGGAAGGGATATCAAGAGAGGTAGGAGCATCGGTCTTTTCGGAAATTGCAGATGCTGATTGATCGCTAAGTTTGATCCGTTTGCTCGGGTCATCAGCACTGTGACTCTTCCCTTTATCATCATGGGATTTCCTTTTATGAGAGTCATCGCTTCTGTGAGAAGAGTCGTAGCGTTCATCCCTTCTCCTGAATTGTTACTCGTGAGCTCTTCTTTCTTGAGCCTTCCTAACGGCTCTTTCTTCATCAGTTTCCCTACGGACAGGGAGATAGCGTCTATGGTCATAGGTGTCACAACCTCCATAGCGCCGAAAGTCATCGTAGTATGAACCGCTTCGCCCCATTGGAGAATCTGAAAATGAAGAAAAATAGAATTTAGGAATTTCCAGGAAAAGAGAAGTTAAGTGAATGAAAGTGCTAAGCATCCTAAGTGTGTGTGGCGTGCAAACTACGCGCGTCAGACTACAAACCACTCTTCGGCTTAGGAATTATATCGGATTTTGCGGAAGGAGTCAACTCTTGGGACAACGAAAGCGGTCGTAAAGCAGATGTCACTTCGATCACTGGAGAGGCAACTTTAGCGGTGACGTTATCATCTTTAAAAAGCTCACATGAAGTCACCATTAGGTCACTTAGCTCACCAAAAATGTCTTCACCATCATGCCGAGCAGAACTTTCTTTTTTAGCTTCTTCATCAGCTGCCTTCTCAGAACGTTGTGGAGATTCCTCCTCTTCGATAACTGGGGAAAGTGTTAGCTTGCTTGACGACCCCACAATGTCAGTAGACGTGGAGCATTTTACCAAAGAAGCTTCCACAACAGGTTCTTTAGGGGTGATCTCTTCGGTTAAAACCGGGGCTTCTGACGGTCCGACCTGAGAATCAGCAGCGTCGTGAAATTGAATTGACCGGGAGGGGTGTGGAAGTCCGAATTGATGTAAAAACTCGTCTTTCAATAGAAATTGAATGCTCCTCTCCTCAACCGGCATGGCCATGAGCCTCTCAAAAGTTGGTTTGTGACCAGGATCCCTAGAAGGAGGAGGAAGCGCTGAAAAGAAAAGAGCGAAGTTAACACTTGAAAACTCAGGCTTCGAAAAGTTCAGAAACATAAGGAACAAAGATAAATAATCTTACTTCCTACTCTCCAAATAGCGTAGAATCCCAGAGGACAGCGGGCGCGAAGAAAAACTGATTCAGAAAACCGTGTACACTATCGGGAAGACCAATGATCAGTTTGCGGTTCCTGGCACTTCTCACAAGCGTGATGGAGGGATGGTCTTTATTTTTGGCAAACGTGCACAAGTAACAAACTTCATCAAAACTCGGAAGGCGATCCAGCGTCCTCCTAAATAGCACACATAGCCCCATCAGGATGGCATAGCTATTGGGATGTAACTTAAAGGGAGAGATAGACAGTCGAAGAAGAAGCTGTTGAAGGAAATCATTAAAAGGAGGAATGGCTCCGCTTATGCACATTTGGAGATTAACGGCCACGAAACCAGGAGTTGGTATGTCAGCGGAGTCGCTTTTCCCAGGAAGTATAGCTTCTGCTTCAACAATACCAAATTGAGCACATAATTGGTTGAAAGCTCTGTAATGTAAAGTGGTCGAGATTCTTTCTCGAGGATTAGTTAACGGGACAGGAATAGGAATGGCCTCTCCAGCTTGAACTACTATCTCTTCTTATTGAGAAGCCATTCTACATAAGCAACTGGATGTTCAAATGTGAAGGTGCACGTTTCCTAAAAAGTGTGAAGTGTTGTGCAGAACTAATAAAATAACAAGCAAACATAACTGGAATTAAACTAGTTGACAATTGGTTGATTACGAGATTTCAGGACTTGTTAATTTAAAACTCAAGTGCAGTGTTAATGCAAACAAATCAGCTTCAGTTAACTATTTTAGTTTTGCTTTAATACTTCACTTGAATTAGTTGGTTTACAACATTTCGTTCACAAAGTTCATTTAAGTTGATTATTCTTTATCGACTAATCTGTCATTCGATGTGGGCAATCAATGGCAGTATATTCGTCCCAGTTTTCTGTAAATATTGTGTTTAACAGGTTATTAGCATTAGAGATAATCTGTAAAGAAGTTCAAATAGTTCGAAGATCAAGCGGTTCATTTTGGCTGTTCAAACTGAAAATCCAATCAAGTTCTGTCAAGGCTTTGCAAATGTCTAAGTATCAGCTCATCCACGACCTAAAGGATATGTTACGAGTTAAGTTAAGTCGTCGACCCTTTAAGTCGTAATGCATATGAAGGAAAAGGCCTCAAGTCAAAATAGCATGAATTTCTCAAAGTCCTAGCTCGGCCGCGACCTAAAGCCTATGCCGCGAGTAGTTAAGTCGCAGGAAAGTTAGGTCGGTAGTTTGTTAGGTCGTCCTGTTTTAAACTTAAATGTTATTCCAGCAAGTTAAGTCGCAAGCTAGATAGGTCGCAAGTAAATTAGGTCGTGCGAATCACATCCAAACTGATAGGCCTAAGGTCGCCTAAAGCTCCTAAACTGGTCTTTTCTTAACTTTCTTTAACCTGTTCACTCCTTCCCACTCAGCAAATCGTCTAACTCATAAACCCGATAACCCATTATCATCTCTACCATGGAATCAATTGTCTCACCACACCACCTAGAATCGACTCAAATCAACTAAAATCCATCATGAAACCAGTATGCTGCAGTGTTTTCGAGAATTACAATGACATCGCAACTAAAGGTAGTCAAGGATCGATTGCGACACAATTCATGATGAAGCATGGTATACAAACTTGGATTAGGGACGGCAAATAAGGGTTTCGCGATTCCATGATGGACATGGTTGAACATTGGTTGAATTCACTTACGTAATATGATGATGAAGATGATTAATGGCCGAGTAATTTGGAATCGCCTACGAGAGCTCAGAAACTTGTTAATGGCAGGATGGAATTTTAGAACAGATGAAGAAAAGAAGGAATGACCTAAGCTATTTATGTACCGGGGCAGTGGAACTTGAATCGGCACACACGACCTTACTTTCTCATAGGTCGTTCACAACCTAGCAATTCAGAGTAATGTGAGTTAAGAAATATCAAAGCATACGACCTAACTCTTAGGCATATACTTCGAGGGGCATGTGTTAACCCTCTTTTGATATACGACCTAGCGACCTAAAGGACCATACGACTTAGCAACCTAACAAGATAAGCAAGCAAGCGACCTAACTTCGGAAAGAGTGTCGCGACCTAACGACCTATGGAGTGTCGCGACCTAACGACCTAGGGAGTGTCGCGACCTAACGACCTATGGAGTGTCACGACCTTACGACCTATGGAGTGTCGCGACCTAAAGACCTATGGAGTGTCGCGACCTAACGACTTAAGGAGTGTCGCGATCTAACGACTTAAGAAGTTAGCGACCTAATGACTTAAGAGGTTAGCGACCTAACGACTTAAGAGGTTCGCGACCTAACGACTTAAGAAGTTAGCGACCTAACGACTTAAGAGGTTCACGACCTAACCACTTAAGAAGACCAACGACCTAAAAGCTTTTGTAACTTCACGACCTAGCAATGTAACGACCTAGCGAGCTAAAACAGAGAAAAGTTACACGACCTGCTATAGGTCGCTCACGACCTACTAACTCGCTTAGAAGAAACCAAAATCAAACGATCCCCTAGGTCGCTGCCGACCTACGACCTAACTTAGGTCATTCACGACATAAGACTTGGAGATTGAATCACGCCCAGAATCTCCCCTATAAATACAGCCCTAACTCTAACTAGAGAAGAACTTTTTGGGATGATTCTCTGAAGCGCCGATACTTTGCCATTTTCTCAATTGAACCAACACTTGAAGAACTCCAAACACTGAAGACGCTACAACAAGCTTCAAAAGAGATCTTGGACATCCGACATGGATTCAAAGAGCCTCGTTACACCAAAGTTTGAGCTACTAGTTTGAAGTGTTTTGTGATCAAAGTGAATTGTATTTGAAGTGCATTGTATCAATTTGTAACTTCATCAGCAATAAAAGAATATAAAGTGGACGCAGGCTTAATTACGAGCCGAACCACTATAAAACCGTTATCTCTTTACTTTTCTGCTATTTTTCAGCTTATATTCTATTCCCGTACCAACGGGTGGTGCTTTCACATTACTACACACGCCAGGGTGTTAGCGTTCAATTTTCAGCGTTAACAGTTTCCGTTAATTTTTTGAGAACCCGATTAAAGATATTCTTCGACATACAGAATCTTCGTCTAAAATCCATGTCCCCGTACACTAGGTTTGCCATAAAATAATCCTTGATCAATTGATTGTGCCCGCTAGCATAGTCACATCCATAACGCAAGTCTTTTCTGCCTACAGCGCTACCTCCTTGGGAAGTCGTAGAGCTTTCAACAATTTCATGGGCCATTAAATCCCTCATTTCGGTAGCAAACATTCTTTGTTGAGTAATACAACGTTCAACAAAATCGTCGAAAGAAGATGACGATGATGAAGACGAGGATGAGAAGCACCATAAACGTTTTAGAGAACTCATGTAATATAGGTAGAAGAACGGTGTTTATTATTTTGGATTTGTGAATGAGTATGTTTTACAATATTCTGGCCTCTATTTAAACAGTCTTCACTACACCAGAAATGCCATTTTGCAACGGTTCTGAGCCGTTGCAAACGAGTTTCGCAACGGCTTAGAGCCGTTGCAAAATTGGCAGTGGTAAAAATTTAGCAACGGCCCTTAGCCGTTGCGAAATTTAATTTAGCAACGGCTCAAAGCCGTTGCAAATGTCAATTTTACAACGGCTAAGAGCCGTTGCTAAATTTAATTTCGCAACGGCTAAAAGCCGTTGCAAAACCTTGTGGTACATGGGTTGTTAATTTCGTTTTGCAACGGCTCAAAACCGTTGCTAATTTTAATATTTTAAAAAAAAAATATTGCTTTTTTCTGCCCTCTTACAATAAGATTTAATTCATTATCATACTCAATACAAACATTTGTAAATTTAACATAATATCACAAAAGAAAGATCAATAAACCAAATATTTTTCATAGATTCACCACAAAGACCAAACATAACAAATCTTTTAATTACAATGTTCAACAACAATACACTACACTACATAGTTTAGCAGCAACAACAACAATATTACAGTATACAGTACATACTTGGGCAACAACAACAAAATGATTAGAACAACAATACTACATCATTGCCAACAATACTACATTATCATACTCAATATTACAATATACATTACTCAATACAAACAGAGGTATCTTTTGAGGACAGTAGAGCTTACTACAGTAATCAAACCTGGAAAACCTTCCACATATATCTTTGAAAATTAGGAACCAAGACTCTTCAACTATGATACATATAAAGAAGCAAATTGTTACCTGTAAAAAGTAGCAAGCACAAACAAAATAAGATGACGTGAGTTGGATAAAAATTATACGAACAAGCACAAGAAACATAACTAATTCTGTAATTTTTAGATAAAAATATCGTAGAATCTTCTTAAATCAGATTTATCAATACGTATACTGATCAAAAAAGAAGTTTATTCGGAAAATTAAATATCACTTTTTGCTTCATCGAGCTTGTGACCCACACAGTGGAAAAAATGGACATATTGAGCCTACTTAGTTTTCAATGACTGAGGAAAGTCTTCATTTAAGTTTTCCATTTTTCAAAACTGAGGCATGCCTCGGTGTCGGTTTCAAAACAGTAGCATGCAAAGCCAAGGCATTGCCTCACATACAAATTGAAGCATGCCTCAGTTTGTTTCAGTCGGATACAAACTGGCAATGTGCAATGTCTCAGGTACAAACTGAGGCAAACCTTAACTTGATATCAGTACAAACTGAGGTAATGCCTCAGTTTGTTTCTAAGTACAAGCTTAGTCGATGAATGCCTCAGTTATAAACTGAGGCGATGAATGCCTCGGTTTAGATATAGACCTCTATAATGTAATCCATTTACAAAATTTGTACAATGCAAACTATTTCCAAAACCTGTATAATGTAGTCACTGTTCTCTTCCACATGATTCAACAACTAAACAAACAATTCATTCAATATAATCAATATTGATCTTCTGAATTAACCCAACTCTTTGTGTCATATAAACAAAATAAAGCACAAATATATGATAAATATATATAACAAATAAATATAATACTTGAACAAAATAACCTGTTCTTCTAGCAGGGGATGGTGTAGAGTCTGAAAGCACGGTTTTGTAGATTAAACGAGAATGTCTACAACAATTGCGTCTACTTCAAATGAATGAATTAAGTTTATTAACTCGATGCATTTGCATTGAGTCAATTGCACTGAGTTTATTAACTCATCACAAATGAATTAAGTTTATTAACTTAGTTATACTTGATATGCAGAACTGAACGGCAATCCAAAATTGCACTGAGTTTATTCACGACATAGAAGTGTTTCTACTATGCAGGTGCATATTAAAATAACAAATAATATATATATATATAATAAAACTAATTTTCTATTTGATTTAAACATGTTAGTCAAATGACAAAATTATCCAAGCTATTATCTATAATTACACCATAATCACATCCTGTAATACAAATGACAAAACTACTCCACATTTGAAATATAAAATAAAAATCTGAATTTTGAATGGCATGGTTAATCTAGAAGTCTAAAAGGCTTCACCACATAGAAGTATTTCTACTATGCTTTTGATATTATGATGTATCAAACACATGAAGTCTAAAAGACTTCACCACATAGAAATATTTCTACTATACATTTGAAATATCAAACCTAGATTCATGAGATAAGAATATACATTCCTGAACGCTTCAACAAAATCAAAGAAAGCGGTCTGGCTTAAAAAGAAATATAGCTCCAGCTGCTAGCCTGCTATGCTGAACACAAAATCTCCAACATGGAGCTAAGAATACAATGAAAATAACATGCAGTTGAAGACTGCAGAGGAAAGTTCAAAACCACTCTAACGTGGTTTCTTTTACAACTTCAAATCACAGAAATGTTTGTGGTCAGAAGTATTAATGCTCAAAATCTACCCTTCTTTTTGAATGTGGATATATGTGTAAAGATTTAAAAGCCTTTTGATTTTAATAACTGCAATATTTACTTGCAAAAAAAATGTTGCATGTAGGATTTTGAAATGATTGGGATCACAAACAAAAAGGACATGGACCAGATATCCTCATACAAGTTCAAAAGAAAAGGGATTGATCATCGAAAATCGAAAATTGCATGATTGCAAAAGAAAAGGGAAGCTGGGCGTATATTGGTTTCTTGAAAGCTACCCATTATAATTGGATTTTTAAACACCTCTTAGAAACAAGTACAGCTATAGAGAGGAATAAACAGTGGCATGTAATCATTAATGAAAGGGCAAACTCAAGAAGGTACATCAGTTGTTAGCTATTTCCAAAGATTATATCATTCTTAAATAACTAGGAGAGAAGAAAAGGGAGAATGAACTAAATGTTCCTTACCAGGAAAACTTCTGTTGCTTCCAACTCCACCCAAAGCAAGAAAACTGCTTGTGCTTTCTCAACTGTCTTTGGACGACCAGTGAGACATTTGGCAACAATAGAATCACATATTGTGACGCCCCACCTCTATACCCACGCTAACCAAGAACACTACGATGTAGTGCTGTCAATTAGCACGGAGAATAAGGCTGTTGAGGAGCGACCATCTATGTAATTTCTTTGTGCGAGCACCGATATGTCAGATAGTATAGCTTGCATTTCGTTTAAGGAGGAAATCCGACATACCGATACAAACTCAAAGATATCACACAGTGGCTATATATAATCTTCGGAAACAAATATAGAAATAAACATAACACAAATCAGTCACAGACATCCATATCACAAAGGCGGAAGAAGATATGAATAAATATATAACACATGAAAGTGTACATCAGAGTAGTGGTCAGAAAGATCCACGATAATACAAAAGAATAGCATCACGTGCTATACAAAAGAATAAGTACACAACATAGAGTCTATATCTCAAAGGTGTACATCCAAAAACTACAAATCTATGTGGTTAGCCAAAAGTCAGAAATATCCTGAAGAGAAGTCAAGCAGAAGCACCTGTAACATCTCGGTCTGACCCGAGTATTATTTATAAGAAAATAATAAACGGATCAGTCTAACTATAAATATCAGATGATATGGTATAAAGTAAATGGCATGACATGAACATGAAATAACTATTACGACATACTACTATAAGTATGTAAATGATAATCAACAAAAGATTAATCAATATCACAAGAATCTTTTCAAAGATAAGGTAGGGTATCATACCCTAAACTTGTATTCATAACAAGTCAATAACACATGAATTCACCAATGCACAAAAACTGATATCATATCAATGAAAATCATGAAAATTGGTGAAGCACAAAATTCCAGAAATCATCATCAGAAATCCAGAAAACACATAAAAAGGGGGGGAGGCCTAACACATGAATGGGAGCATGAAGCTCACCTACGCGTAAACACATGACGAGAAGCTATCTCATGGAAGCTATCCATTTAATTTTCCGAACACATGAATGGCCCGAAGACCGTAGGGTGCTACCCTAGAAATGTGATGCCGAAACATCACATGATCGGGGTATAGTCTCCCACGTAGACAAAGAGACATCGCTCAATCGCTAGTCTAAATCACAAAAATGATCGTCATGATCATAAGGAAGTGTCAATCACACCAAGCTAGTAAATATATGAGTTTAGCTTCATGTCCCATAACCACTTGCTTAACTTAAATATTTACGAACAAGCTGTAAATCTTCACTAGGAAATTGTCACAAAAAGGGTTCAATCGAACAAGTCCAAGAGCTAACCGACGAAGTGAACGCAAGCGTTTCATACCACCCGTTTTACTAAGTCGTTTAAGTCGATTTCTCATTCGAGTGAAGTAAAGGCTTGTATATACTAGTAGATTGAAAATCGGTTTGAGAAAACGAACTTTTGATATTTAAAATAGTGTTGAAATCGCTTTGATGAAAGAGTTTTGATATTTACTATTAGTATTGAAACCTTCATATATCTTTAAAGTGACAAGTCATAAAAGTAATTGTAGAAACAATCAATTATAAAAGATCACATTCGAAGACGTGAATAAAATCCAAAGAAATCAATTCTCAAAACCATCAAAGTAAGAAGTTCGGTTAAATGGCTTTCGGATATGATTGCCTACGCAGAGTAATACGGGGTTCGACCTGCCCGGTCAGGTCGCGGGGGTCCAGGGGGCAGCGCCCACGGCGGGGTGCGGGGCAGCGCCCCGTCAAAACGGTACGACTTAGTGAAGACAAGCGACCTAAGTGTTAAAAGGCGGGCGACTTAACAAAGTGGCCGATAATAAATGATAACAACTAAAAGGGAATCAACCCGACTTGATTAGAGTTGGATATTCAAGCTAAAAAGGCAAATAGGCAAAACACAGCAGATTCAGACGTCTGAGATCAAGAATTCAGACGTCTGAATCTGGAAAATAAACTATTTTCCAGAACAGAATTCAGACGTCTGAATCCTAGACTTCAGACGTCTGAAATAGGCACTTTTTAGCCTATTTCTTTTCTGGTCCAAAACGAACCAATTCAGACGTCTGAAATTTTGGTTCAGACGTCTGAATTCTGGGAGAAGAAAATTCCCAGTATTCCATTCAGACGTCTGAACCATACGTTCAGACGGCTGAAACTGTTATTCAGGGCATTCCCTGAACCTAGACCAAAAAATGGCCAAACGACATCGATAACGATCGGTCGAGCAACAACGACTAAAGAATTGCACAAGGATAAGTGTTAGGAATTCATACCTAACAATCGAAGATAATTATTGACTTAGATGTGAGATAAAAATCTCACCTTTTCACAAAAACAATGAAGAAGGAGCTTGAAAGCAAAGGGAGAATCAACCACTCTTCAACACAACCCAAATGAGCTTGAATCTATGCTCAAAAAGAAGAACATTCCTAAAGTTAGGTTTAGGATTTCTGAAATTGAAAGGAGAACGGGTTGGAGAAGATGAAGGAGATGCTTACCAATGGGTTCTCTTAGAATTTGGAGCTAGAATCTTGATTTGAAGATGAAACTAGGGTTTGGGAGTTTTAATTTCCCATCTCTCCCACCATTGTTGCTCTAGAACTGAAATGAGGAGGAAGTGAGAGTGAGTGGAGAGGAGAGGTTCAGATTTGGGGGTTAAGTTGGCAAAGGGGCTGAACCCAAAACCAAACCCAAAGTGCAAATGGTCAAATTTTTGACTAGCTCCAAACATATCGAAGCTTACACTCAAAAAGATCGCAAACGACATTTTGGACTCAATGGAGGTGGTCTCGAGTCCCAATTCGACTGTTTGCAAAAAGTAGCTTTTCGGACTAAAATCCGACGAACGATGTTATATTTAAATAAAATATTTAAATATAAAATCGACAAATGTGCGGGTTGTTACACATATTTCCTTTGCATACCTAAACATAAAAAGAATAAAGTATTGTTGTTGTTTAATATGATATTATGCATTGCAACGCATATGGTTACCTTCCAGCATCAGCATCTGCTGCTTTCAAAAATGCAATCAACGCATCAAGCGCCTTTTCCTGCACTGGGGCATTAGAATCCGCAACCGTCTTTCTAAACAATGGACCTATATAATGAGGTAAAACAATAAACTAAGTACTACTGACAATCTGGGCATAATACAATAAACAGCACATTGTATACCATAATTGTTTAAAAAAATAACAAATAACTTCATGGTATGATGATGACTGCATTAAACAAACATGCATTATGCCAAAACCTTGTGATAGTTGGAATCCAACTCAACTAGCTTGCTACATTTACACAATTAAACATTCGCAATTCGCAACCAAACATGAAAATCGAAGATAACTTGCAACTTGTTAGTTGTTGAAACCATTTTAAGGCGACACATAGTAGAACTAACAGAACTGGCGAAGTGCATTGTGTATAAATATCAAATTCAATGGAAAATTATAAAACAACAAAATTTGAAAATATTTTACAAATATTCTCTAAAGCATCGGCAGAGTTACCAACTCCAAAAACACTAGAAAAACATCGTAAAATCCTAAAACTTATTTATTCAAAACAGCATTAAATGATCAATCGGGTATTAAAAACCCAACAAGATCTAAAACTCACCAAAACTCTCTAAGCCTCGGGTCCTTCGGATCTGTAATCGAACCACAAACTGGAGCTGCCATGGTGCCGCTAGAGACTGGAGCCGCCACTTCGCCTAGCCCTAGCTTTGAACCCTTGCTTTGAATCGTGAGGAGATGCGATTCTACGAGGAGATGCGAGAAGCCCTAGATTTGGAGCCGATCGACGACGATGAGGAGATGTGATTCGACGAAATCACGGCTGAGAGGTCTGCGTTTTTTTTTCCCGTATGATCGGTAAATTATTTTATGCCCCAGAGTAATCGGTGCCCTAAGCAGTTGCTGCCCCCGCTTTGGGGAAGGGCCGGGCCTGCCGCGCGACTTTGATTACAGAACTAGGGTTTGGTATGGGGAGGAGGAAGGTAGCGATGAAGAGAAGTGGAAAGAACGTGGAGCTAGGGTTTTTTGGGATTTGGGGTAATCGCCCTATTGTCGGAAGAAATTAGGAAGGAGCGGGAGGAAAAAAAATGGAGGATACGGGGTGTATTGTTTTGAGGGTGTGCTATTGTACATAGAAGACCATGGTTTGCAATGGCCCTAATCCGTTCTAATATAGCAACGGCTCAAAACACTTGCTAAAGAGTTCGCAACGGACCAAAGCCATTGTAATATTGCAACGGCCTAATCCCGTTGCGAATTTGCAGTACTATGGTGTTGCAAAATTGCTTATATGGTGTAGTGCTTGGTCAAATCATTGGGTCTTGTCTCAAATAGTGCTAAAGCAGACGGATATATCTCTCGTACTGATTGAGGATGCTCGTGCTGATTAAAGCCGCCGGTAGTCAGAAGGTCAGATCTTGTCTCAAACTGTGCTAAAGCATACGAACCTACATCTCGTACTGATTGAAGATGCTCATGTTGGTTAAAGCTGCCGGAGGTCAGAAGGTCGGGTCTTGCCTCAAACAGCGCTAAAGCAGACGGACCATCGTCTCGTACTGATTGAAGATGTTCAGTACAGGAAAATTTGCTATTGGTTGCGTTATTTGGCAGCGTTTATTGGTAAGTGCAGCTAATAATACTTTACTCTATATTATAAACGTAAACAAAAATTACCCAATTATCCCGGTTTAGAAAAATTCAAGATTAAAATGCTGCTTCAACTACAAATGTTGGGCGGGTTATGAAAAATTAGGTGGTTACATTTATTCGCCTGGTAAAAGTTATTTCCTTCGCATGCTTTAATTAACCTTTTGATTTCTCTTTAATTTTTTTTCCTTCCTTCCCAACTTTCTCCGCTTTTCAAAAATCTTGTAAAATTACAAAACACGAATTTGTTCCTCTCCTTTTCACAAGCTCCACCTCAGATTTTCAACAAAAATTTTAATTTTCTGCTTTAATTAAGGTTAGTATTAATCTCCATTTCCATCTTTCGAAACAACTATGTCCACCTTAGCATTAATTTCCAGTAACCTCATGTCACTTTCCTTCACCCAACTATTCAACAACTTGAGGTCGATTTGATTAAGAGAGCAATGGAGACGACGAATAGGAGGAGCTTCTAGTATATGGAGATGTTGAACAGGTTTAGGTGCTCAAATTTAATTTACCTTTTGATTCCTTATTTTTGATTCTTTCAGTAAGGGTTTTCTAAATAATGAATGGGTGAGTATGTACGGAGTTGAACTTCATTTTGATGGATTTAGTAATATATCATAGTTATACACAAGTTAGACCAGAGTTAAATCATCTTTGAAAATGGAAGCATCGATTTGAACATAAGGCAAGTTTGCACACTTCATTTTTGGAAGATCTAGTACAAAAAATTTCGTGCTGTCGCAAGTCATTAATATAAGCGTATATGTTTACTCAATGGCCAATGCAATATAGTTTGATGTTTGTACTCAAATGCATGGTTTATATTTGTTATTGGTTGGAGTTACATTTAAGTTTTAACTCGTTCTTTACAAGTCTCTACAAATTTTAGTTCTTCCAGATTAAAATTATGCATATATAACTATCTTAATTAATAGAAGAGTAAGCATTCCGTTCAACAGTAGGGGATAACGACTTTGATGTCGAGCCACGCAGCTCCTGCAATGGCATAATAGGTAGATTAGATGATATTCCATGTAAATTTGCATGCAAATTGGGCTGGGCATTTCATCGAACATCTTGAAAGCATCAAAGTGAGTTTTGCACAGCATAATCTCCAAGCGTTATCTGGTCTTCCATTACAATGATATCATCAACATAGTATGATCTTTGCTAAAAATGTACACATATACAATAATTAGTTCTAGCTAAATTTGATAAGGTATTATCTAACTATCAGTTACTTTTAGCAACTTATATTAAGATGGTTCTTTTCCTTTCAAATTGTTTTATCCTATGAATGCTAATGGGTGACTCGGACAAAAAGTAGATGGAAGTGCAATCTTAAGGATGGTACAATGCATCTCAATAGACATGATGTGCTTTTTAACAGAGTATGCAATGTTAATAGTTTTGTTCTGGAAATATTTTCTTATGTTATCCACTAGCGTTCTTGGGGTTTTTGATTACTCTTTTATTATTTTCCTAGATTTTGATATATTTTTATTCTTTTAAAGTTGATATGTTCTCACCAAAGCTAATTTTCTTGGCCTCTTAATAGTTGTTGGCTTTGTATTACGGGCCAACTATACAAGTTATACATGCAAGTTCATTGTTAGCCAGCAGGATTTTCTAGATAGGCGAGTAAATGTATATACTTCAGACCATTGCTTCATCACCACCATGATATAAATTTCATACCGTTGTAACTATTCTCATGCCAATAGAGTTGTATATAATTTAGTAAATTATACAGTAATAACCATGGATAATTTTAAATAGTGAATGATAGAAGGCTGCTCTAAATGTGTTAATATAAAAGAAAATTTTGAACATCCAGCTATAAATGAAAAATGGTATAGCTTACAACAGTGATGGTAAACAATATTTCTGATGAGCCAGAAATTAGTTTCCTCGAACAAACAATCTCATTTTAGTTAAATGTGTGATTTTGCCCAGTTATCATCTTTTATTTAAACATCAGTCAATCTTCTATTTATACAGGCTTTCATTGCTTTTGGAGGTATTTCTCCTTTACTGCATACTTATTTTTCTCTCCATCTTCCATGTATGACAACCAAAAAAACGATATCACTGTTATTAGATGTCTGATTTCATCTAACGTATATCTTCTTCAATTATTAATATATTCATGTGATTGTTTACACTTCTATTTTCATGTAGGGATCATGTTTCTAATTTATTTTCTACTTTTCTTAGTTTAGATTCTTTATGCGGATGGATTATTTGTGTAAATGGAATCTCAGTTAGTTGTTTGTTTTAGTTTTTTTGTTGAAAATGATATTGCTGCATTATTTACTTTGTTTCATGATAGAGAATGCTGTTTCCTGGAGATTTGACCAGGCAACTGAGTACTCGGCATTGGCTAGTACTCGGCCTACAGGACTACTCGGCGTCAACTAATGCTCGGCGTCAGCAAGCGCTCGACATCAACTGGAACTCGGCAACAAGAGCGCTCGGCATCCCAAGGTACTCGGCGTAGTACTCGGCAACAAGAGCGCTCGGCATCCCAAGGTACTCGGCGTAGTACTCGGCATCCCAAGGTACTCGGCGTACTCGGCAGCAGTAGTACTCGGCATCCCATGGCGCTCGGCGTAGTACTCGACATCCAGTAGAACTCGGCGACAGGAGTACTCGGCGTAGTACTCGACATCCAGTAGAACTCGGCGACAGGAGTACTCGGCGTAGTGCTCGACATCAAGTAGAACTCGGCGATAGTAGTACTCGGCAACCAGAGGCACGTTCGGCCTCGACTGACAACCATTCTGCACTTCCCGCACACCAAACATACCGTTCGGCATAGAAAGGATCATTCGGCATTATGGTGTTCGGCATATCTGGTTCGGCATGCAGCGACCACTATGCTTGGGCTAGAGTGTTCGGCTACCATCAGCCCACTTGGGAAGTCCAGCCCATCTTTGTCTATAAATAGAGGGGCAGGGTCACAGTGAAAGGGATCCTTTTTTGGAGAGAAAACACCAGGGAGACTCTGCCATTTTCAAGACTCATCTTCTCTACTTAACAACTTCACTCAAGCATTTGATTCACGAATTGTATTTGTAATCAACTATAAAGGAAATCAATAAAGTTGAACAAAGTGGACGTAGGCAATTACGCTGAACCACTATAAATTTGGTGTTCTTACTTTCTGCATTTAAATTAGCATTGTCTTCTCTGTTTAATTTACTTTCATCACTTATATCTCTACACAATCTTTCTGAACGAGGTTAGTGACCAATTTTGGTGCTAACACTTTGGTGCTTTCACTGAGAATCGAATTCTCAGACCTCAAGGATCTGCTTTGAAGCTACTGGATTGAATAAATCCCCCAAAGAAGATCCGACTCACTGATAGGACATCCGTTGATTCTACTCAGAGTTCATACCGATAACTCTACGATGGCAGGACCACATACCAGGTCAGCTTCTCATAATGCGGATGCCCGCGAGACAGCTAGCGTGCAACAAGCAGGACCTAGCAATCAACCAGCAATTCCGGGTGAAGGAATTGCCGCCCATGATCAAACTCCAGTTGTCGCCAGAATAGAGTTCAATGACTTGATGAGAGAGCTCAGGGAAAGCAGGAGACAACTAGGAGAGCAGATGCAAGCTAACGCCAACCTGATGGCACAACTCACTCAACAGCAGCAACAGAATGCTGGGGGCAATCCCGCTCCTTATTCCTCATCTGACAGCTCTACTTCCTCTGATGAACCTCCCAGGCGCAGACGCCGCAAGACTGAAGCTGCTGTTCAAACAGCTGGAGACCGTGACCAAGCAAGAGCTGGAAACTTCAGGACAGGAGTACAAATGGAGGCTAGAGGCCCAGACCATCAGAACGCTCCAGAAAAGGCATATGCCGAACGCTCCAGAAAAGGCATATGCCGAACGCTCCAGAAAAGGTATATGCCGAACGCTCCAGAAAAGGCGTAGGCCGAACGCTCCAGAAAAGGCATATGCCGAACGCTCTAGAAAAGGCATATGCCGAACGCTCCAGAAAAGGCATATGCCGAACGCTCCAGAAAAGGTATATGCCGAACGCTCCAGAAAAGGCGTAGGCCGAACGCTCTTCCAGGCCGAACATACCTCTAGGCCGAACGCTCTTCCAGGCCGAACGTACCTCTAGGCCGAACGCTCTTCCAGGCCGAACATACCTCTAGGCCGAACACTCTTCTAGGCCGAGCATACCTCTACACCGAACGCCCTAATGCCGAACGGTATTGTATGTCGAACGACTCGGTTGTGCCGAACAGTGTGGATGCCGAACAGCTTTGGCCGAACCACTTCTGGACGATCCACTTTGACCGAATAGTTTTGGCCGAACCACTCCAGGCCGAACCACTCTGGCCGAACAGTCTTGGCCGAACAACTTTGGCCGAACCACTCTGGCCGAACAGTCTTGGCCGAACAGCCTTGGCCGAACCACTCCAGGCCGATCCACTTTGGCCGAACAGCCTCTACCGACCCTATTTGGCCGAACAACTTTGGCCGAACGTTCTTCCAGGCCGATCCACACCTCTGTCATGCCGAACGGTATGGTATGCCGAATGCTCATCAATGCCGAATGGTATTGTATGCCGAGCACCTCTGGAATTAAGTTACACCGGTCACCTATACAACCCCTATTTCTAAAAAAAAAATATTTTCGGGTACGACCCAAATTTCCAAAAAAGAGGCTAAAAAACTAGCCGCAGCGCAGTGCCTTCGGATAATGAGTTCAAAACTCAACTTAGTAAAGGAACATTCTATCCACTTCCCTGACATCCCATGATCGACCAGGGCATAGAGGATCTAGCGGCAGCTTATGAACGGCATCAAGGGAACAGACAAGCAACCGCTATCCAAACGGTACTCCCAAAGGTTGGAGAACATAGATGATATGACTCTAGCAAACGCCAAGATGACTCCAAGCACCATTCTTCGCTGACCCAGCACCTCGAATTTAATGACCCCAAGCAAATCCAAATACTAACAAGGGTATCATACTGATCGCGTTTGAGGAAAGTCAACCTCCAGATATATTTTGGCAGCTAGTTAGCTAAAGAGCCTCCTACGACTATGGATCGTTTCTTCTACAAAATGAATCAGAACTAAAGTGAGGAGGAGTGGAGCAGACTAAGAAAAATAACAATGAAGGCCCGTTGGCTAAGGATGTAGATCCCAGTAGCCGAAACAAGACTTCAGAATTCAGCTCATATGCTCTTTGAAAGATTCAATTGACAACCTCTACTTGAAGACTCACGACTCAAAGTGGTACTGGAAACCAACCTCGAGAGAGTACACCAAAGTCTAAAGAAAATCAGGGGAATGTTGTATATTCCCAGATGCTCACTAATCCTAACACGAGCGATTACAAACACCTCCGAGGTGTGATCGAAAAGATGACCTGGAAAGGAAAGCTTCAATAGTATGTACAAGTCCAGCAGAATGGCGGGCAGCGAATATCTGATGCCTATTAATAAAGGGTTATGATTATCAATTGGACGGTTGACGGCCAACATCCCTTTGAAAGAAGCCAGGGGCGGAGTCGATTAGCGAGCACACGACGCTGCTTCACATATCAATGAGATTTACCATAATCTTCTTTGAATTATTTCCATTTCCATCTCTATTTCAATTGTTCTATGAACTACGACTAGCTTGAACTAAACTACTTTCAAAACGATGCAGGTGTCCAGGTACTCAGATTTGGTTGCCAACCAATCTACGCAGACCATGATCGGACGTGTGGAGTTACATCTGGACGAGAATAATTCTATTGCTCATCATCAACCATATGCCTTTGATTTGGGGCTATGGATTAAATACAATGTACAACATCACGATTAACGGAGAGCTGAATTCCATCCTGCAAGTGGAATTTATTCAAGTAGAGAGCGGCTGCGATACGACCAACCACTCACTAAGTGAAACTCGAGCTCGGGGGCAAGCCATCACATCAAGGCTAAAAATGGGTTGATACACGATGATCCTTCGCACAACTCCGTACTCCCAGAGTGCGAGACGGAGTATAAACATCTACTTAACTCCGTACTCCCAGAGTGCGAGATGGAGTATAAACATCTACTTAACTCCGTACTCCCAGAGTGTGAGATGGAGTATAAACATTAATCAACCCCGTACTCCCAGAGTGCGAGACGGAGTATAAACATTAATCAACTCCGTACTCCCAGAGTGCGAGACGGAGTATAAACATCTACTTAACTCCGTACTCCCAGAGTGTGAGACGGAGTATAAACATTAATCAACTCCGTACTCCCAGAGTGCGAGACGGAGTATAAACATTAATCAACTCCGTACTCCCAGAGTGCGAGACGGAGTATAAACATCTACTTAACTCCGTACTCCCAGAGTGTGAGATGGAGTATAAACATTAATCAACTCCGTACTCCCAGAGTGCGAGACGGAGTATAAACATCTACTTAACTCCGTACTCCCAGAGTGCGAGACGGAGTATAAACATTAATCAACTCCGTATTTCCAGAGTGCGAGACGGAGTATAAACATACATCAACTCCATACTCATCCCCAAAACTAGGGGCAGAACCAAAGCAAAGCATGCTAGTTGAACATTTGTCTAAAAGAAGATTGCAATGAAACGATTAAGAGACGACTGTCAAGCAATCAACTGAACGGAAATATTCAGCATGAAAGACTGCGGTTTTTTCAAAGCACGTCATGTTTACACAAGACGTCCTTTGGGGGGCAAATGTTATCCCGCCTTTTGGCAAGGCCGTGACACCAAGAACTTGATTAGAAACCAGTGACAGTTCGTCTTGGAGATTGGTTACACAAAGGCTCACTATGGATATCGATGGATTTTGTCCGAGTCTGGATCGAGCCACGATTAACAAGACATAACAATCAAAGCCAGGGAAGCCTATGTTCCAAGTCTCAAGACGATCCGAGTTCGTATGCTCAACTTATGATCGATTCGAACAACCGACCATCCATCCATCAACCTCCACATTTGACTTGGAGACCTAAACTGCTTGGAATGAACATGGCCCGATCATCCACTCCAATTGAGTCATAGAACAAAGTTCGACAAAATACAGATACACCTCATGAAGCTCAGTGACGCCGGGATCCGTCTAAAGTGGACGTGATTTGATCATCTACACATCAAATCCTACCCTGAGCACGAAAGGTTGTTCGAAAGCCCAACTTGAAGTAGCTATGGTAGACTGCGTACTCACTAACCATCGCTGTCAAAATACGGACACGACTGCACCTTGGAACATATGCAACTTACTTTGTCTACTCAACAATCTATTATCCTTATTTTCTAGAAGGAGATACAGAGCAAATTGTAAGAGATTTGGCTATCTAACCCAACATGGATGTGATTCAACCATCTGTCATATACCTCCTTCCTTGACTTGATTGGAAGAGCTATAATCACCAAGCGGACGAGAATCGATCGTCCATTTTTCTAATTTCGTCCCTCATCCTAGGGGGCAGAATCCCATTCCGTGAGCAAACGTGTTTCGATTGTTCATTCGATGACATTAGCCTCGATACAGTAGATGAATACAAATTAAAAAATGGAAATACGACTGCTCTCAACTAAAACCTCCAAGTCCCCAGAGTGCGGACTGGAGTACTCTAAGTCCCCAGAGCGCGGACTAGAGTATAAACGACTAAAACCTCCAAGTCCCCAGAGTGCGGACTGGAGTACTCTAAGTCCCCAGAGCGCGGACTAGAGTATAAACGATTTAAACCTCCAAGTCCCCAGAGTGCGAACTGGAGTACTCTAAGTCCCCAGAGCGCGGACTAGAGTATAAATGATTTAAACCTCCAAGTCCCCAGAGTGCGGACTGGAGTACTCTAAGTCCCCAGAGCGTGGAATAGAGTATAAATGACTTAAACCTCTAAGTCCCCAGAGCGCGGACAAGAGTATAAATGACATAAACCTCCAAGTCCCCAGAGTGCGGACTGGAGTACTCTAAGTCCCCAGAGCGTGGAATAGAGTATAAAGGTTATTTTTGGAGGAGAAACTATGCGTTTTTGGGAACGGGACGAACGAAGCGGACGATTAACTTCTCTTCACCCGAGTTCTATTTGCCGGGCTGCCCGCCTAAACCAGAAGCATAACTTAAACCTCCAAGTCCCCAGAGTGCGGACTGGAGTACTCTAAGTCCCCAGAGCGTGGACTAGAGTATAAATGACTTAAACCTCCAAGTCCCCAGAGTGCGGACTGGAGTACTCTAACTCCCCAGAGTGCGGACTCGAATATAAGCGAATTGGATCTCCAAGTTCCCTGAATATGAACTATGACACAGATGACTTGAATTTGTCAAATCCCTAACATACAGGCTAGAAAGTTTTCTAAGTGCTCGAAGCACAGAATGGAAGTTCAGCGACTCCCGAAGAGTTTCCGAGTTATATGAAGATGGACTGAGAAGTCTATGTTACTCACAACTGCTTGGATTAAAGTCACAATCACAAAGAAAACTGAACAATAAGAGTCTTTTGTAAGACAGAAAAAGAACTAAACCTTATTCAGAAATGAGTTTCTATTACAACCCCTCCAAAGTTCGGAGTCGACATTCTATTTACAAGGACTAGTAAATAGATGAAAATAATTACATGACTTAAACTAACTCTCGTTGAACGAGGATAGTAATCACTTCTTGTGCTTCTTTAACTTCTTTCCAGATGGCTCCTCTCCAGAGCATTTACCCTTGGTACTCTTCTTTGATAGAGGGGTAGCAACTGAAGGAGTACGGGGGCCTTCCATGGGCTTGGATCCGCCAGGAAGGATGACCTTCAACGGTTTGTTCAAAGGATCGTCTAAGTCCACAACTCGGGGCTCTACTATGACCTTGACCGTCTCCCCCTTCTCTATCTCGAGCTGCTCCTTCATGCTCAATTCAGATGTGTGCCCAGAGGCGCCTGTAATTTCTACTTTATAACCCCCGTCGGTAGGAGAGAAGGTCTCAGACTTGTCTTCATCAAGCGCTCCGATCACCTGAGCGTCTGGACCAGGAGCCTCCCCTGCGTAAGTGGCTTCACTTGTTCTCTCCCCCACTTCCTTGGCGACATCGCTCCTTGGAGTGGGCTCGGGGTCAGAACGGCCTGCACAAAATCATGGAAAACAAGCATTAGAATGCAATAGTCCTACATAAAGAATAACGACTTTCGAAATCTTAAAGAGAATCTTAAAGAGAAGGATTATCTACCAGGTCTAGGCAGACTCTCAGCCATCCAAGGGGTCTCACCCTTTGGAATGGGAGACAGAATGCAGACTAAAGTACTCTAAGTCCCTGAGCGCGGACTAGAGTATAAATGACTCAAAAACCTCTACGTCCCCAGAGTGCGGACTACAGTACTCTCAGTCCCCAGAGCATGGACTAGATTATAGACAACTTTAGAAAAATCCCTAAATCCCAGAAGCGGACCAGATTACTCTAAGTTCCCAGAGTGCGAACTAGAGTATAAACGAGTTGACGAAAATCTCTGCGTCTCGAACTGTGGACTAAAGCATAAACCGTTCGACAAATCTCTAAGTCCCTGGAGCGTGGACCGAAGCATGAACACAAATTGGGCGCGAGTCAACCGGGGGGAGAATAACACTAAGTCACCAGAGTGCAGATTGGTGTATGATCATCGATAAATAGACGAGTGGATTCCGACCATTTTCTATTCCGTAAACTTCGGCCTGGAATCGACAGGAGGATTATTAACCCGCTGAGGATGGAGTTTGACCATCCAACTAGTGACCTGGCCAAATCAATGCTGGGGGCAGGGGTACAAAACACTAAAAAGCCGAATACGACAGCTTACTATAGCTCTAGCGTGGCGTTCTTTATAACTTGAGGCAGCGACTACATGGAGGCCTCAATACAGAACCAATCGAAACGGCATCCAAAGCTACGAGCAACATACTATATCATACCTCAGACCAAGGGTCAATGCCGATCCGCACCAAGCACATACGAATGTGACTCGGATGTTTGTTTTTTAAAAAACTATGACCCCCAGAGTATGGAAAGGAGGGAAAACCACGAATACTTGGTCAAAAATTCTCTAGCACCCTCGTTCGATTCGTCAGGAGGAGTATGAAACTGGATGAGCATAACCCGACTGCATTTGTAGCCAACTTTACCCCGAGATCTGATTACAGAGCATGAACCAAAGTGGACGTGGATGACCATCCACTGTCCAAATTACGCCCTGAAACTTACGTGGCATCGAAGTATTCCTCTTGGAATGAAAAACCACGATAAAATCCAAGATAGGCGAGACCTAGTCTCCTATCGACTTACATGATCCCACGATTCAACGGGAAAGAGAGTAAAGCTAAAGTGGGCATGGCTGGCCTTCCTACTTATCGGTATATGCCCTAGACCTAGGGGCACGAGCGAGAAGCAAGATGAATGTGAACCGACTATTCACTAATCACCTCTATGTCTTTGGAGTTTAGGTGAAAACATAAACATAGCTAGGATGATACTCAAACGTCCATGCAGTACATTTATCAACCCGAGACTGGGAGAAGACGCATGGTCATCCAAAAATTGGCTACGATGGCTCAGTATTAAAACTTGTGTATAGTGCTTACAGCTACTCAAGGCAACGACCGAAAGGATGCCTAAAGATAGAATCATTAAATCAATGCCAAAGCTTGTGGGCTACTGACTGTCACTCCAACCCAAAAGGCGAGTGAAGGATCATGAATGCATTGAATAGAAAATGCGTTACTCGAATATACAGGCAAATTCAAACTCATGGCAAGATCCAACTATGCAGTTGCACGCAACTCGAGGCTGGCCCCTACTCGACGTTTCCTTCAACGCGCTTTTAAGCCTGATCTTTGGCCATTTGCTGATAATCTATTAGAGCATTCAGAGCCCTTCGCTATTAGGCTCAATAACCCGTGACAAGACTCTAGGATTCGACTAGAGTAACCATCAACATTGGCCGTCCCAACCATATTTCACATTGAATGTTATGATAGTTACATCTTTACTCAAAGAATCTTGGATGGCACCTGCTAATCTGACGGTCGACATTACAACCAGCCATGGCGACCCTTTCCGGGCGCTGAATATCGGATCACAGCTCAGTGCAATGATGATAAAAGAATTAGTTGGATTTTTCTGAATAAATGATGATATGTTCCCTTGGACCCATTCTGACATGCATATGTGATTTCATTAACTATCGCGAGCCATGCATTGGATATCAACCTGAAGCTACAAAAGCTAGCACAATCTCTATTGATTTCATCATGAAAGCTCCACTCTTACTTTTAGGCTCACCCCATCAACGTCTATGCCTACCAGCCGTTGTGACAGGGCATACAATAACCTGAGACGTCTAAAAGACTACTTAAATAGAATATCGAACTATGCTAATTCGATATCACTTATTTCCCACGAAGGGCTATCCAAGGACGAAAATTAACAGACCTCACACCCAAATTCACTACCTCAGATGACTACTCGAAGAGTAGCAGAGAACCAACCATGAGATGGAAAATGTACACGGATGGAGCATCCAATGATCAGTGTTATGGCTTGATAATGACTCCTGAGGAACGATCAATCTGCTACGTCCTAAAACTCGATTTATCTGTAACAAACAACGATGCTTAGTATGAAGCCTTAACTACCAGCCTAAAACTTGCTAGAGGATTTGAAGTGAAAACTTTACATATCTTTTGTGATTCTTGATTGGTAGTATACAAATTTAAGGAAGTTGATCTTGCTAGGGGGCATTGTCTTGCTCCTTTTCTCGGCCAAGTCCAAGAGCTACTAACCGACTTCACGTATTACATCATTACACACATACTCAGCGAACAAAATGAAAAGGTGTTGTGGTTGACTCCTATCAAAGACTATCTACAATGAGGAATTCTTACTGAACGGAGGAATGGAAAACGACGGATCCTCCTCAAAGCTTCATGCCAAATCATCTAAGAATAATTCGTGTGTCAAAAGGAGTTTATCCATCCCCATGCTTCGGCATATCGCCCGTGATGATATCTTGAGAAAAATCTATGAAGAAGGATGCGGTAATAACATCAGGGGGAAAACCGTGATAAAGAAGATACTCTGCTATAGGTATTACTGGCCAACCATCAACCCAGATGCGGTTGATAATGCTAGACAATGTGACGAGTGCAAGATGTTTGCAAAGAATCCAGGAACCCCACCGATGGAAATTATTCAAATGGCTAGTTCATAGCCGTTTGCCACTTGGGGGCACTAAAAATCATCTTCTTGTTGATCCTAAAGGTGGTGCGAAATACACCATCATAGCAGTTGATTACGTCACCAAATGAGCAGATGAAGAACTCTTAACCACGACCAAGATGAAGAAAATAATCAAATTTTTTATCCGTAACGTCACCTGTCCTTATGACCTTCCATGATCCATTATAACTTGAAATGGACAGGTTGAAGCTGTGAACAAAATCATAGAGTCTGTACTGAAGAGAGGTTTGGAAAACTCCTCAAGTGGCTGATTGCAACCCTTATTTCACAAGAAAATACAAACAAGGAATCGCGATTGAATTGCAATTAAACTAGATGGAGTTGGCGACGACTTATGAGCATATAAAATGCATCCGAGAGCCAATGGTAAGAACATGTACCCGAACGTGCATGTGTACATCCGAAAAAGTTCGACTTCTTGAAACCAACAGAAATTGAATTCTCACTAAGGGTTATTAAGAGAAGACTAGATCAGATAGCCAAAGCCTATTAGCTCTGCAGAATCAGACACGGATGACCACTGATATTCTCAAGAAGGCATCTCCATTAGAATTTAGTCAAGGATTTGAAACGAGACATGGAGGATACATAGTTCAAAGCGTATCACGATTCAGCTACGTAATACACTTTGGGGGGCAAGTGTTTCCTGGAGATTTGACCAGGCAACTGAGTACTCGGCATTGGCTAGTACTCGGCCTACAGGACTACTCGGCGTCAACTAATGCTCGGCGTCAGCAAGCGCTCGACATCAACTGGAACTCGGCAACAAGAGCGCTCGGCATCCCAAGGTACTCGGCGTAGTACTCGGCAACAAGAGCGCTCGGCATCCCAAGGTACTCGGCGTAGTACTCGGCATCCCAAGGTACTCGGCGTACTCGGCAGCAGTAGTACTCGGCATCCCATGGCGCTCGGCGTAGTACTCGACATCCAGTAGAACTCGGCGACAGGAGTACTCGGCGTAGTACTCGACATCCAGTAGAACTCGGCGACAGGAGTACTCGGCGTAGTGCTCGACATCAAGTAGAACTCGGCGATAGTAGTACTCGGCAACCAGAGGCACGTTCGGCCTCGACTGACAACCATTCTGCACTTCCCGCACACCAAACATACCGTTCGGCATAGAAAGGATCGTTCGGCATTATGGTGTTCGGCATATCTAGTTCGGCATGCAGCGACCACTATGCTTGGGCTAGAGTGTTCGGCTACCATCAGCCCACTTGGGAAGTCCAGCCCATCTTTGTCTATAAATAGAGGGGCAGGGTCACAGTGAAAGGGATCCTTTTTTGGAGAGAAAACACCAGGGAGACTCTGCCATTTTCAAGACTCATCTTCTCTACTTAACAACTTCACTCAAGCATTTGATTCACGAATTGTATTTGTAATCAACTATAAAGGAAATCAATAAAGTTGAACAAAGTGGACGTAGGCAATTACGCTGAACCACTATAAATTTGGTGTTCTTACTTTCTGCATTTAAATTAGCATTGTCTTCTCTGTTTAATTTACTTTCATCACTTATATCTCTACACAATCTTTCTGAACGAGGTTAGTGACCAATTTTGGTGCTAACAAATGCTAAATATTGTTATTGACCAAAAATACCGAAGTTGAAAATGTAGTTGTGGAGGCTCCAAGAGGCCAACTTGAATAAAAGGTGGCTAAGCAGTAAAGAGATGTTTAAAGGTTTTCTGAAAACTGGCTACAATTGTTATCTTGGCACAATCTTTGGAGCACTAATTAACAACCACGGTGGCTTACATCAGATAAAGTGAAGACTGTGTAGTAGCATACAACAACAAAGAAATATACAAGTTACAACCATGGTAAGAACGTCCCTAGTAGTTAATTTGGGTAAGTAAACCTAGATAGCTATGGCAGTTACTTTGGGTGTATGTTTTTGTTCTACTTTTTCTTTGCTGGAAACATTTGATTAATATACAACGAGTGGGCTGTTGTCTCCTGTATATTTTGATTCCTCTTAAGTCTAATGTGAAAATACAAGTCTTTACTTATGTGCATACTTAAGAAACATCCATTGATCACCTAATGACTAATGTATAACAACTTATGATCCATTTCATTCATTTGAATAGGAAAGAAAACAAAACTTAATCTAGTCAGAATATATTAGATATGGATCAACTTATAATGGAAGAATGTCTGAAAACATTTATTTGGGTGGCTGAAAGTTGTTGACGATTTCACTGTTAAACTAACCTTTGAAAAAAAATACTAAATAAATTTTGTAATTCAAATCAGCCTATTTGGTAGACATTTTCGGCACTTTCATTGTAAGAAACCAAGAATGATTGATGTTAGTTAAATGTGTTTATTTGGGATGGTAGCCCTGTTGTCTACCTTATTTACCCTCTTCACCCTCTGTTGTTGTAAGATCCCGAAAACTCGGCCTTCGAAAAACGGCACTCATACTTTACTAGTACTCAAATGTCGTAGATTCAAACGTCGAATCTGGCTTCCCGGAGCTTATAACACAGTAAGTATAACAACACAGCGGAATAAAGAAATCAATGATATCATATATAACTCCAATGAATACAATATCCAGAATGATATACAACAATGATATCAATAATACACAGCAATATCAGAGATATGATACAATGCTACAGCGGAAATAACAATAATGGAAGAGATCACTCTAAATGATCTACAAAAGAGAATGACTCCAACAACTCCAACATCAGCTCGAACCACCATCACATTGCACCAAGATAAGCAACGTCAGTCCTGATCTCCGATGAACTGAACTAGCTCCAACTATTCTACTAAACCTGAATATTTGAGAAACCCAACTCTAGATTGCCCGTGTGGAAAATTGTGGGCACCGAGAGTTTAGGAAGGGAACAATAAACTCCAGGTCAGTCATGGGACTGGTATGAGCAAACAAAACAGTTTATCTTTAAAACAAACAATAAAAGAATTTTTAAACATTGAAACCCGCAATGCTTTTTGGAAAATGAAACTACCATAAGGCCTCCCGCCACACACATAATGCAAACGCAGAAATGGAGGAGATTTCTCCTTATGATAGTCAAACATGCTTACTGTGCAAAAGAACTCTTTTGATATTATTACTAGTGCATAGTGTAGAAAGCCATTTCGAAAGTATGATATTAATCTTAGCCAGCATAGGCATTCCGCACTTATGCCTACTATAGCTACTATGTTCAATAGCAGGTTACCGCCACATTCCATAGCAGGTTATACAACTAAAACCGTACAGGGCTCGTATTGTTTCTTTGGATTTTCCAACAAATGGTCAGGCTAAGGAACTTCCTATGCCACGTAGGAACGCCTCTGGAGGGACGCCCCGAGAGACAACCTGCTCTCTGCCAACACAAGGCCGGTTACCCCTTTCCCGGGTAGTAAACCTGAGATATGCCACCCCCAGTCCTTTGGGACCTTTATCCGAGGCCTCGGTCACACAACAACAATCACATGGAGTAAATGAGATTGGAGCAACCACATAGGTAAATATCAGGGCTCCATACCATAATATCACCTTTTTCAGAAGGAATGGTCATACCCTAGGGGAGCTACCCCTGAAACCTTGCCGCATCTTTCCTATTTCGACCATTACCGGTCTGTGAGGCTCGATGAGGTCTCATCCACAAAGCCACGCTTTTTCACTAAGCCATGCTTTGATCACAAATGATCAGCAAACAACAACACTCAGCATGCCACACTACCAAATTGGGAGTATATCACTGATAACTTCAACTACATAACCTTTGAGCTCGTACGTCTCAGAGAAGGATGTTAAGCTAAGAGAATAAATTCTCCTCCACCAACAGAAATGTATTTGAAAGAAATCAGCTTTATATCTCAAAGTGTAGTGTCAGACATACAACCATACAAGTCTGTTCCGGGTTCGAACAGAACCGAAGGCACTTCCGAAGAAGCCCTTGCAATCCGAGTATTCACAATCCCGATCGAACTTCCCCTCACTTAGGAAATCTCTATACTGGAGCAACTCAGTGCAGAGACTATCGATAGGTTATCCTATCGTTTTCGCAAATACCCGGTCTTCACCACCGGTCTTCAAATGCAATCCATATACGACATATCACTTATTCGGAATGGGTTATATGACACAAAGGTCCTCTCCCGGCTAAACCGAATAGTGAGCTCAATATTTTAAACTATATGGATAATGGGATTTTAATTAAGTCACAACTTATTATCCAAAACTTCTCTTTCAAATGGTTTAAACACATTACCATTTCTAATCTTTTACAAAAAGATTCATCTCACAAAGTTCATCCAGTTTCACAAAGATTTATTCATAGATTTTCCAAATCAATTTCCATTTCAATTGGATTAACTCATTAAATCTTTTAAAACAAAGATTTAATTGATAGCTTTCAAAACAATTCCATTTCAATTCTTTTATATATAAAAGATACACCATTGATTCAAATTGGAAATTCATTTCTTATATGAAAGCTTTTATCATTTGAAAACAAATAGTTTTCATTTCGGAAAATCCGTTCTCATTTATACGAGTTAAAGTCTTTGGGTTAAATTCAAATTCTCAAAATCATACTTTTAAAATGGTTTAAATTCATATAAACACATTTATAACATCTATAACCATAATTTCCAAACATGGAATTCAATTCCAAATTAAATTATTTAAATTGAAAACTTTACCAAGTTATTCAAAATAACTTTGATCTTAAAAACTCCTTTTCAAAAGCTTCAACATTTAACCCAAATCCATTTCTAAAATCAATTGAAATTAAAATTTCAATTTCAAAATACATTAAATTTAAATCATCTGTGACTTAACCAATTTCCTCGTGAAATCCATATTTGTGTGTGTATGGTGTAGTCCATGGGTTTTACACAGTAGTGCAACATCAATGAATCATCACAGATCAAAATACAGAAATATAGTTGATAAGCGGTATAAACTATAACGCTTATCTTTCATTCACAGATATATAAATCACGGATAATAATTTACATTCATCCCAGATAAATAAACTATAATACAGATCACAACACAAATCAGGATATATCACAGAGCATTACAAATCAGGGGTATCGACAATTCAACATTCAACAGAATCCAAACATTTACAAAGTAAAATTTATTAATCAATTGATTAATTTTTATCAAATGTATTACTTATGAATAATCATTAATCCTGGTTAATTATCATGAGTTAATTACAAATTATTTGAAATAATTTCCCTTTCATCATTTATTAGTTAACCTTTAATTATTAACTAATTAATCTTAATTAATGAATCAATTAACTTTTAATTATTAAATAAATCTTAATTAATCACATTCATTAATTAATCCTTTAATTATTAACAAATAATTATACTCAAGTTACTAATCATCATTCAGTAAATTACATCCAATAATCATTTATTAATTACTTCTCTAAGTAATTTTACTTTTCCAATTTTTTAAATGATTGTTCTAGATTAATTAACTCAAGTAATTAACATAAACTAATCCGGTTAACTCACTTATTTACAATGAATAATTAATTCGTTAATTACTTCCATTAAGTAATTATACTCAAACAATTCCATAAATGATAAATGATTGTTATTAAATTAATTATTCTAATTTTATTGTTAAATTAATCACATTGATTATTTATTTAATTAATCTTAGTTAATGATCTTTATTCACTATTAAATTCCTGTAATCACTTTTCTAAAGAAATTTACTTACAAAATCATTATTGATTATAAATTTATTCACCATTAAAAACTTATTCAATGAATTATAAATCATTAATCTTCATTAATTAAAGTAAACTCATTCATATTTATGATTTGATTTTTATTTACAATATATTTGAAAACATTTATTTCAAATTCCTTCTAAATTCAAATTCATTTTTAAACCCACCTAATTGCTTAAAACTTTAAGTTATTAAACAATTTAAATTTATAACCTTAATTAGTTTAAACTTAAGTCAAAACTTTTAAAAACATGGATTTAAAATTGTTTAAAAATTTGGATTTTGTTTTTAAAGTAAAAACTGTTTTGTATGTCAACCCCTGAGACCACTTCAAGTCACACCTGAACAAATGTGCTGCTTTCTTCGAGTCGTTTGCAAAACCCACCTGTGTGCCCTATTTTCTTTAAACTTAAATTTGTTTTAAGTATAAACCCGTGCAACCCAAAAAATTACTTCGAGCCTATACCCGAGCTCGAACCCTTACTTCTCGAAGGCTACTTCGAGTCATCCACCTTTCTTCGCAATCCACTTCTTACTAACACAACCCAAAGCCTGTGCACGTGTACGCCGGAACTAGCCACCTCCGACCAACCTTACCACCTTCAACACATCAACGACGACCCCACTGATCAACTCGAGTACCCAGAACCCAGGTAAATCGCCAGAATCAAAATCGAGACATCGAGCACATCAGGTACCCAAAACTTGATCGCCAAAAAAAAACATCACGTAACGCCACCTCAGGCCATCATCAACCACGCCACTTCGACCAGAGTTGCCCCGACGACCACGAACCAATTTACACTGGTTCGATCACCTCTAGTACTTCCTTGATGACGCATGAATTCGAACAATATCGTCGAACAAACCTGAAGCTTAAACCCTACTACATCGCCAAACGTTCGCCACGGTGAATTATAAATTCTCCGGTTATTTTTCTGATGACCATCGATGCCCGAACCACCTTCACCATTAATTACGATCCATAATTCATCGTTGATTACCATAGATTGACGAAAATGCAAATGTCGATCATCTCAAGATTTCTCATGATTTACTAATCGAAAAATCTTGAAATGATTCTCTAAAATCATCATTTTCAAATTCGAACTTGATTATGAAATCAAATTATAAAATCAAAACGCTTGATTTTTCTATTTTTCAAAAGTTTCACTGCTCTTCCTTCTTCCCAGTTTAAATACTTGATAATTATACTTTTAAACATTTTTAAAACAAATATCTTGTTTAATTCAAACATTTTTCATTTATTCATCTAAGTTCATAAGTGAATGATTTAAGAGATTTTGATTTTTACTTTTATTTCTAGCCTGTGAGTACAAGAACAGGTACATATACATGTATCTACATATTTAAGTTTACAGATATACATATATATATATATACATAGACATACAGGCATACATCTATACAAATATTTCACAACATACTTCATGTATCAAACAGATTTAAGCTTTTGATGGATAGTTTACTCACAGTGATTAAAAGAAAGAATAGAGCCTTCCTTTATGTTGAAGCAGCCTTGTGAAAATGCAAACTGAAATCTTCAATTTGATCTCTGGAATTTGTATTGATATATTGTTGTTTTAATTGAAGTTTGTTTAAGTTTAAATGATGTTATTTACTTTTACTTCTGATCTTTTCTCAGTTGTGATGAACGAAAAGAAATAAAAAGTTGATATATAAGATGAAGCTTACAGGTGATATAAATTTGGTTTGTACAAAAGAGATCAGGGATATTTTCTTGTTTTGGAGGATGATGAGATTTATCTTGTGTACTAAAGATGATGGCATTAATTAGTTGTACCACATTCATATATATTTTTTCTTTCGGCTGATACAATGCTACATTAATTGCCTTGTACCACTTACCTTATTTTATTTGCTTTGTTTTTAAGTTATACATTGCATTAGAGAAAAGTCTGGTGGCTTCTAACTTTGTAAGCCTACATATATTTCCTATATATGTATTTCTTTTATTATGCAGGTCATCATTTCTTGCAACCTGAATGTATTTTCTTTTGTTTCCTTTTTAACTTGTCTTTATGTTTGCATACATATTTTTTTTCTTATTTGAATGTGTATTTCTTTTGTTTTGTTTTATCACTTTCTAATATAAGTGAGATTATATTTTGTTTTAATTTTCTTTTATAATTTAAAATGAATTTCTATATTTAATATATTGTTAAATTTAACTAATTTGTTTACTATATCTATTTTCTATAATTTATCTTATGTATTTTTTATATTATTTCTATCTTAATCATTTATTTATAAATTTAATACTAATTATTTTTATATTCATTTTGTAATATAGGTGAATTTCTAGATTTTAATTTGTTATTAGATTTTTATCCAATGTATTTACTTTATACTTTATATCTTATATCATTTCATTTTTAAACCATTTATTTATGATTTAAAATCAAATCAAATATATATATATATATATATTATTTCAAATTTACTCATATATGCCTAAATACATATATATGTATATACATTCACATATATATACCATATTTAAATTTAAACGATTTAACATATATTCTATTGATAATTTGGGGAAACTCAAATCAGTTTATTAGTTAATTCCACAATTCTTATTCAAAAATTAATTTAATGATCAATTTAAATTTAGTAAAAATCCGGAATCGTTACAACCATCCCCCTTAAAAGAATTTCGTCCTCGAAATTTACCAAGGAAATACATAGATAGATGAAAAATATTTCATCAAATCAAATTGAATATCTATTCTGCATTTGGCTTACCAAATCAGAATATCAATAACAGATACAAGAACGAGTCTTTATAATTTTTTCACAGGATACTTGGGTTATCCAGATCTACGAAATATGCAGTGGCATCGGTTAGTTCGAAAGGACAACTAACCATTCGTAGAACATATCCGGACCCAAAGAATAGACAGATATATGGATACAATTTCAAATCATTTAGTTTAGAACTAAATTATACCTATCAATCATAGAAAACAAAGCAACCAATACATCCAAACAACAATTTTGGTCCATCCGGAGTTTATGTCCCATATTAATATATCGAATCTTCTTCTTGGATCTACTAGGAACCATCGAAGAATTGAGAAGAGAGATGCTGAACAAAAGAGATTGATAAAGAAAAGATTGCTTCCTTGTTGTTACAGGGTATTGACCATTTCATAGTCGTATTCCCCTGTCCCCTATCTCATCCTCTTCTTGCACTCATACTTACTATTAGTGGATAGTTAGAGAATTTACTGAGGCGTACAGACGGATATCTTAGAGATTACTCATTCTAGGGTATACTTCACCCTATCTCTAATGAGCTACTTAATGTGTTATACTCCTGAGCTAAAGATTTAACCCTCAGCTCAGATACCACTTATAAGGGCCCATACGAGGCAGTGACGACCGGTAGGCTTTGCAACCATCCCAGACCCACCGTGGCATACAATGGTACCTCGCATTTACTTTTACGGCCAGCCTCTCGACTGCAACCAACCCCTCCCACTCAGGGACATGTAGGGGTAAGAGTCTCCTGTTCGCCACCAAACCGCAAAGCGAGAACCCCCTATCATGCTGTAATATAGCAAATGCGATCCATATATGTTAATGTAAAAATCGACGCTAACACCCTGGTGTGAGTATTAGTAAAGTAAAGCACCACCCGTTGGTACGGGAACAGAATATAAGCAAAGAGATCATAGAAAAGCAGTAAAAAGACAACAGTTTTATAGTGGTTCGGCTTAAGATTTAGCCTACGTCCACTTTAATCTCCTTTATTGATGATTAGGTTACAATTCTTTACAATGCACTTTGATTACAACACATTTTAGACGAATAGCTAGAACTTTGATGTAAGAGAGCTCTTCGAGTCCATGTTGGATGTGTTAGATCTCCTCTTGAAGTTCGTTGAAGCGTCCTTGGTGTTTGAATTGTCGGATAAATTGAGAAAACAGCAGAGTATAGGCCTTCCAAAAATGATCCAAAAGTCCCCTCCCATTTGGAGCTGGTGCTGTATTTATAGAGAAAAATCTGGGCAGGTGATAAGTCGTGAACGACCTAAGATAGGTCGTAGGTCGCGAGCGACCTAAGTTAGGTCGTGGGTCCCAGCGACTTAGAAGACATGGCTTTATGGCTTGATAGGGTCGCACTTGATCTGTCTGAACGGGGTAGTAAGTTGTAGGTCGTGAGCGACCTAGGGAGTAGTTGGCGACTTAACCGTGTTGAGATATCTGGTGGAGCGACTTAAGTTGGTTCGACCTATAACTTAGGTCGTTTAGTTGTTAAGTCGCTGGGTCTCTAGGTCGTTGAACCATTCCATCCTTAGGTCGCTAGCAGTGTTCAACCCCTTAGGTCGCTAGCTCATTCTGGCTTGTGTTAGCTCGTTGTAGAACTTCTTCTCCACTAGGTCGCTTGCGTGTTAAACCGTTAAGTCGCTTGGATTGTTATGTTGTTAGGTCGTGAGGTCTTTAGGTCGCTGGGTCAATTCACACTTTAGGTCGCTAGGTCGTTTCCATTATTAGTTTGTTATGTCGCTTGACCTTATAACTCATTAGGTCGCTGAGTCGTCAAAAGAGGGGTTAACACTTGACCCTCGAAGTATACGCCTAGGGACTAGGTCGTGTGCTTCGATACTTGTTAACTCGCTCCTTACTGAGTCGCTAGGTCGTGAGCGACCTAATGGTGGAGTTAAGTCGTACGCACCGTTTCAGGTTGTACCGTCCTTGCATATAAGTTGTTCATCTCCTTCCTCCTTCTCCTCACTTGTTCCTTTATTCGAAACCACCATTGATGAATTCTTGAGCTTTCGAAGGCAAATTTCATCCAACTAGTCACCGATCATCTTCATCATCACATCGTGTAAGTGGATCTGCTCATTATCTGATCCTTGATCACCATCAAATCGCGAATTCCCCCATTTGTCGTCCCTAACCCAATTGCATATGCTGCGTTTCACCAAGAGTCACACTACGATTGATTTTTGATCGTCATTGGTTGCGCTACTACTATAATTCTTGTAAACATAGCAATGCATCGGGTTCATAATGGATTTGAGGCGATTTGATTCGGTTTTTTAGGTGATTTTGGTAATGTGGAGAAATGGCGATGGGTTATCGGGTTAAGGAGAGTCGGATAATTCCTGGCTTAGGATCTTTGAACGACCTATGGCTTAAGAGTTTGGATGCGAATTGCACGACCTAATCGGCTTAACGGCTTAACTGTTTTGCGACTTAACCGGTCGAAATATCACATGAATTCTAAACAGAACGACCTAAGGAAGTCTGACCTATGTTAGGTCACTGGGGCATAATCTGGACGACCTAACTGTCCTGAGTTAACTTAACCCATTCCTGCGACTTATACCACTTTACGACTTAAGCTCTATGTGACTTAATTTTTTAGGTCGCGCGTGCATTCAGGCGACCTAGGACTTAACCAGATTTGCACTGCCTTGCCTCGAATTCTTTGACTTGAACAATGCGACTTAAGAAAGTTTGCCTGAACTTGTTTGAACTGTTTGAACTTTTTTGCACTTCCTTACAGATTATACTAATTTTTAATCTAACAACCTGTCAAACACAACATTTGCAGAAAACTAGGGCGAATATACTGCCATTGACTACCCACATCGAATGACAGATTAGTCGATAAAGAATAATCAACTTAAATGAACTATGTGAATGAAACGCTGTGAATTAACAAGTTCAAGTGTAGTATTAAAGCAAAGCTAAAATAATCAACTAAAGCTGATTTGTTTGCATCAACACTGTACTTGGACTTAAAATAACAAGCCCTGAAACTCTATAATTGACAAATGTCAACTAATTTGATTCCAGTTATATTTGCTTGTCATTTTACTAGTTTTGCACATCACTTCACACTTTTTAAGAAACGTGCACCTTCATATTTGAATATCCAGTTCCTTGTGTAGAATGACTTCTCAACAAGAAGAATTAGGGCCAGCTGGAGAGGTTTTTTCAATTGCTAACCCGTTGAATGATCCTCCGGAAAGAGCTTCGACCACTTTGAACCACAGAGTTTTCAATCAGTTGTGCATTCAGTTTGGCATTGCTGAAGTAGACGCTCGACTTCCCGGGATAAATGATACTGCTGATAGGCCACCTCACGGCTTCATTGTAGTTAACCGAAAAATGTGCTTGAATGGAGCCATTCCTCCTTTCAATGACTTTCTTCGAACGCTCCTTCTTCGATTAACCATCTCTCCTTTCCAACTACACTCAATGGCTACGCCATCTTGATGGGGTTATGTGTGCTATTCAGGAGGACACTTGACCGTCTTCCGAGCTTCGAAGAAATCATCTACTTGTGCACATTTGCAAAGAATAAAGATCATCCCACTATTATACTTGTGAGGGGCGCACGGAACCGGAAACTGATTCTAGACTTGCCCGAGAGTGCACACGGATTTTTAAGCCAATTTTTCTTCGTTCGCTGCCCCCCGGAGTTCAATGCCGTCTGGAGAATCGGAAGTAAGATTTCACATCTCTACTCACTTCACTTTTCTGAATTTCTTGGAACTTGAATTGCCAAGTATTTAACTTCAATCTTTACTTTTGCAGCACTTCCTCCTCCGCTTAGGGATCCCAGTCACAAGCCAACCTTTGAAACATTAAGTGCCGTGGCGGCTGAAGAGAGAAGCATCAAGTTTTTGCTGAAAGATGAATTTCTTCACCAATTTGGGCTTTTACATTCCTCTCGATCTACTCAGATTCATGAAGTTTCTAGTTCTGAGACTGAAACATCAGCTGCCTAGGTTTCTACCGAAGAAGTCGCATCGAAGGAAACTGCTGCAGGAGATTCGTTGGTGAAGTGTTTTATCCCAGCTGATATTGCGGGATCATCCGACAAGCTTACACTTTATCCCAGCTGATTTTGAGGGATTGAGCAATCTGATGATTACTTCACAGGAGCTCTTCAAAGACGACACTTCCACAACTAAAGTTACATCTCCAACAGTTGAGGTGACATCTGCCATGCAGCAAATTTCGTCAGCCCAAAAGTTGACTCCTGCTTCAAAATCTGTCATCACTCCCCAACCAAAGAGTGTTTTGTATTTTGACGCGCGTAGCTGGCACATCACACACACTTAGGATTTTTGGCGATTATATGCACTTGGCTTCTTTACTCTGAAAATTTTTAAGACTGGTCTTTTTCACTTTCAGATTCTCCGATGGGGCGAAGTGGCTCATACTATGACGATTTCCAGCACTATGGAAGGCGTGGCACTTATGACACCAGGCGCTATCTCCCTGCCTTTAGAGAAACCGACGAAGAAAGAGCTGCTAGGAAGGCTCAAGAAAGGAGGGCCTACGAGGAGCGATATGAAAGAAGAGATGAACGTCATGATTCTTCTCAAAGAGGCGATGATTCCCATAAAAGGAAATCACATGATGATAGAGGGAAGAGTCACATTGTTGAAGATCCGAGCAAGTAGGCGAAGCTTAGTGAAAGGGACGCCTCTGCAATTTCTGAAAAAACCGCTGCTCATATCCCTCTTGACATCTCCTCCGGTTATCCTGCTCTCGAGAAAACTAATATTCAATCAATCATTAGCAAGCCTCAGTACCGAGTTGAACAAGGTCCAGCTACTCTTCAAAGTCGGTTTCCGCACTGGTGCTTGAGGGGAGTGCGCTTTGACTTGGATTTGGTTCCCATTGATAAGCAGGCTATGCTAAGGAACCTTGACGCTGTTAAGCTTGACATCGAGAGAATGTCTGGATGGCAAAAGCTGGTTGACGAGCTTCAAAGGGTTAATCGTGAAAATCTCTAAGCCATGTTAACCATGGAAAATGATCATTCTGAATGAAAGAAAGCTCTTAAGCAGCACGATACAGAGATGAAAAACATTGCCGCTCATAATGAGGAGCTCGAGGCTAAAGTCAAGAAACTTGAAGATGACCTTGCCGCCTCTTCCACCTCTTTTACTCAAAAGGAAGAGGTGCTTCAAAAGCAGGTTCGGGATGCTCATGCTAGTCAACGAGACGCAGAGGCCAGATATGAGGCACAGGAGAAAATTGTAGAGAGTTACCGCACTGACGTTGCTCAGTTGCGAGAAAAAACTAGCTCCCAGGACATGGAAATTGAAATGTTAAAAGCTCGACTTTTTAAAGTTGAAAAAGAGCGTGATGAGGTAGTTGCCGGCAAAGTTGCACCCGAAGAATCTAATGAGGCAACTAAAGCCAATATCAGCTCTACTTTATTCGAGTTTTACTTGCACAGCGTCCTGGGGCGTGTTAGTCTCTCATTTTTGGGCACTAAGTATGAGATTACTTTGGCCGAAGTGTGGGAAGCCGTACTTGATATGCTTGGAGGTGCTGGTTATGCAGAGGCAGATCTTGAGGCGCACTATCTGGACGATGAGGCACGTACTGCCCTTGCCACGGGAAAAGAGCTGCTTGCCAAGGAGCGAGCCGAAGTAGCAGGAGGAGAGCGTTTGGAGAAAGCGCCTTTAACCGACCCCTCTCGTCCTCCGGCTTCGGTCGACCCTGATAAGATTGGCTCTAGTTCTTATTCTCCACCTCCTGCAAAAGCCGAAGTTAAAACCGCAATTACTGAGCTTCCCACTGTTTAAGTCGAGGAGAAGGCCCAGGACGACATTGAAGCCGAAAACTTTGAAATTGATGTGATTAAGCCGACTTCTCCAGGTAACTCCAAGTCTGATCTAGCTCAAGTAGACTGCTCGTTCGATTCAACTAAGCTCGATGAACTTCTTTCTTATTACTTAAGTCCCGACGAGCCAATATCTTCTCTTTTTACGGAGAATACTGATTTTAATTTTTCTTCTTCTGTAGCGAAAACAATAAGTGCTACACAAACTTCTCCTCTTCCAACTGTTCCTCCTCTATCCCTTCAAATCACTCCTACTTCTCAGCCAGGGTCGTAGGAAGAACAAATAGAAGCCCTTCAAGGCTTGGACGATCCACCCGCTTCGCAAGAGCAGAAGGCTGAGGAACTTGGAGGAGGCGAAAAGACTCCGGAGCAACCTTATGATGATGACACAAAGCTTTTTGCATTGATTACTCCAGGAAGTGAGTCTTCTTCAAAGAAGAAAGGGAAACGCGCAGCTTCAAAGAAGAAGAAGAAAAGCGCTTTTTCTGGTGAAGAGAAAGTGGAAGCAGATCCGGCTACACCTCCTTCTCCTTCCTCCTAGACCCGTCCACACCGGCTTCAGAAATTAATCATCAAGCCGGGCAAGAGCTTTAAAGGTGGTGGGAAGAAGGAGTAATGAGCTGACTTCACGCTTATTGTTTTGCTTTTTTGCTTTTTGCATGTATTGACCGGAGATTGTGCGGGTACCGGCCCCCGCTGCACATGTACAAAAATTTTATAGTATGGAATATAATGACTCTTTTTACTACTTGTACAAACTTTTGTCTGTATTTGAGAATGCATTTATTCCTTGTTTCTACACAAGTTTCTTTGTATGATATTGCAGTGAGTTAGTGGTATGTTACTTAAGCGTTGCTTTTATTAATTTAGCTATATTACCCCCATACCACGGCTCATTGAAATATTCTAAAAAGACTTGTACTCTTATTTTAGAGAATAATTCTTCCGTTTTGAGGAAATATTATTCTGCTTTTAATAGAGTATGCCTTGTATTAGAGAAGTTTTTCTTTCTCTCTCTTTTTTTTAAAGAAACACTTCAACTTCCGGGGATGATCACTTTTATTTGTTGAAAAGTGGATTCCCCTATGCAGTAAAGCAGGCTTCTAAAGAATGCTTCAATCTATTTGCCAGAAAATTATATTTCATCATTGAATGGGCCCACGGGACAGACGTCAGCTGTTTGATTGGATATTTGTTTGTACAAATAATCATAAGTATTCAGCTGCGGCCTGGAACCTTCTTTTTTGAGAAGGTTCCCCTTTAGTGGTTCCATCAACGAAGTTTTTGGATGTGCCTTGTTAAAGGGCTTCACTTGTTTAGTGCTTCCGAGGAAGGCTTTGTGCCTCCGAAGAGGGCTTCTTAATTTGTGCCTCGGGAGAGGGCTTGTTTGATATGCCTTTGGGAAGGGCTTTCTTTTTTGATTTCTGCCTCCGGAGAGGGCTTTGTGCCTTTGAAGAGGGCTTGTGCCTCCGAAAAGGGCTTGTGCCTCCGAAGAGGGCTTGTTCGGTTTTTGCCTGAAAGTTACTTTCTCACAGTTGAATGGTCCCACGGAGCGGACGCAAGCTACCCGACCGGATGTTCATTTGCACAAATGATCACAATCAAGTAACAAGGGCCTGGAACCTTCTATCTTGGGAAGGTGCTCCCTTGGGTGGTCCCACCAACATTCTTGGGCGAGAGAAGCATTTCGATTTGGGCATGTCTCGTTGGAGGGCTTTGTGCCTCCGAAGAGGGCTTGTGCCTCCGAAGAGGGCTTTTGCCTCCAAAGCAGTTTTATTGCCTACGAAGAGGTCTTTTGTTTGGTTTGCTAGGAGGTTTGCATCTCATAGTTAAGTAGGTCCACGGGGCAGACGCAAGCTACCCGACTGGATGTTCGTTTGCACAAACGATCGCAATCAAGTAATCAAGGGCCTGTAACCTTCTATCTTGGGAAGGTGCCCCCTTGGGTAGTCCCACCAACATTCTTGGGTGAGAGACAAGACTCCATTTGGGCTGTTTTTGTCTGCTTATCCGTGTCTTTGCATCAACTGTCGCCGAGCGATTCTTCGTTATCATTCTCAAGCTTATATTCTTTTCTTTGATAAGCTGTTTCATTTTTCCAGAAAAGTGTATTTTGTGGTCGGGTGAATCCACGGGCAGACGCAAGCCACTTAACCGGATGTCTGTTTTTACAAACGATCACAGTCAGTTAGCAAGGGCCTGGTGCCTTCCTTTTGGGAAGGTACCCCTTTGGTGGAATCACCAACCGTTTGTAAGAATTGAGTCTGGAATTTTTGTGGCTTGACATTTGTTTGTTGAGTGATTTATGGGAATCACTTGGATTTGTGTTGTGTTGAATAGGTAAGCTTTGCTTTGATTGCCTGCAATATTAAATCGATATTTTAACAACATATTTAAGATATTTGCACATCGAAATGAGATAGGCAATTTAAAATAGTAAAAGACACAAGATTTATAGTGGTTCGGCCAAGAATTGGGCCTACATCCACTTTATAGTTCTTATTATCACTTTGCACTGCTTTTACAATGGCTTATAATACAAGTATGATACATTCATAATCATTTTACAAATTTAAGCATTGCTTCTAAGTAAAATATGGACGCAAGTGATTGTTGTTCCAGGCTCTCGGGATTGGATCTCCTTCGACAGTTGTGAGTTTGAAAGTGCCATCGAGAAGTTTTTTGCTTATGACATACGGCCCTTCCCAGTTTGGCCCAAAAACTCATGTTGCTATCATGATCCTTTTCAAGATTAGATCCCCAATTTCGAAGCTGCGTTGGCGAACTTTAGAATTGAAGTGCCTGGCTATTCTTTGCTGTTGAGCTACAACTCTGAGTTCAGCTTCTTTCCTTCTTTCATCAAGCAAGTCAAGTGCTTCAAGTTGCAGCTTTTCATTTTCAGCTTGGTTGAAATGAACTCTCCTGTGTGAGGGGACTTCTATTTCCACTGGAATCATTGCTTCTGATCCGTATGCTAATGAGAATGGAGTGTGCCCAGTCGCAGTTTTGTGGGTAGTCCTATATGCCCATAGTGCTAGTGGCAGCTTATCAACCCAACCACCTTTTGCTTTTTCCAGTTGCTTTTTGATGGTTGATTTGATGATTTTGTTCACTGCTTCCACTTGCCCGTTTGCTTACGGACGAGCCACTGCTGAGAAGCTTTTTCGGATTTTGAATCGTCTGCAAAATTCCTGGAATTCTTCGCTTTCGAATTGAGTACCATTGTCTGTTATTATCTTCTGAGGCACACCATACCTGCAAATGATATTTTAGTCACAATTTTTATCATCTTTTTAGAGGTAATATTAGCCAATGGTTCAGCTTCAGCCCATTTAGTGAAATAATCAACAGCAACAATGGCATATTTGATTCCGGATCTGGCAATCGGCATAGGCCCAATAAGATCTATTTCCAAAATGGCGAATGGCCATGGACTGACCATCTGTGTTAGCATGGTGGAAGGTGCTCTTAGGATTTTTGCAAATCTCTGGCATCTGTAACACTTTCGGGAGTAGCTAGCAGCATCTCAATTAATATCCGGCCAAAAATAACCATAGCGAAGAATTTTCTTTGTAAGAGTTTGACCACCTGAATGATCTCCACACTCTCCTCCGTGCACCTCAGCCAAGATTGTCTTAGCCTCTTCTTTAGTTACACATCGGAGTAATGGCATCGAGAATCCTCGTCTGTACAAATGGTCGCCTTGAATTACATATCTTGGAGCTTTTCTTAGGAGCTTTTGACGTTCTTTTGAGTTTTCTTGCAAGGAGCCGTTGAGTAGATATTCCTTGATTTGGGTCATCCATGACTCCTGTTCTTGAGATACAGCCATGATCCAATCAACATCCATCTCATCAATACTCGGAGTTGTCAAGACTTCTACAGGGACCAATCCCAATAATTGAGCTTCGCCAGAGCTTGAGTATTTCGCGAGAGAATCTGCCTTCATGTTTTCTTCCTAGTGGATATGGTTTATTGTATAGTGATCAAAATCATCGAGTAGTTCACGGGCTTTTGATAGGTAAGCAGGCAGATTTCCTCCTTTAGTTTGAAACTCTTTCTTGACTTGACATATAATTAGTTGGGAATCACTGAAGATCTGCAACACTTTGATGCTCAGTTCTTTAGCAATCCTCAGACCGGCGATAAGAGCTTCGTATTCAGCTTCGTTATTTGTCGAAGGAAATTCTAATCTCAATGCATAACATAGTGATCGCCCTTCGGGGGTTTCAAGCACAACCCCAGCTCCTGAACAGTAATCATTTCTTGCACCATCAACATATAATTTCCATCGGATCAGAATGTCTTCAGTTAGCTCTTCCTCACTGCCACCTTTATCTGTGCATTCTGCAATGAAATCTGCTAAAGCTTGTCCATTGATTGCTCTTCGGGGATGGTAGGTGATATCGTATTGACTGAGTTCAATATTCCACTTCAGAAGACGACCCGAAGTTTCAGGGCGAAAAAGGACTTGCTTTAGAGGTTTATCAGTGAGGACTTTAATAGGATGAGCTTGGAAGTATGGCCTCAACTTTCTGGACGCGATCAATAGACAATTGGCGAGCTTTTCTAACTTTGAATAATTCATCTCTGCCCTAGTGAATCTTTTGCTGATGTAATAAACTAGACGCTGAACTTTCGCGTCTTCTCGAACCAACGCTGCACTGAGAGCATGAGATGAAACTGCTAAGTATATGAATAGATCTTCACCATTGTCAGGCTTAGAAAGTACTGGAGGTGTTTCCATATGATGAATCAGCACATCAAAAGCTTTTTGACACTCGGGAGTCCATTCGAAATTCTTCTTTCCTTTCTTCAGAGCATCAAAGAAGGAAATGCATTTATCTGTGGCCTTGGAAATAAATCGACTCAGAGCCGCGACTTTCCCGTTGAGGCTTTGCAATTCCTTCTTTGTTCTAGGGGGTTTGACTTCTCTTAAGGCAGTGATCTGAGCAGGATTAGCTTCGATGCCCCTAGCACTCACAATGAAACCTAAGAATTTTCCGGACTCAACCCCGAATGAACATTTTAGAGGATTCAATTTCATTCCATACATTCGGAGGATCGTGGACATTTCTTCCAGATGGTCCATGTGGTCTACTGCCTTCTTTGATTTAACTAACATATCATCAACGTATACTTCCATAGTCTTGCCAATTTGAGGCTTGAACATGGCATTAACGAGTCTTTGATAAGTTGCCCCTGCATTCTTTAATCCGAAGGGCATGACTTTGTAGAAGTAAAGACCAACATCAGTGATGAAGCTCGTGTCCTCCTGGTCTGGCTCATGCATCATGATTTGATTGTATCCTGAGTAAGCATCCATAAAAGACAATAATTCGTGTCCGGATGTTCCATCCACCAACTGATCGATTCTGGGCAACGGGAAACAGTCTTTGGGACATGCTTTATTCAAGTCTGAAAAATCGATGCATACTCTCCACTTTCCATTTGATTTTTTAACGAACACTGGATTAGAAACCCAATTTGGATAAGTGGATTCTCTGATGAAGCCATTCTCCATGAGCCGATCTACTTCTTCTTTCAATGTTGTTGACCTTTCAGGACCTTGGGTTCTTCTTTTTTGCTTTACGGGCATGAATTTTGGATCAATATTTAAGACATGTACTGCAATTTCTGGAGAGATTCCACACATGTCAGCATGACACCAAGCAAATACATCCAGATTTGCTTTCAAGAACGAGATTAGCATATTCTAAACTGTCACACTGAGTTGTGAACCTACATTTAGCACCTTGTTTGGATCCTTCTGGTCAACAGGTATTGGTACCGTTACTTCTACCATCACCACTATATTCTCCCCTGCACTGGTTTTTCTGGGATCAATTTCCTTTCACGCACCACTATGCTCACCAGTGCAGGGTCCACCCCGTACTTGCTACTAGGTGGGTTCTTTGATGCGGAGCGGAGCTGCCGCACCCTTTCCCATTTCTCTCTTCTTCGCCTCCCGCAACTCTGTGAGATAACATTCCCGCCCAGCACCCTGATCTCCCTTCAAAACACCAACGCCGTTATCAGTGGGGAATTTCATAGTTAGGCAACATGGGGCGAGCATAGCTTTGAATGCAGCGAGAGTTGGTCGTCCCAAGAAGGCGTTATAAGCAGAAAATTCATCAACAATAACAAAAATTTGCTTGCAGACCACTTTTCTTTCCCCTTCACCAAGTTCTACAAATAAGTCGACGGTTCCGATGGGTTGTTTTGGTTCCCAGTGAACCCAACAATCTTTTGCGAAGAAGCATGAGCATCAGCCATCGGAATCTTCCTTTGATCAAAGGTCTTTTTGAAGAGGATATTACAAGAAGAGCCACAATCGACAAGCACTCTTCTCACAATAGCTGGTCCGATACCGACAGTTATTACCAACGGATCCATGGTAGGAGCCTCAACTCCCATAGAATCTCTAGCTCTGAATACAATGTCATCGTGACAAGTTCTTTGTTGTTTTGAAGGCACAGCATCTTTCAAAACAAAAACAGTTTCTTCTTTTGGGGCATGTCTAAGAGCACGAGCATATCTTTTCATTTCTCCCCAACTTCTGCCTGCTAGGTGAGGACCCCCTGTGATTACGTTAATAACAGGCCTTTCAGATTCCTTTACCGCGGCCTTTTCTCCCGAGCCGGATTGACGAGCAGGAAGTTGCTGCCCTTGAGTGGATGAGGCCGGATCACCTCTGTTCCTTTTAACATACTATTGCAGTTTATTCTCTCTTAATAGTTCTTCAATCATGTTCTTTAGATGGCGGCATTCGTTGGTGTCATGGCCAGGTTGGTTGTGAAATCGACAGAGTCTTCCATTGGGAACAGAAAATTTTCCAAGCTTCAACTTAGGTGGCTCAGGGTACTCGATAGCATCCTTAGTTGCGAAGAAGATGTTCTCTGGAGTCTCTATTAAAGGAGTGAATTCCGAAAAACGACGTGGTTTCTTCATATCTTTCTGCTTTTTCCCACCATTATTTTCCCTTTTCTGACCACCAGATTCTTTCTTGTTAGAAGTTTCAGCCACATGGTTGTTTTCAATTTCATCCACAACCACCTTTGCTGGTGTAGGAAGATTTTCCAGACGCATATTCGTCAGCCTTCTTGTAAAACTTCTCCAGTGAATTCGGTTCCTTCATCTTCAACCATTTTCCGAACTCACTTGTTTTATCGATGGCTCGCATCAAGTAGGTTAAAATCATTCGAGGCTCAGCATTATCCACTTCGGCCAAGGCTATGTTAAAGCGATTCAAGAAGGATTTGGTAGATTCGCCGAAAGCTTGTTCCAGGCTGGACAGTGACATTATGTCCTTGGCTTTTGTAGCATACAACCTAAACTGATCCTTGAATTTACGAGTCAAATCAGAGAATTGATCCACAGATCGGACCGGTAGCTTTGTAAACCAAAGTAGAGCCACTCCTTCAAAATAGACAGGGAAATATCTACATTTAATCTCATCTGTTGCCCTGGTACCTGTCATATGCCAGTAATATTTGTACAAGAACTGATTAGGGTCGCTTGTCCCTCAATAGGTTGGGATAGTAGGAGGAACAAACTTCTTTGGAAATTCAGCTTTTAGAATTTTCTCGATAAACGGAGTCTTGCTTGGAGCAAACCCCCAGTCATTTTCATCTTCATTCCTTTGCATACTTTCTTTCATAATTTGGCGAACCATTCCTGATATATATTCCTCTTCATTCAGAGGCCTTGCCGGGCAGACGTTAGCCACTTTTTCGGAAGCTTGTCTAAACAAACGTTTGCGAAGAGGCGGCTGCGGCCTTGATCCTCTAGCTTAGGAGGTGCCCCTTCGGTTATGCCAGCTCCTCTTTGAGGAATATCTTTCTCTTGGGAATCATGAGTGTCTTCAACAAAGGTTGGTTCATTGTTTTCTAGTTGTCGGTTCATCCCAAGCAGAGCGTTTAACCTTTCCATCATCAAAGCATTTTGAGTTTCCATTTGCTGGTATAATCCCGACACAACATCATCAAGTTCAGCCCTTGTGACTCCCACAGTAGGAGTTGCCTGATTTGGCTCTGGAGACGAGGCAACCCTGTCATTAGCATCTCCGGATCTAGTAGATCTACTCTTTCTTCCAGGAGCCATGATTTCAGATAGACTTCTGGTTTTTAAGGAGAATCTTTCAACAAATCTTTCAACAAATCTTTCAGATAGAATGTGTATTTCTTTTGTTTTGTTTTATCACTTTGTAATATAAATGAGATTATATTTTGTTTTAATTTTCTTTTATAATTTAAAATGAATTTCTATATTTAATATATTGTTAAATTTAACTAATTTGTTTACTATATCTATTTTCTATAATTTATCTTATGTATTTTTTATATTATTTCTATCTCAATCATTTATTTCTAAATTTAATACTAATTATTTTTACATTAATTTTGTAATATATGTGAATTTCTATATTTTAATTGGTTATTAGATTTTTATCAAATGTATTTACTTTATACTTTATATCTTATATCATTTCATTTTTAAACCATTTATTTACGATTTAAATTCAAATCAAATATTTATATATATTATTTCAAATTTACTCATATATGCCCAAATACATATATATGTATATACATTCACATATATATACCATATTTAAATTTAAACTATTTAACATATATTCTATTGATAATTTGGGGAAACTCAAATCAGTTTATTAGTTAATTCCGCAATTTTTATTAAAAAATTAATTTAATTATCAATTTAAATTTAGTAAAAATCCGGGATTGTTACAGTTGTTGTTGTCAATTAACATTGTGGCCATCAATTTTTATTTTGCATTTTGACTGGTGTAACATCCATTTGTCTATGTTACTAACACTGCACAAGTTTATGCAACTGTATTGTTTCATTGCCTAGCAGACGCATGCTCAAAAGCATTATGTTAGCAGGTTTTAAAAAGCATTCAATCATTTATGCTATGCCTTTAACCAATGTTTGTATGAACAGTGAGTTCCAAATGGGTGTGTACAACTTCTGTTTATTCACTATATGTGAATCATATTAACTATCTTTCCTCTCTCTCTCCAGGAATATACTAAACATTCAAATGAATCTACTGTTGTGCAAATTTGCAGATTTTCTCCTTTGGGTGATGAACATTGGTTAGTGTTTTTACTTTACATGTTTATCTATATTAGAGATGTATTCTTTCGTGAGTCTATTTTTGGAAAAAGTGTAGAAATATCAGCTACATGATTATGAAATGAGCAAAATCTTGTTTTAACTTTTAATCATACAATAAATTTAGGTAGTGTTTGGTTGGTTATTATTAGTATTGAGTTTTCGTCCATACAAAAATGCAACAACATAATTATATTGTCGAAAACAACCAATTTAGAAAACGAAATTAACATACAATAGATAACAACATTTTTTTTCCCCGTTTTAGGAAATAATACAAGCACGTGAAACAATTCATGAGAAACAATATGTGCATTTTTGCTCAGCAGCATAGTGACGGGCTAAAAGAAATAAATGGGGAAATTGCTGTGAATTTTGCTATGTAAATTACAATTTTATTCAAGATAAGCATAAGTAGTAACTAGTAAGTTGGAGATTCCTGCAAAAATAACTTTTTTTGCAAATATTTTCAGGGTATTCGGAAGTTATTTTTCTTTTTTTTCCTTTTGTATTTACATTGTCATTTGTGCCAAAGCTGCAAATTTTATAAATTGCATATCTATTTGGAGGACTCTATACAAATGTATGTTATAATAGACGAAGGTATGCATGTATTTTTAGCCTAATGTCTAGTGTAAGATTTTGAGGCATGGGGAATGCTCCAAAAGTTATTTTATACTATAGATTGAAGGTGTGGGTGGATTTTGAGTTTGATACTGTTTGGGCATTTTGGCTTTCTTGAAAATACCCAATTTTGTTGGATGCTTAGGTATCTCTAAACATAATTCAGGTCCAACTTAGTGGCATGAAATATTTGTGTGCATATATTACTTACTTTATATCTAACCTGTTTGGGTCGGATACCATTCCAACTTTGTACTCAACTATTAATGGACTAGTTATGTAAAAGTTAGTTTATGTAGAGATTTGGAGCCAATAAAATTTTATTTCAGGTACAATGATTAAGTTAAAAGTATTATATCAAATAATATTATATTGTTGGACATGTTTTTTACATTGATCAACAATTTTAAATGTGTTTGTTCCACATGTACTAATTACAGTTTCATTCACTACTCTTAGTATGCCAACATTTCATTCATACGAAGGAATTGTTTCCTTTAATATACAATAGACCGCACTTCCTTTGATGTTTAGCAACATTATATCTTTAGTTAAATAAAAATGTGAGTTAGTTTAGATTTTCTTTGTAATATAATATCATTATTCCCATGACCAAGTATGGATTACAATGTTTCTTATTTGGCTTTGCAAGCAACAGCGATGGCCATTATTTTCGATATCAAATTTTTCATCCGACACTTTTCAAGTACCATGCAAAAATGAAGTTCTCTCAAATATATTAACTATAGGCATATCGTATATTATGACGTTGGAGGCATCGCATCATACAAATGTGTTTAATACGCAGAGTATACATACATTGATCTTTATGTTTCATGATCTTAGGAAGATTTGGATGATGGCAAACATTCATAGGAGTGTCTATGCACTGCTTATGAAAGCAACATCAAATGGAGTTTTTCAAGGAGACAATCCTCTTGATTTTGCATTACCACTAGTGATACTGCATATATGCATCGTTATTATTCTTACTCGTGGACTTGCTTACTTCCGCAAACCTTTAAAGCAGCCTCGTGTGATTGTAGAAATTATTGTAAGTGCATCTCCTTTATGACTATCACCTTTTAAAGATAACTTGAATCATTCTTAAATGTATAGGCTTGCAACAGACCTAATGTCCATCTCGATTAGTTGCTTTTTCCCTTTTTTCCCCTATATTGCTTGACCTTGAATTATAAATTAGTGAGATGCTGACAGAAAATTATATACTTTTGGTTATCTATGAAAGTTTCTGTTTCTATTTTTCATAGATTTCAACAAGAATTAATTTGTATGCTTTCTTTATGAATTTTGTAAATTAGTAGCATACTTCAACAGTCATATTCCTGTTAAATTCTTTCAATTGAAATTATGTTATAGAAAAATAATAATCAGGAATCATATAATTTGTTTAATGTTCAGATGCTATTAGTCAGTGTTCAGGCAATCTATGAGGGTTCAGGTGATCCATGTAAGTGGTTATGTAAGTAAATCTGAAACCTTGCTCAAGTAAACCTCACTTGTTACATATAAACTCTGATCTCAGCTAAGCATAGCTTTGACCATACAATATATTACTTTCTGAAGGCTTGGTAAACACAACACAATTGCAATGACCAAGATGACATAGTTCTTTCAATAAGAGAACTTTTACTTGACTTTGGCAGAACTGGATAAAATTGCTATTTTGTATGAGGTACTTCTGCTGTATGGTGGTAGTTTGTCAAACAAAAATAACAACTGCTATTTGTTTTTTAGAGCATGTATAATGATTCATCAGTTAAGATTGGGGCACGAACGTTGTTTCCTAGGAGTTGATTTAAATTCTACGAAGCTAGTAGATAGAGTGGATTGTATAGTGTTGATTGTTTAAATGTTACTTGATAATTCATGGTTGAATGCATATGTTTGAATGTTACTTGATAACTCATGTCTGTAATTCTAATTTTTGACCGTTAAACTTCTCTATAGGTAATTAGTATTTCCAAAGTAAAGACCAGCCGCAACAAAGAATTGCCGGTAATCAAGCAATGAACATGACTTTATTTATTATATATATTATAATATTTTGTTAATACTAGTTGTGTATACTTGTTTATGAACGGTTATGGAGTTTATGTGAATTTTCTCATTTTGTCGAAAAACTATTATCGAAATGGTTATGTGTATCATATTTGATTAGGTGATTAACGTGTTATTTCAATTGTTTGAATATGATGATTATGTGATTGATTATTTGATTATAGATTTGAATATGACGATTATATGATTGAATGCTGGTTTTAATAAGACTATTACGAGTGATGGTTGGAAACAATACAAGCCACTAACAAGAAACGGTTGCATGGACAATATGCTGCAAAATTGTTAATAAACTTTAGTAGCATTTGGAAAATGCTAAAAAAAATAAATGTAAACAGTGTTGATATGATTTTCGTTGCGTTGGAAAAATGTTACCAAAACTTATAGTAGCCTTCGGTAAACGCTGTGATGGGATATGCAACTAAAAGTCTGAAACATTTTGTAGCGTTTTTAAAGTGCAACAATATGCCAAGTTTTGGTAGCATTTTCTTCAACGCAACAAAAGGTTCCACACTTTTAGTTGCATGTTGTGTCGCATCGTTTACTGAAACACCACTACAAGTTTTGGTAGCATTTTTTCAATGCTACGAAATGCCTTTTCTGGTGTATTGGCTCGTGTTGATTAAAGCTGCCGGTAGTAAGAAGGTCGGGTCTTGTCTCAAACATTGCTAAAGCAGACGGACCCACCTCTCGTACCAATTCAAGATGCTCATGCTGATTAAAGCTGCCGGTGGTCAGAAGGTCGGGTCTTGTCTCAAAAAGTGCTAAAGCAAATAGACCCACCTCTCGTACTGGTTGAAGATGCTCGTTTTGATTAAAGCTACAAGTGGTCAGAAGGTTGGGTCTTGTCTCAAACAGTGCAAAAGCAGACGGATCCACCTCTTGTACTGATTGAAGATGCTCGTGCTGATTAAAGCTGCCGGTGGTCAGAAGGTCGGGTCTTGTCTCAAACAACACTAAAGCAGACGGACCCGCCCCTTGTACTGATTGAAGGTGCTCTTGTTGATTAAGGCTGCCGGTGGTCAGAAGGTCGGGTCTTGTCTCAAACAGAGCTAAAGTAGATGGACCCACCTCTTGTACTGATTGAACCATTAGATCGGTATCGTATCCACGTTGCAATGCTATACAATGACATGTTACTCTAGTATATAAATATCGGTTTACTTGTCATGCTTCTCTTCATTATTATCATAGCTTTAATATATAAAAATGGTAGACTACAACCATATTTCATTGCCATCCACATATTCATACGAGGGTCCATTACATCACAATAGCCCACCGAATACCTCCTCCCCGGTGGTATATTGAAATGGAGGAGAGACATTATCCTAATGTAAGAGAGCATGAGATGCAAGTGCAAGATCGCATGCTGCTAGACAATGGAAGACGTCAAAGAGAAGATTGGCGTAGCCATAACAGAAATAGAGAACAAAGGAATAAAATACGACACCACATACCTCACATAGATCTAGAGGTTAACTTAATGAAATATACTGTTACTGTGGGGTTTCTATTCTTTACGCTGTTATAAGTAGCGGAACATATATTCATCGGCGTCACTATAGATGCCGTAATTCTCCTGATGGTTGTGGCCTATGGCAATGGCTTGACGATCCTCTTCCTCAACGTAAAGTTGTTTATGCTAACGAACTTGAAAACCAAATTCAGATGCTTCAAAGGACGTTTGGTTCAATTAACTTATCTGGTGGTCGAATGTATTTTTTAATTATCGGTTGCCATGTTTGCTGTCTTGTTCCTTTTTTATGTTGTAAGCATGTTTTCTTTAGTTTGTTGTCCTGTTCGATTTCAATGAAAGCAGTTATTTGTTCTTTTCTTAAGTTAAGTGTTGTTGTTGATGATTTCCAACTCTTTATTTACTCTTATTATGTCAAGTGCAGAGTAGATTACGAGAACACAAACTGTACTTGAATTTGAAAATACATATAAGTTACTTATAGTGCAAACAACAAGTAGAAGGTAATTAACTTAACAAACATTCTTAACCAACCATACATCATTCGAATTGTCTAATATATCTAACCTAGAGATTGTACGCAGCATGTCCAACAAAATCAATGTGATATTCCCACAAATAACGGGAATCATACGTGGCTCGTGTTAGCTGAAATAGATCTTCTTCTTTCGCTACTTTTATAATGAGTCTACATCTTTGACAACCCCTTGTAAAAATTACTAAAGTGCTACGAGTTTCCAAAATCCTTCGAATTAATCTGCAATCCGGATGACTGTTAAAAGTCTCGTTTAGAGTGACCCAAAAATCTTGCTCCATATCCTCTTTCATGTGTCTACGGTCAGTTTCTATGTATGATTTAATTAGAACTAAATAATCACCAGCATTCCAATTTTCATTTGACATTGAAGATTACTTAGGACGTTGATAATAAACGAAGATGTTGTGAATTTTCAGCACAGAAAGCTGCCTTATATAGAAATTTCATGATCTGCATCTCGTGAATCAAGTATCTCCGCCACCTCGAAAACATCCACAAACATGAGTATAAACAAACACATATGTGTTTGCTCATTCAAATAGTGATTTACATATATGCAAGCAAAATATGAAATTTATAGCTGATACAATTACACAAACACTGGTAGTAAATACAAAAACAATGATAATACTCATATACAACCACTACTGCTACATACAAACTCTGCTACAAAATAGATAACAATGATAATACTCATATACAACCTCTACTACTACATACAAACCACTGAAAATACAATCATATAAACTCTGCTACAAAATACAAGACAATGATAATACAATAGTATTCACATGCATGTGACATACAAACAGTAATAGTACATGCTAACACTAAGGCTCATCAAACCGATACCGATGATTAAAAAGATTGGCTGCTTCACCATCGTCGTCGTCTACTCTACGCGTAGGATGATATCGCTGCTCATCAGCTGTAGTAAGCTCGTTAATACGAGCAGTCAACTCGTCTATATTACGTCGATGCTCGACGTACATGACCTGGCGGACTCCCATCTGCATCTAAAATAAATCCTCATAGGAAAATGCCGCTGGATCGGGATACTAGGAAATCTCTGGCCGTGGAATATCAATCTATCTATCAACACCAAATGTTGTCGGAATACCGATTGTCCAACCGTAATCTCCTACCTGGGAGGGATGTGAAGCATGATACACCTGAGTACTCATTGTAAGGTCAGGCAAAATAGGGGGGCAACACCACTATCTATGCCCGAGGACCCGACCAAATCAACAAATGCAGCATGAACAAATGTAGCCGTATGCGATGGAGTGTAAAACCGATGCCAAAAGGAACCATAATCTACATTCACGATGATGAGTAATTTGTGGACCACCACTCTCCTACATACTCCTGTAATGCAGCGCTATCATAAACCCTCAGAAAAGGTGTATTCGGATGTGGATCATTGGGAACAAAATCACCATCTAAGGTATGTCTTCAACTACGCTCACCGAGGAACCAGTAGCTTCCTTGGTTGGCTGCGGATGATACCAATGGAAAACATCTCGTAGATAGGAAAGAAGCAAGCACTACGATGGGGTCGGTCATAAAAGGCGAACCATCATACGGATGCCAAATAACACTCTCTTGTGTGGTTTGTAACTCGATCTGATTTCGGGCCACAGCAAAAATATGACGTGCCTCCCCTCCTTGCACCAATCTGCGGTTATTACGTTCCCATGCTCTGAGTCGGGGAAAGAAAAGGGGTAATGTGAAGTCCAATGTCGAATAAGTCATGTTATGGAAGTATTCGTAGTACCAGTATTGTAAAACCTTCCAAAACCTTGTAATGGACGAGGATCTACCCCTAACAACACACTTGTTATCCCGCCTTTTAGCAAGGCCGTGATACCACAAAATCGACCGAGAAGCCAAAGACAATTCGGCTCGAAGAATGGTCAATTCAACATCTCAACAGAGCAAGTCCTGCTGATTGATTGTTCACAAAAGATCCCCTACGGAGGGGGCGTCCAAGGCGGTGGCAACCCCCCAAGGTGGGGGTGCGGGTGCAACACCCCTGCTACGGGGTTCGACCTGCCCGGTCAGGTCGCAAGGGTCCTGGGGGCAGCACCCCCGGCGGGGTGCGGGGCAGCGCCCCGTCCAAAACGGTACGTTTTATCTACTACTGAAGAGCGACCTGCCACTTTGCTACCTACGACCTAAAAAGCCCTCCGACCCTACTTCCTCCGACCTAACAATTACCGACCTAAAAGCCTGTCCGACTTAAGAAGCATACCGACTTAAGACGTGGACCGACTTAAGAAGGGAACGACCTAAGGAGCTTCGCGACTTAACGAGTTAAGGAGCTTCGCGACTTAACGGGTTAAGGATTAAGGAGCTTCGCGACTTAACGGGTTAAGGAGCTTCGCGACTTAACGGGTTAAGGAGCTTCGCGACTTAACGGGTTAAGGAGCTTCGCGACTTAACGAGTTAAGGAGCTTCGCGACTTAGCGAGCTAAGGAGTTAACGACCTAGTGGCACCAGTTCTCAATGACCTAACGACTTATGGGGTATTACGACCTAGCAATATCACGACCTAAGCAAGCTGAAGCAGAAAAGAGTTTCACGACTTATTTTAGGTCGCTCACGACCTATCTTAGGTCGCTCACGACCCACTGACTCGTTCAGGCAGCTCGATGCAGTCAAGATAAGACAGATCTTCTAGGTCGCTGCCGACCTACGACTTACGACCTACCTTAGGTCGTGACCGACCTAGCATTTGGTGACGAAATTTCTGCCCAAAATCACTCCTATAAATACGGCCATAACTCCAACAAGAAAGGGACTTTTTCGATGATTCTCTCAAGCGCCGTTACTTTGCCTAATTCTCAACTCATTCAACACTTGAAGAAATCTACCACATTACAATAAGCTTTGAAAGAAATCTACCACATTCAACATGAATTCGAGGAGATCTTCTACATCGAAGTTTGAGCTATTAGTACAGAGTGTTTTGAAGTCAAAGTGCATTGTATTTTGAATTGTATTGTAACAACTTGTAATCAGATCAGCAATAAAAGAATATAAAGTGGACGTAGGCTTAATTACGAGCCGAACCACTATAAAATCGCTGTCTTTTACCGTTTTTTTCTATTTTACTGCTTATTTCTTATTCCCATATCACGGGTGGTGCTTTCACAACATTACTACACACACCGGGTGTTAGCGTTCAACTTTTAGCGATAACAACACTGATGATCCAAAGAGTGATACAAATACGCTAATATCGGAGTCCTTTAATTATATGCGACTAGACTATCAAACGACAACTCCGCTACAGCTGCGACATAGCTGGCTGGCAGCGTGTTCGATGCGTTTGTAAAGAATAAGTTCCCCATCATGTACAGAATGAAAAGACGAGCAATCTCCAAGTGGTTATCAGAACTACGAACATGTATCAATTCCATTGTTGCTTGTCTAATGTATGAGCTTCTAATCTACAGTCCGGATGACAGTCCGTCATGCGAATCAAGACATGGAAGTACACTGGATAAATAATTAAAATGCTGGTACTCCTCATCATAAGGTAAGGTCTCCTCACGACCAATGACTAAACTGGTAAGCATTGTAAAGTCTAATGGTGTAATACCCGGCTCTCCGAAACTAAAGTGAAAGGTATGAGTGGTCTTCCACCAACAGGCGACTAAAGCACCACATAACTGAACATCCGAAATTAATAGATTATCGATACCTATTAAAGCAATTTACGATTATTTAAAGCCTAAAAATCATTAAAAAAATAAACAGTAATTAGGTAATTACGTACTCAGAAAATCTCCAAACCCTATCTCTCGCGGCAAAGCATGTATAATGACGTCGGCATCATAAGATCGTATAATCCTATAAAGGCGTATTATGCTAACCCAAGATCCACGGATGTGCTCACGATGAGCCTAAGTTAAAGCATTTTTATTATTCAATTTTTATTGTACAATTTGAACTAATTAGAAAAATTAGAGGTAGATAACTTATAGAATTATCAACACACGTGCTAACGTGTACTTCTTCGTCTAGTACTATCCGAAAATTGATCAAATCTTTGTCAGGACCCAAATTTTGGTCGATGTGGGGGTCCAAAACCGTAGCTACTTATTTCTTCCGGCATGTCTTCATCTAACCACCGTGCTTCATCGGCCTTCAATGAACGCGGGCGGTGTAGGTACATGTGTGCTACCTTCGGCAGCGGCATTTTCCACGGACAGTGGAACATTTCCTGCGCTGCGACTGTCACTTCCTTGGAGTCTCCGAAAAGCTCTTCTCATTTTTTTAGGTACGCGGTTTTTTGCAGGAAGCTGGAAATATGGTAGAAAGAATAAGAAAGGAGGTAGGAAGAAGTGAGGTGGGGAGGAAGCAGGGTAACCGGCTCTTATATAGCCGGTTAACCTGAGTTCACTTAGCCGACCAAATTTTGGCCGGCTAAGTGAATGGTGTGGATACCAATCCACACCCTACGTTTTGGATTGCAATCCAATGGGTGTGGATTATAATGCACACCTTTACCCTTAGCCGGCCAAAATAAGGCAGGCTAAGGGGAAGCACATTTTTGTGTTTTTACCAACCGTTTGGCGGTTGGCATGGGGTCGAATGCCTTGAATCGACCCCACCGATTAGGATTGCTCTTAGAGAATTCCCAACCAGGTCATGGTTAGGAAGCAACCGACCCCCAACAAGGGGTCCGTTGAAAACTTCTGGGTTGCTTTGGCAACTTGGAAGGTTGCTAAATCAACCCAGAGGGTTTCTTCTTAGCCGGCCAAAATAAGGCCGGCTAAGAATAGCCGGCCTTATTTTTGCCGGCTAAGCCAACGACTATTTAATGGCCGTTGGAACTTAGCTAGCTATATAATAGCCGACTAAGTTCCAATGGCTATTTTATAGCCGTTGAGACTTATTGGCTATTATTTAGCCGGCTAATCCACCAATCCGACCGTTGCCTTCTCCCCCTATATAACTTTTACAGTCCAACCTTCAGTTTAATCCATTTCAACTACAATTTTCTCTCTTCTCAACATATTTTCTTCAACCTATGTTAGCAATGTCGAAAAATTCCAAAGGAAAATCACAGAACTCTTAATTTTCTAGATTCCTACCTCTACAAAGGCCAGATAATCAGAATCTGGCGCAATTCAATCATCATATGTATAATTCTCAGCACGGTCAGAATCAATTTAATTCTCAACAAGTGCTAATTTCCTATCAGCCTCAACAAAATTAGAATATCTACCAATCTCAACAAGATTCGAACCAGTACCAAAATTCTCAGAATGCGAATTATTCACAGAATAGTTCGTTTCAACAAAACTTTTCACTACGATCAAAACTATGTTTCTCCCAATAGCCAACGACGGTCAGTATTGCCTTATCGTTCACAAAATATATCGAGAAATCTTACTGGTCAATTTGGAGGCAACAGATTTGAAAATAAGGAAACTGAATTTGATGTTAATGAAATAGCCGATGAAGAAGACGTTTGTAGGAATCCTACTTTTTCTTCTGGTCAAACTTGGGGAAATCAACCATCGAGAATCAACATTTCTGAATCTAGTACCGCGGAACCGAAAGGCGCAAAAATGGTTAAATGGTCCCCGGATGAGCAAGCCGAATTAGGATTCTGCTCGGTTGAATGTTCTAGAGATAATAAGAAAGGTACGAGCCAAAGCGAAACCTCATTTTGGACTTTTGTACGCAATTTGTTCAACCTTTGAACTCCTAACAGTACCCCAAGAATGGTAGATTGTTTGAAGTAATCGTGGAAAAGAATAAAAGCCGCTTGTCAACGTTGGAAAGAAATAATGGCTAGCCTGCATTCTAGACAGCAAAGCGGGGTAAACGACTTGGACCTAGTAATTATTTGAAATTTGGACTTTAAATAACAAGTTTTATGTTTAGTTCTTCTAATAGTACTTCATCCTCTATAGCTCAATCAATCAAATGCATTGTATACGTCTGAACATATCAATCAACCTTTCAACTTGCACCATTGCTATGACATACTAGAAAAAGAAAAAAAGTGGAGCCGGGTGCGACAAAAACATTCAGTACTGCGCTTTCTTCCTCGAAAGATGAGCGATGAATCTAGCCCTGATAGTTTTGATCCACATGAGGACACCCCTTCACAATTAGTTCAGGCGGTCAGCCTCCAGGAACGTTCAAGGGCAAGAAAAAATAGGCCCCGATTATAGCACACATAATGAAAATATTTGACAGCGTATGGCCGCCGCTGAAGATGCAAACAAATTATATTTGGAAACAAAAGAAACAAGAGAATTGAAAGGGCAATGGAAAAACAGCGGCGACATGATAAAAAACAGAAGTTAAGAAATGATGAGCTAGAGTCAAGAAAACAAGAACTAGCTCGACAACAAAGAGCTGATGATATGGTTCTTTTAACTTGCAACTTAAACAAACTCAATCCAGTTCAGAGGATGTATATGGAGAAGCAACTTAAGGAGTACCATAGTTGCCAAGGGGGATGTAAGTGTTGGTTGTAATTTCAATATTAGTGTTGTCATTTTTAATTTCGATGTATTAGTTCGAGTTAATGGTTATGTTATTATGGTCAACTTTGTTGTTATTGCTATTGTTATTTTTTAATACTCGTACTGTGTCAACAACAACTTAGTAAAGTAGACATGACAAATTCAAACACAAACTTTAATACAAACCGTCAACAACCACTTAATATTACAATAGATAAGCAACATCTAACATTACTTCTACTAATTGTTTCCTATATGTTCTTAGTAGTGTTCCACTAGTTCTTCTCTTAGATTAAGATGAGCTTGTGGATCTCTAATGTCTTGTACTCTTTGCAAGTATTCAGCAAAAGTATTTGGATCCTTATAAGCTTTTTTTTGAAATGCTACAGCAATGTATGGATAGTTTCTCAATTGAAGCTCGTACCCACTGCGTTCTTCTTCGAAAATCATATTATGTAAAATTATACAGCAATATATGATATCATATAGTATCGCCGGATCGTGGTAGTATATCTCTTTTCTTAATATGTGAAATCTACCTTAAAGCACTCCAAATGCTCGTTCCACATCTTTCCTCAAGCTTTCTTGTTGTTTGGTGAACCTAGCTTCATTTATGTTATTTGGCCTTTTGTAAGCTTGCACAAGTGTTTTCCATTTTGGATAGATTCAATCTACCATATAATAACCTACTTAATGATCTTTGTCCGTGATTTTGTAATTGCATGGAGGTGAGATATCATTACATAAGTCATTAAATAAATATAACTGTCGTAGAACGTTAATATCATTCAGTGAACCTAGCGCTCCAAAAAAGCATGCCATATGTACAAATCGTATGAAGCTACAGCTTCCAAGATCAAAGTTGACTTTTTGCAATGTTCTGTATATTGGCCCTGTAATGCAACTGGATAGTTTTTCCACCTCCAATGCATACAATCTAGACTACCTAACATACTTAGAAATCCACACTGAGATCCCATTGCCAGCAATTTGTCAATGACATGTGCTGTTGGAGAGCCAAGATATTCTTCACCAAACATACAAACAACGGTTTTGCAAAACTCTTTCATATAGAATATTGCCGTTGAGTATCCAATCCACACTTTGTCGTCCTGTGAATCTCCAGAAGTTCCATATGATACATGCGAAGTGCAGCCGTAACCTTTTGCAAAGGAGAAATACCAAGTTCATTTATTCCATTTCTTCTGTACGTAAAAAAATGTTTGTTTCTGTTAATTTGTCGAGAACCCGATTAAATATATTCTTCGACATACAGAATATTCGTTTAAAATCGACGTCCCCGTACACTAAGTTTGCCGTAAAATAATCCTTGATCAATTGATAATGCCCGCTAGCATAGTCACATCCATAACGCAAGTCTTTTCTACCCACAGCGCTACCTCCTTGAGAAGTCATAGAGCTTTCAACAATTTCATGGACCATTAATTCCCTAGTTTCGATAGCAAATATTCTTTGTTGAGTAATACAATGTTCAACAAAATCGTCATAAGAAGATGACGAAGACGAGGATGAGAAGCACCATACACGTTTTAGAGAACTCATATAATATGGGTAGAAGAACGGTGTTTATTATTTTGGGTTTGTGAATGAGTATGTTTTACAATATTCTGGCCTCTATTTAAATGGTATTGGTCAAATCATTGGGTCCTGTCTCAAATAGTGCTAAAGAAGACGGATATACCTCTCGTACTGATTGAAGATGCTTGTGCAGATTAAAGCTACCGGCAGTCAGAAGATCGGGTCTTGTCTCAAATAGTGCTAAAGTAGACAGACCTACTACCTCTAATGCTGATTGAAGATGCTCGTGCTGGTTAAAGCTGCTGGCGGTCAGAAGGTTGGGTCTTATCTCAAACAGTGCTAAAGCAAATGGACCCACCTCTCTTACTGATTGAAGATGCTCATGCTGATTAAAGCTGCTAGTGGTAAGAAGGTCGGGTCTTGTCTCAAACAGTGCTAAAGCAGACGGACCCACCTCTGGTACTAATTCAAGATGCTCATGCTGATTAAAGCTGCCGGCAGTCAGAAGATCGGGTCTTGTCTTAAATAGTGCTAAAGCAGACGGACCTACCTCTCGTACTGATTGAAGATGCTCGTGCTGGTTAAAGCTGTCAACGGTCAGAAGGTCGGGTCTTGTCTCAAACTACGCTAAAGCAGACAGATCCACCTCTCGTACTGATTGAAGATGCTCATGCTGATTAAAGCTACTGGTGGTAAGAAGGTCGGGTCTGGTCTCAAACAGTGCTAAAGCAGACGGACCAACCTCTCGTACTGATTCAAGATGCTCGTGCTGATTAAAGCTGCCGGTGGTCAGAAGGTCGGGTCTTCTCTCAAAAAGTGCTAAAGAAGACGGACCCACCTCAAGTACTGATTGAAGATTCTCGTGTTGATTAAAGCTACCGGTGGTTAGAAGGTCAATTCTTGTCTCAAACAGTGCTAAAGCAGACGGACCCACCTCTCGTACTGATTGAAGATGCTCGTGCTGATTAAAGCTACCGATGGTCAGAAGGTCGGGTCTTGTCTCAAACAGCGCTAACGTAGATGGATCCACCTCTCGTACTGATTGAAGATGCTCTTGTTGATTAAAGCTGCCGGTGGTTAGAAGGTCGGGACTTGTCTCAAACAGAGCTAAAGTAGATGGACCCACCTCTCGTGCTGATTGAAGCATTAGGTCGGTACTATATCCATGTTGCAATGCTATACATAGCCACAGCACTCTGGTATATAAATATTGGTTTACTTGCCATGCTTCTCTTCATTATTATCATAGCTTTAGTATATAAAAATGGTAGACTACAACCATATTTCATTGCCATCCACATATTCATACAAGGGTCCATTACAACAGTATAAACGACCGAATACCTCCTCCCTAGTGGTATATTGAAATGGAGGAGAGACATTATGCTTATGTAAGAGAGCATGAGATGAAAGTGTAGGATCACATGCTGCTAGAAAATGGAAGACGTCAAAGAGAAGATCGGCGTAGCCATAACAGAAATAGAGAACAAAGGAATGAAATACGACACCACGTACTTTGTGCAGATCAAGAGGTTAACTCTAATGAGATATATTGTAACTGTGGGGTTTCTGTTCTTTACGCTGTTGTAAGTAGCGGAAAAGATTTTGGTCGGCGTCACTATAGATGTCGTAATTCTGCTGATGGTTGTGGTTTGTGGCAATGGCTTGATGATTCTCTTCCTCATCGTGTAGTTGTTTATGCTAACGAACTTGAAAACCAAATTCAGATGCTTTAAAAGACCCGATCTTCTGACTGTCGGTAGCTTTAATCCGCACGAGCATCTTCAATCAGTACGAGAGGTATATCCGTCTTCTTTAGCACTATTTGAGACAGGACCCGATGATTTGACCAATACCATTTAAATAGAGGCCAGAATATTGTAAAACATACTCATTCACAAACCCAAAATAATAAACACCGTTCTTCTACCCATATTACATGAGTTCTCTAAAACGTGTATGGTGCTTCTCATCCTCGTCTTCGTCATCTTCTTCCGACGATTTTGTTGAACATTGTATTACTCAACAAAGAATATTTGCTACCGAAACTAGGGAATTAATGGCCCATGAAATTGTTGAAAATCCTTCGAATTAATCTGCAATCCGGATGACTGTTAAAAGTCTTGTTTAGAGTGACCAAAAATCTTGCTCCATCTCCTCTTCCGTGTGTCTACAGTCAGTTTCTATGTATGATTTATTTAGAACTAAATAATCACCATCATTCCAGTTTTCATTCGACATTGAAGATTACTTAGGATGTTCAGAATAAATGAAGATGTTGTGAATATTCAATACAGAAAGCTGCCTTATATAGAAATTTCATGATCCGCGTCTCGTGAATCAAGTGTCTTATAATCAGCCATGTGGCAATCATCCACAAACGTGAGTATAAACAAATACACATGTGTTTGTTCATTCAAATGGTGATTTACACATATGCAATAAAAATATGAAACCCATAGTTGATACAGTTACGCAAACACTAGTAGTAAATACAAAAACAATGATAATACTCATATACAACCACTACTACTACATACAAACCACTTATAATACAATCATACAAAATCTACTACATAATACATAACAATGATAATACTCATATACAAACTCTACTACTACATACAAACCACTGGTAATACAATCATACAAACTCTGTTATAGAATACATAACAATGATAATACAATAGTACTCACATGCATGTGACATACAAACAGTAATAGTACGTGCTAACACTAAGGCTCATCAAACCGATACTAATCATCAAAAAGATTAGTTGCTTCACCATCATCATCCTCATCATCGTCGTCGTCATCTACTCTACGTGTAGGATGATATCGCTGCTCATCAGCTGTCGTAAGCTCGTTAATACGAGCAGTCAACTTATCTATACTACATCGATGTTCGACGTACATGACCTGGCGGGGTCCCATCTGCATCTGAAATAAATCCTCATAGGAAAATGCTGCTGGATCGGGATACTATGAAATCTCTGGCCGTGGAATAACAACATATCTATCAACCCCAGACGTTGTCGGAATACCGACTGTCCAACTTTAATCTCCTACCTGGGTGGGATGTGGAGCATGGTACACTTGAGTACTCTGTGTGAGGTCGGGTAGAATAGCAACAACACTATGTATGCCTGAGGGCCCGAACAAATCTACAGATGCAGCATAAACAAATGTAGCCGTATGCGATGGATTGTAAAACCGATGCCAAAAGGAAGCATAATCTACATTCATGATGATGAAGTAATTTGCGGACCACCACTCTCCTGCATACTCCTATAATGCAGCGCTATCATAAACCTTCAAAAAAGGTGTATCCAGATGTGGATCATCGGGAACAAAATCAACATCTAAGGTCTGTCTCCAACTGCACTCACCGAGGAACCAGTAGCATCCTAGGCTGGCTGGGGATGAAACCAACGAAAAATGTCTCGTAGATAGGAAAGCAGCATGCACTACGATGAGGTCGGTCATAAAAGGCGAACCATCATACGGATGCTAAACAACACTCTCTCTTGTGGTCGTGTCCAGAAATCGACAAAATCTTTGTCCGGACCCAAATTTTGGTCGATGTTGGGTCCAAAACCGTAGCTATTGCATTTCTTCCCGTGCGTCTTCGTCTAACCACCGTGCTTCGTCGCCCTTCAATGAACACGGGCGGTGCGGGTACGGGTGCGCTACCTTCGGCAGCGGCGTTTTCCAGGGACGGTGGAACATTTCCTACGCTGCTACTGTCATTGCCTCGGAGTCTCCGGAAAGCTCTTCTCATTTTTTGTTTCTTTTTGGTACGCAATTGTTTGCAGGAAGCTGGAAAAATGGCGGAAAGAATAAGAAAGGAAGATGTGTGAGGTGGGGAGGAAGCATGGTAACCGGCTCTTATATAGCCGGTTACCCTGAGTTCACTTAGCCGGCCAAATTTTGGCCGGCTAAGTGAATGGTGTGGATTGCAATCCACACCACATTGTGGATTGCAATCCAACAGGTGTGGATTGCAATCCATACGTTTGCCCTTAGCTGGCCAAAATAAGGTCAGCTAAAGCACATTTTTATGCTTTTGCCAACCGGTTTGGGGTTGGCATGGGGTCGATTGTCTTGAATCGACCCCAAGTAACCCCATCGGTTGGGATTGTTCTTATGCACTTAAATTGCTATGTCACTTGAGAATATGGTTACGCACCATGTTATATTGTCCAATGCCTTGAAAAATGGTCCCTATAATGAAATTTGTTTATATATATATATATATATATATATATATATATGTATATATATATATATGTGTGTGTGTGTGTGTATATATATGTATATTTGTTAGCTCATTTTAAAGCAATGTCAAACATGTTTGTGCCTGGCACCATTATGAACACGCTTTCTAAAGAAGTTTAAAACAGAAATGTATTTGTATTGATAAAACTGAATAGAATACAACCGATAGCTTTGTACAGTATTTATATCAAAAAGAACTGAGTGGGCTAGGCCCATATAACTAGCTATCCGCATCACTTATACAAATATAACCATAGCCACAGGATTATCAAAGATCTGATAGCTGAGACTTATCTGTTGTCTAAACCTATTTACTTCTGATTGTCGCCTTCAGTTTGACCTAGGGTTTCATTCTTTTCTTCCTTTACCCCAAATCTGTTCTCGATATCATCAATCATCAAGTTGGCTTTGAATCTTTCAAAGTTGTGCTTCGATAGAGCTTTAGTCATGATATCAGCGATTTGATGACTTGCTGGAATATGATTAACAATAAGTTCTCCTTTGATAACTTGTTCTCGAACGAAATACAAGTCGATTTCTATGTGTTTCGTTCGAGAATGAAGGACAGGATTCGCTGAGATAGAAACAGCTCCGGAATTATCACACCATATCACTGGTTGATTAAAGGAGTTGACTTTGATTTCCTTGAGAAGAGATCTGAGCCAAATGATTTCAGCTGCCATGCTTGCCACACTACGATATTCAGCTTCGGTGCTGGAGCGAGATACGGTGGGCTGCTTCTTTGAGCACCACGACACTGGGTTGCTTCCAAGATAGATGCAGTAACCCGTCGTTGATCTTCTGTCGTCAGAGTCTGATGCCCAGTCAGCGTCAGCAAACCCTTTGATAGATAAGTCTTTACATGTTTGTAGCTTTAGACCCTGATTGATAGATCCTTTTAAATATCTTAGGATATGTTTAACTACTTTCCAGTGAAGATCTAAAGATTTCTGCATAAATTGGCAAACTTTATTAACAGCGAATGATAGATCAGGTCTAGTAATTGTGATATACTGCAAAGCCCCTACAACACTTTGGTAAAGTTTTTCATTATCAAAGTTTTCCCCTTTGTCCTTAGACAAGTGTAAATTACTAGACATTGGGGTAGGCATGGGCTTTGCAGCACTCATTTTAGCTCTATTTAAAACTTCAGATATGTATTTCCTTTGACAAAGAACAAGTTCATGTTCAGATTTTCTTATGACTTCAATGCCTAGAAAATATTTTAAATTGCCTAAGTCTTTTAAGGAAAATTTGTTGTTTAAATGATCAGTGACATACCTGATTTCCTTCATGCAGTTTCCTATGATTATAATATCATCCACATAGACATGTATGAATACAGTAATATTGTTATAATTTTTAACATACAAGGAATTATCAGATTTAGTGGGATGATAGTTGAGAATAATAAGAGTAGATTTGAGCTTTTCATACCAGACACGTGGAGCTTGTTTAAGCCCATATATAGCTTTGCTAAGTTTGCATACCCAATCCTTCTTGTCACTCTGAGAATACCCTGATGGTTGTTGCATATAAACTTCTTCATGAAGTTCACCATTTAAAAAAGCATTATTGACATCTAGTTGTTTTATTTGCCACTTATTGTGAAGAGCAATGGTGAGGATGACTCTTATAGTTGTGGGTTTAACAACTGGTGAAAAGGTTTCACTAAAATCTATCCCATATTGTTGAGAGTAACCCTTAGCCACAAGTCTGGCTTTATATTTGTCAATATTGCCTTCAGAATTTCTTTTGACTTTATATGTCCATCTACATCCAATGATATTTTTATTTTTTGGTGCAGGGACAAGATTCCATGTTTCATTTTTGATGAGGGCATTGTATTCATCATCCATTGCAGCTTTCCATTTTTCATCCTGTAGGGCTTCATTGAAGCAAACAGGTTCAGATGAGCTGTTGATGACATGATATGCTTTGGGTTTGAATATGCCATGTTTAGATCTGGTCATCATGTGATGACCTGTTCCCTCCTTATTAAGATTGTCTTGATGAGGAATGGTATTTCTTTGAACAGAGATATTTTCTGTGCTGGACTCATTATTGTTGTCGCAGTCATTATTGGAGTTATTTGAATCTTGACCTGATTCTTCACCTGATACTGTGAGTTGAGGTTCAAGTAGACTCTGATTTGTAGCTTCAACAATTTTATTTTGAGACAGAATGGGTATTTCAGGTATAATATTTTTTGTACTATGAACCTTTGTAGTTGTTTTGATTTCTATACTAGCAAATGGAAATATAGATTCATTAAATCCCACATGTCGAGATTTTATAATTTTTCCATCACTAGTCAAGCATTTATATCCTTTCTGATTGGTAGTGTAACCAATAAAGGTACAAGATGTTGATCTATTACTTAGCTTATGAGAATTATAAGGTCTCATATAGGGAAAACAGAGACAACCATATGTTTTGAGAGTATTATAATCTGGTATAATATTAAATAGTGATTCTAAAGGAGTTTTATTGTGTAGTACCTTTGTTGGCATTATGTTGATGAGATGAACAGCTGAGTTGAATGCATCAGGCCAGAACTTGAATGGCATTGAAGCATGTGCCAAAAGAGTGATGCCAGTATCAACAATATGCATGTGCTTTCTCTCAACTAACCCATTTTGCTCAGAGGTATATGGATAGGTAGTTCTATGTATTATTCCTTTTTCTAAGAAATAATTTTTTAATGGTTTGAATTCGGCTCCTCCATCAGTTTGAATTATTTTTAGCTGATGATTTAGTTGCCTTTCTACTTGAGTAATAAATTGAATAACTGCCCTATGTGTTTCTGCTTTAATTTTTAGAAAATATATCCAAGTAAATCTTGAAAAGGAATCAACAAAAGAAATGTAATATTTGAATCCAAAATCAGAATTTATTGGGGCTGGTCCCCATAAATCTGTAGCTACCATTTCTAATGGTTTGGTATATTTAGTTGATGAGTCAAGAAAGGGTAATTTGTGATTCTTTCCTATTCGACATGCAGAACATATATAGGGTAGTGATATATTATTAACATTGATTTTATTACTCTTTAATACAGATTTTACAGTATTAATACTGGGATGACCCAATTTACAATGCCAATGATCAAAGACTTTGTTATTTTTGATATCATTTTCAACATTTTCAACATTGTTGCACCATTTTCCAGAATTGATAGCCCTATTAGGCTGCCTCAGATTGAATGAGTATAGGCCATTTTGCACATTACCCTGCAGTAAAATTTCTCTAGTTGATATATCTCTAACTAAACAAAGTTTTGGATAAAATTCCAAGTATACTTGGTTATCTTTGGCAAATTGAGAAACACTTATGAGATTTTTCTTAATTTGAGGAACTCTAAGTAAGTTATTTAAGTGCAATTCTCTTTTGCCAAAAATTTTTGCATTTCCAGTGTGTGTGATTCCTATGGATTTACCATTACCTAAAAGAATTGATTGTGTACCTTTGTATTCCTTGTTTCCTAGATTCAGATTTTCCAAATTGTTGGTAATGTGATTTGTGGCTCCTGAATCTGGGTACCATTCTTCATATGCTGCATCCTCATTCTTTGAGTGTTGTGTAGTATTTTGATTGCTGGTATCCACTCCTGTGTGTGCTATGTTGACATTTAGAGTGTTTGATCTCTGACTGTTGTTGTTATTGTTGTTGAGGGAGTAGTTCTGTTCAAATCTGAAATAACATTTTGATGCTGTATGCCCTATTCTTTCACAAATCTGACACTTTGGTCTATTGAAGTTGTTCCATCTGCCTCTTCCTCTACCTCTGCTATTTTGATTTCCTCCTCTAGAGCCTCCTGTCTGATTTCTGTTTGAGTTTTGAGGTGTATCTTGACTCTTCTTTTTATTGACAGAGGCATAGTTGATAGAGAAGTCAGAATTTAAATTCAAAAAGGGTAATGTTTAAAATACACTTCAATATTTATTAAATCATTTTAAAGGAATAATTTATCGTATAGATAATTAAGATATTGAAGTGAATTAATGAATAAGATAATTAAGGAATGACTTATGTATTTAATTTAAAAATTAATAATTTAGATTAATTTATGATTAGAGATTAATTAAGAAGTGAATTAAGAAATGTTATTAGTTAATGAAGATAATTAACTAAGGATTATTTAAATAATTAATTAATGTGATTATTTTTGATAATTAATTAGATTAATTAATTTAGATATTCTATTGTAAATTGTTAAATGTAATTACTTGATAAAAGTAATTAAGAGATTTATTACTTATTGTAATTAATTTTGATAATATGATTAATTTAAGTTAATTAATTTAGTTTAATTAATTTTAAGAAATCATTTGATGATTTGATAAGTGAAATTACTTAATGTAATTAATGGAGCATATTACTTAGGAAAGTAATTAGATGATAATTACTTGATGTAATTAATACAAGATGATTTGTAAGTGAAGTAATTTGGGTAATTACTTTTGTAATTAATCAAGGGATTAATTAATGGAGATAATTAATTTTGGGATAATTAATTTATTTAATAAGTAATTATGGATAGTTAATTACTGGTTGGTTATTAATCAAGAGGGATTAATAATTGGGTTTAACTAAAGATTAAATTACTTAATGTAATTAACTTAAATGAAGTAATTTAATTAGAAATCATTAATTAATATAATTAATGATGTAATTATGAATTGTTTAATTAAGGAATAATTAATAATGAGGTGATTAATTAATGTAATTAATTAAGGATAAATGTAATTAATTATATTTTATTAATAAATGAAGTAATTAAATGTTAATTACTATGAATGATTTAGAATAATTAATTTGTGGAATTAATTTAGGACTAAATTACTTATTGTAATTTGAGAATGATTAATCAAAGGTGTTTAATCAAGATGAATATTTAGAGAATAATTAATTAAATTGATTTTTATTTAATTAATGGTTGTATAAGCAGGATTTATAGATGTAGTAATTAATTTAATTTACTTTAAATTAATTTAAAGATAGAATTAATTAATTTAATTCATTTTAAATTAATTATAGTTTGTGAATGATAAATCATTGCTTATGAATGAATAATATTGATATCGCATTGATTGATTGTGATCTCAGATATGAGATGAATAATATCTATTGTGATATGGATGCTTGTTTTAAGTATGATAATATTGATTATCTGTTGAGTTGATAATATGGATTATCTGTTTATGATGATAATGTGATTATCCATTGTTATATTGTGATTTATCTATCTGTGTGTATATAGATAATAATTGAATTAAATTGTTTTAACTTTAAAACAACTTGGCCTTAAAAGATACATTTTTGGATTTCGATGAGACCGGGATCGGGTTTCCAGATTTGGTTATCCGAAAACCACATCGATCCAAATTAACGATAGGTCGTGAATCTCAAGTGAAGATGAAGATTTAGAGTGCAAGGGTTATTGTCATTAACTCTGAGGGTGATTCCAAAATTAGTGTAACGAGATAATGCCTTCGGTTTCGTTCGAACCCGGAATGAACTTGTATGGATTGAATGCTTTCAGAACATCGTCAGGTGGACGATGAGCATTCTAAGAGATGTGTTCTCTTAAGGTAATCGTAGCCTTAAGCCTCATCAACCGGGAATGGCTAAAACAGTGGAGGTGCAGCAAGGTTAGTGGGTAGCACCCAAGTAGGACAAGATTTCCCCTGTCTAGATGTCCCTTTTTATTTCGGTTGTGTGGGTAGTTGATTGCAACAACTGCTGGGGTGTCTTGTGCGGGAATTATCCAGTAAGGGATGTTCCGACCTTGTGTTGCAGGAGATTGGGAGTAATCCTCGGTACGGTGATCTAGGCCACGTACTGTGACGGGCGATACCCTAGTAGTCATGCCATTGTATGGAATCCAATCTCCAATAAGTGCCATCGGATTTGATTCTATTACCCACTTGTTGGCTAGTATGCTGGAATTTAATCATGTAACAATTTCAACTATTTCTTATTTACTTGAAAACCCTAGACCTATTATAATATCATAGAATTTCCTATCAAAGTTTTGGTTAGCGTAAGGGAAAAACTTTTCCATGTTTATGTGTGGGAAGTCTTACGTGATACCGTTTGTTTTCAAAGGTTTTTCAAAGTTAAGCAACTTTAACCTGTTACTCATACCAGACCCATGTCTGACCCGGAGTTTATTTCTGTTTTTCCTATACTCTTGGGTACTCAAATTTTTACGAGTAGCTAAGGGATTCAGGTTAGCTTAGACGAATTCTGGAAGAGAAATGGAGCAAGAGGCTTCAGCGTTATGGATATATAGTTTTCCGCTGTGTTGGTATCTCTGTATAGTTTTCTGTGTTGTATTTGAGTTGTATCGAGTTGTACTAACTAGACAGGTGTTTATAACTGTCTAGTATGTGATGTATTATCTGTGTAACTCTGGTTGATGTTGTACATTATGTAATACTTATGTGATTAATATAATTTATTCGTTCCGCTGTGAGATTCTGATGTTGTTTAGTTCTTTCTTCTCTATCTTTTCTATTTCTCACCCCCTTTCTTTCTTAAAGATGATGCAACTTTCTGGTGGTAGAAAGTTGGGTCGTTTCAAAAGACTTTATACACCACACTTCTGTCTAATTTCTACAGCACTTCACTTCACTTCTCTTCTACGCATAACTTTGCATCCAAGAGGTGTATTGTTGTTGTTGTTGTTGTTGTTGTATTTCTAAATAAATTAAAGCCTTTTGGGACAAAAGGCTTTGAATTGTTGTTGTTGCGTATCTATTAAAATAATACTTAACGCTTACTTGTTTTTATATTCATTTCTTAGTTTTTTAGAAAATTGATTTCAGTTGAATATTTGTTATTGTTATATTCATTTATTAACTTTTTAGAAAATCTATTTTAGTACAATATTTTTTTGTTGTAATACTCATTTCCTAATTTTTTACAAAATCAATGTTAGTAGAATATTTAATGCTCTTATATTCATTTCTTAATTTCATATAAAATCGATTTAGTAGAGTATTTGTTGTTATATTAATTTCTTAATTTTTAACAAAATAAATTTCAGTGTAATTTTTGTTGTTATTATATTCATTTCTTAATTTTGTTACAAAATTTATTTCAGTAGAATATTTAATGTTCTTATATTAATTTCTTAATATTTTATAAAATTGATTTTAGAAGAATATTTGTTGCTATATTCATTTCTTAATTTTGCTACAAAATCGATTTCAGCTGAATTATTTGTTGTTGTTATATTCATTGCTTAATTATTATTTTTTACAAAATCGATTTCAGTAGAATAATTGTTGCTGTTATGCTCCTTTCAAAATTTAATAATTCCTTCAACTATTTAAATATTTTATTTAATAAATTTGAAAATTTAAAACTTATTTCAAAATTCAGTTAACAATTTAAAATTTTAGCTTAATTATTTTGTAAACTAAAATTTTAACTTACTATTTTATACTAACCACTAAAACTTATAATTAACACACACTTATCAATAAAATATAAATTATTCTAACATATAAAATATAAATAGATGATGGTAAACTAAAATTACCATCATCTAATATAAATTATTCTAACATATTCAAAATCATAATCAAATTATTTTCAGAAATTAAGGTTTAGAGAATATACCTAGAAATTGAGAAATTGAAGAAGATGGAGGAAACACAGCAGCACCGAAGGGCGACAACGGCTTCTAGAGGCGGTTGGCGACGACAGGAGGTGGTTGGAGGTGGTTGGATGCGAGGGGAATCGAAACGGCAGCATCAAATTTGGGGGGAAAGTGAAACTATTTTCTCTTTATGCTCTCGGATTCGCGGTATATCATCAGGTTTAACGACGGCCGTTTTTTTAGCCGTCACTAGCCGTCGCTAGATTCCGTCACTAAACCAAGCCTATTTTGTAGTGAATTCCACATAGACTCAAATATCTCCAAAATCTACTTAAATATGAAATATTGTATTACCAAAATCTAATAGGTTGGATTCATTGTGGTTGTCAATAGTTTTGGCCAGTAGTTCAAAGGGGGGTTGGCTTGGTAATAAAAAATCATGCTTAAGGCAGTCTATTTTTCCATGGTTGTTCGTTTAAATGTTTTCCAGAACTGACTGCACTACATTGTTAGATAAATGAAATTAATTCAATATCCTAATTTTTTTTATAATGCCTTCGGTTGATAAATAATGTATGTATGCATTTAAGTTGATGTGTTATAAGTTATGTGGTATGTGGTCACCATCAAGTGCGCAAATATTGTCTATTATTTGCAGTTGATTGTTATCTTTGATTTTACATGGTTGTGAACGTCACAATAACTTGCTAAAATATTGATTTATAATTTTTAATGTGTTAGTAGGGGCATTCAATTTTCCTAATACTAAAGAAAAAAATAATAAATATAATAAAATTTGTGTGCTTTTTAATATCAAAGTCATTTCGCACGGCAATCAACCACCGCGTAAAATCGTTTTGCACACTAAAACCACCGACCAACACCATTTTCTACGGCCATCAATTGTTGTTCGATGGTTGATCATCATGAAAAATGATGTTGATCGGCAGTTATTCGCTGTGCTAAAAAGGGTCGAAAATGTTGCATTTGGTAGTCCTTTAAATAGTATGGTATTATAAGGAGTATTTGTAAAATTTTATGGTATTTTTTAGCAATGGTATTATTAGATAAAGGAAAATGAGTTGCTCTTGCAAGACATAATTTCTATTGAATACTCATTTTTTATTTATATAAAAACATGTTTTGTTTATTTCCATGTACACTGCATAGTACAGTTTTTAAAAGATAATGTGATTGCTGCATATATGTTTACATAAATATCCGTCCACGTATTTATTATGTAATATGCAGTTGTCTTTTGGGTTTCGGACTGGATATTCAGAACAAGGTAAGAGTCACAGGTCCTTGTTTTTGATGTTGTTATACAAAAAGTCCCTGTAAAATGAATTTGTAAATTTGGTCCCTATTTTTTAAAAATAAAAAAAACGCAAAGCGTTTGCACTTTTCTGAAAGAAAATGCAAGATAACTTGCACTTTTCTAATTTTGAAATATTTTTCAAAATTTTCGAAATTTTCTAAAATTTGAAAATTTTGAAAAACGCAAGTTAACTTGCACTTTCTATTAGAAAAGTGCAAGCTAGTTTGCGCTTTCTAATTTTGAAATTTTTGAAAAGCGTAAGGTAACTTGCGCTTTCTAATTTTGAAATTTTTTTGAAAATTTTAAAATTTTTGAAAATTTTGAAAAGCGCAAGGTAACTTGCGCTTTCTATCAGGAAAACGCAAGCTGGTTTGCTCTTTTTTATTTTGAAAATTTTGAAATTTTAAAAAGCGCAAGCTACTTGCGTTTTCTGATTAGAAAAAACTGGGACTAAATTTACATACTTATTTCTACAGGGACTTTTCTTGTAACACCATCAGAAATAGGGACCTTTTATGCAAAACCCCTATTCAGAATAAGGGTGTTATGATATTTATTTGTAATTTGTATTATTTTTATTGTTTCGTTGATGGCTGTATATATTGAAAATTAAAGTTTACATGGTGTGAATAAATTATCCTGATTTATTGGATGTTTATGACTGCGTTCTACGGATGATGTTGTGTGTTTTTTTTTGAATCACACGTGTGCTATGTTTTGTTTGTCAATCGAAATTGTGATTTTGTATTTTCGACTCAATGTATATGAAGTAGATATTTTGTATATGAGATCTAATGTGTAAAAAAATAGAATTTAAAATTCAAAGGGAAGAAAATTATGATTTGTTATTGTAACAACCCATATTTTTAACAAGTAATTTTAATTTGAAATTTATTTGAAACATTGATTTTTAATCATTTAAAAATTGAATTTTGGAATTTTCCAATGTAATTTTGGATTTTGTTTGTAATTTATTTTCCAAATATAATAAAACAATAATTTTCTGGAAATTTTATATTTTGATCAACTTTGGTCAAACTTTGACTTACAGTTGAAATTTCTAAATTTAAATTTTAAATTTCTAATCTTTTTCTTTGAAGCAGTATCTGTTTCTAATATTTGTCTTGCTTCTCGTTTCGTCAAATTCTATTTTATACTTTTAAAATTTGATAAAATACAGCGTTTTATACGCAATTATTTTATGTATTTTTATTTTCTATTTCCTATGTTTATTTCTATACTTTTATTTTCTATTTTTATTTTATTTTATTTTGATTTGCACTTTGATTATTTAATTGGATTTTTATTTGGAATATAGGGTTGGAAAATTCAAAGGACTTTGGTTTCTCTTTCTTTAACTTGTGCCTTTTCCTTTTCCCTTGCCTTTTCATTTCTTAGCCGTCCACTTTATGCTCCTAGCTGTCCACTTTTCTTCCATTCACGTACAAAATATTTCTCATCTCCTCTTTCTCATTTTCATGGCTTCTCTTCTTTATTCTCTTTTCTTTTTCTTCTTTTATTCACAAGCATGCTCGGCCTCCACCATCTCATGCTCCTTGCCGACCATCTTCCTCCTCCACCACCACCTTCTGACTGGCCACCACCACCTTATCACCTCCCCTATGCCTTGCCGTGAGCATCAGATCCAAATCCACCACCAAAGCATGTTGCAAACCCAAGCCAAGCCTATTGATCATCATCCCCTCTTTGCTTGCCTCAGCCACCCCTTATTCCTCCACCACCTTGCCTTGGTCGTGGACCATCTCCATCACCTAGCTATGAATACGTGTGCTTTGACCCAGATCTGACTTGACCAAGCCATTAGCACATAGTGGCTGAGCCACTTTAGCCTAGGGCCGAACCCAATGGTTGCTTGCCTTTTCCTTTTTGCCTTCCAATGATTTGTAACTTGTCACCTCTTCATATTCTTGTGCCATAGCCTTACCGTTTGCCTTCATATCCAAGCATACATGCCTTTAACCCGTCATAGTCGAGCATACTTTGAACTGGTCTAGCCCAATACTGATGTGGCCGAGCCACTTGTGTTGGGTAAAGCAAGTTATGTCATTTTAAATTCTTTTTTTCATTATTTTAATTTCTAATCTTTTATATTGAATCATACACTTATAATTGCTGTAATTGTTTGTGTACAAGATTTGGATCTTGACTCTTCATCCATTCAAATCTATTCATGCTTTGTCGTGATTTTTGGAGTATAGTTGTGTGTTTCAAATTGTCATCTCTAACTCTAAAAGGTGAGTTCATCACTCTCGACATTCGCACTTATATAATTTTGAAACCATGACTTGTGAATTGTAGAAATTAATATGCTATGTTCATATATGTCTGTGATATGATTATATGATGTTATATACTGCTTATATATTTGTTACATAACCTGATATGATATTATATTCTCAACTGTTATTTTATTTTCTGTATCTCACACTGCAAGTTCCCTTTCACTATGGGTTGAAATGATACATACCCGAACGGACTTTAGAATAAGGAAAAATCATTATGAGCTGAAATGATTGGCTCGAGTGATTTTTATTGTATTTTATTTGACTTGGGATTGCTGGTTTGAAATGATAGAACCCGGATTTTTTTTTAAATTACGGATTGAAATGATACATATCTGTATCACTTGACCTAGGTTAGAAAATATTATACATACCCATGGATAATTTTTAAATAATATTTTCCTAAAGATTATTAAGTATTTTGAATTTTATTTTATGAAATTTTAACTTAAATTGTGGTTTAATGATTTACAATATAAAGATACATTGGTTTTCTATAAGTTAAAATTTTATAAGTCAATAAGTGGTTTTACTTGAATTTTAAAGATATATTGGTTTTAAATTGCTATTTAAAGATCTTCATTGATGATAAATAACTTAATAATAAAATTTGATTTAATGTGGAATTCTAAATCTAACCTAGTGATGGTAATAGATTTTATTTTATGAAATAGATAAGTTTTGTAAAATAAATAATTATGATTTAAAATGGAAAAATGTATCTTAAATTATGAATTAACTTTATAATGGAAAATTTTGTTTTAATTAGAAATGTGAAGTTTGACTTATTAAAAGAATATTTTGTTTATGAAATGGGTATTTTAAATAAAGTGTTAAGTTATTTGTTAAAATAAAAAGTTAAGTAAAATAATGCACATTTGACTTAATAAATGAATTATAGTTAATTTGGATATTTTAATTATAAAAAGTTATTTTATTTAAATCATAAGTTAAATGATATCCAAATGAATATTTTTGAAATGTAAAGATTTGGTTATAAGTAAAATGGTTAAAAATTGAAGTATTTAATGTTTCTAAAATGTTATAATAAATCTGGAATTGTATTGGCAGCATTTCCAAAGTGCTGCTATTTCTGAAATTTAACTATGTTATGAAATAACTAAAATACTACAAAACTTTATAAGTGCACCCTATTACATGTGCATGAGTGCATCAGCCTGAACTTGTTCTTGCCTTGCCTGGACTTATTTGTGCACAATGTACCGTTGTTTCAGGCACTTGAACTTTTGCTTAATTCATGTTCTTGATCCTAAGTGCACTATATGGTTTCCCTAAGTTGTACATGTGACATACATTCTTGTTTCACTTGTATGCATGTATTGGCTGGTGCACTTGTAATTCTTGTGCATATGTACTTTGTTGTCTTCTTTTGCCACTGAGAGTTGAGTCTGAAACATGGCTACACCTATGTACACTACGTGTTATTGCACTTAAATTGAGTCGTAGCTTGCTTGGGCTTGACCTGGTGCACACTTGCACTATGTTGAGCCTTTGGGCTTGACCTTTGCACTTGTCCCTGAAAATTATAGATTCATATATGCACTAAATTGACCGTGTGCTCGAACCTATGCACTTCAGCCTTGTTCAGGCTTTTTAAAGCTAATATGTGTTGCACCGGAGTTAAGCCCGAGCCCGCTTTGGCTTGACCTTATGCAAACTTTCACTATGTTGAACCTTCGAGCTTGACCTTTGCATTTGTCCTTGAGAGATAATCGATGCTCGGACTTGTGATATTCATAGTGATATGCTGTGCACATCATAAGTTGTTCGTGCACACTTAATTTTTTTCCTTGTCTAAAATATGAAAACAAACAACCCAAACAACTGATGCAATATTAAATCACAATTATAATTTTATTTTTTTCATTTATGTTTGTTTCTTTTTTCATTTTACTGCGTTGTTTATTTGACAACTATAGTTGACGACTGGACATAGGTTGGAGCAGGAAGATATCAAAAAAAAATTCGAGTGAGAGTAAAAATGTTATATATGAGAGTGTGAAATAGTGTATGATGAAAGTTGTATTGTATTTGAAAATGTAAATATAGTGGAAGCCAAATGTGTGCTATTTGAATTTGGATTGAAATAAAATATTTGTTTAAATAAAATTGCGATTCATTTATTTCATTATGCAAATATTTATTTCATTTTTCAAATATTTATTTCATTATGTGAACAACATATAAGTGTAATTGGTATTCATATTAGTTAATATTTATATGTTGTCTAATAGGAATTTTGGGAATGGTATTATAACATCAGATAACATACGACTGTTTTCCCTCTATTGTGTTAGTGCATATCAGATGACGGGGTATATTTGTGGTCTGATGTGCAATGAGACGACATCGAATTTAACGATGGATAGATATGCTTTCAGATAATGAGGCATATTTATCGTCTGATGGGTTTTTTGGTATAGTGGAAAGATTTAAAAGAAGAGTTTGTATTCTCTATTATGTATGCTCATAGATGTTAAGCAAATTTTTTTATGTAAATGTAACGTTAAAGACCTTTAAACAAGAGGCATCATGTCATGAATTAGATGGGCACTCTCATATTGATATGTTGGATCTAATACAACTAAGTTTGTGTGAAATTTTGGTCCAAACAAGATCAAGGCCAAGAGTTTGGATATGTCCATATATGTTGCATTTTGAATCTGTTATTACTCTCTATGGTTTATGTATACTTTTTTATAAATAATTTAAAACATATAACATAATTTAAATGAGTTGTTGTCAATTTCTATCAACTTTAAATTGTAACTTCCACTTTATTCAAATGAATTTTGTTATTTGAAATCATAATTATGTTATACATTTAATAAATTATGAACGGTAATTTTACCAACTTTAATTGAAATTATGATTTATTAAGTGAATTTATTTATTTTAATGGTTCCGTTTGTTTCTGCCTAACGGTGATACAAATTGATTTTCATGAAATTATGTTTTTACATTAATAAATTATGAATGGTAATTTTACCAACATTAATTGCCATTATAATTTATTAAGTGAATTTATTTGTTTTAATGGTTCAGTTTGTTTCTGTCCAATGGTGATATAAACTGATTTTCATAAAATTATGTTTTTACATTTAATAGATTATGAACGGTAATTTACCAACTTTAATTGCCATTTGATTTATTAAGTGAATTTATTTATTTTAACGATTCAATTTGTTTCTGTCCAATGGTAATATGAATTGAATTTTAGGCAACAACTGTTATGACAGGACAGAAGTATAATTTGGCGTTTTATTATTTATTTCAGTATAATTACTATTAGTACCTCTATATATAATTAATTTAATGTTGTTATGCTAATTGTGGATTTATAGTTGATAATAGTAAGTATTTCATTCTGAATCTAATGTAGCATTAAATAATGTTCATGCTCAAATCTCTAGAGTAGTACCATTGAACGGAACTAAATTTTCCACTTGGAAAGAGAAAATTGAGTTTTCTCTTGGTATTCTGGATATTTCCCTCGCAATACGAATGCAAATACATACTATTATAGCAATAAGTACTGATGATGAAAAGGCTAATTTTGCACTCTCATGATTATAAAAGTATTATTATAGCTGTTATAAGAGGAGGTATTCTTGAGAAGGATGATGCAAATAATATTTTCACTACAAAATAGTATTTTGCTTCTGTTGAAGAGCAGTTTAAAAGTACTTCTAAGGCTAATGCAAGTACTCTCATTATGAAAATGCTCACTGCCAAGTATAAAGGGACAAGCGGTGTACATGAACATATTATGATGATGAATGATATGGCCGCAAATATAAACGGCATGGATATGGGAACTTCTGAAGGTTTTTTAGTTCATTTCATTATGTTTTCTCTTCCTACACAATTTGGTCTTCTTAAGATCAATTTTAATACGCAGAAAAAAAAAGTGGAAATGAATGAATCAGTTGTTATGTGTTAACGCTAAAAATTGAACGCTAACATCCTGGTGTGTGTAGTAATGTTGTGAAAGCACCACCCGTGATACGGGAACAAGAAATAAGCAGTAAAATAGCAGAAAACAGTGAAAGACAGCGATTTTATAGTGGTTCGGCTTAAGATCAAGCCTAAATCCACTGAACTCCTTTATTGCTAATTTTAGTTACAAGTTGATACAATGTACTTCAAAATACAATACACTTTGATTCCAAAACACTTCAGACTAATAGCTCAAACTTCGATGTGAAAAGGCTCTTTGAATCCATTTCGGATGTGCAAGATCTCTTTCGAAGCTTGTTGTAGTGCCTTGAATGTTTGGAGTTCTTCAAGTGTTGGATGAGTTAAGAATTCTGCAGAGTAATGGCGCTTCAGAGAATGATCGGAAAAAGTCCCCTTCAAGTTGGAGTTGGTCTTGTATTTATAGAGGAAATTCTAGGCCAGATTCTATCTCCAAGTCTTAGGTCGTGAATGACCTACGTTAGGTCGTAGGTCGCGAGCGACCTAAGATAAGTCGTGGGTCTTTCCTGAACTGTACTGAGTTTTGTATGAACGAGTCAGTAAGTCGTGAGCGACCTAAGATAGGTCGTGAGCGACCTAAGATAGGTCGTGAGCGACCTAATATAGGTCGTGAGCGACCTAAGATAGGTCGTGAGCGACCTAAGATAGGTCGTGAAACTTTTCTCTGCTGTAGCTTGCTAGATCGTGACATTGCTAGGTCGTGACATTGCTAGGTCGTGAAGTTACAGAAGCCTTTAGGTCGCTGATCTTCTTAGGTCGTTAGGTCGCTAAGCTTTTAGGTCGTTAGGTCGCTAAGCTTTTAGGTTGTTAGGTCGCTGAGTGTTAGATCGCAGAGTTTTAGGTCGCTCAAAAACAAGGAGTTAACATTTGCCCCTCGAATTACACGCCTAGGTCGTAGGTCGTGTGCTTCGATCTAACTTTGCTACATCGTGAGCAACCTAAAAACCGTGCTAACTCGCGTGCCTATTCGCCTTCCTCTCTCAGCCCTATATAAATTGGTTAGGTCGCTGCTTCCTCCTCACTCACCTGCTTCGATTTCCCGCTTTGCTATTAAAGAATTTTGTTATTTCAAAGTCGAATTCAAGTTAATCATTCGACGATTCATCCTCGCTATCAGATTACGTAAGTATATTCGATCTTTATCCATTCCACGATCACCATCGAACCACAAATTCTAATCTCCGAACCCCAGACCTATTTTGTACGTCGTGCTTCACTTTGAGTCGCGCTGTGATTGATTTTTGATCGTCTTTGGTTATTGTTGTTGTTGTGATTCACGAGCGCACAGCAGTGAGTTAGATCTATGATAGATCGGAGATATGTTGAATCGGTTTTCGAATGATTTGGTGGTATGAAAAGATGATGAATTTTACGAAGAGGATGATGGATTTTGTTGTATTGGCGATAACGGGTTATCGGGTCCGGTGAGTTATTGCGTGGAGAGGAAGTTAGCGACTTAGTGAATTCGAGAAACTTAAAATAATTCACGACCTAAGGAACTTTGCGAACTAAGGAAAGCTCCGACCTATACTAGGTCGCTGAACGACCTAAGACTTACACAACCTAAGACTTGTACAACCTAAGACTTGCACAACCTAACTTCCTTGTGAGCTAACCTGCTTGAGACAGTTGAGCGACTTAACTTATCAACGACCTAATCTTTTTGCGGCAAAGCTTTAGGTCGCGGCCGGGTTAGGACTTTGAGAAATTTGTGTTGCCCCGAACCTTTTGACTTGCATAGTGCGACCTAAGAAGTTTTCGACCTATACTAGGTCGCGAGCGACCTAGGACCTGAACTGTTTGGACTTGATTGAACTTTGAGCTTTGAACTGCCTGGACTTTGTTGAACTTGAACTTGAACTTGATTGTTTTAACTTTAATGTTAATAACCTGTTAAACACAACATTTGTAGAAAAACGGGACAAATATACTTCCATTGACTGTCCACATCGAATGATAGATTAGTCAATAAAGAATAATCAATTTTAAATGAACTTTGTGAATGAAATGCTGTGAAACAACAAATTCAAGTGAAGTATTAAAGCAAAGCTGAAATAATCAACTAAAGCTGATTTGTTTGCATCAACACAACACTGTACTTGGACTTAAGATAACAAGCCTTGAAACTTTATAATCGACAAATATCAACTAACTTGATTTCAGTTATATTTGCTTGTTATTTTATTAGTTTTGCACAACACTTCACACTTTTAGGAAACGTGCACCTTCATATTTGAATATCCAGTACCTTGTGTAGAATGGCATCTCAACAAGAAGATATAGGACCAGCTGGAGAAGCTTTTCCAATTGCTAACCCATTGATTGATCCTCCGGAAAGGACTTCTACCACCTTGAGCCATAAAGTTTTTAGACAATTGTGTATCCAGTTCGGCATTGCCGAAACAGATGCTTTATTTCCTGGAGCAAACGATACTGCTGACAGGCCACCTCTTGGTTTTGTCGCAGTTAATCGTCAGATGTGCTTAAGCGGAGCTATTCCTCTCTTTAATGATTTTCTCCGAGAACTTTTTCTTCGATTAGCTATCACTCCCTTCCAGCTGCACCCCAATGGTTATGCCGTCTTGATGGGGTTGTGTGTTCTGTTCAGGAGGACGCTCAACCGTCTTCCAAGCTTCGATGAGACTTGCTATTTGTGCACCTTTGCTAAGAACAAAGATCACCCTTCAATTATGCTTGTAAGGGGTGCAAGAAACCAGAAATTGATTCTGGATTTTCCTGAAAGTGCACATGGGTTTCTCAATCAATTCTTCTTTGTTCGCTGTCCTCCAGGATTCTATGCCGTCTAGAGAGTCGGAAGTAATATTGCCTTTCTCTGTTAATCTCATGAGCCTTTGGAAACTCGAATTGTCAAATGCTTAACCTCATTTTCTACTTTTTGCAGCACTTCCTCCTCCACTTAGAAATCCCAGCCTTAAGTCAATCTATGAAATTTTAAACGCTGTGGCTGTTGAAGAAAGAAGCACCAATTTTTTGTTAAAAGATGAGTTTTTGCATCAGTTTGGACTTCTACACTCCTCCCGATCTACTCAGATTCATGAAATTTCTAGTTCTGAGACCGAAACATTGGGTATCCCAAGTTCTCAAGCAGAGACATTAAATGCCCCAGTTTCTACAGAAGAAATTGTATCAGAAGGACCTATTTTAGAAGCTGCACTGGTGAAATGCTCTACCACTGTTGACATTGCTGGATCATTCGGCAAACTCACACTCTCTCCAGTAATTGAAGAAGAAGAAACTTCTCAACATTTCGAAAAAGTTGATGATAAAGGAGTTGAGAGAGAAAATCTCGCTAAACATGACGGTGACGATACCTTTGAGGGATTGAGTGATCTAATGATTACTTCACAGGAGCTCTTCAAAGATGATATAACTAAAGCTACATCTCCTGCAACTGAAGCGACATCCGCTTTGCAACATACTTCGTTGGCTTAAAAACTGACTCCTGCCTCACAATCTGTTATCACTCCCCTACTAAAGAGTGGTTTGTAGTCTGACGCGCGTAGCTCGCACATCACACACACTTAGGATTTTTGGCACTTATACGCACTTAGCTTCTTTAATTTGAAGATTTTTAAAACTTGTCTTTTCTTCAATTTCAGGTTCTCCGATGGGGCAAAGCGGTTCACATTATGATAACTTTTGGTGATATGGAGGGCGTGACTCTTATGACTATGGATGCTATCTCCCTGTTCGTATGGAAACTGATGAGGAGCGAGCGGTTAGAAAAGCTCGAGAGAGACAAGCTTATGAGGAGCAGCAAAGGAGGAGGGAAGAACGTCACGACTCCTCTCAAAGAGATGACGCTTCCCATAAGAGAAAGTCGCATGACGATAGGGGAAAGTGCCATATTTTTGAAGATCCCAGTAAACGGGCCAGGCTTAGCGAAAAGGACGCGTCTGCGATTTCTGAAAAGACTGATGCTCCTATCTCTCTTGATATCCCATCCGGCTCTCCTGCTCTAAAGAAGACATCCAGACGATTATCAGCAGGCCTCAGTATCAAGTCAAAGATGCCCCTCCTACTCTTCAAAGCCGATTCCCGAATTGGTGTTTAAAAGGGGTGCGTTTCGACTTGGACTTGGTACCGATCGATAAGCAAGCTATGCTTAGGAATCTCGATGCTGTTAAGCTTGATATCGAGAGGATGTCCGGATGGCAGAAACTCGTCGACGAGCTTCAAAAAGTTAATCATATGAATCTTGAAGCCATGTTGACTATGGAGAACGACAAGACAGAGTGGGATAAAATTTGCAAGCAACACGATGCAGAGATGGCGAGCATTGCAGATGACAATGCGAGACTTGAAACCGAAGTCAAGAAACTTAAGGAAGATCTCGCCACTTCTTCTGCCTCGCACTCTCAAAAAGAGGAAGTTTTTCAAAAACAAGTGCGGGATGTGCATGCTGCTCAAAGAGATGCCGAGCTGAAACTTGAAGCCGGGCAGCATGTTACTGAAAAATATCGCAATGACACCGTCTAGTTGCGGGAAAAAGTCAGCTCTCAAGATTTGGAAATTATAAGGCTGCAAGCTCAGTTATTGAAGACCAAAAAAGAGAGCGATGAAGCCATTGCTGGAAAGGAAGCAGCCGAGCACTCGCACGAAGCGACGAAGGCCAATGTTAGCTCAACTTTATTTGATTTTTATCTTTATAGTGTTATGGGGCACGGAAGCCTCTCATTCTTGGGCCCGAAGTATGAGATCACCTTGGTTGAAGTGTGGGAGGCCGCGGTTGACATGCTCGGGGGTGCCGGTTATGATGAGGCAGAGCTTGAAGCATATTATTTTGATTATGAAACTCGTGCCCCTCTTGCCAGAGGAAAGGAGCAACTTGCTAGAGTGAGAGCTGAAGTAGCGGCAGGGGAGCATCCGGAAAAGAAAGTATCTCCAACTGCCCCTGCCCATACTTCGACTTCGGCCGACGTTAATATCATCAGTTCCAGCTCTTATTCTCCACCTCCTGCAAAAGCTGAGGTTAAGCCCATAATTACCGAGTCTCCCCTTACTCAAATCGAGGAGAAGTCCCAGGATGATGCTGAAGCTGAAAACTTCGAAGTCGTCGTGATTAAGCCAACTTCTCCAGGTAACTTCAAGTCTGACTACTCATTTGATTCAATTGAGCTCGATGAACTTCTCGCTTATTACTTAAGTCCTGATGATCCAATATCTTCTCTTTTTTCGGAGAGTACTGATTTTAACTTCTTTTCTTCTGTAGCGTAAGCACCGAGCGTTCTGCACTCTTCTCCTCTTCCAGCTGTTCCTCCTCCATCCCTTCAAGTCAGTCCTGCTTCTCAGCCAGGGTCGCAGGAAGAACAAATAGAAGCCCTTCAAGGCTTGGAGGATCCGCCCGCTTCACAAGAACAGAAGGCGGAAGATCTTGAGGACAGCGAGAAGACCCCGGAGCAGTCTCTTGATGATGACACAAAGCTTTCTACGCTGCTCACTCTGGGAAGTGAGTCTTCTTCGAAGAGGAAGGGCAAGCGCGCAATGAGGAAGAAGAAGAAAAGCACTTCAGCTGAAGAAGACAAAGTAGAAGAAGATCCAACTACTCCACCTTCTCCTCCCCTCCCAACCCGTCCACAACAGCTCCCAAAATTAGTTATCAAGCCGGGAAAGAGTTCTAAGGGTGGCGGGAAGAAGGAGTGATAAGTTGGACTTCATGCTTCTTGTTTTGCTTTTTCTTTTTGCATGTATTGACTGGAGATTGTGCGGTCACCGGTCCCCGCTTTTTTTTGAGATCTGCACATGTAAAGAACTTTCATAGTATTGAATAAAATAATTCTTTTACTTGTACAAATTCTTGTGTATGTAAGAATGCATTTATTTCTCATTTTAGTGTAGAATAAACGATTCTTTTTACTTACAAACTTTTGGTCTGTGTTTGAGAATGCATTTATTTCGCATCTTTTTTGCGTGATATTGTAATGAACTTGTGGTATGTTGCTTGAATACTACTTTTATTGATGTAGTTATCTTGTATGATATTGCCCCCATACCACAAGTGCATTGTAATATATTTTGTTTTGACGAGACTTGTACTCTTATTTTGGAGAATAACTATTCCATTTTTGAGGAAAAATTATTCTATTTTAATGGAGCGTGTCTCGATTTTGGAGAAGTTTTTACACTTCAACCTTCAGAGATGATCACTTTATATTTTTGAGAAGTGAATTCTCCTACGCGGTAAAGCGGGCCTCCGAAGAGGGCTTTATGTAGCACTTCAATTTTTAGGAACAACTTTTCAAGATGAACGAGTTAATCTTCCTTTAAGAGTTGAAGTGTGCCTCCAAAGAGGGCTCTTTTTTTTACTTGTTCCTCGTTAGAGGGCTTTTTGTTTGACTCGCTTGAAATTACTTCCTCACAATTGAATGGACCCACGGGGCGGACACAAACTGTCCGATCGGATGTTCGTTTGTATGAACGATCGCGAATAGTTAGCGAGAGTCTTGTTCCTTCTGCTTGGGAAGGTGCCCCTCTAGTGGTTCCGTTATCTTTGCTGTTTAAGAAGAGCATTTCATTTTTGGGACGTGCCTCCGAAGAGGTCTTGTGCCTCCGAAAAGGTCTTGTGCCTCCGGAGAGGTCTTGTGCCTCCGGAAAGGTCTTGTGCCTCCAGAGAGGTCTTGTGTGCCTTGGGGAAGGTCTTCTGCCTCCGGAGAGGGCAGTATGTGCCTTTGGGGAAGGCTTGTGCCTCGTAAGAGGGCTTGTGGTGCCTCGGGAGAGGTCTTCTGCCTCCGCAGAGGGCGGCGTGCCTCCGAAGAGGTCTTTATTTGATTGCCTGAAAGTTACTTTCTCATAGTTAAATGGTTCCACGGGACGGACGCAAGTCACTTAATTGGATGTTCGTTCGCACAAACGATCGCAACTAGTTAACAAAGGCCCTGTGCCTTCCACTCGGGAAGGTGCCCCTTTGGTGGTTCCACCAACCTTTTTGTTGAGAAGAGCACTTCCATTTTTTGGCATGCCTCTGAAGAGGGCTTGTGCCTCCGTAGAGGTCTTTATCCTTCGAAGAGTTGCGCCTCCGAAGAGGTCTTGTGCCTCTGAAGAGGGCTTGTGCCTCCGAAGAGGGCTTTTGTTGATTGGTTCGCCCATGTCTCTTCGTTGTTTGCTCATTTAGTGGTCTCATGTTATAGTCTTCGAGCCCGTGTTCCTTTCTTTTGCAAGCAGTTTGCTCTATCCGATGGAGTGTACTTCACTTTTAAGTGATTTCACGGGGCAGGCGCGAGTTATCTAATCAGATGTCTGTTTATACAGACGATCGTAATTAGTTAACAAGTGTCTGGTTCCTTTTCTTTGGAAAAGTGTCCCTTCGGTGGAATCATCAACTTTTGTTGTGAAGTTCATCTTATGTTGGATTTAAATATGGAACTTTTTGTGGCCTGAAATTCGTTTATTGAGTGATTTACGGGGCTCACTTGGCCTTGTGATGGGTAAACTTTGTTTTAATGACCTGCAATATTAAATCGATATTTTAGCAATACATTTAGAGTATTTACACATCGAAATGAAACAGGCATTTTATAATAATAAAGAACACAGAATTTATAGTGGTTCGGCCAAGAACTGGGCCTACATCCACTTTATAGTTCTTTTATTGATTATCACTGATTTTACAATGGTTTACAATACAATTGATACATCCATTATCATTTTACAATTTCAAGCATTGGTTTTAAGTAAAATATGGACGCAAGTGATTGCTGTTCCAGGCTCTCAGGATTGGATCTCCTTCAACAGTTGTGAGTTTGAAAGTGCCATTGAGAAGTTTATTGCCTATGACATATGGTCCTTCCCAATTTGGTCCAAACACTCCAGTTGCTGTCATGATCCTCTTCAAGACTAAGTCCCCGATTTCAAAGCTTCGTTGACGGACTTTAGAGTTGAAGTGCCTTGCTATCCTTTGCTGATGGGCTGCAACTCCGTTCATTCATCAAGGAAGTCAAGTGCTTCGAGTTGCAATTTCTCGTTTTTAGCCTGGTTGAAATGAATTCTCCTATGTGAAGGGACTTCTAATTCTACTGGAATCATCGCTTCTGATCCGTATGCCAATGAGAATGGAGTGTGCCCAGTCGCAGTTTTATGGGTTGTTCTGTATGCCCATAGTGCTAGTGGTAGCTTATCAACCCATCCACCTTTTGCTTTTTCAAGCTATTTTTTGATGGTTGACTTGATAATTTTGTTTACTGCCTCCACTTGCCCGTTTGCCTGCGGGTGAGCCAATGCTGAGAAGCTTTTTCGGATTTTGAATAGCTTGCAAAAGTTCTAGAACTCTTCGCTTTCGAATTGAGTACCGTTGTCTGTGATTATCTTCTGTGGCACACCATACCTGCAAATGATATTCTTAGTCACAAAATTTATCATCTTTTTAGAGGTAATAGTAGCCAAAGGTTCAGCTTCAGCCCATTTAGTGAAATAATCAGCAGCAACAATAGCATATTTGATTCCCGACTTGGCAATTGGTAAAGGTCCGATTAGATCTATCCCCCAAATGGCGAACCGCCATGGACTGACCATCTGTGTTAGTTTGATGGAAGGTGCTCTTGGGATTTTTGCAAATCTCTGGCACTTGTCGCATTTTCGGGAGTAGATAGCAGCATCTCGATTAATATCTGGCCAAAAATACCCGTACTGGAGACTTTCTTGGCAAGAGTTTGGCCACCTGAATGATCCCCACATTCTCCTCCGTGCACCTCTGATAAAATTGTCTTAGCTTCTTCCTTGGTTACACATCAGAGTAATGGCATTGAGAATCCCCGCCTGTATAACCGGCCGTCTTGAATTACATATCTCGACGCTTTTCTTAACAGCATTTGGCGTTCTTTAGAATTTTCCGGCAGGGAACCGTTGAGTAGATATTCTTTGATCGGGGTCATCCATGACTCTTGCTCTTGAGATACAGCCATGATCCAGTCAATATCCATCTCATCAGTGCTTGGAGTTGACAAGACTTCCATAGGAACCAATCCCAACAATTGAGCTTCTCTGGAACTTGAATACTTTGCGAGAGAATCCGCCTTCATATTTTCCTCTCGAGCTATGTGACTTATTGAATAGTGATTGAAATCATCGAGAAGCTCACAAGCCTTTGACAAGCAAGCAGGCAAATTTCCTCCTTTAGCTTGAAACTCCTTCTTGACTTGACATACAATAAGCTGAGAATCACTAAAGATCTGCAATGCTTTGATGTTTAGTTCCTTTGCAATCTTTAATCCAGCAATTAGAGCTTCATATTCTGCTTCATTATTTGTAGAAGGAAATTCCAATCTTAATGCGTAACATAATGATCGCCCTTCGGGGGTTTCAAGCACAACCCCAGCTCCGGAACAGTAATCATTTCTTGAGCCATCAACAATAACTTCAATTTGGTTGGGATGTCAACTGTAACCTCTTCCATACTATCACCCTTATCTGTGTACTCTGCAATGAAATCTGCTAAATCTTGTCCATTGATCGCTCTTCGGGGATGATAAGCGATATCATATTGGCTAAGTTCAATATTCCATTTCAGAAGACGGCCCGAAGTTTCAGGGCGAAATAGGACTTGCTTTAGGGGCTGATCAGTGAGAACTTTGATAGGGTGAGCTTGAAAATACGGCCTCAACTTTCTGGAAGCAATCAGTAAACAGTAGGCGAGCTTTTCTAGCTTTGAATAATTCATTTCTGCCCCAGTGAATCTTTTGCTGATATAGTAGACCGGGCGCTGAACTTTTGCATCCTCCCGCACTAATGCTGCACTCAGGGCATGAGATGAAACTGCCAAGTATATGAAAAGATCTTCGCCATTGTTGGGCTTGGAAAGTATTGGAGGCGCTTCCATGTGACGGATTAGTTCATCGAAAGCTTTCTGGCATTCAGGAGTCCATTCGAAGTTTTTCTTCCCTTTCTTTAGAGCGTCGAAGAAGGGAATGCATTTATCAATGGCTTTGGAGATAAACCGACTTAAAGCAGCAACTTTCCATTGAGGATCTGCATTTCCTTCTTCGTCCTAGGGGCTTTGACTTCTCTCATAGCAGTAATTTGAGCAGGATTAGCTTCAATGCCCCTAGCGCTCACGATAAATCCCAAGAATTTTCCGGATTCTACTCCGAATGAACATTTCAAAGGATTGAGCTTCATTCCATACTTTCAGAGAATTGCGAACATTTCTGCTAGGTGATCCATATGGTCAATTGATTTCTTTGATTTCACCAACATATCATCAACATAGACTTCCATAGTTTTCCCAAGCTGTGATTTGAACATCGCATTAACGTGCCTCTGATATGTTGCCCCTGCATTCTTCAGTCCGAAGGGCATGACTTTGTAGCAGTAAAGACCAATATCGGTGACGAAGCTCGTATCCTCCTGATCTGACTCATGCATCATAATCTGCTTATATCCGGAGTAAGCATCCATAAAAGACAACATTTCGTGCCCGGCTGTTCCATCTACCAGCTGATCAATCCTCGGCAATGGGAAGCAGTCTTTAGGGCACGCTTTGTTTAAATCTGAAAAATCGATGCAAACTCTCCACTTTCCATTTGCTTTTTTAACCAGTACTGGATTTGAAACCCAATTTGGATAGGTGGACTCTTTGATGAAACCATTCTCCATGAGCCGATCTACTTCTTCCTTTAGTGCTGCTGACCGTTCTGGACCTTGGGTTCTCCTCTTTTGTTTCACAGGTGTGAATTTCGGATCTATATTCAGGGTATGTACAGCAATCTCTGGAGATATTCCACACATATCGGTGTGACTCTAAGCGAATACGTCCAGATTTGCTTTCAAAAATGATATCAGCATATTTTGGACCTTCACACTTAGTTGCGAACCCACATTTAGCACTTTGTTTGGGTCTTTAAGATCAACAGGTACTGGTACCGTTATTTCCATCGGCACCACCCTATTCTCCTCTGCACTGGCTTTTCTGGGATCCATTTCTCTCCTTGCACCACTATGCTCGCCAGTGCAAGGGCCACCCTGTACTTGCTACAAGGTTGGCTTTTTGATGCGGAGCGGGGCTGCCGCATCTTTTCCCATCTCTCTCTTCCTTGCCTCCCGAAGCTCTATAAGATAACACTCCCGCCTTGTGTTTTGATCCCCTTTAATGACACCAACACCATTATCTGTAGGAAATTTCATAGTTAGGCACCACGGGGCGAGAATGGCTTTGAACGCGGCTAGAGTTGGCCGGCCCAGGAAGGCATTGTAGGCAGAAAATCCGTCAACAATTACAAAAGTCTGTCTCCGAACCACCCTTTTCTGTCCGTCTCCAAGTTCCACAAACAAGTCGACAGTTCCAATTGGCTGCTGCGGTTCCCCAGTAAATCCAACAATCTTTTGCGATGAAGCCTGAACGTCAGTCATTGGAATCTTCATTTGATCAAATGTCTTCTTGAAGAGTATATTGCAAGAGGCACCGCAATCAACAAGTACTCGCCTTACAATAGCTGGCCCAATTCCTGCAGAAATGACCAAGGGATCTATGGTCGGAGCTTCAATACCCATAGAATCCCTGGCTTTAAACATAATATCATCATTAGAAGTTTTTTGCTGTTTCAGGGGTGCAGCGTCTTCTAAAACAAAAACATCTTCCTCCACTGGGGTATATTTCAACGCACGAGCATATATTTCCATCTCACCCCAGCTTCTGGCCGCTGGGTGTGGACCTCCTGTAATCACATTGATAACAGGCCTTTCAAATTCATGTGCGGTAGTACCCTCACCCGAGCCAGATGGGTGAGTAGGGGGTTGCTGCCCCTGAGCAGACGAAGTTGGATCATTCTTGTTCTTCTTAACATATTGTTGCAATTTGTTTTGCCTTAGCAATTCTTCAATCAAGCTCTTCAAATGACGACATTCGTTGGTATCATGGCCGGGTTGGTTATGAAACCGACAAAATTTCCCGTTTCGCATAGCACTCTTTCCAGGCTTTATCTCAGCTGGTTTAGGATACTCCACGGCATCTTTGGTGGCAAAGAATATATTCTCTGGAGTGTCGGTTAAAGGAGTGAAATCTGAGGGTTTAAAGAAGCGAGGTTTCTTTATATCCTTTTGTTTCTTTCCATCATTATTCTCCCTCTTCTGACCTTCGGAATCTTTCTTTGCTGAAGCGGCAATGTTATTCTCCACTCTTGTCGCCACCACTTTCATTGGTGCAGGAAGATTTTCCAAGCGTATGAACTCGTCAGCTTTCTTATAAAATTTCTCGAGCGAATTCGGCTCCTTCATTTTCAGCCATTTACCAAATTCACTTGACTTATCGATAGCCCGCATCAGATAAGTCAAAATCATCCATGGCTCCGCGTTGTCGACTTCAGCCAGAGCTATGTTGAAGCGATTCAAGAAAGACTTAATAAACTCTCCCAGATTCTGTTCAAGGCTAGACAATGACATTATGTCTTTCGCCTTTGAAGCGTACAGTCTGAATTGCTCTTTAAACTTCCGAGTTAAATTAGAGAACTGGTCTACAGATCGGGCTGGCAACTTCGTAAACCAGAGTAGTGCCACCCCTTCTAAGTACACCGGAAAGTACCGGCATTTAATTTCATACGTTGCCCTAGCACCCGTCATGTGCCAGTCGTATTTGTACAAAAATTGATTGGGGTCGCTTGTCCCTCGGTAAGCTGGAATGGTTGGAGGAACAAACTTTCTTGGGAATTCAGCTTTCAGAATTTTCTCAGTGAATGGAGTCTTACTTGGAGCGAACCCCCAGTCGTTCTCATCTTCATTTCTTTGCATGCTCTCTTTCATGATCTGTCGTATCATTTCCGAGAGGTATTCCTCGTTGTTCAGAGGCTCTACGGGGAATTCATCGGCCATTTTCTCAGATGTTTGCTTAAACAAACGTTCGTGGAGAGTCGATTGCGGCCTTGTTACTTCGGCTTGGGGAGGTGCCCCTTCGGTAGTGTCAACTGCCCTTTAAGGAATGTTTCCCCCTTCCGAGTTGTGAACAGCATCGGCAAAATTTTCCTCATTATTCACTGGTTGACGGTTAGCTCCGAGCATAGCATTCAACCTTTCTAGCATTAAGGTGTTATGTGTTTTAATTTGCTGATATAAGCCAGATACAGCAGCATCTAGCTCTGCTTGTGTCACTCCAATGCTTGGAGCTGCTTGACTTGATGAAGGAGAAGTATCAGTGTTATCATGAGCATTGACGGATCTGGTAGACTTGCGCTTTCTTCCGGGAGCCATTATTTCCGACAAACTTTTGGTTCTCAAAGAAACTTTTTCAACAAACTCTCGTGAAGCAATGATGACAATACTCCTGAGTTGGGTTCTCAGTGAAAGCACCAAAATGTTAACGCTAAAAATTGAACGCTAACACCCTGGTGTGTGTAGTAATGTTGTGAAAGCATCACCCGTGATACGGGAACAAGAAATAAGCAGTAAAATAGCAGAAAACAGTGAAAGACAATACAATACACTTTGAATTCCTTTATTGCTGATTTTGGTTACAAGTTGATACAATGTACTTCAAAATACAATACACTTTGATTCCAAAACACTTCAGACTAATAGCTCAAACTTCGATGTGAAAAGGCTCTTTGAATCCATTTCGGATGTGCAAGATCTCTTTCGAAGCTTGTTGTAGTGCCTTGAATGTTTGGAGTTCTTCAAGTGTTGGATGAGTTAAGAATTCTACAGAGTAACAGCGCTTCATAGAATGATCGAAAAAAGTCCCCTTCAAGTTGGAGTTGGTCTTGTATTTATAGAGGAAATTCTAGGCCAGATTCTATCTCCAAGTCTTAGGTCGTGAACGACCTAAGTTAGGTCGTAGGTCGCGAGCGACCTAAGATAGGTCGTGGGTCTTTCCTGAACTGTACTGAGTCTTGTCTGAACGAGTCAGTAAGTCGTGAGCGACCTAAGATAGGTCGTGAAACTTTTCTCTGCTTTAACTTGCTAGGTCGTGATATTGCTAGGTCGTGAAGTTACAGAAGCCTTTAGGTCGCTGATCTTCTTAAGTTGTTAGGTCGCTAAGCTTTTAGGTCGTTAGGTCGCTAAGCTTTTAGGTCGTTAGGTCTCTAAGCTTTTATGTCGTTAGGTCGCTAAGCTTTTAGGTTGTTAGGTCGCTAAGCTTTTAGGTCGTTAGGTCACTAAGCTATTAGGTCGTTAGGTCGCTAAGCTTTTAGGTCGTTAGGTCGCTAAGCTTTTAGGTCGCTAGGTCACTAAGCTTTTAGGTCGTTAGGTCGCTGAGTGTTAGATCGCAGAGTTTTAGGTCGCTCAAAAACAAGGAGTTAACATTATGTGAGTTGAAGAAGAAAGGATTAAGGCTGAGAAATTTGACTATGCACACAGTGCTATTCCAAGTCCAAAACCAAAAAATAAGAACAAAGGTAAAGGTAAAAATAAAGTGAATATGGCTACTAGTAATAACAAGACTAGTATATCTGGTACAAATCTCATGCATGTGCCTTAGTGTCATCCCTGTAAGAGCGTGGACACATGAGGAAAGACTGTGTGAATTTAAAGATTAGCATGTTAAAAATGGGAATGATTTAAATTTCATGATTTATGAAACCTTTTTAGTTGATGTTCCCTTAAATACGTGGTCGGTCGACACTGGTGCCTCTATGCACATTATGAAATCATTACAGGGATTCCATTCTATTAGGATGCTTCAAAGGGGAGAAATGAAATTTAAAGTTGCTAACGGATAAGAGGCTGAAGTCGAGGCTATTGGAACTCTTCGTTTGGTTTTGAAGAGTGGCTTTAATCTTGATTTACATGATGTAGTCTACATTCCTAGTGTGATTAGGAATTTAATTTCTGATTCTAGACCTGATGCATGTGGTTTTAAATTTCAAAGTGGAAATAATGAGTTGAAACTACATCAAAACTCTAAGTTTGTTGGTTTTGGATTATTATGTGACAATCTATTTAAATTATATTTGAATTCTTCCATTAGCGAATCTCTGTTATCTATGAATATTACTAGTGTTAATCATAAATTTGAAGTCAAGGGAAACCGTGATGTTGAGAATTCTTCCAAATTATGGCATCACGGGTTGGGTCATATTTAAAGGGATAGAATGCAACATCTCATTAGAAATGAAATTTTCCCAACATTAGATTTTTCTGATTTCAACAACTGCGTAAAATGTGTTAAAGGATAATTTGTCAATGGAAATAAGAAAAAGCCAATCGGAGTGGAGGACTGTTAGAAATTATTCATATTGATAAATGTGGTCATTTTCCTACTCCTAGTACTAATGGGAATAAATCGTTTGTTACTTTCATTTACGATTATTCTCACTGTGGTTATGTGTACTTGACTAATGAAAAATCTAATGACCAGAAAAATTAAAAAAAAATAAGGCTGAAGTTGAGAATCAACATACCTTAAAATTAAAATAGTGTGATCAGATAGAGGATGTAACAACCCTGTTATTAATTACCTAATTAATTACGATTAATTAGTATCGATTAATTTAAACTGGAACTTCGAGTTAGTTTAGTTTTGTTTGATTTAAAAATGAAATTTGATTTAAATGAATAATTGATTTAATTTATGGATATCGATTTAGTCGAAATATCGTTTAAATCATTTAATGGATTTTTCTTATGAAATAGATTAATGAATGAAAAGTTACCTTTTCATTTAAGTAGAATCCTTTGTTAAATGTTGTTTACACTAAAAAGAAAGTATTTTTAATTTGATTGGGCCTAAACAAAGCCCATAACCTTATTTAAACTAAAATACATATACTTTTTTTTTATAAGACAACCTGATATTTTTTCTTCTTCTCATTATTAGAAAAAAATTAAAGATAGCAACTAAAAGATAGAGTTCTTAGGATAAAACAAAATTTTGGGAAATTAAACAAGAGCGAGAAATTGGTATATCACAAATTGCAAATTACTTAAAACCCAAGGCTGTGGGAGCTGAGCAGATGAGAGCAGTGGCATGACGGATGTCAAGCTACATGGCCGAAGGTGCGGATGTTGGTGGTGGTCGCGTTCAGGTGATGGAGGGCTGGGCTAGGTATCGGGTGGTGGTGCAATCGTTTGAAGCTGCTATTTAGGGATTTAGGGTGAGTTAGTCACTCACAAAATCTATCTCCAAAATTTCAAAATGCCAGTAAATTTTAAAGTGTTGTTTTGACTTTGTGCGTTTTATTGTTGCTTTGCTTCGTGTGTTTTATTACTGCTTGGTTGCCATAAAAATAAGTAAAATACCCATTTGCCTTTTGCCATGATCTTGTATATTTGCTTATAGCTTTGCATTTGTTCGTCTGCCTATTGTTTTAGGAAATTTGAATACATTCAACAAAGGAGCAACTACTCCTTTCCTTAGGTGAAATTGTACACATAAATTTAGACTTATATGCAAAGTCCTCTTTTGTGAATAGTGCTTTTGTTGTTTTGAATTCCTTTTCCTATCATTCAATTTGTTTAATACTTTGACTTTGTTAGAGCATAACTAACTAGGTCATGGTTGGGAAGCAACCGACCCCTAACGGGGGATCGGTTAAAGCCTTCTGGGTTGCTTTGGCAACCCGGAAGGTTGCCGAAGCAACATAGAAGGTTGTTTCTTAGCCGGCCAAAGTAAAGTCGGATAAGAAAAGCCGGCCTTATTTTGGCCGACCAAGGCAACGGTGATTTAATTAATAGCCATTGGCACTTAGCCGGCTATAAAATAGCTGGCTATATAATAGCCGGCTAAGTTCCAACGGCTATTTTATAGTTGTTGAGACTTATCGGCTATTATTTAGCCGGCTAAGTCCACCAAACCGGCCGTTGTCTTCTCCCCCTATATAACTTGTAGAGTCCAACCTTCTGTTTAAGCCATTTCAACTACAATTTTCTCTCTTCTCAACTTAGTTTCTTCAAACTATATTAGCAATGTCGAAAAATTCCAAAGGAAAATCACAGAAGTCTTCATCTCTTAGATTCCTACCTCTACAAAGGCCGAATAATCAGAATCCCGTGCAATTCAATCAGCATATGTATAATTCTCAACACGATCATAATCTATTTCATTCTCAACAAGCACCAATTTCCTATCTGCCTCAAAAAATCAGAATATCTACCAATCTCAACAAGATTCGAACCAGTACCAAAATTCTCAAAATGCGAATTATTCGCAAAATAGTTCGTTTCAACAAAACTTTCATTATGATCAAAACTACTTGTCTTCCAAAAGTAAACGACGATCAATATTGCCTTATCGTTCACAAGTTATATCGAGAAATCTCACTAATCAATTTGGAGGCAACATATTTGAAAATCAGGAAACCGAATTTGATGTCAATGAAATAGCCGATGAAGAAGACGTTTGTAGAAATCCTACTTTGTCTTCTAGTCAAACCTGGATAAATCAACCATCGAGAATCAATATTTCTGAATATGGTACCACGGAGCAGAAAGGCACAAAAATGGTTAAATGGTCCCCGGACGAGCAAGCTGAATTAGCATTCTGCTGGGTTGAGTGTTCTAGAGATAATAAGAAAGGTATGAGCCAAAGCGAAACCTCTTTCTAGACTTATGTAAGCAATTTTTTCAACCTTCGAAATCCAAAAAGTCCCCCAAGAAAGGTTGATTCTTTGAAGCAGTCGTGGAAAAAAATAAACGCTGCTTGTCAGTGTTGGAAAGAAATAGTGGCTGGCCTGTATTTTAGATAGCAAAGCAGGGCAAGCGACTTGGACCTGGTAATTATTTGAAATTTGGAATTTTAACTAACAAGTTTTATGTTTAATTCTTCTAATAGTACTTCATACTCTACAGCTCAATCAAGCAAATGCATTGTATTTGTAAACTAGCAATCAACCTTTCAACTTGCACCATTGCTACGACATACTAGAAAAAGAGAAAAAATGGAGTCAGGTGCGATAAGAACATTCAGTACTGCGCTTTCTTCCTCGAAAGATGAGCGAAGAATCCAGCCCCGGTAGTTCTGATCCATATAAGGACACCCAATACAGAACTAGTTCAGGAGGTTGGCCTCCAGGAATGTTCAAGTGCAAGAAAAAAACAACCCTCGATTACCGCGCACATTATGAAAATATTGGACAACGTATGGCGACAGCTGAAGATGCAAACAAATTATATCTGGAAACAAAAGAAACAAAGAGAATTGAAAGGACAATGGAAAAACAATGGTGGCACAATGAAAAACTGAAATTAAGAAATGATGAGCTAGAGTTAAGAAAACAAGGACTAGCTCGACAACAAAGAGTTGATGATATGGCTCTTTTAACTTGCAACTTAAACAAACTCATTCCAGTTTAGATGATGTATATGGAGAAGCAACTTGAGGAGTACCATAGATGTCAAGGGGGGATGTAAGTGTTGGTTGTGATTTCAATGTTAGTGTTGTTGTCATTTTTAATTTCGATGTATTAGTTTCAGCTAATGGTTATGTTATTTTGGTCAACTTTGCTGTTATTGCTATTGTTATTTTTTAATACACGTAATGTAACAACAACTTAGTAAAGTAGATATAACAAATTCAAACACAAACTTTAATACAATCCGTCAACAACCACTTAATATTACAACAGGTAAGCAACATCTAACATTACTTCTACTAATTTTTCCTATGTGTTCCCAATAGTGTTCCACTAGTTCTTCTCTTAGATCAATATGAGCTTGTGGATCTCGAATGTCTTGTGCTCTTTGCAAGTATTCAACAAAAGTATTTGGATCCTTATGAGCTTTTTTTTTGAAATGCTACAACAATGTTTGGATAGTTTCTCAATTGAAGATCATACCCACCACGTTCTTCTTTGACAATCATATTATGTTAAGTTATATAGTAGTATAGGATATCAGATAGTACCATCGAATCGTGGTAGTATACCTCTTTTTATATATGAAACCTACCTTGAAGAACTCCAAATGCTCGTTCCACATCTTTCCTCAAGCTTTCTTATTGTTTGGTGAACCTAGCTTCTTTTGCGTTATTTGGCCTTTTGTATGTTTGCACAAGTGTTTTCCATTTTGGGTAGATTCCATCTACCAGAAAATAACCTACTGAATGTTTTTGTCTCTGATTTTGTAATTGCATGGATGTGAGATGTCATTACATAAGTCATTAAATAAATATGACTATCATAACACATTAATATCATTTAGTGAACCTGGCGCTCCAAAAAAAGCATGCCATATGTACAAATCGTACGAAGCTACATCTTCCAAGATCAAAGTTGCCTTTTTGCATTGTCCTGTATATTGGCCCTCTAATGCAACTGGACAGTTTTTCCACCTTCAATGCATACAGTCTAGGCTACCTAACGTACCCGGAAATCCACGCCGAGATCCCATTGCCAGTAATTTGTCAATGTCATGTGCTGTTGGAGAGCGAAGATATTCTTCCCCAAACATTAAAACAACGGTTTTGCAAAACTCTTTCATACACAATATTGTCGTTGAGTCTCCAATCCGCAATTTGTCATCCTATAAATCCCCAGAAGTTTCTTAATCAATGATTATGCCCGCTAGTATAGTCACGTCCATAACGCAAGTCTTTTCTGCCCACAACGCTACCTCCTTAGGAAGTCACAGAGATTTCAGCAATTTTATAGGCCATTAAATCCCTCGTTTCGATAGAAAACATTCTTTTTTGAGTAATACAATGTTCAACAAAATCATCGGAGGAAAATAACGATGACGAAAACGAGGATGAGAAGCACCACAAACGTTTTAGAGAACTCATGTAATATAGGTAGAAGAACGGTGTATATTATTTTGGGTCTGTGAATGAGTATGTTTTACAATATTATGGCCTCTATTTAAATGTTCTTTGTTAAATCATTTGGACTTGTCTCAAACAGCGCTAAAGCAGAAGGACCGACCTTTTATTCCGATTGAAGAAGCTAGTGCAGATTAAAGCTGTCGGTGGTTAGAAGGTTGGGTCTTTGTCTCAAACAGCGCTAAAGCACATGGACCCACCTCCCATACTGATTGAAGATGCTCGTGCTGATTAAAGACGCCGGTGGTCAGAAGGTCGAGTATTGTCTCAAACAGCGCTAAAGAAGACGGACCCACCTCTCTTACTGATTGAAGATGCTCGTGCTGAATAATACTGTCGGTGGTAAGAATGTCGGGTCTTGTCTCAAGCAGTACTAAAATAGATGGACCCACCTCTCGTACCGATTGAAGATGCTCATGTTGATTAAAGCTACCGTTGGTCAGAAGGTCGGGTCTTGTCTCAAACAGTGCTAAAGCAGACGGACCCACCTCTCGTACTAATTGAAGATGCTCATGTAGATTAAAGATGTCGGTGGTTAGAAGGTCTTGTCTCAAATAATGCTAAAGCAGACAGACCCACCTCTCGTACTGATTGAAGATGTTCGTGCCGATTAAAGCTGCCTGTGGTCAGATGGTCGGGTCTTGTCTCAAACAGTGCTAAATTAGACGGACCCACCTTCTGTACTGATTGAAGATGCTCTTGTTGGTTGAAGCTGCCGGTGGTCAGAAGGTCGGGTCTTGTCTCAAACAGAGCTAAAGTAGACGGACCCACCTCTCATACTAATTGAGGCATTAGGTCGGTACTGTATCCACGTTGCAATGCTGTGCACGACCACTGTACTCTGGTATATAAATATCAGTTTACTTTCCATGCTTCTCTTCATTATTATTATAGCTTTCGTATATAAATATGGTAGACTACAACCATATTTCATTGCCATCCTCATATTCATACGAGGGTCCGTTACAGCACAATAGCCCACCGAATACCTCCACTCCGCAACCACCTACCAAGTGGTATATTGAAATGGAGGAGAGACATAATGCTTATGTAAGAGAGAATGAGGTGCAAGTGTAGGATCGCATGCTGCTAGACAATGGAAGATGTCAAAGAGAAGATCAGCGTAGCCATAACAGAAATAGAGAACAAAGGAATGAAATACGACACCAAGTACCTCACATAGATCAAGAGGTTAACTCTAATGAGATATACTATAATTGTGGGGTTTCTATTCTTTACATTGTTGTAAGTAGCGGAACAGATATTGGTCGACGTCACTATAGATGCTGTAATTCTCCTGATGGTTGTGGCCTGTGGCAATGGCTTGACGATCCTCTTCCTCACCATGAAGTTGTTAATGCTAAAAAACTTGAAAACAAAATTTAGATGCTTCAAAGAACGTTGGGTTCAATTAACTTATCCGGTGGTCAAACATAGTTTTTTTAATTATCGGTTGTCATATTTGCTGTCTTGTTCTTTTTATATGTTGTTCGCGTGTTTTCTTTAGTTTGTTATCCTGTTCGATTTCAATGAAAGCAGTTATTTGTTCTTTTCTTAAGTTAAATGTTGTTGTTGATGATTTCCAACTATTTATTTACTGTTATTATGTCAAGTGCAGAGTAGATTATGAGAACATAAACTGTACTTGAATTTGAAAATACATAAAAGTTACTGATAATGCAAACAACAAGCAGAAGGTAATTAACTTAACAAACATTCTTAACCAACCCACACATCATTCAAATTGTCTAATATATCTAACCCAGAGATTGTATGTAGCATGTTCGACAAAATCAATGTGATACTCCCACAAATAACGGGAATCATATGTTGCTCATGTTAGCAAAAATATATCTTCTTCTTTCACTGCTTTTATAAAGAGTCTATATCTTTGACAAGCCCTCGTAAATGTTACAAAAGTGCTACAAGTTTCCAAAATCCTTCGAATTAATCTGCAATCCGAATGACTATTAAAAGTCTCATTTAGATTAACCCAAAAATGTTGCTCCCTCTCCTCTTCCATGTGTCTACGGTCAGTTTCTATGTACGATTTGATTAGAACTAAATAATCACCAACATTCCAGTTTTTATTCGACATTGAAGATTACTTAGGACGTTGAGAATAAATGAAGATGTTGTGAATTTTCAACACAGAAAGCTGCCTTTTATAGAAATTTCATGATCCGCGTCTCGTGAATCAATTTTCTTATAATCAGCCACGTGGCAATCATCCACAAATGTGAGTATAAACAAACATATATGTGTTTGTTCATTCAAAGGGTGATTTACAGATATGAAAGAAAAATATGAAATCCATAGCTGATACAGTTACGCAAACACTAGTAGTAAATACAAAAACAATTATAATATTCATATACAGCCACTACTACTACTACATACAAACCACTGATAATACAATCATACAAACTCTGCTATAGAATACATCACAATGATAATACTCATATACAACCTCTACTACTACATACAAACCACTGATAATACAATCATACAAACTCTATGACAGAATACATTATAATGACAATACAATAGTACTCACATGCATGTGACATACAAACATAATAGTACATGCTAACACTAAGGCTCATCAAACCGATACCGATCATCAAAAAGATTGGATGCTTCACCATCGTCGTCATCGTCGTCATCTACTCTGCACGTAGGATGATATTGTTGCTCATCAGCTGTAGTAAGCTCATTAATACGAGCAGTCAACTAATCTATACTATGTCGATGCTCGACGTACATGACCTGGTAGAGTCCCTTCTACATCTGAAACAAATCCTTATAGGAAAATGCTGCTGGATCGAGATACTAGGAAATCTCTTGCCGAGGAATATCAACATATTTGTCAACCCCAGACGTTGTTGGTATATTGACTGGCCAATCGTAATCTCCTACTTGGGAGGGATGCAAAACATGATACACCTGAGTACTCTATGTAAGGTCAGGCAAAATAAGGGGGCAACACCACTACCAATGCCTGAGGGCCTGACCAAATAAACAGATGCAGCATGAACAAATGTAGCCGTATGTGATGGATTGTAAAACCAACGCCAAAAGGAAGCATAATCTACATTCACGATGATGACGTAATTTGCGGACCACTACTCTCCTGCATACTCCTGTAACGCAGCGCTATCATAAACCCTTAAAATAGGTGTATCCGAATGTGGATCATCGGGAAGAAAATCACCATGTAAGGTCTGTCTCCAACTACGCTCACCGAGGAACCAGTAGCTTCCTAGATGGATGGGAATGAAACCAATGGAAAACGTCTCGTGGATAGGAAAGCAGCATGCACTACGATGGGGTCGGTCATAAAAGGCGAACCATCATACAGATGCCAAACAACACTCTCTCGTATGGTCTGTAACTCGATCTGTTTTCTGGCCATAACAAAAATATGACGTGCCTCCCCTCTTTGCACCATTCTATGGTTATCACGTGCCCATGCTCTGACCCGAGGAAAGAAAAGGGGTAACGTGGAGTCCAACGTCGGATAAGTCATGTTATGGAAGTACTCGTAGTACCAGTACAAAGAAACCTCCCAAAACCCTATAATGGACGGGGATCTACCATAACAACACACTGATGATCAAGAGAGTGATACAAATATGCTAATATCGGAGTCCCCCAATCATATACGACTGGACTATCAAACGAGAACTCCGCCACGACTGCGACATAGCCAGCCGGTAGCGTTTTGTTGCATTTGTAAAGAATAAGTTCCCCCATCATGTACAGAATAAAAAGACGAGCAATCTCCAAGTGGTTATCAGAACTATGAACATGTATCAATTCCATTATTTCTTGTTTAATGTATGAGCATCTAATCTTTAATCCAGATGACAGTCCGTCATGCAAATCAAGATGTGGAATTACACTGGATAAACGATGAAAATGCTAGTACACCTCACTATAAGGTAAGGTCTCCCCACGGCCAATGCCTAAATCGGTAAGCATTGTAAAGTCTAATGGTGTAATACCCAACTCTCCAAAACTAAAGTGAAAGGTATGAGTGCTCTTCCACCAACATGCGGCTAAAGCACCACATAACTGAACATCCGAATTTAATAGATTATCGATACTTATTAAAGCAATTTACAATTATTTAAAGCCTAAACATCATTAAAAAAAATAAAAAGTAATTATGTAATTACGTACTCAGAAAATCTCCAAACCCTATCTCTCACAGCAAAGCAATGCCGTCGACATCATAAGATAGTATAATCCTATAAAGGAGTATTACGCTAACCCAAGATCGATGGATGCGCTCACGACGAGCCTAAGTTAAAACATTTTGCTTATTCAATTTTTATTGAACAATTTGAACTAATAAGAAAAATTGGAGGTTGATAACTTACAGAATTACCAACACACGTGCTAACGTGTACTTCTTCGTCTGGTAGTATCCGAAAATTGACCAAATCTTTGTCCGGACCCAAATTTTGGTCGACGTGGGGTCCCAAAACCGCAGCTGCTATATTTCATCCCGCACGTCTTCATCTAACCACCGTGCTTCGTCGTCCTTCAATGAACGCGGGCGTTGCAGGTACGTGTGCGCTACCTTCGACAACGGTGTTTTCCACCGACGGTGGAACATTTCCTGAGCTACGACTGCCACTGCCTTAGAGTCTCTGGAAAGCTCTTCTTAAATTTTTTTGGTACGCGGTTGTTTGCAGGAAGCTGGAAAAATGGCAGAAAGAATAAGAGAGGAAGAAGGAAGAAGTGAGGTAGGGAGAAAGCAGGGTAACCGGCTCTTATATAGCCGGTTACCTTGAGTTCACTTAGCCGGCCAAATTTTAGCCGGCTAAGTAAATGGTGTAGATACCAATCCACACCATGTTGTGGATTGCAATCCAACGGGTGTGGATTACAATCCACACCTTTGCCCTTAGCCGGCCAAAATAAGGCAGGCTAAGGGGAAGCACATTTTTATGCTTCTACCAATCGGTTGGGGGTTGGCATGGGGTCGATTGGCTTGAATCAACCCCAAGCAACCCCACCGGTTGGGGTTGCTCTTAGAGCATTCCCCACCAAGTCATGGTTGGGAAGCAACGGACTCCCAATGGGGGATCGGTTGAAGCCTTCTGGGTTGCTTCTTAGCCGGCCAAAATAATTCGGCTAAGAATAGCCGGCCTTATTTTGGCCAGCTAAGCCAATGACTATTTAATAGCCGTTGGCACTTAGCCAGCTATATATTAGCCAACTAAGTTCCAACGACTATTTTATAGCCGTTGAGACTTATCGGCTATTATTTAGCCGGCTAAGTCCACCAATCCGACTGTTGCCTTATCCCCCTATATAACTTGTACAGTCCAACCTTCTGTTTAAACCATTTCAACTACAATGTTTTCTCTTCTCAACAATGTTTCTTCAACCTATATTAGTAATGTCGAAAAATTCCGGAGGAAAATCACTGAAGACTTCATCTTCTAGATTCCTACCTCAACAAAGTTCAGATAATCAGAATCCGGCGTAATTCATCAACATATGTATAATTCTCAATATGGTCAGAATCAATTTCATTCTCAACAAGCACCAATTTCCTATCAGCCATAACAAAATAAGAATATCTACCAATCTCAACAAGATTCGAACCAGTACCAAAATTCTCAAAATGCGAATTATCCACAGAATAGTTCGTTTCAACAAAACTTTCACTACGATCAAAACAACGTATCTCCTAATAGCCAACAACGGTCAGTATTGCCTTATCGTTCATAAAACATATCGGGAAATCTCACTAATCAATTTGGAGGCAACAGATTTGAAAATCAGGAAATTGAATTTGATGTCAATGAAATAAATGATGAAGAAGACTTTTGTAGGAATCCTACTTTTTCTTCTGGTCAAACTTGGGGAAATCGACCATCGACACTATAAGAATTACTGTTTATAGCAATGGGGGGAGGGGGGCAACGGCCTCCAACGGCGAGCAATGGCAAGCTTTTCCCGGAATTAATTAATAACAAAAAAACATGCCGTTGCAAGCCGTTGGAATAATGCCGTTGGCGGCCGTTGCTCGCCGTTGGAAATCCGTGACTTACCTGTAGATCAATCTTCTTCTTCCTCATTCATCTTACACACGAAAATCAACCGAAAAACCCCAATTTTCCCACCCTAAAAAATATCCAACCCCATTTTATCCCCTTCTACACGTTCTAGCACCCCCATCTTGGTTTGCAAGCTTCACAACCTCCAAAATCATGTATTATTTGCTAAAACCCTAATTTTGTTAAATTTTTAATTTTAGGTTAAATTGGTAATTTTTGTGCATGTATTGTGCTACTGTCTGTCTAGTGTAGTGTATTGGACCTTAATTATTGTTATTAAACTAATTATTGCATGTTTAACTATGATTTGTTAAATTAGGTTTATTATTAAATTAGTGTCAAACTTAATAATTGTTACTAACCTAAGCATGAACCTCACTTGTTATTATATTGGTGATTGAATTGCGTAAAATCGTACATAGAAAGTGATGATATTGACCTATAAATTGTTCACTTTTGACATGTTATGATACGATATATACGTGATACATTTTGTGCATGATTGGATGTGATTTGTGATGCGATTATATGTATAACATTGTTTGTTTATTTTATACGTTGCGTGCACACACTGGATTTTTTTTGTTTTAGGAAAAAATCATTATATATGCATTGATTCAACATATTGTTTATTGATATAAAAGTTTAAATTTTATGAAAATAAAATTTAAACTTTTGTATCGCTAATTTTAAAATTTAAACCCTTAGAGTGTTTTTGGCCCCGTCTGATAAGTATCGTATATGATCGTTGTGTGGATATTCGTTTTTTGAACAGAACAGACATCTATATTCATCTTATACAGTATTTGTTGGATTTGTCCCTGTATTGGACAAGTTACAAAAATAATAACGTAATTAAATCTCGTAAATCATTTCAGTTTAAACGGTTCGCAAAATTTCGGCAGCACTTCCCTTTATGTTCCCTGTGCACACGCAATTGTGTACTGTTCAGGGAACTAAAGCGAAGTGCTGTCGAAATTTTGTTGAATCGTTTAAATTGAAATGATTTATGCGATTTAATTACGTTATTGTATTTGTAATGGGAGGTAGGATGACCCATCAACAAAGTGTTAATGATCAATTAATATCAAATTCGCTAATAAAATTGTTTAAATAGAATATAATGTTCATTTCAAAATAAGCTTTAAGTATTATTTTAACAGATATAACAAAAACAAGAAGAATGTTTATGAAATTGTTTTAATAAGAAATGTCAATGCAAATTTATATCGTACTTTTAATTATATACGTAGGTAAATGGACAATTATTTTACTGATCGGAGCTGGATGTACAAAAAACGAAGGGTCGATACTGAAGGCTCAACAAGTGAACATTTATCAAATTTTATTCCATACAATATTTTATCAAATATATATAGTAGTAACGGAATATTAAATATATTTTTCCTGTTTTACACAGCGGTGGGTTTACGTTGGAGCCTTCCAACATAGTGCTCACGATCTCGCGACGTGCGTATATGGCTCGTATGACCTCGTGTTGGCCGAGGTGGACTGCGATACCAGAGGGGGTGCGGGAGGCTATCTGGCAGGACTTTTTGGTATGTGTGGTATATCAATTATTGCATTATGTAGTCATGTACATTATGTCAATTCATGTTTGCACTATTTGTAGCAACTGTATAACTCATATTTTTTTCAAACGTGTAGGGGGAAGTGGACTTGGCCGATTCTGATGTTTCTGTTGTCCGGCGCCATTGGAGCAGCAAAATTGCAAAAAACTATCTCGAAACAATAAACAGCATCAAAACAACAGGAAAGAGGCCTCATTGGATGAGTGAAGCTGTCTTTGATGAGTTCGCCACCTGGTGGAGCAACGAGGATTTTGTGGTAAATCTATCATATATTTAATTTAAATTGTTTGAGGCAAATAATATATAAATAATTAAAACTGTCAAAACAATTTTTGTTTTCAATTTCAATTTGCAGAGGCAGTCCGAGAGGAATTCTGCAAACAGAAGCAGGAACCCCGTTACACATCGCGGTGGTTCCAAGTCTTTCCAGCATCACCGGGAAGATTTGGTATAATTATTAAATAATATAAATAGTTAATTATTTTAAGTTTTAATTTGTTAAAATATAAATAATGTATATTTATATGTGCATATTTCAGGAGAGACAACGTGGGGGGGTGAGGGCTGTTAGTTATTGGGATGTGTTTACCCATACACATGCCTTGACTCAGGTGGATGATTCCGGCGCAGTTTCTTACTCTTGGGACCACGATGACAAAGCGCGTGCTGCCTATGTAAGTATAACATAAGTAACTAAAACTTACAAGTTAATTGAAATAACGTTAACTAAATTCAATTATATTTTGCATGACAGCAAAAGTTCCAAGAAGCGCGGACAGCCTTACTTGAGGATACGGGACGAGCTCACTTGACCCCCGATGAGGAGGACGCCATTTTTGAGTCTATCATGGATCCAGTGACCCGCGGCAAACGCTACGGATATGGAAGCCAATCGGTAATTTTAAGTTAAATTTTAAGTTATTAAATATCCTTATACTAGTGTATTCCATTCATATTTTGAACTATCCTTATACCCGCAGCAGACGCTTCCATATCCATAGTTTGTTTTATGAATTTGTTAGTGAATATATATAGGTTAGTTAATTTGCAATTATTTTAATACTAATTTTTTTAGTGTAGTTGATAATTTAAATTTGTTTACAGGCTCAGACAGCCCAAAGTGAATATCAAAAGGCTCAAGATAAGGAAGAGATTGAGCAGCTACGAGCCGAGCTTGTCGAGATGCGGGGACGCAATTTGCTGCATGAAGCAAGGACAGAGGAGATGAACCGGCGTATGGCGGAGTTCATCGCACAATATGGACAGCCTGCTTCATCTGGTGGTTCTGGTGCGGAGTGATTTAGGTATGTTTTGTTATTGGCATGTATATTTTGGAGTTGGTGAGAATTTGATACATTCTGATGGTTTTGTGTATATTTGGATTTGATACATTCTGATGGTTTGGTTGTGGATGTTGGTTTGGATTTTTTGATGTTGGTTATGTTTGGATATTGGTTTGTGTTGAAATATATGCATGATTTGGTTATATCTATATGTTTGGATATGTTTTGATATAGTTGTTATATATATATGCTCGAAATGGAGCTGTTTTGATATAATTGTGGTTGTGTGTGGCTGGAAGCAAGCACTGCTGGTTTTATTTAAAAAATATACCCAGATTTCCAACGGCTTCCAACGGCGACCAACGGCAAATTCCAACGCATTCCAACGGATTTCCAACGGTAGTTTGGTCAATAGGATTTGCCACGTTGGTAAACTTGCCGTTGGAAGCCGTTGGTATAACCCCGTTGGTGCCGTTGGAAGTCATTTTAAGCCGTTGAAACGTATACCAACGAGATTTTCAACGGCCTCCAACGACTTTCCAACGGCCTCTAACAGCTTACCGCCATTGGAAAGAGTCGTTTCTCTTGTAGTGCGAGAATCAACATTTCTGAATCTGGTATCGCAGAACTGAAAGGCGCAAAAATGGTTAAATGATCCCCTGACGAGCAAACTGAATTAGTATTCTGCTAGGTTCAATGTTCTAGAGATTATAAGAAAGGTACGAGCCAAAGCCAAACCACTTTTTGGACTTTTGTACGCAATTTGTTCAACCTTCGAACTCCAAAAAGTCCCTCAAGAATGGTAGATTCTTTGAAGCAGTCGTGGAAAAGAATAAATGCCGCCTGTCAGCGTTGGAAAGAAACAATGGCTGGCATGCATTCTAGACAGCAAAACGGGGCAAATGACTTGGACCTGGTAAATATTTGAAATTTGGACTTTTAATTAAAAAGTTTTATGTTTAATTCTTCTAATAGTTCTTCATCTTCTACAGCTCAATCAAGCAAATGCATTGCATATGTCTGAACATATCAAGCAACCTTTCAACTTGCACCATTGCTACGACATACTAGAAAAAGAGGAAAAATGGAGTCGGGTGCAACAAGAACATTCAATACTGTGCTTTCTTCCTCGAAAGATGAGTGATGAATCCAGCCCCATTAATTTCGATCTACATGAGGACACCCCCTTCACAACTAGTTCAGGCAGTTGGCCACCAGGAAGGTTCAAGGGCAAGAAAAAAACAGCCTGCGATTACAGCGCACATTATGAAAAATTGGATAGCGTATGGCGGCCGCTGAAGATGCAAACAAATTATATCTGGAAACAAAAGAAATAAAGAGAATTTAAAGGACAATGGAAAAACAATGGTGGCATGTTGAAAAACAGAAGTTAAGAAATGATGAGTTAGAGTTAAGAAAACAATAACTAGCTCGACAATAAAGAGCTGATGATATGGCTCTTTTAACTTGCAACTTAAACGAACTCAATCATGTTAAGAGGATGTATATGGAGAAGCAACTTAAGGATTACCATAAACTCCAAGGGGGGATGTAAGTGTTGGTTGTAACCAATGTTAGTGTTGTTGTCATTTTTAATTTCGATGTATTAGTTCGAGTTAATTGTTATGTTATTATGGTCAACTTTGCTATTATAGCTATTGTTATTTTTTAATACTCGTAATGTGTCAACAACAACTTAGTAAAGTAGATATAAAAAATTCAAACACAAACTTTAATACAAACCGTCAACAACCACTTAATATTACAACAGATAAGCAACATCTAACATTACTTCTACTAACTATTTCCTATATGTTCTCAGTAGTGTTCCACTAGTTCTTCTCTTAGATCAAGATGAGCTTGTGGATCTCGAATGTCTTGTATTCTTTGCAAGTGTTCAAAAAAAGTATTTGGATCCTTATAAGCATTTTTTTGAAATGCTACAGCAATGTTTGGATAGTTTCTCAATTGAAGCTTGTACCCACCGCGTTCTTCTTCGACAATCATATTATGCAGCAGTATATGATATCAGATAGTATCGCCGGATTGTGGTAGTATTCATGTTTCCTTAATATATGAAGCCTACATTGAAGCACTCCAAATGCTCGTTCCACATCTTTCCTCAAGCTTTCTTGTTGTTTGGCGAACCTAGCTTCATTTGTGTTATTTGGCATTTTGTAAGCTTGCACAAGTGTTTTCCATTTTGGATACATTCCATCTACCAGATAATAACCTACTAAATGATCTTTGTCTCTGATTTTGTAATTGCATGGAGGTGAGATGTCATTACATAAGTCATTAAAAATATGATTGTCGTAGAACATTAATATCATTCAGTGAACCTGGCGCTCCAAAAAAAGCATGTCATATGTACAAATCGTACGAAGCTACAGCTTCCAAGATAAAAGTTGCCTTTTTGCAATGTCCTATATATTGGCCCTGTAATGCAACTGGACAGTTTTTCCACCTCCAATGCATACAATCTAGGCTACCTAACATACTTGGAAAACCATGTTGAGATCTTATTGCCAACAATCTGTCAATGTCATGTGTTGTTGGAGAGCGAAGATATTCTTCAGCAAACATACAAACAACGGTTTAGCAAAACACTTTCATACACAATATTGTCGTTGAGTCTCCAATCCGCCCTTTGTCATCCTACGAATCTCTAGAAGTTTCATAAGATATCATGCGAAGTGCAGTCATAACCTTTTGTAGGGGATAAATACCAAGTTCATTGATTCCATTTCTTCTGTGCGTAAAAAAATGTTTGTTTCTGTTAACTCTCTTTTGATATACGACCTAGCGACCTAAAGGACCATACGACTTAGCGACCTAACAAGATAAGCAAGAAAGCGACCTAACTTCGGAAAGAGTGTCGCGACCTAACGACCTATGTAGTGTCGCGACCTAACGACCTATGGAGTGTCGCGACCTAACGACTTAAGGAGTGTCGCGATCTAACGACTTAAGAGGTTCGCGACCTAACGACTTAAGAAGTTAGCGACCTAACGACTTAAGAGGTTCACGACCTAACCACTTAAGAAGACCAGCGACCTAAAAGCTTTTGTAACTTCACGACCTAGCAATGTAACGACCTAGCGAGCTAAAACAGAGAAAAGTTACACGACCTGCTATAGGTCGCTCACGACCTACTAACTCGCTCAGAAGAAACCAAGATCAAACGATCCCCTAGGTCGCTGCCGACCTACGACCTAACTTAGGTCGTTCACGACCTAAGACTTGGAGATTGAATCACGCACAAAATCTCCCTTATAAATACAGCCCTAACTCCAACTAGAGAAGGACTTTTTGGGATGATTCTCTGAAGCGCCGATACTCTGCCATTTTCTCAATTGAACCAACACTTGAAGAACTCCAAACACCGAAGACGCTACAACAAGCTTCAAAAGAGATCTTGCACATCCGACATGGATTCAAAGAGCCTCGTTACACCAAAGTTTGAGCTACTAGTTTGAAGTGTTTTTTGATCAAAGTGAATTATATTTGAAGTGCATTGTATCAATTTGTAACTTCATCAGCAATAAAAGAATATAAAGTGGACGTTGGCTTAATTACGAGCCGAACCACTATAAAACCGTTGTCTCTTTACTTTTCTACTATTTTTCAGCTTATATTCTGTTCTTGTACCAACGGGTGGTGCTTTCACACTACTACACACGCCAGGGTGTTAGCGTTCAATTTTCAGCGTTAACATTTTGGTGCTTTCACTGAGAACCCAACTCAGGAATATTGTCATCATTGCTTCACAAGAGTTTGTGGAAAAAGTTTCTTTGAAAACCAGAAGTTTGTCGGAAATAATGCCTCCCGGAAGAAAACGCAAGACTACCAGATCCGTCAACACTCATGATAACACTGCTACTTCTCCTTCATCAAGTCAAGCAGCCCCAAGCATTGGAGTGACACGAGCAGAGTTAGATGCTGCTGTGTCTGGGTTATATCAGCAAATTGAAACCCAGAACACCTTAATGCTAGAAAGGTTGAATGCTATGCTCGGAGCTAACCGTTAACTAGCAAAAAATGAGGAAAATTTTGCTGATGCTGTTCATGACTCTGAAGGGAGGAACATTCCTAAAAGGGCAGCTGGCACTGCCGAAGGGGCATCTCCTCAAGCCGGAGTGACAAGGCCCCAATCAACTCTCCACGAACGTTTGTTTAAGCAAACTTCTGAGAAAATGGCTGATGACTGCTCCGCAGAGCCTCTGAACAATGAGGAATACCTCTCGGAAATGATACGACAAATCATGAAAGAGAGCATGCAAAGAAATGAAGATGAGAACGACTGGGGGTTCGCTCCAAGTAAGACTCCGTTCACTAAGAAAATTCTAAAATCTGAATTCCCAAGAAAGTTTGTTCCTCCTACCATTCCAGCTAACCGAGGGACAAGCGACCCCAATCAATTTCTGTACAAATACGACTGGCACATGACGGGTGCTAGGGCAACGGATGAAATTAAATGTCGGTACTTCCCGGTATACTTAGAAGGAGTGGCACTACTCTGGTTTACAAAACTGCCTACCCGATCTGTAGACCAGTTCTCTGATTTAACCCGAAAGTTTAAAGAGCAATTCATACTGTACGCTTCAAAGGCAAAAGACATAATGTCATTGTCTAGCCTTGAGCAGAATCCGGGAGAGTCTATTAAGTCCTTCTTGAATCGCTTCTACATAGCTCTGGCTGAAGTTGACAACGTGGAGCCACGGATGGTTTTGACTTATCTGATGCGGGCTATCGATAAGTCAAGTGAATTTGGGAAATGGCAAAAAATGAAGGAGCCAAATTCACTCGAGAAATTTTATAAGAAAGCTGATGAGTTCATACGCTTGGAAAATCTTCCTACACCAGTGAAAGTGGTGGCAACAGGAGTGCAGAATAACATTGCTGCGTCAGCTAAGAAAGATTCCGGAGGTCAGAAGAGAGAGAGTAATGATGGAAAGAAACAAAAGGATATAAAGAAACTTTGCTTCTTCAAACCCTCAGATTTCACTCCTTTAACCGACACTCCGGAGAATATCTTCTTTGCCACCAAAGATGCTGTAGAGTATCCTAAACCAGCTGAGATAAAGCCTGGAAAGAGTGCTATGCGAAATGGAAAATTTTGTCGATTTCATAACCAACCCGGCCATGATACCAACGAATGTCGTCATTTGAAGAGCTTGATTGAAGAATTGTTAAGACAAAATAAGCTGCAGCAGTATGTTAAGAGGAACAGAAATGACCCAACTTCCTCTGCTCAGGGGCAGCAACCCCCTGCTCACTCATCTGGCTCCGGTGAGGGTACTACCGCACATGAATCTGAAAGGCCCGTTATCAATGTAATTACAGGAGGCCCACACCCAGCGGGCAGAAGCTGGGGTGAGATGGAAAGATACGCTCGTGCTTTGAAATATACCCCAGCGGAAGAAGATGTTTTCGTCTTAGAAAACGCTGCACCCCTAAAATAGCAGAGAACTTCTAATGATGATATTGTGTTTAAAGCTAGAGATTCTATGGGTATTGAAGCTCCAACCATGGATCCCTTGGTCATTTCTGCAGGAATTGGGCCAGCTATTGTAAGGCGAGTGCTTGTTGATTGCGGCGCCTCTTGCAATATACTCTTCAAGAAGACATTTGACCAAATGAAGATTCCAATGACTGACGTTCAGGCTTCATCGCAGAAGATTGTTGGGTTTACTGGGGAACCGCAGCAGCCAATTGGAACTGTCGACTTGTTTGTGGAACTTGGAGATGGATAGAAAAAGGTGGTTCGAAAACGGACTTTTGTAATTGTTGACGGATTTTCTGCCTACAATGCCTTCCTGGGCCGGCCAACCCTAGCTGCGTTCAAAGCCATTCTCGCCCCGTGGTGCCTAACTATGAAATTTCCCACAGATAATGGTGTTGGTGTCATTAAAGGGGATCAAAACGCTGGGCGGGAGTTTTATCTGATAGAGCTTCGGGAGGCAAGGAAGAGAGGGATGGGAAAAGATGCGGCAGCCCCGCTCCGCATCAAAAAGCGAACCTTGTAGCAAGTACAGGGTGGCCCCTGCACTGGCGGGCATAGTGGTGCAAGGAGAGAAATGGACCCCAGAAAGGCCAGTGCAGGGGAAAATAGAGTGGTGCCAATGGAAGTAACGGTACTAGTACCTGTTGATCTTAAAGACCCAAACAAAGTGCTAAATGTGGGTTCACAACTTAGTGTGGTAGTCCAAAATATGTTGATATCATTTTTGAAAGCAAATCTGGATGTATTCGCTTGGAGTCACGCCGATATGTGTGGAATATCTCCAGATATTGTTGTACATACTTTGAATATTGATCCGAAATTCACACCTGTGAAACAGAAAAGGAGAACCCAAGGTCAAGAAAGGTCAGCAGCGCTAAAGGAAGAAGTAGATCGACTCTTGGAGAATGGTTTCATCAAACAGTCCACCTATCCAAATTGGGTTTCAAATCCAGTACTGGTTAAAAAATCAAATGAAAAGTGGAGAGTATGCATCGATTTTTCAGATTTAAACAAAGCTTGCCCCAAAGACTGCTTCCTATTGCCAAGGATTGATCAGCTGGTAGATGGAACAGCCGGGCATGAATTATTGTCTTTTATGGATGCTTACTCCGGTTATAACTAGATTATGATGCATGAGCCGGATCAAAAGGATACGAGCTTCGTCACTGATGTTGGTCTCTACTGCTACAAAGTCATGCCCTTCGGACTGAAGAATGCAGGGGCAACATATCAAAGGCTTGTTAATGCAATGTTCAAATCATAGCTTGGGAAAACTATGGAAGTCTATGTTGATGATATGTTGGTGAAATCAAAGAAAGCAGTTGACCATATGGATCACTTAGCAGAAATGTTTGCAATTCTCCGAAATTATGGAATGAAGCTCAATCCTTTGAAATGTTCATTCGGAGTAGAGTCCGGAAAATTCTTGGGATTTATCGTAAGCGCTAGGGGCATTGAAGCTAATCCTGCTCAAATTACTGCTCTGAGAGAAGTCAAAGCCCCTAGGACAAAGAAGGATTTGTAGAGCCTCAATAGGAAAGTTGCTGCTTTAAGTCGATTTATTTCCAAAGCCACTGATAAATGCATTCCCTTCTTTGACGCTCTAAAGAAAGGAAAGAAAAACTTCGAATGGACTCCTGAATGCCATAAATCTTTTGATGAACTAATCCTTCACATGGAAGCGCCTCCAATACTTTCCAAGCCCAATAATGGCGAAGACCTTTTCATATACTTGGCAGTTTCGTCTCATGCCCTGAGTGCAGCATTAGTGCGGGAGGATGCAAAAGTTCAGCGCCCGGTCTACTATATTAGCAAAAGATTCACTGGGGCAGAAATGAATTATTCAAAGCTAGAAAAGCTCGCCTATTGTTTACTGATTGCTTCCAGAAAGTTGAGGCCATATTTTCAAGCTCACCCTGTCAAAGTTCTCACTGATCAGCCCCTAAAGCAAGTCCTATTTCGCCCTGAAACTTCGGGTCGTCTTCTGAAGTGGATTATTGAACTTAGCCAATATGATATCGCTTATCATCCCCGAAAAGCGATCAACGGACAAGCTTTAGCAGATTTCATTGTAGAGTACACAGATAAGGGTGACAGTGAGGAAGAGGTTACAGTCGATACCCCAACCATATGGAAGTTATATGTTGATGGCGCAAGAAATGATTACTGTTCCGGAGCTGTGGTGGTGCTTGAAACTGCTGAACGGCGATCATTGTGTTATACATTGAGATTGGAATTTCCTTCTACAAATAATGAAGCAGAATATGAAGCCTTAATCGCTGGATTAAAGATTGCAAAAGAACTGAACATCAAAGCATTGCAGATCTTTAGTGATTCTCAGCTTATCGTATGTCAAGTCAAGAAGGAGTTTAAAACTAAAGGAGGAAATCTGCCTGCTTACTTGTCAAAGGCTTGTGAACTTCTCGACGATTTTGATCACTATTCGATAAGCCACATACCTCGAGAAGAAAATATGAAGGCGGGTTCTCTCGCAAAGTATTCAAGTTCCGGAGAAGCTCAATTATTAGGATTGGTTCCTGTGGAGGTCTTGTCAGCTCCAAGCACTGACGAGATGGATATCGACTGGATCATGATTGTATCTCAAGAACAAGAGTCATGGATGACCCCGATCAAAGAATATCTACTCAACGGTTCCCTGCCATAAAATTCTAAAGAACGCCGAAAGCTGTTAAGAAAAGCATTGAGATATGTAATTCAAGACGGTCGGTTATATAGACGGGGATTCTCAATGCCATTAATCCGATGTGTAACCAAGGAAGAAGCCAAGACAATTTTAGCAGAGGTACATGGAGGAAAATGTGGGGATCATTCAGGTGGACAAACTCTTGCCAAGAAGATTCTTCGCTATGGTTATTTCTGCCAGATATTAATCGAGATGCTGCTAGCTACTCCCGAAAGTGTGACAGAAGCCAAAGATTTGCAAAAATCCCAAGAGCGCCTTCTACCATGTTAACACAGATGGTCAGTCGATGGCCATTCGCAATTTGGGGAATAGATCTTATTGGGCCTATGCCGATTGCCAGATCCGGAATCAAATATGCCATTGTTGCTGTTGATTATTTCACTAAATGGGCTGAAGCAGAACCATTAGCTACTATTACCTCTAAAAAGATGATAAATTTTGAAACGAAAAATATCATTTGCAGGTATGGTGTGCCTCAGAAGATAATAACAAACAATGGTACCCAATTCGAAAGCGAAGAATTCCAGGAATTTTGCATACGATTTAAAATCCGAAAAAGCTTCTCAACAGTGGCTCATCCGTAGGCAAACGGGCAAGTGGAGGCAGTAAACAAAATCATCAAATCGACCATCAAAAAGCAATTAGAAAAAGCAAAGGGTGGTTGGGTTGATAAGCTACCACTAGCACTATGGGCATACAGAACTACCCACAAAACTGCGACTGGGCACACTCCATTCTCATTAGCATACGGATCGGAAGCAATGATTCCAGTGGAAATAGAAGTCCCCTCACACAAGAGAGTTCATTTCAACCAAACTGAAAATGAAAAGCTGCAGCTTGAAGCACTTGACTTACTTGATGAAAGAAGGAAGGAAGCCGAACTCAAAGTTGCAGCTCAACAGCAAAGAATAGCCAGGCACTTCAACTCTAAAGTCCGTCAACGAAGCTTTGAAATCGGGGACTTAGTCTTAAAGAGGATCATGACAGCAACTGGAGTGTTTGGGCCAAACTGGGAAGGGCCATATGTCATAAGCGAAAAACTTCTCAATGGCACTTTCAAACTCACAACTGTTGAAGGAGATCCAATCCCGAGAGCCTGGAACAGCAATCACTTGCGTCCATATTTTACTTAAAAGCAATGCTTGAAATTGTAAAATGATAATGGATGTATCAATTGTATTGTAAACCATTGTAAAATAAGTGATAATCAATAAAAGAGCTATAAAATGGATGTAGGCCCAGTTCTTGGCTGAACCACTATAAATTCTCTGTTCTTTATTATTATAAGATGCCTGTTTCATTTCGATGTTTAAATACTCTAAATGTATTGCTAAAATATCGATTTAATATTGCAGGTCATTAAAACAAAGCTTACCCATCACAAGGCCAAATGAGCCCCGTAAATCACTCAATAAACGAATTTCAAGCCACAAAAAAGTTTCAAATTTAAATCCAACATAAGATGAACTTCACGCAAAAGGTTGATGATTCCACCAAAGGGACACTTTTCCAAATAAAAGGAACCAGACACTTGTTAACTAATTACGAACGTCTGTACAAACAGACATCTGATTAAATAGCTTGCGCCTGTCCCGTGAAATCACTTAACAGTGAAGTACACTCCTTCGGTTGGAACAAACTGCTTGCAAAAGAAAGGAACACGGGCTCGAAGACAATAATAGGGGACCACTAATGAGCAAACAACGAAGAGACATGGGCGAGCCAATCAACAAAAGCCCTCTTCGAAGGCACAAGACCTCTTCGGAGGCGCAACTCTTCGGAGGATAAAGCCCTCTTCGGAGGCACGCCAAAAAATGGGAGTACTCTTCTCAACAAAAAGGTTGGTGGAACCACCGAAGGGGCACCTTCCCAAGTGGAAGGCACAGGGCCTTTGTTAACTAGTTGCGATCGTTTATGCAAACGAACATCCAATTAAGTAACTTGCGTCCGCCCCGTGAATCCATTTAACTGTGAGAAAGTAACTTTCAGGCAATCAAATAAAGACCTCTCCGAGGGCACAAGACCTCTCCGGAGGCACAAGACCTCTTCGGAGGCACATCCCAAAAATGAAATGCTCTTCTCAAACAGCAAGGTTAATGGAACCACCAGAGGGGCACCTTCCCGAGTAGAAGGAACAGGGCTCTTGCTAACTGATCGCGATCGTTCATGCAAACGAACATCCGATCGGACAGTTTGTGTCCGCCCCGTGGGTCCATTCAACTGTGAGGAAGTAATTTCAAGTAAGTCAAACAAAAAGCCCTCTAAAGAGGCACAAAAAAAAGCCCTCTTTGGAGGCACACTTCAACTCTTAAAAGAAGATTAACTTGTTCATCTTGGAAAGTTCTTCCTAAAAATTGAAGTGCTACATAAAGCCCTCTTTAGAGGCCCGCTTTACCGTGTAGGAGAATTCACTTCTCAAAAATATGAAGTGACCATCCCCGAAGGTTGAAGCGTAAAAACTTTTCCAAAAACGAGACACGCTCCATTAAAGCAGAATAATTTTTCCTCCAAAAATGGAATAGTTATTCTCCAAAATAAGAGTACAAGTCTCGTCAAAGCAAAAGATATTACAATGCACTTGTGGTATGGGGGCAATATCATACAATATAGTTACATCAAGAAAAGTAGTATTCAAGCAACATACTACAAGCTCATTACAATATCACGCAGAAAAGATGTGGAATAAATGCACTCTCAAACACAGACAAAAACTTTGTACAAGTAAAAAGAATCGTTTATTCTACACTAAAATGAGAAATAAATGCATTCTTTCATACACAAGAATTTGTACAAGTAAAAGAATTATTTTATTAAATACTATGAAAATTTTTTACATGTGCAGATCTCAAAAAAGCGGGGACCGGTACCCGCACAATCTCCGGTCAATACATGCAAAAAGCAGAAAGCAAAACAAGAAGCATAAAGTCCAGCTTATCATTCCTTCTACCCGCCACCCTTAGAGCTCTTTCCCGGCTTGATAACTAGTTTTGGAAGCCGTTGTGGACGGGTCGGGAGGGAAGGAGAAAGAGGAGTAGCCGGATCTTCTTCTACTTTATCTTCTCCAGCTAAAGTGCTCTTCTTTTTCTTCCTTATTACGCGCTTCCCCTTCTTCTTCGAAGAAGACTCACTCCCCGGAGTAAGCAACGTAGAAAGTTTTGTGTCGTCATCATAAGACTGCTCCGGGGTCTTCTCACTGTCCTCCAGATCTTCCGCCTTCTGCTCTTGAGAAGCAGGTGGTTCATCCAAGCCTCGAAGGGCTTCTATTTGCTCTTCTTGCGACCCTGGCTGAGAAGCAGGGGTGACTTGAAGAGATGGAGGAGGAACGGCTGGGAGGGGAGAAGTTTGCGCAATGCTCGGTGCTTCCGCTATAGAAGAAAAGAAGTTAAAATCAGTATTCTCCGAAAAAAGAGAAGATATTGGATCATCAGGACTTAAGTAATAAGCGAGAAATTCATCAAGCTCAGCTGAATCGAACAAGTAGTCTACTTGAGCTAGATCAGACTTGAAGTTACCTGGAGAAGTCGGCTTAATCACGACGACTTCAAAGTTTTCTGCTTCAGCGTCATCCTGGGATTTCTCTTCAACTTGAACAATAGGTGACTCGATAATGCCGGACTTAACTTCAGCTTTTGCAGGAGGTGGAGAATAAGAGCTGAAGCCTATGATATCAACGTCGGCCGAAGTCGAAGTATGGGCAGGGGCAGTTGGAGATACTTCCTTTTCCGGATGCTCCCCTGCCGCTGCTTCAGCTCTCGCTCCAGCAAGTTGCTCTTTCCCTCTGGCAAGAGCGGCACGAGTTTCATCATCAAAATAATATGCTTCAAGCTCTGCCTCATCATAACCAGTACCTCCGAGCATATCAACCGCGGCCTCCAACACTTCAGCCAGGGTGATCTCATACTTCGGGCCCAAGAATGAGAGGCTTCCGCGCCCCAGAACACTATGAAGATAAAAATCAAATAAAGTTGAGCTAACATTGGCCTTCGTCGCTTCGTGGGAGTGCTCAGCTGCTTCCTTTCCAGCGATGGCCTCATCGCGCTCTTTTTCGGTCTTCAATAACTGAGCTTGTAGCCTTATAATTTCCAAATCTTGAGAGCTGACTTTTTCCCGCAGCTGGACGGTGTCATTGCGATAATTTTCAGTAACATGCTGCTCGACCTCAAGTTTCAGCTCAGCATCTCTTTGAGCAGCATGAGCATCTCTCACTTGTTTTTGAAAAACTTCTTCTTTTTGAGAGTGCGAGGCGGAAGAAGTGGCGAGGTCTTCTTTGAGTTTCTTAACTACGGACTCAAGTCTCGCATTGTCGTCGGCAATGCTCGCCATCTCTACGTCATGTTGCTTACAAATTTTATCCCACTCTGACTTATCATTCTCCATTGTCAACATGGCTTCAAGGTTCATGCGGTTAACTCTTTGAAGCTCATCGATAAGCTTTTGCCAGCCAGACATCCTCTCTATATCAAGTTTGACTGCGTCAAGGTTCCTCAACATAGCTTGTTTATCAATCGGTACCAAGTCTAAGTCGAAGCGTACTCCCCTTAAGCACCAATTTGGGAATCGGCTCTGAAGTGTAGAAGGAGCATCTTTGACTTGGTACTGAGGCCTGTTGATAATTTCTTGAATGTCAGATTTCTTTAAAGCAGGAGAACCGGAAGGGATATCAAGAGAGGTAGGAGCATCGGTCTTTTCGGAAATTGCAGATGCTGATTGATCGCTAAGTTTGATCCGTTTGCTCGGGTCATCAGCACTGTGACTCTTCCCTTTATCATCATGGGATTTCCTTTTATGAGAGTCATCGCTTCTGTGAGAAGAGTCGTAGCGTTCATCCCTTCTCCTGAATTGTTACTCGTGAGCTCTTCTTTCTTGAGCCTTCCTAACGGCTCTTTCTTTATCAGTTTCCCTACGGACAGGGAGATAGCGTCTATGGTCATAGGTGTCACAACCTCCATAGCGCCGAAAGTCATCGTAGTATGAACCGCTTCGCCCCATTGGAGAATCTAAAAATGAAGAAAAATAGAATTTAGGAATTTCCAGGAAAAGAGAAGTTAAGTGAATGAAAGTGCTAAGCATCCTAAGTGTGCGTGGCGTGCAAACTACGCGCGTCAGACTACAAACCACTCTTCGGCTTAGGAATTATATCGGATTTTGCGGCAGGAGTCAACTCTTGGGACAACGAAAGCGGTCGTAAAGCAGATGTCGCTTCGATCACTGGAGAGGCAACTTTAACATTGACGTTATCATCTTTAAAAAGCTCACGTGAAGTCACCATTAGGTCACTTAGCTCACCAAAAATGTCTTCACCGTCATGCCGAGCAGAACTTTCTTTTTTAGCTTCTTCATCAGCTGCCTTCTCAGAACGTTGTGGAGATTCCTCCTCTTCGATAACTGGGGAAAGTGTTAGCTTGCTTGACGACCCCGCAATGTCAGTAGACGTGGAGCATTTTACCAAAGAAGCTTCCACAACAGGTTCTTTAGGGGTGATCTCTTCGGTTAAAACCGGGGCATCTGACGGTCCGACCTGAGAATCAGCAGCGTCGTGAAATTGAATTGACCGGGAGGGGTGTGGAAGTCCGAATTGATGTAAAAACTCGTCTTTCAATAGAAATTGAATGCTCCTCTCCTCAACCGGCATGGCCATGAGCCTCTCAAAAGTTGGTTTGTGACCAGGATCCCTAGAAGGAGGAGGAAGCGCTGAAAAGAAAAGAGCGAAGTTAACACTTGAAAACTCAGGCTTCGAAAAGTTCAGAAACATAAGGAACAAAGATAAATGATCTTACTTCCTACTCTCCAAATAGCGTAGAATCCCGGAGGACAGCGGGCGCGAAGAAAAACTGATTCAGAAAACCGTGTACACTATCGGGAAGACCAATGATCAGTTTGCGGTTCCTGGCACTTCTCACAAGCGTGATGGAGGGATGGTCTTTATTTTTGGCAAACGTGCACAAGTAACAAACTTCATCAAAACTCGGAAGGCGATCCAGCGTCCTCCTAAATAGCACACATAGCCCCATCAGGATGGCATAGCTATTGGGATGTAACTGAAAGGGAGAGATAGACAGTCGAAGAAGAAGCTGTTGAAGGAAATCATTAAAAGGAGGAATGGCTCCGCTTATGCACATTTGGCGATTAACGGCCATGAAACCAGGAGGTGGTATGTCAGCGGAGTCGCTTTTCCCAGGAAGTATAGCTTCTGCTTCAACAATACCAAATTGAGCACATAATTGGTTGAAAGCTCTGTAATGTAAAGTGGTCGAGATTCTTTCTGGAGGATTAGTTAACGGGACAGGAATAGGAATGGCCTCTCCAGCTTGAACTACTATATCTTCTTATTGAGAAGCCATTCTACATAAGCAACTGGATGTTCAAATGTGAAGGTGCACGTTTCCTAAAAAGTGTGAAGTGTTGTGCAGAACTAATAAAATAACAAGCAAACATAACTGGAATTAAACTAGTTGACAATTGGTTGATTACGAGATTTCAGGACTTGTTAATTTAAAACTCAAGTGCAGTGTTAATGCAAACAAATCAGCTTCAGTTAACTATTTTAGTTTTGCTTTAATACTTCACTTGAATTAGTTGGTTTACAACATTTCGTTCACAAAGTTCATTTAAGTTGATTATTCTTTATCGACTAATCTGTCATTCGATGTGGGCAATCAATGGCAGTATATTCGTCCCAGTTTTCTGTAAATATTGTGTTTAACAGGTTATTAGCATTAGAGATAATCTGTAAAGAAGTTCAAATAGTTCGAAGATCAAGCGGTTCATTTTGGCTATTCAAACTGAAAATCCAGTCAAGTTCTGTCAAGGCTTTGCAAATGTCTAAGTATCAGCTCGTCCACGACCTAAAGGATATGCTACGAGTTAAGTTAAGTCGTCGACCCTTTAAGTCGTAATGCATATGAAGGAAAAGGCCTCAAGTCAAAATAGCACGAATTTCTCAAAGTCCTAGCTCGACCGCGACCTAAAGCCTATGTCGCGAGTAGTTAAGTCGCAGGAAAGTTAGGTCGGTAGTTTGTTAGGTCGTCCTGTTTTAAACTTAAATGTTATTCCAGCAAGTTAAGTCGCAAGCTAGATAGGTCGCAAGTAAATTAGGTCGTGCGAATCACATCCAAACTGATAGGCCTAAGGTCGCCTAAAGCTCCTAAACTGGTCTTTTCTTAACTTTCTTTAACCTGTTCACTCCTTCCCACTCAGCAAATCGTCTAACTCATAAACCCGATAACCCATTATCATCTCTACCATGGAATCAATTGTCTCACCACACCACCCAGAATCGACTCAAATCAACTAAAATCCATCATGAAACCAGTATGCTGCAGTGTTTTCGAGAATTACAATGACATCGCAACTAAAGGTAGTCAAGGATCGATTGCGACACAATTCATAATGAAGCATGGTATACAAACTTGGATTAGGGACGGCAAATAAGGGTTTCGCGATTCCATGATGGACATGGTTGAACATTGGTTGAATTCACTTACGTAATATGATGATGAAGATGATTAATGGCCGAGTAATTTGGAATCGCCTACGAGAGCTCAGAAACTTGTTAATGGCAGGATGGAATGTTAGAACAGATGAAGAAAAGAAGGAATGACCTAAGCTATTTATGTACCGGGGCAGTGGAACTTGAATCGGCACACACGACCTTACTTTCTCATAGGTCGTTCACAACCTAGCAATTCAGAGTAATGCGAGTTAAGAAATATCGAAGCATACGACCTAACTCTTAGGCATATACTTCGAGGGGCAAGTGTTAACCCTCTTTTGATATACGACCTAGCGACCTAAAGGACCATACGACTTAGCAACCTAACAAGATAAGCAAGCAAGCGACCTAACTTCGGAAAGAGTGTCGCGACCTAACGACCTATGGAGTGTCGCGACCTAACGACCTAGGGAGTGTCGTGACCTAACGACCTATGGAGTGTCGCGACCTAACGACCTATGGAGTGTCGCGACCTAAAGACCTATGGAGTGTCGCGACCTAACGACTTAAGGAGTGTCGCGATCTAACGACTTAAGAAGTTAGCGACCTAAGGACTTAAGAGGTTCGCGACCTAACGACTTAAGAAGTTAGCGACCTAACGACTTAAGAGGTTCGCGACCTAACGACTTAAGAAGTTAGCGACCTAACGACTTAAGAGGTTCACGACCTAACCACTTAAGAAGACCAGCGACCTAAAAGCTTTTGTAACTTCACGACCTAGCAATGTAACGACCTAGCGAGCTAAAACAGAGAAAAGTTACACGACCTGCTATAGGTCGCTCACGACCTACTAACTCGCTCAGAAGAAACCAAGATCAAACGATCCCCTAGGTCGCTGCCGACCTACGACCTAACTTAGGTCATTCACGACATAAGACTTGGAGATTGAATCACGCCCAGAATCTCCCCTATAAATACAGCCCTAACTCTAACTAGAGAAGAACTTTTTGGGATGATTCTCTGAAGCGCCGATACTTTGCCATTTTCTCAATTGAACCAACACTTGAAGAACTCCAAACACTGAAGACGCTACAACAAGCTTCAAAAGAGATCTTGGACATCCGACATGGATTCAAAGAGCCTCGTTACACCAAAGTTTGAGCTACTAGTTTGAAGTGTTTTGTGATCAAAGTGAATTGTATTTGAAGTGCATTGTATCAATTTGTAACTTCATCAGCAATAAAAGAATATAAAGTGGACGTAGGCTTAATTACGAGCCGAACCACTATAAAACCGTTATCTCTTTACTTTTCTGCTATTTTTCAGCTTATATTCTATTCCCGTACCAACGGGTGGTGCTTTCACATTACTACACACGCCAGGGTGTTAGCGTTCAATTTTCAGCGTTAACAGTTTCCGTTAATTTTTTGAGAACCCGATTAAAGATATTCTTCGACATACAGAATCTTCGTCTAAAATCCATGTCCCCGTACACTAGGTTTGCCGTAAAATAATCCTTGATCAATTGATTGTGCCCGCTAGCATAGTCACATCCATAACGCAAGTCTTTTCTGCCTACAGCGCTACCTCCTTGGGATGTCGTAGAGCTTTCAACAATTTCATGGGCCATTAAATCCCTCATTTCGGTAGCAAACATTCTTTGTTGAGTAATACAACGTTCAACAAAATCGTCGAAAGAAGATGACGATGATGAAGACGAGGATGAGAAGCACCATAAACGTTTTAGAGAACTCATGTAATATAGGTAGAAGAACGGTGTTTATTATTTTGGATTTGTGAATGAGTATGTTTTACAATATTCTGGCCTCTATTTAAACAGTCTTCACTACACCAGAAATGCCATTTTGCAACGGTTCTGAGCCGTTGCAAACGAGTTTCGCAACGGCTTAGAGCCGTTGCAAAATTGACAGTGGTAAAAATTTAGCAACGGCCCTTAGCCGTTGCGAAATTTAATTTAGCAACGGCTCAAAGCCGTTGCAAATGTCAATTTTACAACGGCTAAGAGCCGTTGCTAAATTTAATTTCGCAACGGCTAAAAGCCGTTGCAAAACCTTGTGGTACATGGGTTGTTAATTTCGTTTTGCAACGGCTCAAAACCGTTGCTAATTTTAATATTTTAAAAAAAAATATTGCTTTTTTCTGCCCTCTTACAATAAGATTTAATTCATTATCATACTCAATACAAACATTTGTAAATTTAACATAATATCACAAAAGAAAGATCAATAAACCAAATATTTTTCATAGATTCACCACAAAGACCAAACATAACAAATCTTTTAATTACAATGTTCAACAACAATACACTACACTACATAGTTTAGCAGCAACAACAACAATATTACAGTATACAGTACATACTTGGGCAACAACAACAAAATGATTAGAACAACAATACTACATCATTGCCAACAATACTACATTATCATACTCAATATTACAATATACATTACTCAATACAAACAGAGGTATCTTTTGAGGACAGTAGAGCTTACTACAGTAATCAAACCTGGAAAACCTTCCACATATATCTTTGAAAATTAGGAACCAAGACTCTTCAACTATGATACATATAAAGAAGCAAATTGTTACCTGTAAAAAGTAGCAAGCACAAACAAAATAAGATGACGTGAGTTGGATAAAAAGTATACGAACAAGCACAAGAAACATAACTAATTCTGTAATTTTTAGATAAAAATATCGTAGAATCTTCTTAAATCAGATTTATCAATACGTATACTGATCAAAAAAGAAGTTTATTCGGAAAATTCAATATCACTTTTTGCTTCATCGAGCTTGTGACCCACACAGTGGAAAAAATGGACATATTGAGCCTACTTAGTTTTCAATGACTGAGGAAAGTCTTCATTTAAGTTTTCCATTTTTCAAAACTGAGGCATGCCTCGGTGTCGGTTTCAAAACAGTAGCATGCAAAGCCAAGGCATTGCCTCACATACAAATTGAAGCATGCCTCAGTTTGTTTCAGTCGGATACAAACTGGCAATGTGCAATGTCTCAGGTACAAACTGAGGCAAACCTTAACTTGATATCAGTACAAACTGAGGTAATGCCTCAGTTTGTTTCTAAGTACAAGCTTAGTCGATGAATGCCTCAGTTATAAACTGAGGCGATGAATGCCTCGGTTTAGATATAGACCTCTATAATGTAATCCATTTACAAAATTTGTACAATGCAAACTATTTCCAAAACCTGTATAATGTAGTCACTGTTCTCTTCCACATGATTCAACAACTAAACAAACAATTCATTCAATATAATCAATATTGATCTTCTGAATTAACCCAACTCTTTGTGTCATATAAACAAAATAAAGCACAAATATATGATAAATATATATAACAAATAAATATAATACTTGAACAAAATAACCTGTTCTTCTAGCAGCGGATGGTGTAGAGTCTGAAAGCACGGTTTTGTAGATTAAACGAGAATGTCTACAACAATTGCGTCTACTTCAAATGAATGAATTAAGTTTATTAACTCGATGCATTTGCATTGAGTCAATTGCACTGAGTTTATTAACTCATCACAAATGAATTAAGTTTATTAACTTAGTTATACTTGATATGCAGAACTGAACGGCAATCCTAAATTGCACTGAGTTTATTCACGACATAGAAGTATTTCTACTATGCAGGTGCATATTAAAATAACAACTAATATATATATATATAAAATAAAACTAATTTTCAATTTGATTTAAACATGTTAGTCAAATGACAAAATTATCCAAGCTATTATCTATAATTACACCATAATCACATCCTGTAATACAAATGACAAAACTACTCCACATTTGAAATATAAAATAAAAATCTGAATTTTGAATGGCATGGTTAATCTAGAAGTCTAAAAGGCTTCACCACATAGAAGTATTTCTACTATGCTTTTGATATTATGATGTATCAAACACATGAAGTCTAAAAGACTTCACCACATAGAAATATTTCTACTATACATTTGAAATATCAAACCTAGATTCATGAGATAAGAATATACATTCCTGAACGCTTCAACAAAATCAAAGAAAGCAGTCTGGCTTAAAAAGAAATATAGCTCCAGCTGCTAGCCTGCTATGCTGAACACAAAATCTCCAACATGGAGCTAAGAATACAATGAAAATAACATGCAGTTGAAGACTGCAGAGGAAAGTTCAAAACCACTCTAACGTGGTTTCTTTTACAACTTCAAATCACAGAAATGTTTGTGGTTAGAAGTATTAATGCTCAAAATCTACCCTTCTTTTTGAATGTGGATATATGTGTAAAGATTTAAAAGCCTTTTGATTTTAATAACTGCAATATTTACTTGCAAAAAAAATGTTGCATGTAGGATTTTGAAATGATTGAGATCACAAACAAAAAGGACATGGACCAGATATCCTCATACAAGTTCAAAAGAAAAGGGATTGATCATCGAAAATCGAAAATTGCATGATTGCAAAAGAAAAGGGAAGCTGGGCGTATATTGGTTTCTTGAAAGCTACCCAGTATAATTGGATTTTTAAACACCTCTTAGAAACAAGTACAGCTATAGAGAGGAATAAACAGTGGCAGGTAATCATTAATGAAAGGGCAAACTCAAGAAGGTACATCAGTTGTTAGCTATTTCCAAAGATTATATCATTCTTAAATAACTAGGAGAGAAGAAAAGGGAGAATGAACTAAATGTTCCTTACCAGGAAAACTTCTGTTGCTTCCAACTCCACCCAAAGCAAGAAAACTACTTGTGCTTTCTCAACTATCTTTGGACGACCAGTGAGACATTTGGCAACAATAGAATCACATATTTCCTTTGCATACCTAAACATAAAAAGAATAAAGTATTGTTGTTGTTTAATATGATATTATACATTGCAACGCATATGGTTACCTTCCAGCATCAGCATCTGCTGCTTTCAAAAATGCAATCAACGCATCAAGCGCCTTTTCCTGCACTGGGGCATTAGAATCCGCAACCGTCTTTCTAAACAATGGACCTATATAATGAGGTAAAACAATAAACTAAGTACTACTGACAATCTGGGCATAATACAATAAACAGCACATTGTATACCATAATTGTTTAAAAAAATAACAAATAACTTCATGGTATGATGATGACTGCATTAAACAAACATGCATTATGCCAAAACCTTGTGATAGTTGGAATCCAACTCAACTAGCTTGCTACATTTACACAATTAAACATTCGCAATTCGCAACCAAACATGAAAATCAAAGATAACTTGCAACTTGTTAGTTGTTGAAACCATTTTAAGGCGACACATAGTAGAACTAACAGAACTGGCGAAGTGCATTGTGTATAAATATCAAATTCAATGGAAAATTATAAAACAACAAAATTTGAAAATATTTTACAAATATTCTCTAAAGCATCGGTAGAGTTACCAACTCCAAAAACACCAGAAAAACATCGTAAAATCCTAAAACTTATTTATTCAAAACAGCATTAAATGATCAATCGGGTATTAAAAACCCAACAAGATCTAAAACTCACCAAAACTCTCTAAGCCTCGGGTCTTTCGGATCTGTAATCGAACCACAAACTGGAGCTGCCATGGTGCCGCTAGAGACTGGAGCCGCCACTTCGCCTAGCCCTAGCTTTGAACCCTTGCTTTGAATCGTGAGGAGATGCGATTCTACGAGGAGATGCGAGAAGCCCTATATTTGGAGCCGATCGACGACGATGAGGAGATGCGATTCGACGAAATCACGGTTGAGAGGTCTGCGTTTTTTTTCCCGTATGATCGGTAAATTATTTTATGCCCCAGAGTAATCGGTGCCCTAAGCAGTTGCTGCCCCCGCTTTGGGGAAGGGCCGGGCCTGCCGCGCGACTTTGATTACAGAACTAGGGTTTGGTATGGGGAGGAGGAAGGTAGCGATGAAGAGAAGTGGAAAGAACGTGGAGCTAGGGTTTTTTGGGATTTGGGGTAATCGCCCTATTGTCGGAAGAAATTAGGAAGGAGCGGGAGGAAAAAAAAATTGGAGGATACGGGGTGTATTGTTTTGAGGGTGTGCTATTGTACATAGAAGACCATGGTTTGCAATGGCCCTAATCCATTCTAATATAGCAACGGCTCAAAACACTTGCTAAAGAGTTCGCAACGGACCAAAGCCATTGTAATATTGCAACGGCCTAATCCCGTTGCGAATTTGCAGTACTATGGTGTTGCAAAATTGCTTATATGGTGTAGTGCTTGGTCAAATCATTGGGTCTTGTCTCAAATAGTGCTAAAGCAGACGGATATACCTCTCGTACTGATTGAGGATGCTCATGCTGATTAAAGCCGCCGGAGGTCAGAAGGTCGGGTCTTGCCTCAAACAGCGCTAAAGCATACGGACCTACATCTCGTACTGATTGAAGATGCTCATGTTGGTTAAAGCTGCCGGAGGTCAGAAGGTCGGGTCTTGCCTCAAACAGCGCTAAAGCAGACGGACCATCGTCTCGTACTGATTGAAGATGTTCAGTGTAGGAAAATTTGCTATTGGTTGCGTTATTTGGCAGCGTTTATTGGTAAGTGCAGCTAATAATACTTTACTCTATATTATAAACGTAAACAAAAATTACCCAATTATCCCGGTTTAGAAAAATTCAAGATTAAAATGCTGCTTCAACTACAAATGTTGGGCGGGTTATGAAAAATTAGGTGGTTACATTTATTCGCCTGGTAAAAGTTATTTCCTTCGCATGCTTTAATTAACCTTTTGATTTCTCTTTAATTTTTTTTCCTTCCTTCCCAACTTTCTCCGCTTTTCAAAAATCTTGTAAAATTACAAAACACGAATTTGTTCCTCTCCTTTTCACAAGCTCCACCTCAGATTTTCAACAAAAATTTTAATTTTCTGCTTTAATTAAGGTTAGTATTAATCTCCATTTCCATCTTTCGAAACAACTATGTCCACCTTAGCATTAATTTCCAGTAACCTCATGTCACTTTCCTTCACCCAACTATTCAACAACTTGAGGTCGATTTGATTAAGAGAGCAATGGAGACGACGAATAGGAGGAGCTTCTAGTATATGGAGATGTTGAACAGGTTTAGGTGCTCAAATTTAATTTACCTTTTGATTCCTTATTTTTGATTCTTTCAGTAAGGGTTTTCTAAATAATGAATGGGTGAGTATGTACGGAGTTGAACTTCATTTTGATGGATTTAGTAATATATCATAGTTATACACAAGTTAGACCAGAGTTAAATCATCTTTGAAAATGGAAGCATCGATTTGAACATAAGGCAAGTTTGCACACTTCATTTTTGGAAGATCTAGTACAAAAAATTTCGTGCTGTCGCAAGTCATTAATATAAGCGTATATGTTTACTCAATGGCCAATGCAATATAGTTTGATGTTTGTACTCAAATGCATGGTTTATATTTGTTATTGGTTGGAGTTACATTTAAGTTTTAACTCGTTCTTTACAAGTCTCTACAAATTTTAGTTCTTCCAGATTAAAATTATGCATATATAACTATCTTAATTAATAGAAGAGTAAGCATTCCGTTCAACAGTAGGGGATAACGACTTTGATGTCGAGCCACGCAGCTCCTGCAATGGCATAATAGGTAGATTAGATGATATTCCATGTAAATTTGCATGCAAATTGGGCTGGGCATTTCATCGAACATCTTGAAAGCATCAAAGTGAGTTTTGCACAGCATAATCTCCAAGCGTTATCTGGTCTTCCATTACAATGATATCATCAACATAGTATGATCTTTGCTAAAAATGTACACATATACAATAATTAGTTCTAGCTAAATTTGATAAGGTATTATCTAACTATCAGTTACTTTTAGCAACTTATATTAAGATGGTTCTTTTCCTTTCAAATTGTTTTATCCTCTGAATGCTAATGGGTGACTCGGACAAAAAGTAGATGGAAGTGCAATCTTAAGGATGGTACAATGCATCTCAATAGACATGATGTGCTTTTTAACAGAGTATGCAATGTTAATAGTTTTGTTCTGGAAACATTTTCTTATGTTATCCACTAGCGTTCTTGGGGTTTTTGATTACTCTTTTATTATTTTCCTAGATTTTGATATATTTTTATTCTTTTGAAGTTGATATGTTCTCACCAAAGCTAATTTTCTTGGCCTCTTAATAGTTGTTGGCTTTGTATTACGGGCCAACTATACAAGTTATACATGCAAGTTCATTGTTAGCCAGCAGGATTTTCTAGATAGGCGAGTAAATGTATATACTTCAGACCATTGCTTCATCACCACCATGATATAAATTTCATACCGTTGTAACTATTCTCATGCCAATAGAGTTGTATATAATTTAGTAAATTATACAGTAATAACCATGGATAATTTTAAATATTGAATGATAGAAGGCTGCTCTAAATGTGTTAATATAAAAGAAAATTTTGAACATCCAGCTATAAATGAAAAATGGTATAGCTTACAACAGTGATGGTAAACAATATTTCTGATGAGCCAGAAATTAGTTTCCTCGAACAAACAATCTCATTTTAGTTAAATGTGTGATTTTGCCCAGTTATCATCTTTTATTTAAACATCAGTCAATCTTCTATTTATACAGGCTTTCATTGCTTTTGGAGGTATTTCTCCTTTACTGCATACTTATTTTTCTCTCCATCTTCCATGGATGACAACCAAAAAAACGATATCACTGTTATTAGATGTCTGATTTCATCTAACGTATATCTTCTTCAATTATTAATATATTCATGTTATTGTTTACACTTCTATTTTCATGTAGGGATCATGTTTCTAATTTATTTTCTACTTTTCTTAGTTTAGATTCTTTATGCGGATGGATTATTTGTGTAAATGGAATATCAGTTAGTTGTTTGTTTTAGTTTTTTTGTTGAAAATGATATTGCTGCATTATTTACTTTGTTTCATGATAGAGAATGCTAAATATTGTTATTGACCAAAAATACTGAAGTTGAAAATGTAGTTGTGGAGGCTCCAAGAGGCCAACTTGAATAAAAGGTGGCTAAGCAGTAAAGAGATGTTTAAAGGTTTTCTGAAAACTGGCTACAATTGTTATCTTGGCACAATCTTTGGAGCACTAATTAACAACCACGGTGGCTTACATCAGATAAAGTGAAGACTGTGTAGTAGCATACAACAACAAAGAAATATACAAGTTACAACCATGGTAAGAACGTCCCTAGCAGTTAATTTGGGTAAGTAAACCTAGATAGCTATGGCAGTTACTTTGGGTGTATGTTTTTGTTCTACTTTTTCTTTGCTGGAAACATTTGATTAATATACAACGAGTGGGCTGTTGTCTCCTGTATATTTTGATTCCTCTTAAGTCTAATGTGAAAATACAAGTCTTTACTTATGTGCATACTTAAGAAACATCCATTGATCACCTAATGACTAATGTATAACAACTTATGATCCATTTCATTCATTTGAATAGGAAAGAAAACAAAACTTAATCTAGTCAGAATATATTAGATATGGATCAACTTATAATGGAAGAATGTCTGAAAACATTTATTTGGGTGGCTGAAAGTTGTTGACGATTCACTGTTAAACTAACCTTTGAAAAAAAATACTAAATAAATTTTGTAATTCAAATCAGCCTATTTGGTAGACATTTTCGGCACTTTCATTGTAAGAAACCAAGAATGATTGATGTTAGTTAAATGTGTTTATTTGGGATGGTAGCCCTGTTGTCTACCTTATTTACCCTCTTCACCCTCTGTTGTTGTAAGATCCCGAAAACTCGGCCTTCGAAAAACGGCACCCATACTTTACTAGTACTCAAATGTCGTAGATTCAAACGTCGAATCTGGCTTCCCGGAGCTTATAACACAGTAAGTATAACAACACAGCGGAATAAAGAAATCAATGATATCATATATAACTCCAATGAATACAATATCCAGAATGATATACAACAATGATATCAATAATACACAGCAATATCAGAGATATGATACAATGCTACAGCGGAAATAACAATAATGGAAAAGATCACTCTAAATGATCTACAAAAGAGAATGACTCCAACAACTCCAACATCTGCTCGAACCACCATCACGTTGCACCAAGATAAGCAACGTCAGTCCTGATCTCCGATGAACTGAACTAGCTCCAACTATTCTACTAAACTTGAATATTTGAGAAACCCAACTCTAGACTGCCTGTGTGGAAAATTGTGGGCACCCAGAGTTTAGGAAGGGAACAATAAACTCCAGGTCAGTCATGGGACTGGTATGAGCAAACAAAACAGTTTATCTTTAAAACAAACAACAAAAGAATTTTTAAACATTGAAACCCGCAATGCTTTTTGGAAAATGAAACTACCATAAGGTCTCCCGCCACACACATAATGCAAACGCAGAAATGGAGGAGATTTCTCCTTATGATAGTCAAACATGCTTACTGTGCAAAAGAACTCTTTTGATATTATTACTAGTGCATAGTGTAGAAAGCCATTTCGAAAGTATGATATTAATCTTAGCCAGCATAGGCATTCCGCACTTATGCCTACTATAGCTACTATGTTCAATACCAGGTTACCGCCACATTCCATAGCAGGTTATACAACTAAAACCGTACAGGGCTCGTATTGTTTCTTTGGATTTTCCAACAAATGGTCAGGCTAAGGAACTTCCTATGCCACGTAGGAACGCCTCTGGAGGGACGCCCCGAGAGACAACCTGCTCTCTGCCAACACAAGGCCGGTTACCCCTTTCCCGGGTAGTAAACCTGAGATATGCCACCCCCAGTCCTTTGGGACCTTTATCCGAGGCCTCGGTCACACAACAACAATCACATGGAGTAAATGAGATTGGAGCAACCACATAGGTAAATATCAGGGCTCCATACCATAATATCACCTTTTTCAGAAGGAATGGTCATACCCTAGGGGAGCTACCCCTGAAACCTTGCCGCATCTTTCCTATTTCGACCATTACCGGTCTGTGAGGCTCGATGAGGTCTCATCCACAAAGCCACGCTTTTTCACTAAGCCATGCTTTGATCACAAATGATCAGCACACAACAACACTCAGCATGCCACACTACCAAATTGGGAGTATATCACTGATAACTTCAACTACATAACCTTTGAGCTCGTACGTCTCAGAGAAGGATGTTAAGCTAAGAGAATAAATTCTCCTCCACCAACAGAAATGTATTTGAAAGAAATCAGCTTTATATCTCAAAGTGTAGTGTCAGACATACAACCATACAAGTCTGTTCCGGGTTCGAACAGAACCGAAGGCACTTCCGAAGAAGCCCTTGCAATCCGAGTATTCACAATCCCGATCGAACTTCCCATCACTTAGGAAATCTCTATACCGGAGCAACTCAGTGCAGAGACTATCGATAGGTTATCCTATCGTTTTCGCAAATACCCGGTCTTCACCACCGGTCTTCAAATGCAATCCATATACGACGTATCACTTATTCGGAATGGGTTATATGACACAAAGGTCCTCTCCCGGCTAAACCGAATAGTGAGCGCAATATTTTAAACTATATGGATAATGGGATTTTATTAAGTCACAACTTATTATCCAAAACTTCTCTTTCAAATGGTTTAAACACATTACCATTTCTAATCATTTACAAAAAGATTCATCTCACAAAGTTCATCCAGTTTCACAAAGATTTATTCATAGATTTTCCAAATCAATTTCCATTTCAATTGGATTAACTCATTAAATCTTTTAAAACAAAGATTTAATTGATAGCTTTCAAAACAATTCCATTTCAATTCTTTTATATATAAAAGATACACCATTGATTCAAATTGGAAATTCATTTCTTATATGAAAGCTTTTATCATTTGAAAACAAATAGTTTTCATTTCGGAAAATCCGTTCTCATTTATACGAGTTAAAGTCTTTGGGTTAAATTCAAATTCTCAAAATCATACTTTTAAAATGGTTTAAATTCATATAAACAAATTTATAGCATCTATAACCATAATTTCCAAACATGGAATTCAATTCCAAATTAAATTATTTAAATTGAAAACTTTACCAAGTTATTCAAAATAACTTTGATCTTAAAAACTCCTTTTCAAAAGCTTCAACATTTAACCCAAATCCATTTCTAAAATCAATTGAAATTAAAATTTCAATTTCAAAATACATTAAATTTAAATCATCTGTGACTTAACCAATTTCCTCGTGAAATCCATATTTGTGTGTGTATGGTGTAGTCCATGGGTTTTACACAGTAGTGCAACATCAATGAATCATCACAGATCAAAATACAGAAATATAGTTGATAAGCGGTATAAACTATAACGCTTATCTTTCATTCACAGATATATAAATCACGGATAATAATTTACATTCATCCCAGATAAATAAACTATAATACAGATCACAACACAAATCAGGATATATCACAGAGCATTACAAATCAGGGGTATCGACAATTCAACATTCAACAGAATCCAAACATTTACAAAGTAAAATTTATTAATCAATTGATTAATTTTTATCAAATGTATTACTTATGAATAATCATTAATCCTGATTAATTATCATGAGTTAATTACAAATTATTTGAAATAATTTCCCTTTCATCATTTATTAGTTAACCTTTAATTATTAACTAATTAATCTTAATTAATGAATCAATTAACTTTTAATTATTAAATAAATCTTAATTAATCACATTCATTAATTAATCCTTTAATTATTAACAAATAATTATACTCAAGTTACTAATCATCATTCAGTAAATTACATCCAATAATCATTTATTAATTACTTCTCTAAGTAATTTTACTTTTCCAATTTGTTAAATGATTGTTCTAGATTAATTAACTCAAGTAATTAACATAAACTAATCCGATTAACTCACTTATTTACAATGAATAATTAATTCGTTAATTACTTCCATTAAGTAATTATACTCAAACAACTCCATAAATGATAAATGATTGTTATTAAATTAATTATTCTAATTTTATTGTTAAATTAATCACATTGATTATTTATTTAATTAATCTTAGTTAATGATCTTTATTCACTATTAAATTCCTGTAATCACTTTTCTAAAGAAATTTACTTACAAAATCATTATTGATTATAAATTTATTCACCATTAAAAACTTATTCAATGAATTATAAATCATTAATCTTCATTAATTAAAGTAAACTCATTCATATTTATGATTTGATTTTTATTTACAATATATTTGAAAACAATTATTTCAAATTCCTTCTAAATTCAAATTCATTTTTAAACCCACCTAATTGCTTAAAACTTTAAGTTATTAAACAATTTAAATTTATAACCTTAATTAGTTTAAACTTAAGTCAAAACTTTTAAAAACATGGATTTAAAATTGTTTAAAAATTTGGATTTTGTTTTTAAAGTAAAAACTGTTTTGTATGTCAACCCCTGAGACCACTTCAAGTCACACCTGAACAAATGTGCTGCTTTCTTCGAGTCGTTTGCAAAACCCACCTGTGTGCCCTATTTTCTTTAAACTTAAATTTGTTTTAAGTATAAACCCGTGCAACCCAAAAAATTACTTCGAGCCTATACCCGAGCTCGAACCCTTACTTCTCGAAGGCTACTTCGAGTCATCCACCTTTCTTCGCAATCCACTTCTTACTAACACAACCCAAAGCCTATGCACGTGTACGCCGGAACTAGCCACCTCCGACCAACCTTACCACCTTCAACACATCGACGACGACCCCACTGATCAACTCGAGTACCCAGAACCCAGGTAAATCGCCAGAATCAAAATCGAGACATCGAGCACATCAGGTACCCAAAACTTGATCGCCAAAAAAAAACATCACGTAACGCCACCTCAGGCCATCATCAACCACGCCACTTCGACCAGAGTTGCCCCGACGACCACGAACCAATTTACACTGGTTCGATCACCTCTAGTACTTCCTTGATGACGCATGAATTCGAACAATATCGTCGAACAAACCTGAAGCTTAAACCCTACTACATCGCCAAACGTTCGCCACGGTGAATTATAAATTCTCCGGTTATTTTTCTGATGACCATCGATGCCCGAACCACCTTCACCATTAATTACGATCCATAATTCATCGTTGATTACCATAGATTGACGAAAATGCAAATGTCGATCATCTCAAGATTTCTCATGATTTACTAATCGAAAAATCTTGAAATGATTCTCTAAAATCATCATTTTCAAATTCGAACTTGATTATGAAATCAAATTATAAAATCAAAACGCTTGATTTTTCTATTTTTCAAAAGTTTCACTGCTCTTCCATCTTCCTAGTTTAAATACTTGATAATTATACTTTTAAACATTTTTAAAACAAATATCTTGTTTAATTCAAACATTTTTCTTTTATTCATCTAAGTTCATAAGTGAATGATTTAAGAGATTTTGATTTTTACTTTTATTTCTAGCCTATGAGTACAAGAACAGGTACATATACATGTATCTACATATTTAAGTTTACAGATATACATATATATATATACATAGACATACAGGCATACATCTATACAAATATTTCACAACATACTTCATGTATCAAACAGATTTAAGCTTTTGATGGATAGTTTACTCACAGTGATTAAAAGAAAGAATAGAGCCTTCCTTTATGTTGAAGCAGCCTTGTGAAAATGCAAACTGAAATCTTCTATTTGATCTCTGGAATTTGTATTGATATATTGTTGTTTTAATTGAAGTTTGTTTAAGTTTAAATGATGTTATTTACTTTTACTTCTGATCTTTTCTCGGTTGTGATGAACGAAAAGAAATAAAAAGTTGATATATAAGATGAAGCTTACAGGTGATATAAATTTGGTTTGTACAAAAGAGATCAGGGATATTTTCTTGTTTTGGAGGATGATGAGATTTATCTTGTGTACTAAAGATGATGGCATTAATTAGTTGTACCACATTCATATATATTTTTTCTTTCGGCTGATACAATGCTACATTAATTGCCTTGTACCACTTACCTTATTTTATTTGCATTGTTTTTAAGTTATACATTGCATTAGAGAAAAGTCTAGTGGCTTCTAACTTTGTAAGCCTACATATATTTCCTATATATGTATTTCTTTTATTATGCAGGTCATCATTTCTTGCAACCTGAATGTATTTTCTTTTGTTTCCTTTTTAACTTGTCTTTATGTTTGCATACATATATTTTTTCTTATTTGAATGTGTATTTCTTTTGTTCTGTTTTATCACTTTCTAATATAAGTGAGATTATATTTTGTTTTAATTTTCTTTTATAATTTAAAATGAATTTCTATATTTAATATATTGTTAAATTTAACTAATTTGTTTACTATATCTATTTTCTATAATTTATCTTATGTATTTTTTATATTATTTCTATCTTAATCATTTATTTATAAATTTAATACTAATTATTTTTATATTCATTTTGTAATATAGGTGAATTTCTAGATTTTAATTTGTTATTAGATTTTTATCCAATGTATTTACTTTATACTTTATATCTTATATCATTTCATTTTTAAACCATTTATTTATGATTTAAATTCAAATATATATATATATATATATATATATATATATATATATATATATTATTTCAAATTTACTCATATATGCCTAAATACATATATATGTATATACATTCACATATATATACCATATTTAAATTTAAACGATTTAACATATATTCTATTGATAATTTGGGGAAACTCAAATCAGTTTATTAGTTAATTCCACAATTCTTATTCAAAAATTAATTTAATGATCAATTTAAATTTAGTAAAAATCCGGAATCGTTACAACCATCCCCCTTAAAAGAATTTCGTCCTCGAAATTTACCAAGGAAATACATAGATAGATGAAAAATATTTCATCAAATCAAATTGAATATCTATTCTGCATTTGGCTTACCAAATCAAAATATCAATAACAGATACAAGAACGAGTCTTTATAATTTTTTCACAGGATACTTGGGTTATCCAGATCTACGAAATATGCAGTGGCATCGGTTAGTTCGAAAGGATAACTAACCATTCATAGAACATATCCGGACCCAAAGAATAGACAGATATATGGATACAATTTCAAATCATTTAGTTTAGAACTAAATTATACCTATCAATCATAGCAAACAAAGCAACCAATACATCCAAACAACAATTTTGGTCCATCCGGAGTTTATGTCCCATATTAATATATCGAATCTTCTTCTTGGATCTACCAGGAACCATCGAAGAATTGAGAAGAGAGATGCTGAACAAAAGAGATTGATAAAGAAAAGATTGTTTCCTTGTTGTTACAGGGTATTGACCATTTCATAGTCGTATTCCCCTGTCCCCTATCTCATCCTCTTCTTGCACTCATACTTACTATTAGTGGATAGTTAGAGAATTTACTGAGGCGTACAGACGGATATCTTAGAGATTACTCATTCTAGGGTATACTTCACCCTATCTCTAATGAGCTACTTAATGTGTTATACTCCTGAGCTAAAGATTTAACCCTCAGCTCAGATACCACTTATAAGGGCCCATACGAGGCAGTGACGACCGGTAGGCTTTGCAACCATCCCAGACCCACCGTGGCATACAATGGTACCTCGCATTTACTTTTAGCCGAGCCTCTCGACTGCAACCAACCCCTCCCACTCAGGGACATGTAGGGGTAAGAGTCTCCTGTTCGCCACCAAACCGCAAAGCGAGAACCCCCTATCATGCTGTAATATAGCAAATGCGATCCATATATGTTAATGTAAAAATCGACGCTAACACCCTAGTGTGAGTATTAGTAAAGTAAAGCACCACCCGTTGGTACGGGAACAGAATATAAGCAAAGAGATCATAGAAAAGCAGTAAAAAGACAACAGTTTTATAGTGGTTCGGCTTAAGATTTAGCCTACGTCCACTTTAATCTCCTTTATTGATGATTCGGTTACAATTCTTTACAATGCACTTTGATTACAACACATTTTAGACGAATAGCTAGAACTTTGATGTAAGAGAGCTCTTCGAGTCCATGTTGGATGTGTTAGATCTCCTCTTGAAGTTCGTTGAAGCGTCCTTGGTGTTTGAATTGTCGGATAAATTGAGAAAACAGCAGAGTATAGGCCTTCCAAAAATGATCCAAAAGTCCCCTCCCATTTGGAGCTGGTGCTGTATTTATAGAGAAAAATCTGGGCAGGTAATAAGTCGTGAACGACCTAAGATAGGTCGTAGGTCGCGAGCGACCTAAGTTAGGTCGTGGGTCCCAGCGACTTAGAAGACATGGCTTTATGGCTTGATAGGGTCGCACTTGATCTGTCTGAACGGGGTAGTAAGTTGTAGGTCGTGAGCGACCTAGGGAGTAGTTGGCGACTTAACCGTGTTGAGATATCTGGTGGAGCGACTTAAGTTGGTTCGACCTATAACTTAGGTCGTTTAGTTGTTAAGTCGCTGGGTCTCTAGGTCGTTGAACCATTCCATCCTTAGGTCGCTAGCAGTGTTCAACCCCTTAGGTCGCTAGCTCATTCTGGCTTGTGTTAGCTCGTTGTAGAACTTCTTCTCCACTAGGTCGCTTGCGTGTTAAACCGTTAAGTCGCTTGGATTGTTATGTTGTTAGGTCGTGAGGTCTTTAGGTCGCTGGGTCAATTCACACTTTAGGTCGCTAGGTCGTTTCCATTATTAGTTTGTTATGTCGCTTGACCTTATAACTCATTAGGTCGCTGAGTCGTCAAAAGAGGGGTTAACACTTGACCCTCGAAGTATACGCCTAGGGACTAGGTCGTGTGCTTCGATACTTGTTAACTCGCTCCTTACTGAGTCGCTAGGTCGTGAGCGACCTAATGGTGGAGTTAAGTCGTTCGCACCGTTTCAGGTTCTACCGTCCTTGCATATAAGTTGTTCATCTCCTTCCTCCTTCTCCTCACTTGTTCCTTTATTCGAAACCACCATTGATGAATTCTTGATCTTTCGAAGGCAAATTTCATCCAACTAGTCACCGATCATCTTCATCATCACATCGTGTAAGTGGATCTGCTCATTATCTGATCCTTGATCACCATCAAATCGCGAATTCCCCCATTTGTCGTCCCTAACCCAATTTCATATGCTGCGTTTCACCAAGAGTCACACTACGATTGATTTTTGATCGTCATTGGTTGCGCTACTACTATAATTCTTGTAAACATAGCAATGCATCGGGTTCATAATGGATTTGAGGCGATTTGATTCGGTTTTTTAGGTGATTTTGGTAATGTGGAGAAATGGCGATGGGTTATTGGGTTAAGGAGAGTCGGATAATTCCTGGCTTAGGATCTTTGAACGACCTATGGCTTAAGAGTTTGGACGCGAATTGCACGACCTAATCGGCTCAACGGCTTAACTGTTTTGCGACTTAACCGGTCGAAATATCACATGAATTCTAAACAGAACGACCTAAGGAAGTCTGACCTATGTTAGGTCACTGGGGCATAATCTGGACGACCTAACTGTCCCGAGTTAACTTAACCCATTCCTGCGACTTATACCACTTTACGACTTAAGCTCTCTGTGACTTAATTTTTTAGGTCGCGCGTGCATTCAGGCGACCTAGGACTTAACCAGATTTGCACTGCCTTGCCTCGAATTCTTTGACTTGAACAATGCGACTTAAGAAAGTTTGCCTGAACTTGTTTGAACTGTTTGAACTTTTTTGCACTTCCTTACAGATTATACTAATTTTTAATCTAACAACCTGTCAAACACAACATTTGCAGAAAACTAGGGCGAATATACTGCCATTGACTACCCACATCGAATGACAGATTAGTCGATAAAGAATAATCAACTTAAATGAACTATGTGAATGAAACGCTGTGAATTAACAAGTTCAAGTGAAGTATTAAAGCAAAGCTAAAATAATCAACTAAAGCTGATTTGTTTGCATCAACACTGTACTTGGACTTAAAATAACAAGCCCTGAAACTCTATAATTGACAAATGTCAACTAATTTGATTCCAGTTATATTTGCTTGTCATTTTACTAGTTTTTCACATCACTTCACACTTTTTAAGAAACGTGCACCTTCATATTTGAATATCCAGTTCCTTGTGTAGAATGACTTCTCAACAAGAAGAATTAGGGCCAGCTGGAGAGGTTTTTCAATTGCTAACCCGTTGAATGATCCTCCGGAAAGAGCTTCGACCACTTTGAACCACAGAGTTTTCAATCAGTTGTGCATTCAGTTTGGCATTGCTGAAGCAGACGCTCGACTTCCCGGGATAAATGATACTGCTGATAGGCCACCTCATGGCTTCATTGTAGTTAACCGAAAAATGTGCTTGAATGGAGCCATTCCTCCTTTCAATGACTTTCTTCGAACGCTCCTTCTTCGATTAACCATCTCTCCTTTCCAACTACACTCAATGGCTACGCCATCTTGATGGGGTTATGTGTGCTATTCAGGAGGACACTTGACCGTCTTCCGAGCTTCGAAGAAATCATCTACTTGTGCACATTTGCAAAGAATAAAGATCATCCCACTATTATACTTGTGAGGGGCGCACGGAACCGGAAACTGATTCTAGACTTACCCGAGAGTGCACACGGATTTTTAAGCCAATTTTTCTTCGTTCGCTGCCCCCCGGAGTTCAATGCCGTCTGGAGAATCGGAAGTAAGATTTCACATCTCTACTCACTTCACTTTTCTGAATTTCTTGGAACTTGAATTGGCAAGTATTTAACTTCAATCTTTACTTTTGCAGCACTTCCTCCTCCGCTTAGGGATCCCAGTCACAAGCCAACCTTTGAAACATTAAGTGCCGTGGCGGCTGAAGAGAGAAGCATCAAGTTTTTGCTAAAAGATGAATTTCTTCACCAATTTGGGCTTTTACATTCCTCTCGATCTGCTCAGATTCATGAAGTTTCTAGTTCTGAGACTGAAACATCAGCTGCCTAGGTTTCTACCGAAGAAGTCGCATCGAAGGAAACTGCTGCAGGAGATTCGTTGGTGAAGTGTTTTATCCCAGCTGATATTGCGGGATCATCCGGCAAGCTTACACTTTCCCCCGGTGATCGAAGAAGAGGAACCTCCTCAACACTCCGGGAAGGCTGATGATAAAGGAGTTGAGAGAAAGAGTCCCGCTAAGCATGACGGTGACGACACTTTTGAGGGATTGAGCAATCTGATGATTACTTCACAGGAGCTCTTCAAAGACGACACTTCCACAACTAAAGTTACATCTCCAACAGTTGAGGTGACATCTGCCATGCAGCAAATTTCGTCAGCCCAAAAGTTGACTCCTGCTTCAAAATCTGTCATCACTCCCCAACCAAAGAGTGTTTTGTATTTTGACGCGCGTAGCTGGCACATCACACACACTTAGGATTTTGGGCGATTATATGCACTTGGCTTCTTTACTCTGAAAATTTTTAAGACTGGTCTTTTTCACTTTCAGATTCTCCGATGGGGCGAAGTGGCTCATACTATGACGATTTCCAGCACTATGGAAGGCGTGGCACTTATGACACCAGGCGCTATCTCCCTGCCTTTAGAGAAACCGACGAAGAAAGAGCTGCTAGGAAGGCTCAAGAAAGGAGGGCCTACGAGGAGCGATATGAAAGAAGAGATGAACGTCATGATTCTTCTCAAAGAGGCGATGATTCCCATAAAAGGAAATCACATGATGATAGAGGGAAGAGTCACATTGTTGAAGATCCGAGCAAGTGGGCGAAGCTTAGCGAAAGGGACGCCTCTGCAATTTCTGAAAAAACCGCTGCTCATATCCCTCTTGACATCCCCTCCGGTTATCCTGCTCTCGAGAAAACTAATATTCAATCAATCATTAGCAAGCCTCAGTACCGAGTTGAACAAGGTCCAGCTACTCTTCAAAGTCGGTTTCCGCACTGGTGCTTGAGGGGAGTGCGCTTTGACTTGGATTTGGTTCCCATTGATAAGCAGGCTATGCTAAGGAACCTTGACGCTGTTAAGCTTGACATCGAGAGAATGTCTGGATGGCAAAAGCTGGTTGACGAGCTTCAAAGGGTTAATCGTGAAAATCTCTAAGCCATGTTAACCATGGAAAATGATCATTCTGAATGAAAGAAAGTTCTTAAGCAGCACGATACAGAGATGAAAAACATTGCCGCTCATAATGAGGAGCTCGAGGCTAAAGTCAAGAAACTTGAAGATGACCTTGCCGCCTCTTCCACCTCTTTTACTCAAAAGGAAGAGGTGCTTCAAAAGCAGGTTCGGGATGCTCATGCTAGTCAACGAGACGCAGAGGCCAGATATGAGGCACAGGAGAAAATTGTAGAGAGTTACCGCACTGACGTTGCTCAGTTGCGAGAAAAAACTAGCTCCCAGGACATGGAAATTGAAATGTTAAAAGCTCGACTTTTTAAAGTTGAAAAAGAGCGTGATGAGGTAGTTGCCGGCAAAGTTGCACCCGAAGAATCTAATGAGGCAACTAAAGCCAATATCAGCTCTACTTTATTCGAGTTTTACTTGCACAGCGTCCTGGGGCGTGTTAGTCTCTCATTTTTGGGCACTAAGTATGAGATTACTTTGGCCGAAGTGTGGGAAGCCGTACTTGATATGCTTGGAGGTGCTGGTTATGCAGAGGCAGATCTTGAGGCGCACTATCTGGACGATGAGGCACGTACTGCCCTTGCCACGGGAAAAGAGCTGCTTGCCAGGGAGCGAGCCGAAGTAGCAGGAGGAGAGCGTTTGGAGAAAGCTCCTTTAACCGACCCCTCTCGTCCTCCGGCTTCGGTCGACCCTGATAAGATTGGCTCTAGTTCTTATTCTCCACCTCCTGCAAAAGCCGAAGTTAAAACCGCAATTACTGAGCTTCCCACTGTTTAAGTCGAGGAGAAGGCCCAGGACGACATTGAAGCCGAAAACTTTGAAATTGATGTGATTAAGCCGACTTCTCCAGGTAACTCCAAGTCTGATCTAGCTCAAGTAGACTGCTCGTTCGATTCAACTAAGCTCGATGAACTTCTTTCTTATTACTTAAGTCCCGACGAGCCAATATCTTCTCTTTTTACGGAGAATACTGATTTTAATTTTTCTTCTTCTGTAGCGAAAACACTAAGTGCTACACAAACTTCTCCTCTTCCAACTGTTCCTCCTCTATCCCTTCAAATCACTCCTACTTCTCAGCCAGGGTCGTAGGAAGAACAAATAGAAGCCTTCAAGGCTTGGACGATCCACCCGCTTCGCAAGAGCAGAAGGCTGAGGAACTTGGAGGAGGCGAAAAGACTCCGGAGCAACCTTATGATGATGACACAAAGCTTTTTGCATTGATTACTCCGGGAAGTGAGTCTTCTTCAAAGAAGAAAGGGAAACGCGCAGCTTCAAAGAAGAAGAAGAAAAGCGCTTTTTCTGGTGAAGAGAAAGTGGAAGCAGATCCGGCTACACCTCCTTCTCCTTCCTCCTAGACCCGTCCACACCGGCTTCAGAAATTAATCATCAAGCCTGGCAAGAGCTTTAAAGGTGGTGGGAAGAAGGAGTAATGAGCTGACTTCACGCTTATTGTTTTGCTTTTTTGCTTTTTGCATGTATTAACCGGAGATTGTGCGGGTACCGGCCCCCGCTGCACATGTACAAAAATTTTATAGTATGGAATAGAATGACTCTTTTTACTACTTGTACAAACTTTTGTCTGTATTTGAGAATGCATTTATTCCTTGTTTCTACACAAGTTTCTTTGTATGATATTGCAGTGAGTTAGTGGTATGTTACTTAAGCGTTGCTTTTATTAATTTAGCTATATTGCCCCCATACCACGGCTCATTGAAATATTCTAAAAAGACTTGTACTCTTATTTTAGAGAATAATTCTTCCGTTTTGAGGAAATATTATTCTGCTTTTAATAGAGTATGCCTTGTATCAGAGAAGTTTTTCTTTCTCTCTCTTTTTTTTAAAGAAACACTTCAACTTCCGGGGATGATCACTTTTATTTGTTGAAAAGTGGATTCCCCTATGCAGTAAAGCAGGCTTCTAAAGAATGCTTCAATCTATTTGCCAGAAAATTATATTTCATCATTGAATGGGCCCACGGGACAGACGTCAGCTGTTTGATTGGATATTTGTTTGTACAAATAATCATAAGTATTCAGCTGCGGCCTGGAACCTTCTTTTTTGAGAAGGTGCCCCTTTAGTGGTTCCATCAACGAAGTTTTTGGATGTGCCTCATTAAAGGGCTTCACTTGTTTAGTGCTTCCGAGGAAGGCTTTGTGCCTCCGAAGAGGGCTTCTTAATTTATGCCTCGGGAGAGGGCTTGTTTGATATGCCTTTGGGAAGGGCTTTCTTTTTTGATTTCTGCCTCGGGAGAGGGCTTTGTGCCTTTGAAGAGGGCTTGTGCCTCCGAAAAGGGCTTGTGCCTCCGAAGAGGGCTTGTTCGGTTTTTGCCTGAAAGTTACTTTCTCACAGTTGAATGGTCCCACGGAGCGGACGCAAGCTACCCGACCGGATGTTCATTTGCACAAATGATCACAATCAAGTAACAAGGGCCTGGAACCTTCTATCTTGGGAAGGTGCTCCCTTGGGTGGTCCCACCAACATTCTTGGGCGAGAGAAGCATTTCGATTTGGGCATGTCTCGTTGGAGGGCTTTGTGCCTCCGAAGAGGGCTTGTGCCTCCGAAGAGGGCTTTTGCCTCCAAAGCAGTTTTATTGCCTACGAAGAGGTCTTTTGTTTGGTTTGCTAGGAGGTTTGCATCTCATAGTTAAGTAGGTCCACAGGGCAGACGCAAGCTACCCGACTGGATGTTCGTTTGCACAAACGATCGCAATCAAGTAATCAAGGGCCTGTAACCTTCTATCTTGGGAAGGTGCCCCCTTGGGTAGTCCCACCAACATTCTTGGGTGAGAGACAAGACTCCATTTGGGCTGTTTTTGTCTGCTTATCCGTGTCTTTGCATCAACTGTCGCCGAGCGATTCTTCGTTATCATTCTCAAGCTTATATTCTTTTCTTTGATAAGCTGTTTCATTTTTCCAGAAAAGTGTATTTTGTGGTCGGGTGAATCCACGGGCAGACGCAAGCCACTTAACCGGATGTCTGTTTGTACAAACGATCACAGTCAGTTAGCAAGGGCCTGGTACCTTCCTTTTGGGAAGGTACCCCTTTGGTGGAATCACCAACCGTTTGTAAGAATTGAGTCTGGAATTTTTGTGGCTTGACATTTGTTTGTTGAGTGATTTATGGGAATCACTTGGATTTGTGTTGTGTTGAATAGGTAAGCTTTGCTTTGATTGCCTGCAATATTAAATCGATATTTTAACAACATATTTAAGATATTTGCACATAGAAATGAGATAGGCAATTTAAAATAGTAAAAGACACAAGATTTATAGTGGTTCGGCTAAGAATTGGGCCTACATCCACTTTATAGTTCTTATTATCACTTTGCACTGCTTTTACAATGGCTTATAATACAAGTATGATACATTCATAATCATTTTACAAATTTAAGCATTGCTTCTAAGTAAAATATGGACGCAAGTGATTGTTGTTCCAGGCTATCGGGATTGGATCTCCTTCGACAGTTGTGAGTTTGAAAGTGCCATCGAGAAGTTTTTTGCTTATGACATACGGCCCTTCCCAGTTTGGCCCAAAAACTCATGTTGCTATCATGATCCTTTTCAAGATTAGATCCCCAATTTCGAAGCTGCGTTGGCGAACTTTAGAATTGAAGTGCCTGGCTATTCTTTGCTGTTGAGCTACAACTCTGAGTTCAGCTTCTTTCCTTCTTTCATCAAGCAAGTCAAGTGCTTCAAGTTGCAGCTTTTCATTTTCAGCTTGGTTGAAATGAACTCTCCTATGTGAGGGGACTTCTATTTCCACTGGAATCATTGCTTCTGATCCGTATGCTAATGAGAATGGAGTGTGCCCAGTCGCAGTTTTGTGGGTAGTCCTATATGCCCATAGTGCTAGTGGAAGCTTATCAACCCAACCACCTTTTGCTTTTTCCAGTTGCTTTTTGATGGTTGATTTGATGATTTTGTTCACTACTTCCACTTGCCCGTTTGCCTACGGACGAGCCACTGCTGAGAAGCTTTTTCGGATTTTGAATCGTTTGCAAAATTCCTGGAATTCTTCGCTTTCGAATTGAGTACCATTGTCTGTTATTATCTTCTGAGGCACACCATACCTGCAAATGATATTTTAGTCACAATTTTTATCATCTTTTTATAGGTAATAGTAGCCAATGGTTCAGCTTCAGCCCATTTAGTGAAATAATCAACAGCAACAATGGCATATTTGACTCCGGATCTGGCAATCGGCATAGGCCCAATAAGATCTATTTCCAAAATGGCGAATGGCCATGGACTGACCATCTGTGTTAGCATGGTGGAAGGTGCTCTTAGGATTTTTGCAAATCTCTAGCATCTATAACACTTTCGGGAGTAGCTAGCAGCATCTCAATTAATATCCGGCCAAAAATAACCATAGCGAAGAATTTTCTTTGCAAGAGTTTGACCACCTGAATGATCTCCACACTCTCCTCCGTGCACCTCAGCCAAGATTGTCTTAGCCTCTTCTTTAGTTACACATCGGAGTAATGGCATCGAGAATCCTCGTCTGTACAAATGGTCGCCTTGAATTACATATCTTGGAGCTTTTCTTAGGAGCTTTTGACGTTCTTTTGAGTTTTCTTGCAAGGAGCCGTTGAGTAGATATTCCTTGATTTGGGTCATCCATGACTCCTGTTCTTGAGATACAGCCATGATCCAATCAACATCCATCTCATCAATACTCGGAGTTGTCAAGAATTCTACAGGGACCAATCCCAATAATTGAGCTTCGCCAGAGCTTGAGTATTTCGCGAGAGAATCTGCCTTCATGTTTTCTTCCCAGTGGATATGGTTTATTGTATAGTGATCAAAATCATCGAGTAGTTCACGGGCTTTTGATAGGTAAGCAGGCAGATTTCCTCCTTTAGTTTGAAACTCTTTCTTGACTTGACATATAATTAGTTGGGAATCACTGAAGATCTGCAACACTTTGATGCTCAGTTCTTTAGCAATCCTCAGACCGGCGATAAGAGCTTCGTATTCAGCTTCGTTATTTGTCGAAGGAAATTCTAATCTCAATGCATAACATAGTGATCGCCCTTCGGGGGTTTCAAGCACAACCCCAGCTCCTGAACAGTAATCATTTCTTGCACCATCAACATATAATTTCCATCGGATCAGAATGTCTTCAGTTAGCTCTTCCTCACTGCCACCTTTATCTGTGCATTCTGCAATGAAATCTGCTAAAGCTTGTCCATTGATTGCTCTTCGGGGATGGTAGGTGATATCGTATTGACTGAGTTCAATATTCCACTTCAGAAGACGACCCGAAGTTTCAGCGCGAAAAAGGACTTGCTTTAGAGGTTTATCAGTGAGGACTTTAATAGGATGAGCCTGGAAGTATGGCCTCAACTTTCTGGACGCGATCAATAGACAATAGGCGAGCTTTTCTAACTTTGAATAATTCATCTCTGCCCTAGTGAATCTTTTGCTGATGTAATAAACTAGACGCTGAACTTTCGCGTCTTCTCGAACCAACGCTGCACTGAGAGCATGAGATGAAACTGCTAAGTATATAAATAGATCTTCACCATTGTCGGGCTTAGAAAGTACTGGAGGTGTTTCCATATGATGAATCAGCACATCAAAAGCTTTTTGACACTCGGGAGTCCATTCGAAATTCTTCTTTCCTTTCTTCAGAGCATCAAAGAAGGGAATGCATTTATCTGTGGCCTTGGAAATAAATCGACTCAGAGCCGCGACTTTCCCGTTGAGGCTTTGCAATTCCTTCTTTGTTCTAGGGGGTTTGACTTCTCTTAAGGCAGTGATCTGAGCAGGATTAGCTTCGATGCCCCTAGCACTCACAATGAAACCTAAGAATTTTCCGGACTCAACCCCGAATGAACATTTTAGAGGATTCAATTTCATTCCATACATTCGGAGGATCGTGGACATTTCTTCCAGATGGTCCATGTGGTCTACTGCCTTCTTTGATTTAACTAACATATCATCAACGTATACTTCCATAGTCTTGCCAATTTGAGGCTTGAACATGGCATTAACGAGTCTTTGATAAGTTGCCCCTGCATTCTTTAATCCGAAGGGCATGACTTTGTAGAAGTAAAGACCAACATCAGTGATGAAGCTCGTGTCCTCCTGGTCTGGCTCATGCATCATGATTTGATTGTATCCTGAGTAAGCATCCATAAAAGACAATAATTCGTGTCCGGCTGTTCCATCCACCAACTGATCGATTCTGGGCAACGGGAAACAGTCTTTGGGACATGCTTTATTCAAGTCTGAAAAATCGATGCATACTCTCCACTTTCCATTTGATTTTTTAACGAACACTGGATTAGAAACCCAATTTGGATAAGTGGATTCTCTGATGAAGCCATTCTCCATGAGCCGATCTACTTCTTCTTTCAATGTTGTTGACCTTTCAGGACCTTGGGTTCTTCTTTTTTGCTTTACGGGCGTGAATTTTGGATCAATATTTAAGACATGTACTGCAATTTCTGGAGAGATTCCACACATGTCAGCATGACACCAAGCAAATACATCCAGATTTGCTTTCAAGAACGAGATTAGCATATTCTAAACTGTCACACTGAGTTGTGAACCTACATTTAGCACCTTGTTTGGATCCTTCTGGTCAACAGGTATTGGTACCGTTACTTCTACCAGCACCACTCTATTCTCCCCTGCACTGGTTTTTCTGGGATCAATTTCCTTTCACGCACCACTATGCTCACCAGTGCAGGGTCCACCTCGTACTTGCTACAAGGTGGGTTCTTTGATGCGGAGCGGAGCTGCCGCACCCTTTCCCATTTCTCTCTTCTTCGCCTCCCGCAACTCTGTGAGATAACATTCCCGCCCAGCACCCTGATCTCCCTTCAAAACACCAACGCCGTTATCAGTGGGGAATTTCATAGTTAGGCACCATGGGGCGAGAATAGCTTTGAATGCAGCGAGAGTTGGTCGTCCCAAGAAGGCGTTATAAGCAGAAAATTCATCAACAATAACAAAAATTTGCTTGCAGACCACTTTTCTTCCCCTTCACCAAGTTCTACAAATAAGTCGACGGTTCCGATGGGTTGTTTTGGTTCCCCAATGAACCCAACAATCTTTTGCGAAGAAGCATGAGCATCAGCCATCGTAATCTTCCTTTGATCAAAGGTCTTTTTGAAGAGGATATTACAAGAAGAGCCACAATCGACAAGCACTCTTCTCATAATAGCTGGTCCGATACCGACAGTTATTACCAACGGATCCATGGTAGGAGCCTCAACTCCCATAGAATCTCTAGCTCTGAATACAATGTCATCGTGACAAGTTCTTTGTTGTTTTGAAGGCACAACATCTTTCAAAACAAAAACAGTTTCTTCTTTTGGGGCATGTCTAAGAGCACGAGCATATCTTTTCATTTCTCCCCAACTTCTGCCTGCTAGGTGAGGACCCCCTGTGATTACGTTAATAACAGGCCTTTCAGATTCCTTTACCGCGGCCTTTTCTCCCGAGCCGGATTGACGAGCAGGAAGTTGCTGCCCTTGAGTGGATGAGGCCGGATCACCTCTGTTCCTCTTAACATACTATTGCAGTTTATTCTCTCTTAATAGTTCTTCAATCATGTTCTTTAGATGGCGGCATTCGTTGGTGTCATGGCCAGGTTGGTTGTGAAATCGACAGAATCTTCCATTGGGAACAAAAAATTTTCCAAGCTTCAACTTAGGTGGCTCAGGGTACTCGATAGCATCCTTAGTTGCGAAGAAGATGTTCTCTGGAGTCTCTATTAAAGGAGTGAATTCCGAAAAACGACGTGGTTTCTTCATATCTTTCTGCTTTTTCCCACCATTATTTTCCCTTTTCTGACCACCAGATTCTTTCTTGTTAGAAGTTTCAGCCACATGGTTGTTTTCAATTTCAGCCACAACCACCTTTGCTGGTGTAGGAAGATTTTCCAGACGCATAAATTCGTCAGCCTTCTTGTAAAACTTCTCCAGTGAATTCGGTTCCTTCATCTTCAACCATTTTCCGAACTCACTTGTTTTATCGATGGCTCGCATCAAGTAGGTTAAAATCATTCGAGGCTCAGCATTATCCACTTCGGCCAAGGCTATGTTAAAGCGATTCAAGAAGGATTTGATAGATTCGCCGAAAGCTTGTTCCAGGCTGGACAGTGACATTATGTCCTTGGCTTTTGTAGCATACAACCTAAACTGATCCTTGAATTTACGAGTCAAATCAGAGAATTGATCCACAGATCGGACTGGTAGCTTTGTAAACCAAAGTAGAGCCACTCCTTCAAAATAGACAGGGAAATATCTACATTTAATCTCATCTGTTGCCCTGGTACCTGTCATATGCCAGTAATATTTGTACAAGAACTGATTAGGGTCGCTTGTCCCTCAATAGGTTGGGATAGTAGGAGGAACAAACTTCTTTGGAAATTCAGCTTTTAGAATTTTCTCGATAAACGGAGTCTTGCTTGGAGCAAACCCCCAGTCATTTTCATCTTCATTCCTTTGCATACTTTCTTTCATAATTTGGCGAACCATTCCTGATATATATTCCTCATCATTCAGAGGCCTTGCCGGGCAGACGTTAGCCACTTTTTCGGAAGCTTGTCTAAACAAACGTTTGCGAAGAGGCGGTTGCGGCCTTGATCCTCTAGCTTAGGAGGTGCCCCTTCGGTTATGCCAGCTCCTCTTTGAGGAATATCTTTCTCTTGGGAATCATGATTGTCTTCAACAAAGGTTGGTTCATTGTTTTCTAATTGTCGGTTCATCCCAAGCAGAGCGTTTAACCTTTCCATCATCAAAGCATTTTGAGTTTCCATTTGCTGGTATAATCCCGACACAACATCATCAAGTTCAGCCCTTGTGACTCCCACAGTAGGAGTTGCCTGATTTGGCGCTGGAGATGAGGCAACCCTGTCATTAGCATCTCCGGATCTAGTAGATCTACTCTTTCTTCCAGGAGCCATGATTTCAGATAGACTTCTGGTTTTTAAGGAGAATCTTTCAACAAATCTTTGCGAAGCAATGGTGAGAACACCCCTGAGTTCAATTCTCGGTGAAAGCACCAAAAATGTTAACGTAAAAATCGATGCTAACACCACGATGTGAGTATTAGTAAAGTGAAAGCACCACCCGTTGGTACGGGAACAGAATATAAGCAGAGAGATCACAGACAAGCAGTAAAAAGACAACAGTTTTATAGTGGTTTGGCTTAAGATTTAGCCTACGTCCACTTTAATCTCCTTTATTGATGATTCGGTTACAATTCTTTAGAATGCGCTTTGATTACAACACATTTTAGACGAATAGCTAGAACTTTGATGTAAGAGAGCTCTTCAAGTCCATGTCGGATGTGTTAGATCTCCTCTTGAAGTTCGTTGAAGCGTCCTTGGTGTTTGAAGTGTCGGATCAGTCGAGAAAACAGCAAAGTATAGGCGTTCCAGAAATGATCCAAAAGTCCCCTCCCATTTGGAGCTGGTGCTGTATTTATAGAGAAAAATATGAGCAGGTGATAGGTCGTGAACGACCTAAGATAGGTCGTAGGTCGCGAGCGACCTAAGTTAGGTCATGGGTCCTAGCGACTTAGAAGACATGGCTTTATGGCTTGATAGGGTCCACTTGATCTGTCTGAACGGGGTAGTAAGTTGTAAGTCGTGAGCGACCTAGGGAGTAGTTGGCGACTTAACCGTGTTGAGATATCTGGTCGAGCGACTTAAGTTGGTTCGACCTATAACTTAGGTCATTTAGTTGTTAAGTCGCTGGGTGTCTAGGTCGTTGAACCATTCCATCCTTAGGTCGCTAGCAGTGTTCAACCCCTTAGGTCGCTAGCTCATTCTTGCTTGTGTTAGCTCGCTGTAGAACTTCTTCTCCACTAGGTCGCTTGCGTGTTAAACCGTTAGGTCGCTTGGATTGTTAAGTTATTAGGTCGTGAGGTCTTTAGGTCGCTGGGTCACTTCACACTTTAGGTCGCTAGGTCGTTTCCATTATTAGTTCGTTATGTCGCTTGACCTTATAACTCATTAGGTCGCTGAGTCGTCAAAAGAGGGGTTAACAATATACGACGTATCACTTATTCGGAATGGGTTATATGACACAAAGGTCATCTCCCGGCTAAACCGAATAGTGAGCGCAATATTTTAAAATATATGGATAATGGGATTTTAATTAAGTCACAACTTATTATCCAAAACTTCTCTTTCAAATGGTTTAAACACATTACCATTTCTAATCTTTTAAAAAAAGATTCATCTCACAAAGTTCATCCAGTTTCACAAAGATTTATTCATAGATTTTCCAAATCAATTTCCATTTCAATTGGATTAACTCATTAAATCTTTTAAAACAAAGATTTAATTGGTAGCTTTCAAAACAATTCCATTTCAATTCTTTTATATATAAAAGAAACACTGTTGATTCAAATTGGAAATTCATTTCTTATATGAAAGCTTTTATCATTTGAAAACAAATAGTTTTCATTTCGGAAAATCTGATCTCATTTATACGAGTTAAAGTCTTTGGGTTAAATTCAAATTCTCAAAACCATACTTTTAAAATGGTTTAAATTCATATAAACACATTTATAACATCTATAACCATAATTTCCAAACATGGAATTCAATTCCAAATTAAATTATTTAAATTGAAAACTTTACCAAGTTATTCAAAATAACTTTGATCTTAAAAACTCCTTTTCAAAAGCTTCAACATTTAACCCAAATCCATTTCCAAAATCAATTGAAATTAAAATTTCAATTTCAAAAAACATTAAATTTAAATCATCTGTGACTTAACCGATTTCCTCGTGAAATCCATATTTGTGTGTGTATGGTGTAGTCCAGGGGTTTTACATAGTAGTGCAACATCAATGAATCATCACAGATCAAAATACAGAAATATAGTCGATAAGCGGTATAAACTATAACGCTTATCTTTCATTCACAGATATATAAATCACAGATAATAATTTACATTCATCCCAGATAAATAAACTATAATACAGATCACAACACAAATCAGGATATATCACAAAGCATTACAAATCAGGGGTATCAACAATTCAACGTTCAACAGAATCCAAACATTCACAAGTAAAATTTATTAATCAATTGATTAATTTTTATCAAATGTATTACTTATGAATAATCATTAATCCTGGTTAATTATCATGAGTTAATTACAAATTATTTGAAATAATTTCCCTTTCATCATTTATTAGCGAACCTTTAATTATTAACTAATTAATCTTAATTAATGAATCAATTAACTTTTAATTATTAAATAAATCTTAATTAATCACATTCATTAATTAATCCTTTAATTATTAACAAATAATTAAACTCAAGTTACTAATCATCATTTAGTTAATTACATCCAATAATCATTTATTAATTACTTCTCTAAGTAATTTTACTTTTCCAATTTGTTAAATGATTGTTCTAGATTAATTAACTCAAGTAATTAACTTAAACTAATCCGATTAACTCACTTATTTACAACGAATAATTAATTCCTTAATTACTTCCATTAAGTAATTATACTCAAACAATTCCATAAATGATAAATGATTGTTATTAAATTAATTATTCTAATTTTATTGTTAAATTAACCACATTGATTATTTATTTAAATAATCTTAGTTAATGATCTTTATTCACTATTAAATTTCTGTAATCACTTTTCTAAAGAAATTTACTTACAAAATCATTATTGATTATAAATTGATTCACCATTAAAAACTTATTCATTAATGAATTATTAATCATTAATCTTCATTAATTAAAGTAAACTCATTCATATTTATGATTTGATTTTTATTTACAATATATTTGAAAACATTTATTCAAATTCCTTTTAAATTCAAATTCATTTTTAAACCCACCTAATTGCTTAAAACTTTAAGTTATTAAACAATTTAAATTTATAACCTTAATTAGTTTAAACTTAAGTCAAAACGTTTAAAAACATGGATTTAAAATTGTTTAAAAATTTGGATTTTGTTTTTAAAGTAAAAACTATTTTGTATGTCAACCCTTGAGACCACTTCGAGTCACACCTGAACAAATGTGCTGCTTGCTTCGAGTCGTTTGCAAAACCCACCCGTGTGCCCTATTTTCTTTAAACTTAAATTTGTTTTAAGTACAAACCCTTGCAACCCAAAAATTACTTCGAGCCTATACCCGAGCTCGAACCCTTACTTCCCGAAGGCTACTTCGAGTCATCCACCTTTCTTCCCAAACCACTTCTTACTGACACAACCCAAAGCCTGTGCACGTGTACGCCGGAACTAGCCACCTCCGACAAACCTTGCCACCTTCAACACATCGACGACGACCTCACTGATTAACTCGAGCACCTAGAACCCAGGTAAATCGCCAGAATCGAAATCGAGACATCGAGCACATCAGGTACCCAAAATTTGATCACCAAAAAAACATCACGTAACGCCACCTCAGGCCATCATCAACCATGCCACTTCGACCAGAGTTGCCCCGACGACCACGAACCAATCTACACTGGTCCGATCACCTCCAGTACTTCCTTGATGACGCACGAATTCGAACAATATCGTCGAACAAACCTAAAGCTTAAACCCTACTACATCGCCAAACATTCGCCACGGCGAATTATAAATTCTCCGGTTATTTTTCTGATGACCATCGATGCTCGAATCACCTTCACCATTAATTACGATCCATAATTCATCGTTGATTACCATAGATTGACGAAAATGCAAATGTCGATCATCTCATGATTTCTCATGATTTACTAATCGAAAAATCTCGAAATGATTCTCTAAAATCATCATTTTCAAATTCGAACTTGATTATGAAATCAAATTATAAAATCAAAACGCTTGATTTTTCTATTTTTCAAAAGTTTCACTGCTCTTCCTTCTTCCCAGTTTAAATACTTGATAATTATAGTTTTAAACATTTTTAAAACAAATATCTTGTTTAATTCAAACATTTTTCATTTATACATCTAAGTTCATAAGTGAATGATTTAAGAGATTTTGATTTTTACTTTTATTTCTAGCTTGTGAATACAAGAACAGGTACATATACCTGTATCTACATATTTAAGTTTACAGATATACATATATATATAGACATACAGGCATACATCTATACAAATATTTCATAACATACTTCATGTATCAAACAGATTTAAGCTTTTGATGGATAGTTTACTCACAGTGATTAAAAGAAAGAACAGAGCCTTCCTTTATGTTGAAGCAGTGTAACGACCCGATATTTTCAACCACTCGCATCCACACATGTCGGACTTGAATTTCTCAAAATACCGCATTGTAAATAAATTTTGGCAAATCTCAGAATATACAGTAAATAAATAATCACAGATCACAGACACAAAGTAAAATAATGCAGCGGAAGTAAAAGAAATAGTAGTTCATGAAGCTACTATGTAAATATATCAGAGTTAAATAAGATACAACAGAAGAAATAAAATACAACAGAAGTCTAAATATGATAACCAAGTACAAGCTGAATAGAACAACAGAACTGAAATAGATAGGACAAGACAAGTAGATAATCTCTAGCGATTTAAATCTCCAAGAGAGCGGAAATCCAAATCTGTGAATAACTCAGGCTGACCCGAGCGTAAAGCAAAACACAAAACACTCGAGTCAGGACAATATATACTTATATAATGTAAACTAACTCAAGTGAACTGTAATAAAGGTACAAGTAACTTAGAAGATGCTTGGGACCGCCCATCCTCTAAGGATCCATTAAACTATTTACTATATAGTAATATACGCTATATACAGTAGTGTCTAATCAGTAAAGTATAATGATATAGAAAATAGCGTTAAGGGGATGGTGAACCTTAACGCGGTCGGATCTTTAAACCAAAATCGTAGTGGCTCGATATGGTAGGTGACATGGCACACAAGGCAATGCCAGGGTAGATATACCAATTACGCAAACGGACTGATGGAAACGCATAGCAGCCACTACCGCTCCACCTCGAACAACACTCCCAAATCAAGGGTGCGCACCAAATCAATCACAAGTAATAAAATGGTATCGAAGAAGTGTGTCCGATAAGAGGTGCTACCTCACTGGTCCGAGATCGCTCCTGTTTTAGCCACCTTATGCCAACTCACGGGAGTTGGGTCTACGTATATACCTTAGGATCATCGCCACCATCCTACTTCATTCTGGAAACTCCACCGCGTACACAGTTGTCAAAGTGGTTTTCGGTATCGACAGAGAGTATGTCCATATCCGATCCCGGTCTCTTTAACAACCAATCGTTATTATAACCCGTGGTTATAATTTAAAACAGTTTATACTTCAAAATAGAATATCATTTCAAATCCAAATCTTTATCAAAATAAAGATTAAATCAATTCCAAACCATTTCAATATATTTAAAATATCATCTCATTTCAAAACTTCATTTCAAATCATTTTATATACCAAAATATCATTTGAGTTCAAATCTAAATATTCAACTTTAAATACTTTTTAAATTCAAAGATATCATTCATTTATTATCATTTCAAGTCACATTTTAAATAGTTTATATTTCAATCAAAATAATTCATCTAAACCATTTAAAAGTGTAAATATTATACTTTCAAATCAAGTAGTAAAATTTTCAAAGTTTCAATTCAATTCAATCATTTATTTCAATTAAATTTCCATAGACCATTTCAAATCTTATAAATTTCAAATATAGATTTAATCCACAAAATAACTATTCAAATTATAAAATAAATTCCAAAGCTTTATTATCCTATATTTCATCAGTCCAATATCCTTTTAAACAGATTCAAATTACAAGTAAACCAAATATTTTTCATACTAATATAACTTCAATTATTTATTTCAAGATTTAATATCATTTCAAATTCATTTCAAAATATCAAAATATCATTTCAAAACATCATCTATTTAATTTAAATTTAAATACCATTTACTCATATTTCAAAATAGTTGTATTTCCCAAATCAACTATTCCATTTAAATCATTTAAAGTCAATTCATTATATTTAATAATTAAATATTTAATTTCCAAATTTTAATCTTTTCAAAGATCATTTATTCATTTGAATTTATTAAACAAAGAAAATTCAAATTTCGCAGCACTTAGAAAATGCTAGGAAATGTTATCTTTAAAAACAGTTCATTAACAAAAGAATGCATTTAAAATGTTGTAATATCTTAATTTAGTTTCAATTAAAATTTTAGTTAAATTTAACAACTATAGCACTAACAAAGTGCTATAATAACCCTTAGTTCAAATTTGCTATTTGGTTCATTTAAAACAACTACAGCATTTCCAATGCTGTAATATCTTTACATTACATTTCAAAAATGTTGTCTAATCAAATTCAGAGTTTTATTTACAATTTAAAACATAATTAACTTTTAATATAAATCATTTTAACTTATAAAATCATATATTTTCACACTTTAAAAACAATCGTTTAAATACCTTTATTTCTATGATTTTATAAAGTCAAATTTCCATACAAAAATCAAATTAAATAACAATTAAATTTTTATTTCTTTAATTAAATACTTAACTTAACAACTAAGTTTAAATTTCCAAAATATAACTTATTTCCATTTATTTTACTTAATTAAAATTTCACTTTTAAACAAATTCCACAAAATTCAATTTAAGTTATATTTCCAAATTCAGCTTAAATATTCATTTATTTCATATTTTAATTTATACAAAATCATTAACACTTTTAAAAATTATTATTACTTAATAAAGACCATTAAATTCATCTTTTAAATCAAATTTGTCATATATTCTTACTTTACATAAATTTCATTTATAAACAAAATCATAAATTCCAAAATTGACTTATATTTCAAATTCTACTTCACCATTTACTTAATTCACTTATTTAATTTGTAGAAAATCACTAATATTTTATAGAAATCATTTTAATAAAATTTAAATCAAAATATTATAATATTTACATTTTTAAAATATTTGAAAAATTTTCAGAAAAATATATAAACCACGGGTCTCTATATAATTTTCTAGCCTAGGTCAAGTGATACGGATATGTATCATTTCAATCCGCAGTTTACAAAGAAAAAACCGGGTTCTATCATTTCAAACCCGCAATCCCAAGTAAAATAAATGAATTTGAAAACCGCTCAGGCCTATCATTTCAGCCCATATTGATTTTCCCTTATTGTAAAGTCCGTTCGGGTATGTATCATTTCAACCCATAGTGATTTCTATACTAACAGGGAACTTGCAGTGTGACAAACTGATAAAAATAATAAAATAGCAATAGTAACATGTGATATAACAGGTGTAATAATAGGTGTGAACATCATATGATAATAATATAAGCATATATAACATGATGATATACATTACAGATTCAGATGGTGTCGGTTTATCAGTTATATAGGTACATATTGTCTGGTGAGAATAACTCACTTGTTCAAGCTGGAGATGACAACCACAAACACACAACAATGATTTCCAGAGGCTCGAAAGCACGACAATGATTTGAGATTGGAAGAGCCAAAGCTATACCCCTTGAAAACATTACACAAAACAAATATATAAAACATAAGTTTCAAAACAGGATGCCACTAAACAATGTTAGGAACAACTGCATAAAACAAAACCAAAGTGTTTGCACTTGCTTTCTACCATCTATGCTTCAGCTCCAGATCTGAAATGCATGGCTAAGGGGTGGGTTTGGATCTGGTTTTGGGTTCCATAGGGTCGGCCTAGCATGCGTTAACAAAGTGGTGAAATCTAGGTGCAAAAACTAGGTGTTCAAGGCTAAACAATGCAACATAACCTCACATCTTTGGCACAAATAGGTTCGGCCAGAGGTCATGGGTCACGGCCAGTGGGTGCTGGTGATGGTGGATGATGTGGCAAAGGATGGAGGTCAGGTCAGAGGTGGTGGTGGTGGAGGTAGTGGCGGCAAATGGTGGTAGAAGGAGGAGATGACGATTCTAGGCCATAAGTGATAGTTTGTGATGGTTTTTGGTGGATTTTGTGGTGGTCTTCACCTTGGATTGTCTCGGACTGAAATGGAGAGGTAGTAGGATGGGTGATGGTCAGAGGAAGGGGGTGATGGAGGTCAGGTCAGATCTGGTTGAGGAGGAGCCAAGCCTAGAAGAAGAGAGCAAGTGCAAAAATCAATGTAAACAAGTAGAAAAAGGATAAGAAAAAGTTGAAAATCATTACCCAAACTTTCCTCAATAGCCATGGCCAAAATTTTTTTGTTTCAGAAATGAAAATGAATGAACATGAATAGAAAATAGAGTATGCAACTGAAAGATGTGGATAGTAAAGGCTAATTGATGAAAATGTAAGTTACAAATGTGAAAGGTTGGAAGATAAAATACCTTAGGCAAATCAAAAGTCATAACCTTTCAAATTTCTTTTAATTTCTTTATATAAGTTTATATTATTGAAAATAATAATACATTCAGTCACAAATTCAAAAATATAACAAAATATAAAATATATATAAATATTTATTAATTATATAAGGTTAAATAAGAAAATAGCACAAAATTGCAAACTAGTCTAGAAAATTTGAAAATAAATGCAATGAACTTTGGAAAATTTTTATGTACTTGAAAAGTATTTATAAATAAAGATAAGAACACAAAATAAAAATTAATTCACAAAATAAATAAATAAATTTTAATTAAATATAATTTTAATGAAGAAAATAGCAGAAAAATGGAAACTAAGCATTATAAATTGAAATAAATCCAAGTATACTTTAGAGAAATTATATTATCATTTTAAAAATATTAAAAGACATAAAATAACATATTAACACATATTAAAACAAAATACGACAATAAAAATATAATTTATATGTTTTAAAATAAATAATATTGCAAAATAAACAGTTTATACACAAAATTGAAAATTACATAACTTCTACAATATAAGTCCGTTTTCAACGAAACGAAAAGCAGTATTCATGGAATTAAATCTATTTTCATAATAAAAGATAAATTTTAAGAATTTGAAATATTTAAATTTAAAGTTCAAAAGTCAAAGTTTGACCAGTTTGAATAGAAATTCACTTTTCAGTGAAATATCCAATTTATACTAGTTTGAACTATAAATCACTTAATAATCAACATTTATATTTAAAATGAAATGTTTGAAATAGAACAAGTTTAAAATAATTTAAAATAAAAATAAAGTCAAAATAAAAATAATATACAAAATCTAGGGTTGTTACACTCTTGTGAAAATGCAAACTGAAATCTTTAATTTGATCTCTGGAATTTGTATTGATATATTGTTGTTTTAATTGAAGTTTGTTTAAGTTTAAATGATGTTATTTACTTTTACTTCTGATCTTTTCTCAGTTGTGATGAACGAAAAGAAATAAAAAGTTGATATATATGATGAAGCTTACAGGTGATATAAATTTGGTTTGTACAAAGAGATCAGGGATATTTTCTTGTTTTGGAGGCTGATGGGATTTATCTTGTGTACTAAAGATGATGGCATTAATTAGTTGTACCACATTCATATATATTTTTTCTTTCGGCTGATACAATGCTACATTAATTGCCTTGTACCACTTACCTTGTTTTATTTGCTTTGTTTTTAAGTTATACATTGCATTAGAGAAAAGTCTGGTGGCTTCTAACTTTGTAAGCCTACATATATTTCCTATATATGTATTTCTTTTATTATGCAGGTCATCATTTCTTGCAACCTGAATGTATTTTCTTTTGTTTCCTTTTTAACTTGTCTTCATGTTTGCATACATTTTTTTTTCTTATTTGAATGTGTATTTCTTTTGTTTTGTTTTATCACTTTGTAATATAAATGAGATTATATTTTGTTTTAATTTTCTTTTATAATTTAAAATGAATTTCTATATTTAATATATTGTTAAATTTAACTAATTTGTTTACTATATCTATTTTCTATAATTTATCTTATGTATTTTTTATATTATTTCTATCTCAATCATTTATTTCTAAATTTAATACTAATTATTTTTACATTAATTTTGTAATATATGTGAATTTCTATATTTTAATTGGTTATTAGATTTTTATCAAATGTATTTACTTTATACTTTATATCTTATATCATTTCATTTTTAAACCATTTATTTACGATTTAAATTCAAATCAAATATTTATATATATTATTTCAAATTTACTCATATATGCCCAAATACATATATATGTATATACATTCACATATATATACCATATTTAAATTTAAACTATTTAACATATATTCTATTGATAATTTGGGGAAACTCAAATCAGTTTATTAGTTAATTCCGCAATTTTTATTAAAAAATTAATTTAATTATCAATTTAAATTTAGTAAAAATCCGGGATTGTTACAGTTGTTGTTGCCAATTAACATTGTGGCCATCAATTTTTATTTTGCATTTTGACTGGTGTAACATCCATTTGTCTATGTTACTAACACTGCACAAGTTTATGCAACTGTATTGTTTCATTGCCTAGCAGACGCATGCTCAAAAGCATTATGTTAGCAGGTGTTAAAAAGCATTCAATCATTTATGCTATGCCTTTAACCAATGTTTGTATGAACAGTGAGTTCCAAATGGGTGTGTACAACTTCTGTTTATTCACTATATGTGAATCATATTAACTATCTTTCCTCTCTCTCTCCAGGAATATACTAAACATTCAAATGAATCTACTGTTGTGCAAATTTGCAGATTTTGTCCTTTGGGTGATGACCATTGGTTAGTGTTTTTACTTAACATGTTTATCTATATTAGAGATGTATTCTTTCGTGAGTCTATTTTTGGAAAAAGTGTAGAAATATCAGCTACATGATTATGAAATGAGCAAAATCTTGTTTTAACTTTTAATCATACAATAAATTTAGGTAGTGTTTGGTTGGTTATTATTAGTATTGAGTTTTCGTCCATACAAAAATGCAACAACGTAATTATATTGTCGAAAACAACCAATTTAGAAAACGAAATTAACATACAATAGATAACAACATTTTTTTTTCCCGTTTTAGGAAATAATACAAGCACGTGAAACAATTCATGAGAAACAATATGTGCATTTTTGCTCAGCAGCATAGTGACGGGCTAAAAGAAATAAATGGGGAAATTGCTGTGAATTTTGCTATGTAAATTACAATTTTATTCAAGATAAGCATAAGTAGTAACTAGTAAGTTGGAGATTCCTGCAAAAATAACTCTTTTTGCAAATATTTTCAGGGTATTCGGAAGTTATTTTTCTTTTTTTTCCTTTTGTATTTACATTGTCATTTGTGCCAAAGCTGCAAATTTTATAAATTGCATATCTATTTGGAGGACTCTATACAAATGTATGTTATAATAGACGAAGGTATGCATGTATTTTTAGCCTAATGTCTAGTGTAAGATTTTGAGGCATGGGGAATGCTCCAAAAGTTATTTTATACTATAGATTGAAGGTGTGGGTGGATTTTGAGTTTGATACTGTTTGGGCATTTTGGCTTTCTTGAAAATACCCAATTTTGTTGGATGCTTAGGTATCTCTAAACATAATTCAGGTCCAACTTAGTGGCATGAAATATTTGTGTGCATATATTACTTACTTTATATCTAACCTGTTTGGGTCGGATACCATTCCAACTTTGTACTCAACTATTAATGGACTAGTTATGTAAAAGTTAGTTTATGTAGAGATTTGGAGCCAACAAAATTTTATTTCAGGTACAATGATTAAGTTAAAAGTATTATATCAAATAATATTATATTGTTGGACATGTTTTTTACATTGATCAATAATTTTAAATGTGTTTGTTCCACATGTACTAATTACAGTTTCATTCACTACTCTTAGTATGCCAACATTTCATTCATACGAAGGAATTGTTTCCTTTAATATACAATAGACCGCACTTCCTTTGATGTTTAGCAACATTATATCTTTAGTTAAATAAAAATGTGAGTTAGTTTAGCTTTTCTTTGTAATATAATATCATTATTCCCATGACCAAGTATGGATTACAATGTTGCTTATTTGGCTTTGCAAGCAACAGCGATGGCCATTATTTTCGATAGCAAATTTTTCATCCGACACTGTTCAAGTACCATGCAAAAATGAAGTTCTCTCAAATATATTAACTATAGGCATATCGTATATTATGACGTTGGAGGCATCGCATCATACAAATGTGTTTAATACGCAGAGTATACATACATTGATCTTTATGTTTCATGATCTTAGGAAGATTTGGATGATGGCAAACATTCATAGGAGTGTCTATGCACTGCTTATGAAAGCAACATCAAATGGAGTTTTTCAAGGAGACAATCCTCTTGATTTTGCATTACCACTAGTGATACTGCATATATGCATCGTTATTATTCTTACTCGTGGACTTGCTTACTTCCACAAACCTTTAAAGCAGCCTCGTGTGATTGTAGAAATTATTGTAAGTGCATCTCCTTTATGACTATCACCTTTTAAAGATAACTTGAATCATTCTTAAATGTATAGGCTTGCAACAGACCTAATGTCCATCTCGATTAGTTGCTTTTTCCCTTTTTTCCCCTATATTGCTTGACCTTGAATTATAAATTAGTGAGATGCTGACAGAAAATTATATACTTTTGGTTATCTATGAAAGTTTCTGTTTCTATTTTTCATAGATTTCAACAAGAATTAATTTGTATGCTTTCTTTATGAATTTTGTAAATTAGTAGCATACTTCAACAGTCATATTCCTGTTAAATTCTTTCAATTGAAATTATGTTATTGAAAAATAATAATCAGGAATCATATAATTTGTTTAATGTTCAGATGCTATTAGTCAGTGTTCAGGCAATCTATGAGGGTTCAGGTGATCCATGTAAGTGGTTATGTAAGTAAATCTGAAACCTTGCTCAAGTAAACCTCACTAGTTACATATAAACTCTGATCTCAGCTAAGCATAGCTTTGACCATACAATATATTACTTTCTGAAGGCTTGGTAAACACAACACAATTGCAATGACCAAGATGACATAGTTCTTTCAATAAGAGAACTTTTACTTGACTTTGGCAGAACTGGATAAAATTGCTATTTTGTATGAGGTACTTCTGCTGTATGGTGGTAGTTTGTCAAACAAAAATAACAACTGCTATTTGTTTTTTAGAGCATGTATACATGATTCATCAGTTAAGATTGGGGCACGAACGTTGTTTCCTAGGAGTTGATTTAAATTCTACGAAGCTAGTAGATAGTGTGGATTGTATAGTGTTGATTGTTTAAATGTTACTTGATAATTCATGGTTGAATGCATATGTTTGAATGTTACTTGATAACTCATGTCTGTAATTCTAATTTTTGACCGTTAAACTTCTCTATAGGTAATTAGTATTTCCAAAGTAAAGACCAGCCGCAACAAAGAATTGCCGGTAATCAAGCAATGAACATGACTTTATTTATTATATATATTATAATATTTTGTTAATACTAGTTGTGTATACTTGTTTATGAACGGTTATGGAGTTTATGTGAATTTTCTCATTTTGTCGAAAAACTATTATCGAAATGGTTATGTGTATCATATTTGATTAGGTGATTAACGTGTTATTTCAATTGTTTGAATATGATGATTATGTGATTGATTATTTGATTGTAGATTTGAATATGACGATTATATGATTGAATGCTGGTTTTAATAAGACTATTGCGAGTGATGGTTGGAAACAATACAAGCCACTAACAAGAAACGGTTGCATGGACAATATGCTGCAAAATTGTTAATAAACTTTAGTAGCATTTGGAAAATGCTAAAAAAATAAATGTAAACAGTGTTGATATGATTTTCGTTGCGTTGGAAAAATGTTACCAAAACTTATAGTAGCCTTCGGTAAACGCTGTGATGGGATATGCAACTAAAAGTCTGGAACATTTTGTAGCGTTTTTAAAGTGCAACAATATGCCAAGTTTTGGTAGCATTTTCTTCAACGCAACAAAAGGTTCCACACTTTTAGTTGCATGTTGTGTCGCATCGTTTACTGAAACACCACTACAAGTTTTGGTAGCATTTTTTCAATGCTACGAAATGCCTTTTCTGGTGTATTGGCTCGTGTTGATTAAAGCTGCCGGTAGTAAGAAGGTCGGGTCTTGTCTCAAACATTGCTAAAGCAGACGGACCCACCTCTCGTACCAATTCAAGATGCTCATGCTGATTAAAGCTGCCGGTGGTCAGAAGGTCGGGTCTTGTCTCAAAAAGTGCTAAAGCAAACGGACCCACCTCTCGTACTGGTTGAAGATGCTCGTTTTGATTAAAGCTACAAGTGGTCAGAAGGTCGGGTCTTGTCTCAAACAGTGCAAAAGCAGACGGATCCACCTCTTGTACTGATTGAAGATGCTCGTGCTGATTAAAGCTGCCGGTGGTCAGAAGGTCGGGTCTTGTCTCAAACAACACTAAAGCAGACGGACCCACCCCTTGTACTGATTGAAGGTGCTCTTGTTGATTAAGGCCGCCGGTGGTCAGAAGGTCGGGTCTTGTCTCAAACAGAGCTAAAGTAGACGGACCCACCTCTTGTACTGATTGAACCATTAGATCGGTATCATATCCACGTTGCAATGCTATACACGGACATGTTACTCTAGTATATAAATATCGGTTTACTTGTCATGCTTCTCTTCATTATTATCATAGCTTTAATATATAAAAATGGTAGACTACAACCATATTTCATTGCCATCCACATATTCATACGAGGGTCCATTACATCACAATAGCCCACCGAATACCTCCTCCCCGGTGGTATATTGAAATGGAGGAGAGACATTATCCTAATGTAAGAGAGCATGAGATGCAAGTGCAAGATCGCATGCTGCTAGACAATGGAAGACGTCAAAGAGAAGATTGGCGTAGCCATAACAGAAATAGAGAACAAAGGAATAAAATACGACACCACATACCTCACATAGATCTAGAGGTTAACTTAATGAAATATACTGTTACTGTGGGGTTTCTATTCTTTACGCTGTTATAAGTAGCGGAACATATATTCATCGGCGTCACTATAGATGCCGTAATTCTCCTGATGGTTGTGGCCTATGGCAATGGCTTGACGATCCTCTTCCTCAACGTAAAGTTGTTTATGCTAACGAACTTGAAAACCAAATTCGGATGCTTCAAAGGACGTTTGGTTCAATTAACTTATCTGGTGGTCGAATGTATTTTTTAATTATCGGTTGCCATGTTTGCTGTCTTGTTCCGTTTTTATGTTGTAAGCATGTTTTCTTTAGTTTGTTGTCCTGTTCGATTTCAATGAAAGCAGTTATTTGTTCTTTTCTTAAGTTAAGTGTTGTTGTTGATGATTTCCAACTCTTTATTTACTCTTATTATGTCAAGTGCAGAGTAGATTACGAGAACACAAACTGTACTTGAATTTGAAAATACTTATAAGTTACTTATAGTGCAAACAACAAGTAGAAGGTAATTAACTTAACAAACATTCTTAACCAACCATACATCATTCAAATTGTCTAATATATCTAACCCAGAGATTGTACGCAGCATGTCCAACAAAATCAATGTGATATTCCCACAAATAACGGGAATCATACGTGGCTCGTGTTAGCTGAAATAGATCTTCTTCTTTTGCTACTTTTATAATGAGTCTACATCTTTGACAACCCCTTGTAAAAATTACTAAAGTGCTACGAGTTTCCAAAATCCTTCGAATTAATCTGCAATCCGGATGACTGTTAAAAGTCTCGTTTAGAGTGACCCAAAAATCTTGCTCCATATCCTCTTTCATGTGTCTACGGTCAGTTTCTATGTATGATTTAATTAGAACTAAATAATCACCAGCATTCCAATTTTCATTTGACATTGAAGATTACTTAGGACGTTGATAATAAACGAAGATGTTGTGAATTTTCAGCACAGAAAGCTGCCTTATATAGAAATTTCATGATCTGCATCTCGTGAATCAAGTATCTCCGCCACATCGAAAACATCCACAAACATGAGTATAAACAAACACATATGTGTTTGCTCATTCAAATAGTGATTTACATATATGCAAGCAAAATATGAAATTTATAGCTGATACAATTACACAAACACTGGTAGTAAATACAAAAACAATGATAATACTCATATACAACCACTACTGCTACATACAAACCACTGATAATACAATCATACAAACTCTGCTACAAAATAGATAACAATGATAATACTCATATACAACCTCTACTACTACATACAAACCACTGAAAATACAATCATATAAACTCTACTACAAAATACAAGACAATGATAATACAATAGTATTCACATGCATGTGAAATACAAACAGTAATAGTACATGCTAACACTAAGGCTCATCAAACCGATACCGATGATTAAAAAGATTGGCTGCTTCACCATCGTCGTCGTCGTCTACTCTGCGCGTAGGATGATATCGCTGCTCATCAGCTGTAGTAAGCTCGTTAATACGAGCAGTCAACTCGTCTATATTACGTCGATGCTCGACGTACATGACCTGGCGGACTCCCATCTGCATCTAAAATAAATCCTCATAGGAAAATGCCGCTGGATCGGGATACTAGGAAATCTCTGGCCGTGGAATATCAATCTATCTGTCAACACCAAATGTTGTCGGAATACCGACTGTCCAACCGTAATCTCCTACTTGGGAGGGATGTGAAGCATGATACACCTGAGTACTCATTGTAAGGTCAGGCAAAATAGGGGGGCAACACCACTATCTATGCCTGAGGACCCGACCAAATCAACAAATGCAGCATGAACAAATGTAGCTGTATGCGATGGAGTGTAAAACCGATGCCAAAAGGAACCATAATCTACATTCACGATGATGAGTAATTTGTTGACCACCACTCTCCTACATACTCCTGTAATGCAGCGCTATCATAAACCCTCAGAAAAGGTGTATTCGGATGTGGATCATTGGGAACAAAATCACCATCTAAGGTATGTCTTCAACTACGCTCACCGAGGAACCAGTAGCTTCCTTGGCTGGCTGCGGATGATACCAATGGAAAACATCTCGTAGATAGGAAAGAAGCAAGCACTACGATGGGGTCGGTCATAAAAGGCGAACCATCATACGGATGCCAAATAACACTCTCTTGTGTGGTTTGTAACTCGATCTGATTTCGGGCCACAGCAAAAATATGACGTGCCTCCCCTCCTTGCACCAATCTGCGGTTATTACGTTCCCATGCTCTGAGTCGGGGAAAGAAAAGGGGTAATGTGAAGTCCAATGTCGAATAAGTCATGTTATGGAAGTATTCGTAGTACCAGTATTGTAAAACCTTCCAAAACCTTGTAATGGACGAGGATCTACCCCTAACAACACACTTGTTATCCCGCCTTTTAGCAAGGCCGTGATACCACAAAATCGACCGAGAAGCCAAAGACAATTCGGCTCGAAGAATGGTCAATTCAACATCTCAACAGAGCAAGTCCTACTGATTGATTGTTCACAAAAGATCCCCTACGGAGGGGGGGTCCAGGGCGGTGGCAACCCCCCAAGGTGGGGGTGCGGGTGCAACACCCCTGCTACGGGGTTCGACCTTCCCGGTCAGGTCGCAAGGGTCCCGGGGGCAGCACCCCCGGCGGGGTGCGTGGCAGCGCCCCGTCCAAAACGGTACGTTTTATCTACTACTGAAGAGCGACCTGCCACTTTGCTACCTACGACCTAAAAAGCCCTCCGACCCTACTTCCTCCGACCTAACAATTACCGACCTAAAAGCCTGTCCGACTTAAGAAGCATACCGACTTAAGACGTGGACCGACTTAAGAAGAGAACGACCTAAGGAGCTTCGCGACTTAACGAGTTAAGGAGCTTCACGACTTAACGAGTTAAGGATTAAGGAGCTTCGCGACTTAACGGGTTAAGGAGCTTCGCGACTTAACGGGTTAAGGAGCTTCGCGACTTAACGGGTTAAGGAGCTTCGCGACTTAACGAGTTAAGGAGCTTCGCGACTTAGCGAGCTAAGGAGTTAACGACCTAGTGGCACCAGTTCTCAATGACCTAACGACTTATGGGGTATTGCGACCTAGCAATATCACGACCTAAGCAAGCTGAAGCAGAAAAGAGTTTCACGACTTATTTTAGGTCGCTCACGACCTATCTTAGGTCGCTCACGACCCACTGACTCGTTCAGGCAGCTCGATGCAGTCAAGATAAGACTGATCTTCTAGGTCGCTGCCGACCTACGACTTACGACCTACCTTAGGTCGTGACCGACCTAGCATTTGGTGATGAAATTTCTGCCCAAAATCACTCCTATAAATACGGCCATAACTCCAACAAGAAAGGGACTTTTTCGATGATTCTCTCAAGCGCCGTTACTTTGCCTAATTCTCAACTCATTCAACACTTGAAGAAATCTACCACATTACAATAAGCTTTGAAAGAAATCTACCACATTCAACATGAATTCGAGGAGATCTTCTACATCGAAGTTTGAGCTATTAGTATAGAGTGTTTTGAAGTCAAAGTGCATTGTATTTTGAATTGTATTGTAACAACTTGTAATCAGATCAGCAATAAAAGAATATAAAGTGGACGTAGGCTTAATTACGAGCCGAACCACTATAAAATCGCTGTCTTTTACCGTTTTTTTCTATTTTACTGCTTATTTCTTATTCCCGTATCACGGGTGGTGCTTTCACAACATTACTACACACACCGGGTGTTAGCGTTCAACTTTTAGCGATAACAACACTGATGATCCAAAGAGTGATACAAATACGCTAATATCGGAGTCCTTTAATTATATGCGACTAGACTATCAAACGACAACTCCGCTACAGCTGCGACATAGCTGGCTGGCAGCGTGTTCGATGCGTTTGTAAAGAATAAGTTCCCCATCATGTACAGAATGAAAAGACGAGCAATCTCCAAGTGGTTATCAGAACTACGAACATGTATCAATCCCATTGTTGCTTGTCTAATGTATGAGCTTCTAATCTACAGTCCGGATGACAGTCCGTCATGCGAATCAAGACATGGAAGTACACTGGATAAATAATTAAAATGCTGGTACTCCTCATCATAAGGTAAGGTCTCCTCACGACCAATGACTAAACTGGTAAGCATTGTAATGTCTAATGGTGTAATACCCGGCTCTCCGAAACTAAAGTGAAAGGTATGAGTGGTCTTCCACCAACAGGCGACTAAAGCACCACATAACTGAACATCCGAAATTAATAGATTATCGATACCTATTAAAGCAATTTACGATTATTTAAAGCCTAAAAATCATTAAAAAAATAAACAGTAATTAGGTAATTACGTACTCAGAAAATCTCCAAACCCTATCTCTCGCGGCAAAGCATGTATAATGACGTCGGCATCATAAGATCGTATAATCCTATAAAGGCGTATTATGCTAACCCAAGATCCACGGATGCGCTCACGATGAGCCTAAGTTAAAGCATTTTTCTTATTCATTTTTTATTGTACAATTTGAACTAATTAGAAAAATTAGAGGTAGATAACTTATAGAATTATCAACACACGTGCTAACGTGTACTTCTTCGTCTAGTACTATCCGAAAATTGATCAAATCTTTGTCAGGACCCAAATTTTGGTCGATGTGGGGGTCCAAAACCGCAGCTACTTATTTCTTCCGGCATGTCTTCATCTAACCACCGTGCTTCATCGGCCTTCAATGAACGCGGGCGGTGTAGGTACATGTGTGCTACCTTCGGCAGCGGCATTTTCCACGGAAAGTGGAACATTTCCTGCGCTGCGACTGTCACTTCCTTGGAGTCTCCGGAAAGCTCTTCTTATTTTTTTAGGTACGCGGTTTTTTGCAGGAAGCTGGAAATATGGTAGAAAGAATAAGAAAGGAGGTAGGAAGAAGTGAGGTGGGGAGGAAGCAGGGTAACCGACTCTTATATAGCCGGTTAACCTGAGTTCACTTAGCCGACCAAATTTTGGCCGGCTAAGTGAATGGTGTGGATACCAATCCACACCCTACGTTTTGGATTGCAATCCAATGGGTGTGGATTATAATTCACACCTTTACCCTTAGCCGGCCAAAATAAGGCAGGCTAAGGGGAAGCACATTTTTGTGTTTTTACCAACCGTTTGGCGGTTGGCATGGGGTCGAATGCCTTGAATCGACCCCACCGATTAGGATTGCTCTTAGAGAATTCCCAACCAAGTCATGGTTAGGAAGCAACCGACCCCCAACAAGGGGTCCGTTGAAAACATCTGGGTTGCTTTGGCAACTTGGAAGGTTGCTAAATTAACAAAGAGGGTTTCTTCTTAGCCGGCCAAAATAAGGCCGGCTAAGAATAGCCGGCCTTATTTTTGCCGGCTAAGCCAACGACTATTTAATGGCCGTTGGAACTTAGCTAGCTATATAATAGCCGACTAAGTTCCAATGGCTATTTTATAGCCGTTGAGACTTATTGGCTATTATTTAGCCGGCTAATCCACCAATCCGACCGTTGCCTTCTCCCCCTATATAACTTTTACAATCCAACCTTCAGTTTAATCCATTTCAACTACAATTTTCTCTCTTCTCAACATATTTTCTTCAACCTATGTTAGCAATGTCGAAAAATTCCAAAGGAAAATCACAGAAGTCTTAATTTTCTAGATTCCTACCTCTACAAAGGCCAGATAATCAGAATCTGGCGCAATTCAATCATCATATGTATAATTCTCAGCACGGTCAAAATCAATTTAATTCTCAACAAGCGCCAATTTCCTATCAGCCTCAACAAAATTAAAATATCTACCAATCTCAACAAGATTCGAACCAGTACCAAAATTCTCAGAATGCGAATTATTCACAGAATAGTTCGTTTCAACAAAACTTTTCACTACGATCAAAACTATGTTTCTCCCAATAGCCAACGACGGTCAGTATTGCCTTATCGTTCACAAAATATATCGAGAAATCTTACTGGTCAATTTGGAGGCAACAGATTTGAAAATAAGGAAACTGAATTTGATGTTAATGAAATAGCCGATGAAGAAGACGTTTGTAGGAATCCTACTTTTTCTTCTGGTCAAACTTGGGGAAATCAACCATCGAGAATCAACATTTCTGAATCTGGTACCGCGGAATCGAAAGGCGCAAAAATGGTTAATTGGTCCCCGGATGAGCAAGCCGAATTAGGATTCTGCTCGGTTGAATGTTCTAGAGATAATAAGAAAGGTACGAGCCAAAGCGAAACCTCATTTTGGACTTTTGTACGCAATTTGTTCAACCTTTGAACTCCTAATAGTACCCCAAAAATGGTAGATTGTTTGAAGTAATCGTGGAAAAGAATAAAAGCGGCTTGTCAACGTTGGAAAGAAATAATGGCTAGCCTGCATTCTAGACAGCAAAGCGGGGTAAACGACTTGGACCTAGTAATTATTTGAAATTTGGACTTTAAATAACAAGTTTTATGTTTAGTTCTTCTAATAGTACTTCATCCTCTATAGCTCAATCAATCAAATGCATTGTATACGTCTGAACATATCAATCAACCTTTCAACTTGCACCATTGCTATGACATACTAGAAAAAAAGAAAAAGTGGAGCCGGGTGCGACAAGAACATTCAGTACTGCGCTTTCTTCCTCGAAAGATGAGCGATGAATCTAGCCCTGATAGTTTTGATCCACATGAGGACACCCCTTCACAATTAGTTCAGGCGGTCAGCCTCCAGGAACGTTCAAGGGCAAGAAAAAATAGGCCCCGATTATAGCACACATAATGAAAATATTTGACAGCGTATGGCCGCCGCTGAAGATGCAAACAAATTATATTTGGAAACAAAAGAAACAAGAGAATTGAAAGGGCAATGGAAAAACAACGGCGACATGATAAAAAACAGAAGTTAAGAAATGATGAGCTAGAGTTAAGAAAACAAGAACTAGCTCGACAACAAAGAGCTGATGATATGGTTCTTTTAACTTGCAACTTAAACAAACTCAATCCAGTTCAGAGGATGTATATGGAGAAGCAACTTAAGGAGTACCATAGTTGCCAAGGGGGATGTAAGTGTTGGTTGTAATTTCAATGTTAGTGTTGTCATTTTTAATTTCGATGTATTAGTTCGAGTTAATGGTTATGTTATTATGGTCAACTTTGTTGTTATTGCTATTGTTATTTTTTAATACTCGTACTGTGTCAACAACAACTTAGTAAAGTAGACATGACAAATTCAAACACAAACTTTAATACAAACCGTCAACAACCACTTAATATTACAATAGATAAGCAACATCTAACATTACTTCTACTAATTGTTTCCTATATGTTCTTAGTAGTGTTCCACTAGTTCTTCTCTTAGATTAAGATGAGCTTGTGGATTCTAATGTCTTGTACTCTTTGCAAGTATTCAGCAAAAGTATTTGGATCCTTATAAGCTTTTTTTTGAAATGCTACAGCAATGTATGGATAGTTTCTCAATTGAAGCTCGTACCCACTGCGTTCTTCTTCGAAAATCATATTATGTAAAATTATACAGCAATATATGATATCATATAGTATCGCCGGATCGTGGTAGTATATCTCTTTTCTTAATATGTGAAATCTACCTTAAAGCACTCCAAATGCTCGTTCCACATCTTTCCTCAAGCTTTCTTGTTGTTTGGTGAACCTAGCTTCATTTATGTTATTTGGCCTTTTGTAAGCTTGCACAAGTGTTTTCCATTTTGGGTAGATTCAATCTACCATATAATAACCTACTTAATGATCTTTGTCCGTGATTTTGTAATTGCATGGAGGTGAGATATCATTACATAAGTCATTAAATAAATATAACTGTCGTAGAACGTTAATATCATTCAGTGAACCTAGCGCTCCAAAAAAGCATGCCATATGTACAAATCGTATGAAGCTACAGCTTCCAAGATTAAAGTTGACTTTTTGCAATGTTCTGTATATTGGCCCTGTAATGCAACTGGATAGTTTTTCCACCTCCAATGCATACAATCTAGACTACCTAACATACTTAGAAATCCACACTGAGATCCCATTGCCAGCAATTTGTCAATGACATGTGCTGTTGGAGAGCCAAGATATTCTTCACCAAACATACAAACAACGGTTTTGCAAAACTCTTTCATATAGAATATTGCCGTTGAGTATCCAATCCACACTTTGTCGTCCTGTGAATCTCCAGAAGTTCCATATGATACATGCGAAGTGCAGCCGTAACCTTTTGCAAAGGAGAAATACCAAGTTCATTTATTACATTTCTTCTGTACGTAAAAAAATGTTTGTTTCTGTTAATTTGTCGAGAACCCGATAAAATATATTCTTCGACATACAGAATATTCGTTTAAAATCGACATCCCCGTACACTAAGTTTGCCGTAAAATAATCCTTGATCAATTGATAATGCCCGCTAGCATAGTCACATCCATAACGCAAGTCTTTTCTACCCACAGCGCTACCTCCTTGAGAAGTCATAGAGCTTTCAACAATTTCATGGACCATTAATTCCCTAGTTTCGATAGCAAATATTCTTTGTTGAGTAATACAATGTTCAACAAAATCGTCATAAGAAGATGACGAAGACGAGGATGAGAAGCACCATACACGTTTTAGAGAACTCATATAATATGGGTAGAAGAACGGTGTTTATTATTTTGGGTTTGTGAATGAGTATGTTTTACAATATTCTGGCCTCTATTTAAATGGTATTGGTCAAATCATTAGGTCCTGTCTCAAATAGTGCTAAAGAAGACGGATATACCTCTCGTACTGATTGAAGATGCTTGTGCAGATTAAAGCTACCGGCAGTCAGAAGATCGGGTCTTGTCTCAAATAGTGCTAAAGTAGACAGACCTACCTCTAATGCTGATTGAAGATGCTCGTGCTGGTTAAAGCTGCTGGCGGTCAGAAGGTTGGGTCTTGTCTCAAACAGTGTTAAAGCAAACGGACCCACCTCTCTTACTGATTGAAGATGCTCATGCTGATTAAAGCTGCTAGTGGTAAGAAGGTCGTGTCTTGTCTCAAACAGTGCTAAAGCAGACGGACCCACCTCTGGTACTAATTCAAGATGCTCATGCTGATTAAAGCTGCCGGCAGTCAGAAGATCGGGTCTTGTCTTAAATAGTGCTAAAGCAGACGGACCTACCTCTCGTACTGATTGAAGATGCTCGTGCTGGTTAAAGCTGTCAACGGTCAGAAGGTCGGGTCTTGTCTCAAACTGCGCTAAAGCAGACAGATCCACCTCTCGTACTGATTGAAGATGCTCATGCTGATTAAAGCTACTGGTGGTAAGAAGGTCGGGTCTGGTCTCAAACAGTGCTAAAGCAGACGGACCCACCTCTCGTACTGATTCAAGATGCTCGTGCTGATTAAAGCTGCCGGTGGTCAGAAGGTCGGGTCTTATCTCAAAAAGTGCTAAAGAAGACGGACCCACCTCAAGTACTGATTGAAGATTCTCGTGTTGATTAAAGCTACCGGTGGTTAGAAGGTCAATTCTTGTCTCAAACAGTGCTAAAGCAGACGGACCCACCTCTCGTACTGATTGAAGATGCTCGTGCTGATTAAAGCTACCGATGGTCAGAAGGTCGGGTCTTGTCTCAAACAGCGCTAACGTAGACGGATCCACCTCTCGTACTGATTGAAGATGCTCTTGTTGATTAAAGCTGCCGGTGGTTAGAAGGTCGGGACTTGTCTCAAACAGAGCTAAAGTAGATGGACCCACCTCTCGTGCTGATTGAAGCATTAGGTCGGTACTGTATCCATGTTGCAATGCTATACATAGCCACAGCACTCTGGTATATAAATATTGGTTTACTTTCCATGCTTCTCTTCATTATTATCATAGCTTTAGTATATAAAAATGGTAGACTACAACCATATTTCATTGCCATCCACATATTCATACAAGGGTCCATTACAACAGTATAAACGACCGAATACCTCCTCCCTAGTGGTATATTGAAATGGAGGAGAGACATTATGCTTATGTAAGAGAGCATGAGATGCAAGTGTAGGATCGCATGCTGCTAGAAAATGGAAGACGTCAAAGAGAAGATCGGCGTAGCCATAACAGAAATAGAGAACAAAGGAATGAAATACGACACCACGTACTTTGTGCAGATCAAGAGGTTAACTCTAATGAGATATATTGTAACTGTGGGGTTTCTGTTCTTTACGCTGTTGTAAGTAGCGGAAAAGATTTTGGTCGGCGTCACTATAGATGTCGTAATTCTGCTGATGGTTGTGGTCTGTGGCAATGGCTTGATGATCCTCTTCCTCATCGTGTAGTTGTTTATGCTAATGAACTTGAAAACCAAATTCAGATGCTTTAAAAGACCCGATCTTCTGACTGTCGGTAGCTTTAATCCGCACGAGCATCTTCAATCAGTACGAGAGGTATATCCGTCTTCTTTAGCACTATTTGAGACAGGACCCGATGATTTGACCAATACCATTTAAATAGAGGCCAGAATATTGTAAAACATACTCATTCACAAACCCAAAATAATAAACACCGTTCTTCTACCCATATTACATGAGTTCTCTAAAACGTGTATGGTGCTTCTCATCCTCGTCTTCGTCATCTTCTTCCGACGATTTTGTTGAACATTGTATTACTCAACAAAGAATATTTGCTACCGAAACTAGGGAATTAATGGCCCATGAAATTTTTGAAAATCCTTCGAATTAATCTGCAATCCGGATGACTGTTAAAAGTCTTGTTTAGAGTGACCAAAAATCTTGCTCCATCTCCTCTTCCATGTGTCTACAGTTAGTTTCTATGTATGATTTGTTTAGAACTAAATAATCACCATCATTCCAGTTTTCATTCGACATTGAAGATTACTTAGGATGTTCAGAATAAATGAAGATGTTGTGAATATTCAATACAAAAAGCTGCCTTATATAGAAATTTCATGATCCGCGTCTCGTGAATCAAGTGTCTTATAATCAGCCATGTGGCAATCATCCACAAACGTGAGTATAAACAAATACACATGTGTTTGTTCATTCAAATGGTGATTTACACATATGCAATAAAAATATGAAACCCATAGTTGATACAGTTACGCAAACACTAGTAGTAAATACAAAAACAATGATAATACTCATATACAACCACTACTACTACATACAAACCACTTATAATGCAATCATACAAAATCTACTACATAATACATAACAATGATAATACTCATATACAAACTCTACTACTACATACAAACCACTGGTAATACAATCATACAAACTCTGTTATAGAATACATAACAATGATAATACAATAGTACTCACATGCATGTGACATACAAACAGTAATAGTACGTGCTAACACTAAGGCTCATCAAACCGATACTAATCATCAAAAAGATTAGTTGCTTCACCATCATCATCCTCATCATCGTCGTCGTCATCTACTCTACGTGTAGGATGATATCGCTGCTCATCAGCTGTCGTAAGCTCGTTAATACGAGCAGTCAACTTATCTATACTACATCGATGTTCGACGTACATGACCTGGCGGGGTCCCATCTGCATCTGAAATAAATCCTCATAGGAAAATGCTGCTGGATCGGGATACTATGAAATCTCTGGCCGTGGAATAACAACATATCTATCAACCCCAGACGTTGTCGGAATACCGACTGTCCAACTTTAATCTCCTACCTGGGTGGCATGTGGAGCATGGTACACCTGAGTACTCTGTGTGAGGTCGGGTAGAATAGCAACAACACTATGTATGCCTGAGGGCCCGAACAAATCTACAGATGCAGCATAAACAAATGTAGCCGTATGCGATGGATTGTAAAATCGATGCCAAAAGGAAGCATAATCTACATTCATGATGATGAAGTAATTTGCGGACCACCACTCTCCTGCATACTCCTATAATGCAGCGCTATCATAAACCCTCAAAAAAGGTGTATCCAGATGTGGATCATCGGGAACAAAATCAACATCTAAGGTCTGTCTCCAACTGCACTCACCGAGGAACCAGTAGCATCCTAGGCTGGCTGGGGATGAAACCAACGAAAAATGTCTCGTAGATAGGAAAGCAGCATGCACTACGATGAGGTCGGTCATAAAAGGCGAACCATCATACGGATGCTAAACAACACTCTCTCTTGTGGTCGTGTCCAGAAATCGACAAAATCTTTGTCCGGACCCAAATTTTGGTCGATGTTGGGTCCAAAACCGTAGCTATTGTATTTCTTCCCGTGTGTCTTCGTCTAACCACCGTGCTTCGTCGCCCTTCAATGAACACGGGCGGTGCGGGTACGGGTGCGCTACCTTCGGCAGCGGCGTTTTCCAGGAACGGTGGAACATTTCCTACGCTGCTACTGTCATTGCCTCGGAGTCTCCGGAAAGCTCTTCTCATTTTTTGTTTCTTTTTGGTACGCAATTGTTTGCAGGAAGCTGGAAAAATGGCGGAAAGAATAAGAAAGGAAGATGTGTGAGGTGGGGAGGAAGCATGGTAACCGGCTCTTATATAGCCGATTACCCTGAGTTCACTTAGCCGGCCAAATTTTGGCCGGCTAAGTGAATGGTGTGGATTGCAATCCACACCACATTGTGGATTGCAATCCAACAGGTGTGGATTGCAATCCATACGTTTGCCCTTAGCTGGCCAAAATAAGGTCAGCTAAAGCACATTTTTATGCTTTTGCCAACCGGTTTGGGGTTGGCATGGGGTCGATTGTCTTGAATCGACCCCAAGTAACCCCATCGGTTGGGATTGTTCTTATGCACTTAAATTGCTATGTCAATTGAGAATATGGTTACGCACCATGTTATATTGTCCAATGCCTTGAAAAATGGTCCCTATAATGAAATTTGTTTATATATATATATATATATGTATATATATATGTGTGTGTGTGTGTGTATATATATATATATGTATATTTGTTAGCTCATTTTAAAGCAATGTCAAACATGTTTGTAGCCTGGCACCATTATGAACACGCTTTCTAAAGAAGTTTAAAACAGAAATGTATTTGTATTGATAAAACTGAATAGAATACAACTGATAGCTTTGTACAGTATTTATATCAAAAAGAACTGAGTGGGCTAGGCCCATATAACTAGCTATCCGCATCACTTATACAAATATAACCATAGCCACAGGATTATCAAAGATCTGATAGCTGAGACTTATCTGTTGTCTAAACCTATTTACTTCTGATTGTCGCCTTCAGTTTGACCTGGGGTTTCATTCTTTTCTTCCTTTACCCCAAATCTGCTCCCGATATCATCAATCATCAAGTTGGCTTTGAATCTTTCAAAGTTGTGCTTCGATAGAGCTTTAGTCATGATATCAGCGATTTGATGACTTGCTGGAATATGATTAACGATAAGTTCTCCTTTGATAACTTGTTCTCGAACGAAATACAAGTCGATTTCTATGTGTTTCGTTCGAGAATGAAGGACAGGATTCGCTGAGATAGAAACAGCTCCGGAATTATCACACCATATCACTGGTTGATTAAAGGAGTTGACTTTGATTTCCTTGAGAAGAGATCTGAGCCAAATGATTTCAGCTGCCATGCTTGCCACACTTCGATATTCAGCTTCGGTGCTGGAGCGAGATACGGTGGGCTGCTTCTTTGAGCACCACGACACTGGGTTGCTTCCAAGATAGATGCAGTAACCCGTCGTTGATCTTCTGTCGTCAGAGTCTGATGCCCAGTCAGCGTCAGCAAACCCTTTGATAGATAAGTCTTTACATGTTTGTAGCTTTAGACCCTGATTGATAGATCCTTTTAAATATCTTAGGATATGTTTAACTACTTTCCAGTGAAGATCTAAAGATTTCTGCATAAATTGGCAAACTTTATTAACAGCGAATGATAGATCAGGTCTAGTAATTGTGATATACTGCAAAGCCCCTATAATACTTCGGTAAAGTTTTTCATTATCAAAGTTTTCCCCTTTGTCCTTAGACAAGTGTAAATTACTAGACATTGGGGTAGGCATGGGCTTTGCAGCACTCATTTTAGCTCTATTTAAAACTTCAGATATGTATTTCCTTTGACAAAGAACAAGTTCATGTTCAGATTTTCTTATGACTTCAATGCCTAGAAAATATTTTAAATTGCCTAAGTCTTTTAAGGAAAATTTGTTGTTTAAATGATCAGTGACATACCTGATTTCCTTCATGCAGTTTCCTATGATTATAATATCATCCACATAGACAGGTATGAATACAGTAATATTGTTATAATTTTTAACATACAAGGAATTATCAGATTTAGTGGGATGATAGTTGAGATTAATAAGAGTAGATTTGAGCTTTTCATACCAGACACGTGGAGCTTGTTTAAGCCCATATATAGCTTTGCTAAGTTTGCATACCCAATCCTTCTTGTCACTCTGAGAATACCCTGATGGTTGTTGCATATAAACTTCTTCATGAAGTTCACCATTTAAAAAAGCATTATTGACATCTAGTTGTTTTATTTGCCACTTATTGTGAAGAGCAATGGTGAGGATGACTCTTATAGTTGTGGGTTTAACAACTGGTGAAAAGGTTTCACTAAAATCTATCCCATATTGTTGAGAGTAACCCTTAGCCACAAGTCTGGCTTTATATTTGTCAATATTGCCTTCAGAATTTATTTTGACTTTATATGTCCATCTACATCCAATGATATTTTTATTTTTTGGTGCAGGGACAAGATTCCATGTTTCATTTTTGATGAGGGCATTGTATTCATCATCCATTGCAGCTTTCCATTTTTCATCCTGTAGGGCTTCATTGAAGCAAACAGGTTCAGATGAGCTGTTGATGACATGATATGCTTTGGGTTTGAATATGCCATGTTTAGATCTGGTCATCATGTGATGACCTGTTCCCTCCTTATTAAGATTGTCTTGATGAGGAATGGTATTTCTTTGAACAGAGATATTTTCTGTGCTGGACTCATTATTGTTGTCGCAGTCATTATTGGAGTTATTTGAATCTTGACCTGATTCTTCACCTGATACTGTGAGTTGAGGTTCAAGTAGACTCTGATTTGTAGCTTCAACAATTTTATTATGAGACAGAATGGGTATTTCAGGTATAATATTTTTTGTACTATGAACCTTTGTAGTTGTTTTGATTTCTATACTAGCAAATGGAAATATAGATTCATTAAATCCCACATGTCGAGATATTATAATTTTTCCATCACTAGTCAAGCATTTATATCCTTTCTGATTGGTAGTGTAACCAATAAAGGTACAAGATGTTGATCTATTACTTAGCTTATGAGAATTATAAGGTCTCATATAGGGAAAACAGAGACAACCATATGTTTTGAGAGTATTATAATCTGGTATAATATTAAATAGTGATTCTAAAGGAGTTTTATTGTGTAGTACCTTTGTTGGCATTATGTTGATGAGATGAACAGCTGAGTTGAATGCATCAGGCCAGAACTTGAATGGCATTGAAGCATGTGCCAAAAGAGTGATGCCAGTATCAACAATATGCATGTGCTTTCTCTCAACTAACCCATTTTGCTCAGAGGTATATGGACAGGTAGTTCTATGTATTATTCCTTTTTCTAAGAAATAATTTTTTAATGGTTTGAATTCGGCTCCTCCATCAGTTTGAATTATTTTTAGCTGATGATTTAGTTGCCTTTCTACTTGAGTAATAAATTGAATAACTGCCCTATGTGTTTCTGCTTTAATTTTTAGAAAATATATCCAAGTAAATCTTGAAAAGGAATCAACAAAAGAAATGTAATATTTGAATCCAAAATCAGAATTTATTGGGGCTAGTCCCCATAAATCTGTAGCTACCATTTCTAATGGTTTGGTATATTTAGTTGATGAGTCAAGAAAGGGTAATTTGTGATTCTTTCCTATTCGACATGCAGAACATATATAGGGTAGTGATATATTATTAACATTGATTTTATTACTCTTTAATACAGATTTTACAGTATTAATACTGGGATGACCCAATTTACAATGCCAATGATCAAAGACTTTGTTATTTTTGATATCATTTTCAACATTTTCAACATTGTTGCACCATTTTCCAGAATTGATAGCCCTATTAGGCTGCCTCAGATTGAATGAGTATAGGCCATTTTGCACATTACCCTGCAGTAAAATTTCTCTAGTTGATATATCTCTAACTAAACAAAGTTTTGGATAAAATTCCAAGTATACTTGGTTATCTTTGGCAAATTGAGAAACACTTATGAGATTTTTCTTAATTTGAGGAACTCTAAGTAAGTTATTTAAGTGCAATTCTCTTTTGCCAAAAATTTTTGCATTTCCAGTGTGTGTGATTCCTATGGATTTACCATTACCTAAAAGAATTGATTGTGTACCTTTGTATTCCTTGTTTCCTAGATTCAGATTTTCCAAATTGTTGGTAATGTGATTTGTGGCTCCTGAATCTAGGTACCATTCTTCATATGCTGCATCCTCATTCTTTGAGTGTTGTGCAGTATTTTGATTGCTGGTATCCACTCCTGTGTGTGCTATGTTGACATTTAGAGTGTTTGATCTCTGACTGTTGTTGTTATTGTTGTTGAGGGAGTAGTTCTGTTCAAATCTGAAATAACATTTTGATGCTGTATGCCCTATTCTTTCACAAATCTGACACTTTGGTCTATTGAAGTTGTTCCATCTGCCTCTTCCTCTACCTCTGCTATTTTGATTTCCTCCTCTAGAGCCTCTTGTCTGATTTCTGTTTGAGTTTTGAGGTGTATCTTGACTCTTCTTTTTATTGACAGAGGCATAGTTGATAGAGAAGTCAGAATTTAAATTCAAAAAGGGTAATGTTTAAAATACACTTCAATATTTATTAAATCATTTTAAAGGAATAATTTATCGTATAGATAATTAAGATATTGAAGTGAATTAATGAATAAGATAATTAAGGAATGACTTATGTATTTAATTTAAAAATTAATAATTTAGATTAATTTATGATTAGAGATTAATTAAGAAGTGAATTAAGAAATGTTATTAGTTAATGAAGATAATTAACTAAGGATTATTTAAATAATTAATTAATGTGATTATTTTTGATAATTAATTAGATTAATTAATTTAGATATTCTATTGTAAATTGTTAAATGTAATTACTTGATAAAAGTAATTAAGAGATTTATTACTTATTGTAATTAATTTTGATAATATGATTAATTTAAGTTAATTAATTTAGTTTAATTAATTTTAAGAAATCATTTGATGATTTGATAAGTGAAATTACTTAATGTAATTAATGGAGCATAATTACTTAGGAAAGTAATTAGATGATAATTACTTGATGTAATTAATACAAGATGATTTGTAAGTGAAGTAATTTGGGTAATTACTTTTGTAATTAATCAAGGGATTAATTAATGGAGATAATTAATTTTGGGATAATTAATTTATTTAATAAGTAATTATGGATAGTTAATTACCGGTTGGTTATTAATCAAGAGGGATTAATAATTGGGTTTAACTAAAGATTAAATTACTTAATGTAATTAACTTAAATGAAGTAATTTAATTAGAAATCATTAATTAATATAATTAATGATGTAATTATGAATTGTTTAATTAAGGAATAATTAATAATGAGGTGATTAATTAATGTAATTAATTAAGGATAAATGTAATTAATTATATTTTATTAATAAATGAAGTAATTAAATGTTAATTACTATGAATGATTTAGAATAATTAATTTGTGGAATTAATTTAGGACTAAATTACTTATTGTAATTTGAGAATGATTAATCAAAGGTGTTTAATCAAGATGAATATTTAGAGAATAATTAATTAAATTGATTTTTATTTAATTAATGGTTGTATAAGCAGGATTTATAGATGTAGTAATTAATTTAATTTACTTTAAATTAATTTAAAGATAGAAGTAATTAATTTAATTCATTTTAAATTAATTATAGTTTGTGAATGATAAATCATTGCTTATGAATGAATAATATTGATATCGCATTGATTGATTGTGATCTCAGATATGAGATGAATAATATCTATTGTGATATGGATGCTTGTTTTAAGTATGATAATATTGATTATCTGTTGAGTTGATAATATGGATTATCTGTTTATGATGATAATGTGATTATCCATTGTTATATTGTGATTTATCTATCTGTGTGTATATAGATAATAATTGAATTAAATTGTTTTAACTTTAAAACAACTTGGCCTTAAAAGATACATTTTTGGATTTCGATGAGACCGGGATCGGGTTTCCAGATTTGGTTATCCGAAAACCACATCGATCTAAATTAACGATAGGTCGTGAATCTCAAGTGAAGATGAAGATTTAGAGTGCAAGGGTTATTGTCATTAACTCTGAGGGTGATTCCAAAATTAGTGTAACGAGATAATGCCTTCGGTTTCGTTCGAACCCGGAATGAACTTGTATGGATTGAATGCTTTCAGAACATCGTCAGGTGGACGATGAGCATTCTAAGAGATGTGTTCTCTTAAGGTAATCGTAGCCTTAAGCCTCATCAACCGGGAATGGCTAAAACAGGGGAGGTGCAGCTAGGTTAGTGGGTAGCACCCAAGTAGGACAAGATTTCCCCTGTCTAGATGTCCCTTTTTATTTCGGTTGTGTGGGCAGTTGATTGCAACAACTGCTGGGGTGTCTTGTGCGGGAATTATCCAGTAAGGGATGTTCCGACCTTGTGTTGCAGGAGATTGGGAGTAATCCTCGGTACGGTGATCTAGGCCACGTACTGTGACGGGCGATACCCTAGTAGTCATGCCATTGTATGGAATCCAATCTCCAATAAGTGCCATCGGATTTGATTCTATTACCCACTTGTTGGCTAGTATGCTGGAATTTAATCATGTAACAATTTCAGCTATTTCTTATTTACTTGAAAACCTTAGACCTATTATAATATCATAGAATTTCCTATCAAAGTTTTGGTTAGCGTAAGGGAAAAACTTTTCCATGTTTATGTGTGGGAAGTCTTACGTGATACCGTTTGTTTTCAAAGGTTTTTCAAAGTTAAGCAACTTTAACCTGTTACTCATACCAGACCCATGTCTGACCCGGAGTTTATTTCTGTTTTTCCTATACTCTTGGGTACTCAAATTTTTACGAGTAGCTAAGGGATTCAGGTTAGCTTTGACGAATTCTGGAAGAGAAATGGAGCAAGAGGCTTCAGCGTTATGGATATATAGTTTTCCGCTGTGTTGGTATCTCTGTATAGTTTTCTGTATTGTATTTGAGTTGTATCGAGTTGTACTAACTAGACAGGTGTTTATAACTGTCTAGTATGTGATGTATTATCTGTGTAACTCTGGTTGATGTTGTACATTATGTAATACTTATGTGATTAATATAATTTATTCGTTCCGCTGTGAGATTCTGATGTTGTTTAGTTCTTTCTTCTCTATCTTTTCTATTTCTCACCCCCTTTCTTTCTTAAAGATGATGCAACTTTCTGGTGGTAGAAAGTTGGGTCGTTTCAAAAGACTTTATACACCACACTTCTGTCTAATTTCTACAGCACTTCACTTCACTTCTCTTCTACGCATAACTTTGCATCCAAGAGGTGTATTGTTGTTGTTGTTGTTGTTGTTGTTGTTGTATTTCTAAATAAATTAAAGCCTTTTGGGACAAAAGGCTTTGAATTGTTGTTGTTGCGTATCTATTAAAATAATACTTAACGCTTACTTGTTTTTATATTCATTTCTTAGTTTTTTAGAAAATTGATTTCAGTTGAATATTTGTTATTGTTATATTCATTTATTAACTTTTTAGAAAATCTATTTTAGTACAATATTTTTTTGTTGTAATACTCATTTCCTAATTTTTTACAAAATCAATGTTAGTAGAATATTTAATGCTCTTATATTCATTTCTTAATTTCATATAAAATCGATTTAGTAGAATATTTGTTGTTATATTAATTTCTTAATTTTTAACAAAATAAATTTCAGTGTAATTTTTGTTGTTATTATATTCATTTCTTAATTTTGTTACAAAATTTATTTCAGTAGAATATTTAATGTTCTTATATTAATTTCTTAATATTTTATAAAATTGATTTTAGAAGAATATTTGTTGCTATATTCATTTCTTAATTTTGCTACAAAATCGATTTCAGCTGAATTATTTGTTATTGTTATATTCATTGCTTAATTATTTTTTTTACAAAATCGATTTCAGTAGAATAATTGTTGCTGTTATGCTCCTTTCAAAATTTAATAATTCCTTCAACTATTTAAATATTTTATTTAATAAATTTGAAAATTTAAACTTATTTCAAAATTCAGTTAACAATTTAAAATTTTAGCTTAATTATTTTGTAAACTAAAATTTTAACTTACTATTTTATACTAACCACTAAAACTTATAATTAACACACACTTATCAATAAGCATATTAATCAACGATTACACACTAACTTTTGAGTTTTAAATCAACCCTAATTTTTATTACAAATTAAACAATCAAACCACTTATTAACATCCCTAAAACCAACTAACATACAATTATCATTAACTAATACATAATAATCATCAATTTCAAATCCATAATCAACTAATTTTCTAAATAAGGGTTTTAATTTTATCCCCAAATCAACTAGTAAACTATTACCATCATCTAATATAAATTATTCTAACATATTCAAAATCATAATCAAATTATTTTCAGAAATTAAGGTTTAGAGAATATACCTAGAAATTGAGAAATTGAAGAAGATGGAGGAAACACAGCAGCACCGAAGGGCGACAACGGCTTCTAGAGGCGGTTGGCGACGACAGGAGGTGGTTGGAGGTGGTTGGATGCGAGGGGAATCGAAACGGCAGCATCAAATTTGGGGGGAAAGTGAAACTGTTTTCTCTTTATGCTCTCGGATTCGCGGTATATCATCAGGTTTAACGACGGCCGTTTTTTTAGCCGTCACTAGCCGTCGCTAGATTCCGTCACTAAACCAAGCCTATTTTGTAGTGAATTCCACATAGACTCAAATATCTCCAAAATCTACTTAAATATGAAATATTGTATTACCAAAATCTAATAGGTTGGATTCATTGTGTTTGTCAATAGTTTTGGCCAGTAGTTCAAAGGGGGGTTGGCTTGGTAATAAAAAAATCATGCTTAAGGCAGTCTATGTTTCCATGGTTGTTCGTTTAAATGTTTTCCAGAACTGACTGCACTACATTGTTAGATAAATGAAATTAATTCAATATCCTAATTTTTTTTATAATGCCTTCGGTTGATAAATAATGTATGTATGCATTTAAGTTGATGTGTTATAAGTTATGTGGTATGTGGTCACCATCAAGTGCGCAAATATTGTCTATTATTTGCAGTTGATTGTTATCTTTGATTTTACATGGTTGTGAACGTCACAATAACTTGCTAAAATATTGATTTATAATTTTTAATGTGTTAGTAGGGGCATTCAATTTTCCTAATACTAAAGAAAAAAATAATAAATATAATAAAATTTGTGTGCTTTTTAATATCAAAGTCATTTCGCACGGCAATCAACCACCGCGTAAAATCGTTTTGCACACTAAAACCACCAACCAACACCATTTTCTACGGCCATCAATTGTTGTTCGATGGTTGATCATCATGAAAAATGATGTTGATCGACAGTTATTCGCTGTGCTAAAAAGGGTCGAAAATGTTGCATTTGGTAGTCCTTTAAATAGTATGGTATTATAAGGAGTATTTGTAAAATTTTATGGTATTTTTTAGCAATGGTATTATTAGATAAAGGAAAATGAGTTGCTCTTGCAAGACATAATTTCTATTGAATACTCATTTTTTATTTATATAAAAACATGTTTTGTTTATTTCCATGTACACTGCATAGTACAGTTTTTAAAAGATAATGTGATTGCTGCATATATGTTTACATAAATATCCGTCCACGTATTTATTATGTAATATGCAGTTGTCTTTTGGGTTTCGGACTGGATATTCAGAACAAGATAAGAGTCACAGGTCCTTGTTTTTGATGTTGTTATACAAAAAGTCCCTGTAGAAATGAATTTGTAAATTTGGTCCCTATTTTTTAAAAATAAAAAAAACGCAAAGCGTTTGCACTTTTCTGAAAGAAAATGCAAGATAACTTGCACTTTTCTAATTTTGAAATATTTTTCAAAATTTTCGAAATTTTCTAAAATTTGAAAATTTTGAAAAACGCAAGTTAACTTGCACTTTCTATTAGAAAAGTGCAAGCTAGTTTGCGCTTTCTAATTTTGAAATTTTTGAAAAGCGTAAGGTAACTTGCGCTTTCTAATTTTAGAATTTTTTTGAAAATTTTAAAATTTTTGAAAATTTTGAAAAGCGCAAGGTAACTTGCGCTTTCTATCAGGAAAACGCAAGCTGGTTTGCTCTTTTTTATTTTGAAAATTTTGAAATTTTAAAAAGCGCAAGCTACTTGCGTTTTCTGATTAGAAAAAACAGGGACTAAATTTACATACTTATTTCTACAGGGACTTTTCTTGTAACACCATCAGAAATAGGGACCTTTCATGCAAAACCCCAATTCAGAATAAGGGTGTTATGATATTTATTTGTAATTTGTATTATTTTTATTGTTTCGTTGATGGCTGTATATATTGAAAATTAAAGTTTACATGGTGTGAATAAATTATCCTGATTTATTGGATGTTTATGACTGCGTTCTACGGATGATGTTGTGTGTTTTTTTTTGAATCACACGTGTGCTATGTTTTGTTTGTCAATCGAAATTGTGATTTTGTATTTTCGACTCAATGTATATGAAGTAGATATTTTGTATATGAGATCTAAAGTGTGAAAAAATAGAATTTAAAATTCAAAGGGAAGAAAATTATGATTTGTTATTGTAACAACCCATATTTTTAACAAGTAATTTTAATTTGAAATTTATTTGAAACATTGATTTTTAATCATTTAAAAATTGAATTTTGGAATTTTCCAATGTAATTTTGGATTTTGTTTGTAATTTATTTTCCAAATATAATAAAACAATAATTTTCTGGAAATTTTATATTTTGATCAACTTTGGTCAAACTTTGACTTACAATTGAAATTTCTAAATTTGAATTTTAAATTTCTAATCTTTTTCTTTGAAGCAGTATCTGTTTCTAATATTTGTCTTGCTTCTCGTTTCGTCAAATTCTATTTTATACTTTTAAAATTTGATAAAATACAGCGTTTTATACACAATTATTTTATGTATTTTTATTTTCTATTTCCTATGTTTATTTCTATACTTTTATTTTCTATTTTTATTTTATTTTATTTTGATTTGCACTTTGATTATTTAATTGGATTTTTATTTGGAATATAGGGTTGGAAAATTCAAAGGACTTTGGTTTCTCTTTCTTTAACTTGTGCCTTTTCCTTTTCCCTTGCCTTTTCATTTCTTAGCCGTCCACTTTATGCTCCTAGCTGTCCACTTTTCTTCCATTCACGTACAAAATATTTCTCATCTCCTCTTTCTCATTTTCATGGCTTCTCTTCTTTATTCTCTTTTCTTTTTCTTCTTTTATTCACAAGCATGCTCGGCCTCCACCATCTCATGCTCCTTGCCGACCATCTTCCTCCTCCACCACCACCTTCTGACTGGCCACCATCACCTTATCACCTCCCCTATGCCTTGCCGTGAGCATCAGATCCAAATCCACCACCAAAGCATGTTGGAAACCCAAGCCAAGCCTATTGATCATCATCCCCTCTTTGCTTGCCTCAGCCACCCCTTATTCCTCCACCACCTTGCCTTGGTCGTGGACCATCTCCATCACCTAGCTATGAATACGTGTGCTTTGACCCAGATCTGACTTGACCAAGCCATTAGCACATAGTGGCTGAGCCACTTTAGCCTAGGGCCGAACCCAATGGTTGCTTGCCTTTTCCTTTTTGCCTTCCAATGATTTGTAACTTGTCACCTCTTCATATTCTTGTGCCATAGCCTTACCGTTTGCCTTCATATCCAAGCATACATGCCTTTAACCCATCATAGTCGAGCATACTTTGAACTGGTCTAGCCCAATACTGATGTGGCCGAGCCACTTGTGTTGGGTAAAGCAAGTTATGTCATTTTAAATTCTTTTTTTCATTATTTTAATTTCTAATCTTTTATATTGAATCATACACTTATAATTGCTGTAATTGTTTGTGTACAAGATTTGGATCTTGACTCTTCATCCATTCAAATCTATTCATGCTTTGTCGTGATTTTTGGAGTATAATTGTGTGTTTCAAATTGTCATCTCTAACTCTAAAAGGTGAGTTCATCACTCTCGACATTCGCACTTATATAATTTTGAAACCATGACTTGTGAATTGTAGAAATTAATATGCTATGTTCATATATGTCTGTGATATGATTATATGATGTTATATACTGCTTATATATTTGTTACATAACCTGATATGGTATTATATTCTCAACTGTTATTTTATTTTCTGTATCTCACACTGCAAGTTCCCTTTCACTATGGGTTGAAATGATACATACCCGAACGGACTTTAGAATAAGGAAAAATCAGTATGAGCTGAAATGATTGGCTCGAGTGATTTTTATTGTATTTTATTTGACTTGGGATTGCTGGTTTGAAATGATAGAACCCGGATTTTTTTTTAAATTACGGATTGAAATGATACATATCCGTATCACTTGACCTAGGTTAGAAAATATTATACATACCCATGGATAATTTTTAAATAATATTTTCCTAAAGATTATTAAGTATTTTGAATTTTATTTTATGAAATTTTAACTTAAATTGTGGTTTAATGATTTACAATATAAAGATACATTGGTTTTCTATAAGTTAAAATTTTATAAGTCAATAAGTGGTTTTACTTGAATTTTAAAGATATATTGGTTTTAAATTGCTATTTAAAGATCTTCATTGATGATAAATAACTTAATAATAAAATTTGATTTAATGTGGAATTCTAAATCTAACCTAGTGATGGTAATAGATTTTATTTTATGAAATAGATAAGTTTTGTAAAATAAATAATTATGATTTAAAATGGAAAAATGTATCTTAAATTATGAATTAACTTTATAATGGAAAATTTTGTTTTAATTAGAAATGTGAAGTTTGACTTATTAAAAGAATATTTTGTTTATGAAATGGGTATTTTAAATAAAGTGTTAAGTTATTTGTTAAAATAAAAAGTTAAGTAAAATAATGCACATTTGACTTAATAAATGAATTATAGTTAATTTGGATATTTTAATTATAAAAAGTTATTTTATTTAAATCATAAGTTAAATGATATCCAAATGAATATTTTTGAAATGTAAAGATTTGGTTATAAGTAAAATGGTTAAAAATTGAAGTATTTAATGTTTCTAAAATGTTATAATAAATCTGGAATTGTATTGGCAGCATTTCCAAAGTGCTGCTATTTCTGAAATTTAACTATGTTATGAAATAACTAAAATACTACAACACTTTATAAGTGCACCCTATTACATGTGCATGAGTGCATCAGCCTGAACTTGTTCTTGCCTTGCTTGGACTTATTTGTGCACAATGTACCGTTGTTTCAGGCACTTGAACTTTTGCTTAATTCATGTTCTTGATCCTAAGTGCACTATATGGTTTCTCTAAGTTGTACATGTGACATACATTCTTGTTTCACTTGTATGCATGTATTGGCTGGTGCACTTGTAATTCTTGTGCATATGTACTTTGTTGTCTTCTTTTGCCACTGAGAGTTGAGTCTGAAACATGGCTACACCTATGTACACTACGTGTTATTGCACTTAAATTGAGTCGTAGCTTGCTTGGGCTTGACCTGGTGCACACTTGCACTATGTTGAGCCTTTGGGCTTGACCTTTGCACTTGTCCCTGAAAATTATAGATTCATATATGCACTAAATTGACCGTGTGCTCGAACCTATGCACTTCAGCCTTGTTCAGGCTTTTTAAAGCTAATATGTGTTGCACCGGAGTTAAGCCCGAGCCCGCTTTGGCTTGACCTTATGCAAACTTTCACTATGTTGAACCTTCGAGCTTGACCTTTGCATTTGTCCTTGAGAGATAATCGATGCTCGGACTTGTGATATTCATAGTGATATGCTGTGCACATCATAAGTTGTTCGTGCACACTTAATTTTTTTCCTTGTCTAAAATATGAAAACAAACAACCCAAACAACTGATGCAATATTAAATCACAATTATAATTTTATTTTTTTCATTTATGTTTGTTTCTTTTTTCATTTTACTGCGTTGTTTATTTGACAACTATAGTTGACGAATGGACATAGGTTGGAGCAGGAAGATATCAAAAAAAAATTCGAGTGAGAGTAAAAATGTTATATATGAGAGTGTGAAATAGTGTATGATGAAAGTTGTATTGTATTTGAAAATGTAAATATAGTGGAAGCCAAATGTGTGCTATTTGAATTTGGATTGAAATAAAATATTTGTTTAAATAAAATTGCGATTCATTTATTTCATTATGCAAATATTTATTTCATTTTTCAAATATTTATTTCATTATGTGAACAACATATAAGTGTAATTGGTATTCATATTAGTTAATATTTATATGTCGTCTAATAGGAATTTTGGGAATGGTATTATAACATCAGATAACATACGACTTTTTTCCCTCTATTGTGTTAGTGCATATCAGATGACGGGGTATATCTGTGGTCCGATGTGCAATGAGACGACATCGAATTTAACGATGGATAGATATGCTTTCAGATAATGAGGCATATTTATCGTCTGATGCGTTTTTTGGTATAGTGGAAAGATTTAAAAGAAGAGTTTGTATTCTCTATTATGTATGCTCATAGATGTTAAGTAATTTTTTTTATGTAAATGTAACGTTAAAGACCTTTAAACAAGAGGCATCATGTCATGAATTAGATGGGCACTCTCATATTGATATGTTGGATCTAATACAACTAAGTTTGTGTGAAATTTTGGTCCAAACAAGATCAAGGCCAAGAGTTTGGATATGTCCATATATGTTGCATTTTGAATCTGTTATTACTCTCTATGGTTTATGTATACTTTTTTATAAATAATTTAAAACATATAACATAATTTAAATGAGTTGTTGTCAATTTCTATCAACTTTAAATTGTAACTTCCACTTTATTCAAATGAATTTTGTTATTTGAAATCATAATTATGTTATACATTTAATAAATTATGAACGGTAATTTTACCAACTTTAATTGAAATTATGATTTATTAAGTGAATTTATTTATTTTAATGGTTCCGTTTGTTTCTGCCTAACGGTGATACAAATTGATTTTCATGAAATTATGTTTTTACATTAATAAATTATGAATGGTAATTTTACCAACATTAATTGCCATTATAATTTATTAAGTGAATTTATTTGTTTTAATGGTTCAGTTTGTTTCTGCCCAATGGTGATATAAACTGATTTTCATAAAATTATGTTTTTACATTTAATAGATTATGAACGGTAATTTACCAACTTTAATTGCCATTTGATTTATTAAGTGAATTTATTTATTTTAACGATTCAATTTGTTTCTGTCCAATGGTAATATGAATTGAATTTTAGGCAACAACTGTTATGACAGGACAGAAGTATAATTTGGCGTTTTATTATTTATTTCAGTATAATTACTATTAGTACCTCTATATATAATTAATTTAATGTTGTTATGCTAATTGTGGATTTATAGTTGATAATAGTAAGTATTTCATTCTGAATCTAATGTAGCATTAAATAATGTTCATGCTCAAATCTCTAGAGTAGTACCATTGAACGGAACTAAATTTTCCACTTGGAAAGAGAAAATTGAGTTTTCTCTTGGTATTCTGGATATTTCCCTCGCAATACGAATGCAAATACATACTATTATAGCAATAAGTACTGATGATGAAAAGGCTAATTTTGCACTCTCATGATTATAAAAGTATTATTATAGCTGTTATAAGAGGAGGTATTCTTGAGAAGGATGATGCAAATAATATTTTCACTACAAAATAGTATTTTGCTTCTGTTGAAGAGCAGTTTAAAAGTACTTCTAAGGCTAATGCAAGTACTCTCATTATGAAAATGCTCACTGCCAAGTATAAAGGGACAAGCGGTGTACATGAACATATCATGATGATGAATGATATGGCCGCAAATATAAACGGCATGGATATGGGAACTTCTGAAAGTTTTTTAGTTCATTTCATTATGTTTTCTCTTCCTACACAATTTGGTCTTCTTAAGATCAATTTTAATACGCAGAAAAAAAAGTGGAAATGAATGAATCAGTTGTTATGTGTTAACGCTAAAAATTGAACGCTAACATCCTGGTGTGTGTAGTAATGTTGTGAAAGCACCACCCGTGATACGGGAACAAGAAATAAGCAGTAAAATAGCAGAAAACAGTGAAAGACAGCGATTTTATAGTGGTTCGGCTTAAGATCAAGCCTAAATCCACTGAATTCCTTTATTGCTAATTTTAGTTACAAGTTGATACAATGTACTTCAAAATACAATACACTTTGATTCCAAAACACTTCAGACTAATAGCTCAAACTTCGATGTGAAAAGGCTCTTTGAATCCATTTCGGATGTGCAAGATCTCTTTCGAAGCTTGTTGTAGTGCCTTGAATGTTTGGAGTTCTTCAAGTGTTGGATGAGTTAAGAATTCTGCAGAGTAATGGCGCTTTAGAGAATGATCGGAAAAAGTCCCCTTCAAGTTGGAGTTGGTCTTGTATTTATAGAGGAAATTCTAGGCCAGATTCTATCTCCAAGTCTTAGGTCGTGAATGACCTACGTTAGGTCGTAGGTCGCGAGCGACCTAAGATAAGTCGTGGGTCTTTCCTGAACTGTACTGAGTTTTGTCTGAACGAGTCAGTAAGTCGTGAGCGACCTAAGATAGGTCGTGAGCGACCTAAGATAGGTCGTGAGCGACCTAAGATAGGTCGTGAAACTTTTCTCTACTTTAGTTTGCTAGATCGTGACATTGCTAGGTCATGACATTGCTAGGTCGTGAAGTTACAGAAGCCTTTATGTCGCTGATCTTCTTAGGTCGTTAGGTCGCTAAGCTTTTAGGTCGTTAGGTCGCTAAGCTTTTAGGTCGTTAGGTCGCTGAGTGTTAGATCGCAGAGTTTTAGGTCGCTCAAAAACAAGGAGTTAACATTTGCTCCTCGAAGTACACGCCTAGGTCGTAGGTCGTGTGCTTCGATCTAACTTTGCTACATCGTGAGCGACCTAAAAACCGTGCTAACTCGCGTGCCTATTCGCCTTCCTCTCTCAGCCCCATATAAATTGGTTAGGTCGCTGCTTCCTCCTCACTCACCTGCTTCGATTTCCCGCTTTGCTATTAAAGAATTTTGTTATTTCAAAGTCGAATTCAAGTTAATCATTCGACGATTCATCCTCGCTATCAGATTACGTAAGTATATTCGATCTTTATCCATTCCACGATCACCATCGAACCACAAATTCTAATCTCCGAACCCAGACCCATTTTGTACGTCGTGCTTCACTTTGAGTCGCGCTGTGATTGATTTTTGATCGTCTTTGGTTATTGTTGTTGTTGTGATTCACGAGCGCACAGCAGTGAGTTAGATCTATGATAGATCGGAGATATGTTGAATCGGTTTTCGAATGATTTGGTGGTATGAAAAGATGATGAATTTTACGAAGAGGATGATGGATTTTGTTGTATTGGCGATAACGGGTTATCGGGTCCGGTGAGTTATTGCGTGGAGAGGAAGTTAGCGACTTAGTGAATTCGAGAAACTTATAATAATTCACGACCTAAGGAACTTTGCGAACTACGGAAAGCTCCGACCTATACTAGGTCGCTGAACGACCTAAGACTTACACAACCTAAGACTTGTACAACCTAAGACTTGCACAACCTAACTTCCTTGTGAGCTAACCTGCTTGAGACAGTTGAGCGACTTAACTTATCAACGACCTAATCTTTTTGCGGCAAAGCTTTAGGTCGCGGCCGGGTTAGGACTTTGAGAAATTTGTGTTGCCCCGAACCTTTTGACTTGCATAGTGCGACCTAAGAAGTTTTCGACCTATACTAGGTCGCGAGCGACCTAGGACCTGAACTATTTGGACTTGATTGAACTTTGAGCTTTGAACTGCCTGGACTTTGTTGAACTTGAACTTGAACTTGATTGTTTTAACTTTAATGTTAATAACCTGTTAAACACAACATTTGCAGAAAAACGGGACAAATATACTTCCATTGACTGTCCACATCGAATGATAGATTAGTCAATAAAGAATAATCAATTTTAAATGAACTTTGTGAATGAAATGCTGTGAAACAACAAATTCAAGTGAAGTATTAAAGCAAAGCTGAAATAATCAACTAAAGCTGATTTGTTTGCATCAACACAGCACTGTACTTGGACTTAAGATAACAAGCCTTGAAACTTTATAATCGACAAATATCAACTAACTTGATTTCCGTTATATTTGCTTGTTATTTTATTAGTTTTGCACAACACTTCACACTTTTAGGAAACGTGCACCTTCATATTTGAATATCCAGTACCTTGTGTAGAATGGCATCTCAACAAGAAGATATAGGACCAGCTGGAGAAGCTTTTCCAATTGCTAACCCATTGATTGATCCTCCGGAAAGGACTTCTACCACCTTGAGCCATAAAGTTTTTAGACAATTGTGTATCCAGTTCGGCATTGCCGAAACAGATGCTTTATTTCCTGGAGCAAACGATACTGCTGACAGGCCACCTCTTGGTTTTGTCGCAGTTAATCGTCAGATGTGCTTAAGCGGAGCTATTCCTCTCTTTAATGATTTTCTCCGAGAACTTTTTCTTCGATTAGCTATCACTCCCTTCCAGCTGCACCCCAATGGATATGCCGTCTTGATGGGGTTGTGTGTTCTGTTCAGGAGGACGCTCAACCGTCTTCCAAGCTTCGATGAGACTTGCTATTTGTGCACCTTTGCTAAGAACAAAGATCACCCTTCAATTATGCTTGTAAGGGGTGCAAGAAACCAGAAATTGATTCTGGATTTTCCTGAAAGTGCACATGGGTTTCTCAATCAATTCTTCTTTGTTCGCTGTCCTCAAGGATTCTATGCCGTCTGGAGAGTCGGAAGTAATATTGCCTTTCTCTGTTCATCTCATGAGCCTTTGGAAACTCGAATTGTCAAATGCTTAACCTCATTTTCTACTTTTTGCAGCACTTCCTCCTCCACTTAGAAATCCCAGCCTCAAGTCAATCTTTGAAATTTTAAACGCTGTGGCTGTTGAAGAAAGAAGCACCAATTTTTTGTTAAAAGATGAGTTTTTGCATCAGTTTGGACTTCTACACTCCTCCCGATCTACTCAGATTCATGAAATTTCTAGTTCTGAGACCGAAACATTGGGTATCCCAGGTTCTCAAGCAGAGACATTAAATGCCCCAGTTTCTACAGAAGAAATTGTATCAGAAGGACCTATTTTAGAAGCTGCACTGGTGAAATGCTCTACCACTGTTGACGTTGCAGGATCATTCGGCAAACTCACACTCTCTCCAGTAATTGAAGAAGAAGAAACTTCTCAACATTTCGAAAAAGTTGATGATAAAGGAGTTGAGAGAGAAAATCTCGCTAAACATGACGGTGACGATACCTTTGAGGGATTGAGTGATCTAATGATTACTTCACAGGAGCTCTTCAAAGATGATATAACTAAAGCTACATCTCCTGCAACTGAAGCGACATCCGCTTTGCAGCATACTTCGTCGGCTTAAAAACTGACTCCTGCCTCACAATCTGTTATCACTCCCCAACTAAAGAGTGGTTTGTAGTCTGACGCGCGTAGCTCGCACATCACACACACTTAGGATTTTTGGCACTTATACGCACTTAGCTTCTTTAATTTGAAGATTTTTAAAACTTGTCTTTTCTTCAATTTCAGGTTCTCCGATGGGGCAAAGCGGTTCACATTATGATAACTTTTGGTGATATGGAGGGCGTGACTCTTATGACTATGGATGCTATCTCCCTGTTCGTATGGAAACTGATGAGGAGCGAGCGGTTAGAAAAGCTCGAGAGAGACAAGCTTATGAGGAGCAGCAAAGGAGGAGGGAAGAACGTCACGACTCCTCTCAAAGAGATGACGCTTCCCATAAGAGAAAGTCGCATGACGATAGGGGAAAGTGCCATATTTTTGAAGATCCCAGTAAACGGGCCAGGCTTAGCGAAAAGGACGCGTCTGCGATTTCTGAAAAGACTGATGCTCCTATCTCTCTTGATATCCCATCCGGCTCTCCTGCTCTAAAGAAATCTGACATCCAGACGATTATCAGCACGCCTCAGTATCAAGTCAAAGATGCCCCTCCTACTCTTCAAAGCCGATTCCCGAATTGGTGTTTAAAAGGGGTGCGTTTCAACTTGGACTTGGTACCGATCGATAAGCAAACTATGCTTAGGAATCTCGATGCTGTTAAGCTTGATATCGAGAGGATGTCCGGATGGCAGAAACTCGTCGACGAGCTTCAAAAAGTTAATCATATGAATCTTGAAGCCATGTTGACTATGGAGAACGACAAGACAGAGTGGGATAAAATTTGCAAGCAACACGATGCAGAGATGGCGAGCATTGCAGATGACAATGCGAGACTTGAAACCGAAGTCAAGAAACTTAAGGAAGATCTCGCCACTTCTTCTGCCTCGCACTCTCAAAAAGAGGAAGTTTTTCAAAAACAAGTGCGGGATGTGCATGCTGCTCAAAGAGATGCCGAGCTGAAACTTGAAGCCGGGCAGCATGTTACTGAAAAATATCGCAATGACACCGTCCAGTTGCGGGAAAAAGTCAGCTCTCAAGATTTGGAAATTATAAGGCTGCAAGCTCAGTTATTGAAGACCAAAAAAGAGAGCGATGAAGCCATTGCTGGAAAGGAAGCAGCCGAGCACTCGCACGAAGCGACGAAGGCCAATGTTAGCTCAACTTTATTTGATTTTTATCTTTATAGTGTTATGGGGCGCGGAAGCCTCTCATTCTTGGGCCCGAAGTATGAGATCACCTTGGCTGAAGTGTGGGAGGCCGCGGTTGACATGCTCGGGGGTGCCGGTTATGATGAGGCAGAGCTTGAAGCATATTATTTTGATTATGAAACTCGTGCCCCTCTTGCCAGAGGAAAGGAGCAACTTGCGGGAGCGAGAGCTGAAGTAGCGGCAGGGGAGCATCCGGAAAAGAAAGTATCTCCAACTGCCCCTGCCCATACTTCGACTTCGGCCGACGTTAATATCATCAGTTCCAGCTCTTATTCTCCACCTCCTGCAAAAGCTGAGGTTAAGCCCATAATTACCGAGTCTCCCCTTACTCAAATCGAGGAGAAGTCCCAGGATGATGCTGAAGCTGAAAACTTCGAAGTCGTCGTGATTAAGCCAACTTCTCCAGGTAACTTCAAGTCTGACTACTCATTTGATTCAATTGAGCTCGATGAACTTCTCGCTTATTACTTAAGTCCTGATGATCCAATATCTTCTCTTTTTTCGGAGAGTACTGATTTTAACTTCTTTTCTTCTGTAGCGGAAGCACCGAGCGTTCTGCACTCTTCTCCTCTTCCAGCTGTTCCTCCTCCATCCCTTCAAGTCAGTCCTGCTTCTCAGCCAGGGTCGCAGGAAGAACAAATAGAAGCCCTTCAAGGCTTGGAGGATCCGCCCGCTTCACAAGAACAGAAGGCGGAAGATCTTGAGGACAGCGAGAAGACCCCGGAGCAGTCTCTTGATGATGACACAAAGCTTTCTACGCTGCTCACTCTGGGAAGTGAGTCTTCTTCGAAGAGGAAGGGCAAGCGCGCAATGAGGAAGAAGAAGAAAAGCACTTCAGCTGGAGAAGACAAAGTAGAAGAAGATCCAACTACTCCACCTTCTCCTTCCCTCCCAACCCGTCCACAACAGCTCCCAAAATTAGTTATCAAGCCGGGAAAGAGTTCTAAGGGTGGCGGGAAGAAGGAGTGATAAGCTGGACTTCATGCTTCTTGTTTTGCTTTTTCTTTTTGCATGTATTGACCGGAGATTGTGCGGTCACCGGTCCCCGCTTTTTTTTGAGATCTGCACATGTAAAGAACTTTCATAGTATTGAATAAAATAATTCTTTTACTTGTACAAATTCTTGTGTATGTAAGAATGCATTTATTTCTCATTTTAGTGTAGAATAAACGATTCTTTTTACTTACAAACTTTTGGTCTGTGTTTGAGAATGCATTTATTCCGCATCTTTTTTGCGTGATATTGTAATGAACTTGTGGTATGTTGCTTGAATACTACTTTTATTGATGTAGTTATCTTGTATGATATTGCCCCCATACCACAAGTGCATTGTAATATATTTTGTTTTGACGAGACTTGTACTCTTATTTTGGAGAATAACTATTCCATTTTTGAGGAAAAATTATTCTATTTTAATGGAGCGTGTCTCGATTTTGGAGAAGTTTTTACACTTCAACCTTCGGAGATGATCACTTTATATTTTTGAGAAGTGAATTCTCCTACGCGGTAAAGCGGGCGTCCGAAGAGGGCTTTATGTAGCACTTCAATTTTTAGGAACAACTTATCAAGATGAACGAGTTAATCTTCCTTTAAGAGTTGAAGTGTGCCTCCAAAGAGGGCTCTTTTTTTACTTGTTCCTCGTTAGAGGGCTTTTTGTTTGACTCACTTGAAATTACTTCCTCACAATTGAATGGACCCACGGGGCGGACACAAACTGTCCGATCGGATGTTCGTTTGTATGAACGATCGCGAATAGTTAGCGAGAGTCTTGTTCCTTCTGCTTGGGAAGGTGCCCCTCTAGTGGTTCCGTTATCTTTGCTGTTTAAGAAGAGCATTTCATTTTTGGGATGTGCCTCCGAAGAGGTCTTGTGCCTCCGAAAAGGTCTTGTGCCTCCGGAGAGGTCTTGTGCCTCCGGAGAGGTCTTGTGCCTCCAGAGAGGTCTTGTGTGCCTTGGGGAAGGTCTTCTGCCTCTGGAGAGGGCAGTATGTGCATTTGGGGAAGGCTTGTGCCTCGTAAGAGGGCTTGTGGTGCCTCGGGAGAGGTCTTCTGCCTCCGCAGAGGGCAGCGTGCCTCCGAAGAGGTCTTGTGCCTCCGAAGAGGTCTTTATTTGATTGCCTGAAAGTTACTTTCTCATAGTTAAATGGTTCCACGGGACGGACACAAGTCACTTAATTGGATGTTCGTTCGCACAAACGATTGCAACTAGTTAACAAAGGCCCTGTGCCTTCCACTCGGGAAGGTGCCCCTTTGGTGGTTCCACCAACCTTTTTGTTGAGAAGAGCACTTCCATTTTTTGGCATGCCTCTGAAGAGGGCTTGTGCCTCCGTAGAGGTCTTTATCCTTCGAAGAGTTGCGCCTCCGAAGAGGTCTTGTGCCTCTGAAGAGGGCTTGTGCCTCCGAAGAGGGCTTTTGTTGATTGGTTCGCCCATGTCTCTTCGTTGTTTGCTCATTTAGTGGTCTCCTGTTATTGTCTTCGAGCCCGTGTTCCTTTCTTTTGCAAGCAGTTTGCTCTATCCGATGGAGTGTACTTCACTTTTAAGTGATTTCACGGGGCAGGCGCGAGTTATCTAATCAGATGTCTGTTTATACAGACGATCGTAATTAGTTAACAAGTGTCTGGTTCCTTTTCTTTGGAAAAGTCTCCCTTCGGTGGAATCATCAACTTTTGTTGTGAAGTTCATCTTATATTGGATTTAAATTTGGAACTTTTTGTGGCCTGAAATTCGTTTATTGAGTGATTTACGGGGCTCACTTGGCCTTGTGATGGGTAAACTTTGTTTTAATGACCTGCAATATTAAATCGATATTTTAGCAATACATTTAGAGTATTTACACATCGAAATGAAACAGGCATTTTATAATAATAAAGAACACAGAATTTATAGTGGTTCGGCCAAGAACTGGGCCTACATCCACTTTATAGTTCTTTTATTGATTATCACTGATTTTACAATGGTTTACAATACAATTGATACATCCATTATCATTTTACAATTTCAAGCATTGGTTTTAAGTAAAATATGGACGCAAGTGATTGCTGTTCCAGGCTCTCAGGATTGGATCTCCTCCAACAGTTGTGAGTTTGAAAGTGCCATTGAGAAGTTTATTGCCTATGACATATGGTCCTTCCCAATTTGGTCCAAACACTCCAGTTGCTGTCATGATCCTCTTCAAGACTAAGTCCCCGATTTCAAAGCTTCGTTGACGGACTTTAGAGTTGAAGTGCCTTGCTATCCTTTGCTGATGGGCTGCAACTCTGAGTCTAGCTTCTTCCGTTCTTTCATCAAGGAAGTCAAGTGCTTCGAGTTGCAATTTCTCGTTTTTAGCCTGGTTGAAATGAATTCTCCTATGTGAAGGGACTTCTAATTCTACTGGAATCATCGCTTCTGATCCGTATGCCAATGAGAATGGAGTGTGCCCAGTCGCAGTTTTATGGGTTGTTCTGTATGCCCATAGTGCTAGTGGTAGCTTATCAACCCATCCACCTTTTGCTTTTTCAAGCTATTTTTTGATGGTTGACTTGATAATTTTGTTTACTGCCTCCACTTGCCCGTTTGCCTGCGGGTGAGCCAATGCTGAGAAGCTTTTTCGGATTTTGAATAGCTTGCAAAAGTTCTAGAACTCTTCGCTTTCGAATTGAGTACCGTTGTCTGTGATTATCTTTTGTGGCACACCATACCTGCAAATGATATTCTTAGTCACAAAATTTATCATCTTTTTAGAGGTAATAGTAGCCAAAGGTTCAGCTTCAGCCCATTTAGTGAAATAATCAACAGCAACAATAGCATATTTGATTCCCGACTTGGCAATTGGTAAAGGTCCGATTAGATCTATCCCCCAAATGGCGAACCGCCATGGACTGGCCATCTGTGTTAGTTTGATGGAAGGTGCTCTTGGGATTTTTGCAAATCTCTGGCACTTGTCGCATTTTCGGGAGTAGATAGCAGCATCTCGATTAATATCTGGCCAAAAATACCCGTACCGGAGAACTTTCTTGGCAAGAGTTTGGCCACCTGAATGATCCCCACATTCTCCTCCGTGCACCTCTGATAAAATTGTCTTAGCTTCTTCCTTGGTTACACATCAGAGTAATGGCATTGAGAATCCCCGCCTGTATAACCGGCCGTATTGAATTACATATCTCGACGCTTTTCTTAACAGCTTTTGGCGTTCTTTAGAATTTTCCGGCAGGGAACCGTTGAGTAGATATTCTTTGATCGGGGTCATCCATGACTCTTGCTCTTGAGATACAGCCATGATCCAGTCAATATCCATCTCATCAGTGCTTGGAGTTGACAAGACTTCCATAGGAACCAATCCCAACAATTGAGCTTCTCCGGAACTTGAATACTTTGCGAGAGAATCCGCCTTCATATTTTCCTCTCGAGCTATGTGACTTATTGAATAGTGATTGAAATCATCGAGAAGCTCACAAGCCTTTGACAAGCAAGTAGGAAAATTTCCTCCTTTAGCTTGAAACTCCTTCTTGACTTGACATACAATAAGCTGAGAATCAATAAAGATCTGCAATGCTTTGATGTTTAGTTCCTTTGCAATCTTTAATCCAGCAATTAGAGCTTCATATTCTGCTTCATTATTTGTAGAAGGAAATTCCAATCTTAATGCGTAACATAATGATCGCCCTTCGGGGGTTTCAAGCACAACCCCAGCTCCGGAACAGTAATCATTTCTTGAGCCATCAACAATAACTTCAATTTGGTTGGGATGTCAACTGTAACCTCTTCCATACTATCACCCTTATCTGTGTACTCTGCAATGAAATCTGCTAAATCTTGTCCATTGATCGCTCTTCGGGGATGATAAGCGATATCATATTGGCTAAGTTCAATATTCCATTTCAGAAGACGGCCCGAAGTTTCAGGGCGAAATAGGACTTGCTTTAGGGGCTGATCAGTGAGAACTTTGATAGGGTGAGCTTGAAAATACGGCCTCAACTTTCTGGAAGCAATCAGTAAACAGTAGGCGAGCTTTTCTAGCTTTGAATAATTCATTTCTGCCCCAGTGAATCTTTTGCTGATATAGTAGACCGGGCGCTGAACTTTTGCATCCTCCCGCACTAATGCTGCACTCAGGGCATGAGATGAAACTGCCAAGTATATGAAAAGATCTTCGCCATTGTTGGGCTTGGAAAGTATTGGAGGCGCTTCCATGTGACGGATTAGTTCATCGAAAGCTTTCTGGCATTTAGGAGTCCATTCGAAGTTTTTCTTCCCTTTCTTTAGAGCGTCGAAGAAGGGAATGCATTTATCAGTGGCTTTGGAGATAAACCGACTTAAAGCAGCAACTTTCCATTGAGGATCTGCATTTCCTTCTTCGTCCTAGGGGCTTTGACATCTCTCATAGCAGTAATTTGAGCAGGATTAGCTTCAATGCCCCTAGCGCTCACGATAAATCCCAAGAATTTTCCGAATTCTACTCCGAATGAACATTTCAAAGGATTGAGCTTCATTCCATACTTTCGGAGAATTGCGAACATTTTTGCTAGGTGATCCATATGGTCAATTGCTTTCTTTGATTTCACCAACATATCATCAACATAGACTTCCATAGTTTTCCCAAGCTGTGATTTGAACATCGCATTAACGAGCCTCTGATATGTTGCCCCTGCATTCTTCAGTCCGAAGGGCATGACTTTGTAGCAGTAAAGACCAATATCGGTGACGAAGCTCGTATCCTCCTGATCTGACTCATGCATCATAATCTGCTTATATCCGGAGTAAGCATCCATAAAAGACAACAATTCGTGCCCGGCTGTTCCATCTACCAGCTGATCAATCCTCGGCAATGGGAAGCAGTCTTTGGGGCAAGCTTTGTTTAAATCTGAAAAATCGATGCATACTCTCCACTTTTCATTTGATTTTTTAACCAGTACTGGACTTGAAACCCAATTTGGATAGGTGGACTCTTTGATGAAACCATTCTCCAAGAGTCGATCTACTTCTTCCTTTAGCGCTGCTGACCTTTCTTGACCTTGGGTTCTCCTTTTCTATTTCACAGGTGTGAATTTCGGATCAATATTCAAAGTATGTACAGCAGTATCTGGAGATATTCCACACATATCGGCGTGACTCCAAGCGAATACATCCAGATTTGCTTTCAAAAATGATATCAACATATTTTGGACCTTCACACTTAGTTGCGAACCCACATTTAGCACTTTGTTTGGGTCTTTAAGATCAACAGGTACTGGTACCGTTATTTCCATCGGCACCACCCTATTCTCCCCTGCACTGGCTTTTCTGGGATCCATTTCTCTCCTTGCACCACTATGCTCGCCAGTGCAAGGGCCACCCTGTACTTGCTACAAGGTTGGCTTTTTGATGCGGAGCGGGGCTGCCGCATCTTTTCCCATCTCTCTCTTCCTTGCCTCCCGAAGCTCTATAAGATAACACTCCCGCCCTGTGTTTTGATCCCCTTTAATGACACCAACACCATTATCTGTAGGAAATTTCATAGTTAGGCACCACGGGGCGAGAATGGCTTTGAACGCGGCTAGAGTTGGCCGGCCCAGGAAGGCATTGTAGGCAGAAAATCCATCAACAATTACAAAAGTCTGTCTCCGAACCACCCTTTTCTGTCCGTCTCCAAGTTCCACAAACAAGTCGACAGTTCCAATTGGCTGCTGCGGTTCCCCAGTAAATCCAACAATCTTTTGCGATGAAGCCTGAACGTCAGTCATTGGAATCTTCATTTGATCAAATGTCTTCTTGAAGAGTATATTGCAAGAGGCACCGCAATCAACAAGTACTCGCCTTACAATAGCTGGCCCAATTCCTGCAGAAATGACCAAGGGATCTATGGTCGGAGCTTCAATACCCATAGAATCCCTGGCTTTAAACATAATATCATCATTAGAAGTTTTTTGGTGTTTCAGGGGTGCAGCGTCTTCTAAAACAAAAACATCTTCCTCCACTGGGGTATATTTCAACGCACGAGCATATCTTTCCATCTCACCCCAGCTTCTGCCCGTTGGGTGTGGACCTCCTGTAATCACATTGATAACAGGCCTTTCAAATTCATGTGCGGTAGTACCCTCACCCGAGCCAGATGGGTGAGTAGGGGGGTTGCTGCCCCTGAGCAGACGAAGTTGGATCATTCTTGTTCTTCTTAACATATTGTTGCAATTTGTTTTGCCTTAGCAATTCTTCAATCAAGCTCTTCAAATGACGACATTCGTTGGTATCATGGCCGGGTTGGTTATGAAACCGACAAAATTTCTCGTTTCGCATAGCACTCTTTCCAGGCTTTATCTCAGCTGGTTTAGGATACTCCACGGCATCTTTGGTGGCAAAGAATATATCTCTGGAGTGTCGGTTAAAGGAGTGAAATCTGAGGGTTTAAAGAAGCGAGGTTTCTTTATATCCTTTTGTTTCTTTCCATCATTATTCTCCCTCTTCTGACCTTCGGAATCTTTCTTTGCTGAAGCGGCAATGTTATTCTCCACTCTTGTCGCCACCACTTTCATTGGTGCAGGAAGATTTTCCAAGCGTAAGAACTCGTCAGCTTTCTTATAAAATTTCTCGAGCGAATTCGGCTCCTTCATTTTCAGCCATTTACCAAATTCACTTGACTTATCGATAGCCCGCATCAGATAAGTCAAAATCATCCATGGCTCCGCGTTGTCGACTTCAGCCAGAGCTATGTTGAAGCGATTCAAGAAAGACATAATAGACTCTCCCAGATTCTGTTCAAGGCTAGACAATGACATTATGTCTTTCGCCTTTGAAGCGTACAGTCTGAATTGCTCTTTAAACTTCCGAGTTAAATTAGAGAACTGGTCTACAGATCGGGCTGGCAACTTCGTAAACCAGAGTAGTGCCACCCCTTCTAAGTACACCGGAAAGTACCGGCATTTAATTTCATACGTTGCCCTAGCACCCGTCATGTGCCAGTCGTATTTGTACAGAAATTGATTGGGGTCGCTTGTCCCTCGGTAAGCTGGAATGGTTGGAGGAACAAACTTTCTTGGGAATTCAGCTTTCAGAATTTTCTCAGTGAATGGAGTCTTACTTGGAGCGAACCCCCAGTCGTTCTCATCTTCATTTCTTTGCATGCTCTCTTTCATGATCTGTCGTATCATTTCCGAGAGGTATTCCTCGTTGTTCAGAGGCTCTACGGGGAATTCATCGGCCATTTTCTCAGATGTTTGCTTAAACAAACGTTCGTGGAGAGTCGATTGCGGCCTTGTTACTTCGGCTTGGGGAGGTGCCCCTTCGGTAGTGTCAACTGCCCTTTAAGGAATGTTTCCCCCTTCCGAGTTGTGAACAACATCGGCAAAATTTTCCTCATTATTCACTGGTTGACGGTTAGCTCCGAGCATAGCATTCAACCTTTCTAGCATTAAGGTGTTATGTGTTTTAATTTGCTGATATAAGCCAGATACAGCAGCATCTAGCTCTGCTTGTGTCACTCCAATGCTTGGAGCTGCTTGACTTGATGAAGGAGAAGTATCAGTGTTATCATGAGCATTGACGGATCTGGTAGACTTGCGCTTTCTTCCGGGAGCCATTATTTCCGACAAACTTTTGGTTCTCAAAGAAACTTTTTCAACAAACTCTTGTGAAGCAATGATGACAATACTCCTGAGTTGGGTTCTCAGTGAAAGCACCAAAATGTTAACGCTAAAAATTGAACGCTAACACCCTGGTGTGTGTAGTAATGTTGTGAAAGCATCACCCGTGATACGGGAACAAGAAATAAGCAGTAAAATAGCAGAAAACAGTGAAAGACAGCGATTTTATAGTGGTTCGGCTTAAGATCAAGCCTACGTCCACTTTGAATTCCTTTATTGCTGATTTTGGTTACAAGTTGATACAATGTACTTCAAAATACAATACACTTTGATTCCAAAACACTTCAGACTAATAGCTCAAACTTCGATGTGAAAAGGCTCTTTGAATCCATTTCGGATGTGCAAGATCTCTTTCGAAGCTTGTTGTAGTGCCTTGAATGTTTGGAGTTCTTCAAGTGTTGGATGAGTTAAGAATTCTACAGAGTAACGGCGCTTCATAGAATGATCGAAAAAAGTCCCCTTCAAGTTGGAGTTGGTCTTGTATTTATAGAGGAAATTCTGGGCTAGATTCTATCTCCAAGTCTTAGGTCGTGAACGAACTAAGTTAGGTCGTAGGTCGCGAGCGACCTAAGATAGGTCGTGGGTCTTTCCTGAACTGTACTGAGTCTTGTCTGAACGAGTCAGTAAGTCGTGAGCGACCTAAGATAGGTCGTGAAACTTTTCTCCGCTTTAACTTGCTAGGTCATGACATTGCTAGGTCGTGAAGTTACAGAAGCCTTTAGGTCGCTGATCTTCTTAAGTTGTTAGGTCGCTAAGCTTTTAGGTCGTTAGGTCGCTAAGCTTTTAGGTCGTTAGGTCGCTAAGCTTTTATGTCGTTAGGTCGCTAAGCTTTTAGGTTGTTAGGTCGCTAAGCTTTTAGGTCGTTAGGTCACTAAGCTATTAGGTCGTTAGGTCGCTAAGCTTTTAGGTCGTTAGGTCGCTAAGCTTTTAGGTCGCTAGGTCACTAAGCTTTTAGGTCGTTAGGTCGCTGAGTGTTAGATCGCAGAGTTTTAGGTCGCTCAAAAACAAGGAGTTAACATTATGTGTGTTGAAGAAGAAAGGATTAAGGCTGAGAAATTTGACTATGCACACAGTGCTATTCCAAGTCCAAAACCAAAAAATAAGAACAAAGGTAAAGGTAAAAATAAAGTGAATATGGCTACTAGTAATAACAAGACTAGTATATCTGGTACAAATCTCATGCATGTGCCTTAGTGTCATCCCTGTAAGAGCGTGGACACATGAGGAAAGACTGTGTGAATTTAAAGATTAGCATGTTAAAAATGGGAATGATTTAAATTTCATGATTTATGAAAACTTTTTAGTTGATGTTCCCTTAAATACGTGGTCGGTCGACACTGGTGCCTCTATGCACATTATGAAATCATTACAGGGATTCCATTCTATTAGGATGCTTCAAAGGGGAGAAATGAAATTTAAAGTTGCTAACGGATAAGAGGCTGAAGTCGAGGCTATTGGAACTCTTCGTTTGGTTTTGAAGAGTGGCTTTAATCTTGATTTACATGATGTAGTCTACATTCCTAGTGTGATTAGGACTTTAATTTCTGATTCTAGACCCGATGCATGTGGTTTTAAATTTCAAAGTGGAAATAATGAGTTGAAACTACATTAAAACTCTAAGTTTGTTGGTTTTGGATTATTATGTGACAATCTATTTAAATTATATTTGAATTCTTCCATTAGCGAATCTCTATTATCTATGAATATTACTAGTGTTAATCATAAATTTGAAGTCAAGGGAAACCGTGATGTTGAGAATTCTTCCAAATTATGGCATCACGGGTTGGGTCATATTTAAAGGGATAGAATGCAACATCTCATTAGAAATGAAATTTTCCCAACATTAGATTTTTCTGATTTCAACAACTGCGTAAAATGTGTTAAAGGATAATTTGTCAATGGAAATAAGAAAAAGCCAATCGGAGTGGAGGACTGTTAGAAATTATTCATATTGATAAATGTGGTCATTTTCCTACTCCGAGTACTAATGGGAATAAATCGTTTGTTACTTTCACTTACGATTATTCTCACTGTGGTTATGTGTACTTGACTAATGAAAAATCTAATGACCAGAAAAATTAAAAAAAAATAAGGCTGAAGTTGAGAATCAACATAACCTTAAAATTAAAATAGTGTGATCAGATAGAGGATGTAACAACCCTGTTATTAATTACCTAATTAATTACGATTAATTAGTATCGATTAATTTAAACTGGAACTTCGAGTTAGTTTTGTTTTGTTTGATTTAAAAATGAAATTTGATTTAAATGAATAATTGATTTAATTTATGGATATCGATTTAGTCGAAATATCGTTTAAATCATTTAATGGATTTTTCTTATGAAATAGATTAATGAATGAAAAGTTACTTTTTCATTTAAGTAGAATCCTTTGTTAAATGTTGTTTACAGTAAAAAGAAAGTATTTTTAATTTGATTGGGCCTAAACAAAGCCCATAACCTTATTTAAACTAAAATACATATAACACAAATGGAAAACACTTGTGCAAGCTTACAAATTGCCAAATAACACAAATGAAGCTAGGTTCGCGAAACAACAAGAAAGCTTGAGGAAAGATGTGGAACGAGCATTTGGAGTGCTTCAATGTAGGCTTCATATATTAAGGAAACATGAATACTACCACAATCCGGCGATACTATCTGATATCATATACTGCTGCATAATATGATTGTCGAAGAAGAACGCGGTGGGTACAAGCTACAATTGAGAAACTATCCAAACATTGCTGTAGCATTTCAAAAAAATGCTTATAAGGATCCAAATACTTTTTTTGAACACTTGCAAAGAATACAAGACATTCGAGATCCACAAGCTCATCTTGATCTAAGAGAAGAACTAGTGGAACACTACTGAGAACATATATTGATAAATGTGGTCATTTTCCTACTCCGAGTACTAATTGATAAATGTGGTCATTTTCCTACTCGGAGTGGAGGACTGTTAGAAATTATTCATATTGATAAATGTGGTCATTTTCCTACTCCGAGTACTAATGGGAATAAATCGTTTGTTACTTTCACTTACGATTATTCTCACTGTGGTTATGTGTACTTGACTAATGAAAAATCTAATGACCAGAAAAATTAAAAAAAAATAAGGCTGAAGTTGAGAATCAACATAACCTTAAAATTAAAATAGTGTGATCAGATAGAGGATGTAACAACCCTGTTATTAATTACCTAATTAATTACGATTAATTAGTATCGATTAATTTAAACTGGAACTTCGAGTTAGTTTTGTTTTGTTTGATTTAAAAATGAAATTTGATTTAAATGAATAATTGATTTAATTTATGGATATCGATTTAGTCGAAATATCGTTTAAATCATTTAATGGATTTTTCTTATGAAATAGATTAATGAATGAAAAGTTACTTTTTCATTTAAGTAGAATCCTTTGTTAAATGTTGTTTACAGTAAAAAGAAAGTATTTTTAATTTGATTGGGCCTAAACAAAGCCCATAACCTTATTTAAACTAAAATACATATACTTTTCTTTTATAAGACAACCTGATATTTTTTCTTCTTCTCATTATTAGAAAAAAATTAAAGATAGCAACTAAAAGATAGGGTTCTTAGGATAAAACAAAATTTTGGGAAATTAAACAAGAGCGAGAAATTGGTATATCTCAAATTGCAAATTACTTAAAGCCCAAGGCTGTGGGAGCTGAGCAGATGAGAGCAGCGGCATGACGGATGTCAAGCTACATGGCCGAAGGTGCGGATGTTGGTGGTGGTCGCGTTCAGGTGATGGAGGGCTGGGCTAGGTATCGGGTGGTGGTGCAATCGTTTGAAGCTGCTATTTAGGGATTTAGGGTGAGTTAGTCACTCACAAAATCTATCTCCAAAATTTCAAAATGCCAGTAAATTTTAAAGTGTTGTTTTGACTTTGTGCGTTTTATTGTTGCTTTGCTTCGTGTGTTTTATTACTGCTTGGTTGCCATAAAAATAAGTAAAATACCCATTCGCCTTTTGCCATGATCTTGTATATTTGCTTATAGCTTTGCATTTGTTCGTCTGCCTATTGTTTTAGGAAATTTGAATACATTCAACAAAGGAGCAACTACTCCTTTCCTTAGGTGAAATTGTACACATAAATTTAGACTTATATGCAAAGTCCTCTTTTGTGAATAGTGCTTTTGTTGTTTTGAATTCGTTTTCCTATCATTCAATTTGTTTAATACTTTGACTTTGTTAGAGCATAACTAACTAGGTCATGGTTGGGAAGCAACCGACCCCTAACGGGGGATCGGTTAAAGCCTTCTGGGTTGCTTTGGCAACCCGGAAGGTTGCCGAAGCAACATAGAGGGTTGTTTCTTAGCCGGCCAAAGTAAAGTCGGACAAGAAAAGCCGGCCTTATTTTGGCCGGCCAAGGCAACGGTGATTTAATTAATAGCCATTGGCACTTAGCCGGCTATAAAATAGCTGGCTATATAATAGCCGGCTAAGTTCCAACGGCTATTTTATAGTTGTTGAGACTTATCGGCTATTATTTAGCCGGCTAAGTCCACCAATCCGGCCGTTGTCTTCTCCCCCTATATAACTTGTAGAGTCCAACCTTTTGTTTAAGCCATTTCAACTACAATTTTCTCTCTTCTCAACTTAGTTTCTTCAAACTATATTAGCAATGTCGAAAAATTCCAAAGGAAAATCACAGAAGTCTTCATCTCTTAGATTCCTACCTCTACAAAGGCCGAATAATCAGAATCCGGTGCAATTCAATCAGCATATGTATAATTCTCAACACGATCATAATCTATTTCATTCTCAACAAGCACCAATTTCCTATCTGCCTTAAAAAATTAGAATATCTACCAATCTCAACAAGATTCGAACCAGTACCAAAATTCTCAAAATGCGAATTATTCGCAGAATAGTTCGTTTCAACAAAACTTTCATTATGATCAAAACTACTTGTCTTCCAAAAGTAAACGACGATCAATATTGCCTTATCGTTCACAAGTTATATCGAGAAATCTCACTAATCAATTTGGAGGTAACATATTTGAAAATCAGGAAACCGAATTTGATGTCAATGAAATAGCCGATGAAGAAGACATTTGTAGAAATCCTACTTTGTCTTCTAGTCAAACCTGGATAAATCAACCATCGAGAATCAATATTTCTGAATCTGGTACCACGGAGCAGAAAGGCACAAAAATGGTTAAATGGTCCCCGGACGAGCAAGCTGAATTAGCATTCTGCTGGGTTGAGTGTTCTAGAGATAATAAGAAAGGTATGAGCCAAAGCGAAACCTCTTTCTAGACTTATGTAAGCAATTTTTTCAACCTTCGAAATCCAAAAGTCCCCCAAGAAAGGTTGATTCTTTGAAGCAGTCGTGGAAAAAAATAAACGCTGCTTGTCAGTGTTGGAAAGAAATAGTGGCTGGCCTGCATTTTAGATAGCAAAGCAGGGCAAGCGACTTGGACCTGGTAATTATTTGAAATTTGGAATTTTAACTAACAAGTTTTATGTTTAATTCTTCTAATAGTACTTCATACTCTACAGCTCAATCAAGCAAATGCATTGTATTTGTAAATTAGCAATCAACCTTTCAACTTGCACCATTGCTACGACATACTAGAAAAAGAGAAAAAATGGAGTCAGGTGCGATAAGAACATTCAGTACTGCGCTTTCTTCCTCGAAAGATGAGCGAAGAATCCAGCCCCGGTAGTTCTGATCCATATAAGGACACCCAATACAGAACTAGTTCAGGAGGTTGGCCTCCAGGAATGTTCAAGTGCAAGAAAAAAACAACCCTCGATTACCGCGCACATTATGAAAATATTGGACAACGTATGGCGGCAGCTGAAGATGCAAACAAATTATATCTGGAAACAAAAGAAACAAAGAGAATTGAAAGGACAATGGAAAAACAATGGTGGCACAATGAAAAACTGAAATTAAGAAATGATGAGCTAGAGTTAAGAAAACAAGGACTAGCTCGACAACAAAGAGTTGATGATATGGCTCTTTTAACTTGCAACTTAAACAAACTCATTCCAGTTTAGAGGATGTATATGGAGAAGCAACTTGAGGAGTACCATAGATGTCAAGGGGGGATGTAAGTGTTGGTTGTGATTTCAATGTTAGTGTTGTTGTCATTTTTAATTTCGATGTATTAGTTTCAGCTAATGGTTATGTTATTTTGGTCAACTTTGTTGTTATTGCTATTGTTATTTTTTAATACACGTAATGTAACAACAACTTAGTAAAGTAGATATAACAAATTCAAACACAAACTTTAATACAATCCGTCAACAACCACTTAATATTACAACAGGTAAGCAACATCTAACATTACTTCTACTAATTTTTTCCTATATGTTCCCAATAGTGTTCCACTAGTTCTTCTCTTAGATCAATATGAGCTTGTGGATCTCGAATGTCTTATACTCTTTGCAAGTATTCAACAAAAGTATTTGGATCCTTATGAGCTTTTTTTTTTGAAATGCTACAACAATGTCTGGATAGTTTCTCAATTGAAGATCATACCCACCACGTTCTTCTTTGACAATCATATTATGTTAAGTTATATAGTAGTATAGGATATCAGATAGTACCATCGAATCGTGGTAGTATACCTCTTTTTATATATGAAACCTACCTTGAAGAACTCCAAATGCTCGTTCCACATCTTTCCTCAAGCTTTCTTATTGTTTGGTGAACCTAGCTTCTTTTGTGTTATTTGGCCTTTTGTATGTTTGCACAAGTGTTTTCCATTTTGGGTAGATTCCATCTACCAGAAAATAACCTACTGAATGTTTTTGTCTCTGATTTTGTAATTGCATGGATGTGAGATGTCATTACATAAGTCATTAAATAAATATGACTATCATAAAACATTAATATCATTTAGTGAACCTGGCGCTCCAAAAAAAGCATGCCATATGTACAAATCGTACGAAGCTACATCTTCCAAGATCAAAGTTGCCTTTTTGCATTGTCCTGTATATTGGCCCTCTAATGCAACTGGACAGTTTTTCCACCTTCAATGCATACAGTCTAGGCTACCTAACGTACCCGGAAATCCACGCCGAGATCCCATTGCCAGTAATTTGTCAATGTCATGTGCTGTTGGAGAGCGAAGATATTCTTCCCCAAACATACAAACAACGGTTTTGCAAAACTCTTTCATACACAATATTGTCGTTGAGTCTCCAATCCGCAATTTGTCATCCTATAAATCCCCAGAAGTTTCTTAATCAATGATTATGCCCGCTAGTATAGTCACGTCCATAACGCAAGTCATTTCTGCCCACAACGCTACCTCCTTAGGAAGTCACAGAGATTTCAGCAATTTTATAGGCCATTAAATCCCTCGTTTCGATAGAAAACATTCTTTTTTGAGTAATACAATGTTCAACAAAATCGTCGGAGGAAAATAACGATGACGAAAACGAGGATGAGAAGCACCACAAACGTTTTAGAGAACTCATGTAATATAGGTAGAAGAACGGTGTATATTATTTTGGGTCTGTGAATGAGTATGTTTTACAATATTATGGCCTCTATTTAAATGTTCTTTGTTAAATCATTTGGACTTGTCTCAAACAGCGCTAAAGCAGAAGGATCGACCTTTTATTCCGATTGAAGAAGCTAGTGCAGATTAAAGCTGTCGGTGGTTAGAAGGTTGGGTCTTTGTCTCAAACAGCGCTAAAGCACACGGACCCACCTCCCATACTGATTGAAGATGCTCGTGCTGATTAAAGACGCCGGTGGTCAGAAGGTCGAGTATTGTCTCAAACAGCGCTAAAGAAGACGGACCCACCTCTCTTAATGATTGAAGATGCTCGTGCTGAATAATACTGTCGGTGGTAAGAAGGTCGGGTCTTGTCTCAAGCAGTGCTAAAATAGATGGACCCACCTCTCGTACCGATTGAAGATGCTCATGTTGATTAAAGCTACCGTTGGTCAGAAGGTCGGGTCTTGTCTCAAACAGTGCTAAAGCAGACGGACCCACCTCTCGTACTGATTGAAGATGCTCATGTAGATTAAAGATGTCGGTGGTTAGAAGGTCTTGTCTCAAATAATGCTAAAGCAGACAGACCCACCTCTCGTACTGATTGAAGATGTTCGTGCCGATTAAAGCTGCCTGTGGTCAGATGGTCGGGTCTTGTCTCAAACAGTGCTAAATTAGACGGACCCACCTTTTGTACTGATTGAAGATGCTCTTGTTGGTTGAAGCTGCCGGTGGTCAGAAGGTCGGGTCTTGTCTCAAACAGAGCTAAAGTAGACGGACCCAACTCTCATACTAATTGAGGCATTAGGTCGGTACTGTATCCACGTTGCAATGCTGTGCACGACCACTGTACTCTGGTATATAAATATCAGTTTACTTTCCATGCTTCTCTTCATTATTATTATAGCTTTCGTATATAAATATGGTAGACTACAACCATATTTCATTGCCATCCTCATATTCATACGAGGGTCCGTTACAGCACAATAGCCCACCGAATACCTCCACTCCGCAACCACCTACCAAGTGGTATATTGAAATGGAGGAGAGACATAATGCTTATGTAAGAGAGAATGAGGTGCAAGTGTAGGATCGCATGCTGCTAGACAATGGAAGATGTCAAAGAGAAGATCAGCGTAGCCATAACAGAAATAGAGAACAAAGGAATGAAATACGACACCAAGTACCTCACATAGATCAAGAGGTTAACTCTAATGAGATATACTATAATTGTGGGGTTTCTATTCTTTACATTGTTGTAAGTAGCGGAACAGATATTGGTCGACGTCACTATAGATGCTGTAATTCTCCTGATGGTTGTGGCCTGTGGCAATGGCTTGACGATCCTCTTCCTCACCATGAAGTTGTTAATGCTAAAAAACTTGAAAACAAAATTCAGATGCTTCAAAGAACGTTGGGTTCAATTAACTTATCCGGTGGTCAAACATAGCTTTTTTAATTATCGGTTGTCATATTTGCTGTCTTGTTCTTTTTATATGTTGTTCGCGTGTTTTCTTTAGTTTGTTATCCTGTTCGATTTCAATGAAAGCAGTTATTTGTTCTTTTCTTAAGTTAAGTGTTGTTGTTAATGATTTCCAACTATTTATTTACTGTTATTATGTCAAGTGCAGAGTAGATTATGAGAACATAAACTGTACTTGAATTTGAAAATACATAAAAGTTACTGATAATGCAAACAACAAGCAGAAGGTAATTAACTTAACAAACATTCTTAACCAACCCACACATCATTCAAATTGTCTAATATATCTAACCCAGAGATTGTATGTAGCATGTTCGACAAAATCAATGTGATACTCCCACAAATAACGGGAATCATATGTGGCTCATGTTAGCAAAAATATATCTTCTTCTTTCACTGCTTTTATAAAGAGTCTATATCTTTGACAAGCCCTCGTAAATGTTACAAAAGTGCTACGAGTTTCCAAAATCCTTCGAATTAATCTGCAATCCGAATGATTATTAAAAGTCTCATTTAGATTAACCCAAAAATGTTGCTCCCTCTCCTCTTCCATGTGTCTACGGTCAGTTTCTATGTACGATTTGATTTGAACTAAATAATCACCAACATTCCAGTTTTTATTCGACATTGAAGATTACTTAGGACGTTGAGAATAAATGAAGATGTTGTGAATTTTCAACACAGAAAGCTGCCTTTTATAGAAATTTCATGATCCGCGTCTCGTGAATCAATTTTCTTATAATCAGCCACGTGGCAATCATCCACAAACGTGAGTATAAACAAACATATATGTGTTTGTTCATTCAAAGGGTGATTTACAGATATGAAAGAAAAATATGAAATCCATAGCTGATACAGTTACGCAAACACTAGTAGTAAATACAAAAACAATTATAATATTCATATACAGCAACTACTACTACTACATACAAACCACTGATAATACAATCATACAAACTCTGCTATAGAATACATCACAATGATAATACTCATATACAACCTCTACTACTACATACAAACCACTGATAATACAATCATACAAACTCTGTGACAGAATACATTATAATGACAATACAATAGTACTCACATGCATGTGACATACAAACATAATAGTACATGCTAACACTAAGGCTCATCAAACCGATACCCATCATCAAAAAGATTGGATGCTTCACCATCATCGTCATCGTCGTCATCTACTCTGCACATAGGATGATATTGTTGCTCATCAGCTGTAGTAAGCTCATTAATACGAGCAGTCAACTAATCTATACTACGTCGATGCTCGACGTACATGACCTGGCAGAGTCCCTTCTACATCTGAAACAAATCCTTATAGGAAAATGCTGCTGGATCGAGATACTAGGAAATCTCTTGCCAAGGAATATCAACATATTTGTCAACCCCAGACGTTGTTGGAATATTGACTGGCCAATCGTAATCTCGTACTTGGGAGGGATGCAAAACATGATACACCTGAGTACTCTATGTAAGGTCAGGCAAAATAAGGGGGCAACACCACTACCAATGCCTGAGGGCCTGACCAAATAAACAGATGCAGCATGAACAAATGTAGCCGTATGTGATGGATTGTAAAACCAACGCCAAAAGGAAGCATAATCTACATTCACGATGATGACGTAATTTGCGGACCACTACTCTCCTGCATACTCCTGTAACGCAGCGCTATCATAAACCCTTAAAATAGGTGTATCCGAATGTGGATCATCGGGAACAAAATCACCATGTAAGGTCTGTCTCCAACTACGCTCACCGAGGAACCAGTAGCTTCCAAGATGGCTGGGAATGAAACCAATGGAAAACGTCTCGTAGATAGGAAAGCAGCATGCACTACGATGGGGTCGGTCATAAAAGGCGAACCATCATACAGATGCCAAACAACACTCTCTCGTATGGTCTGTAACTCGATCTGTTTTCTGGCCACAACAAAAATATGACGTGCCTCCCCTCTTTGCACCATTCTATGGTTATCACGTGCCCATGCTCTGACCCGAGGAAAGAAAAGGGGTAACGTGGAGTCCAACGTCGGATAAGTCATGTTATGGAAGTACTCGTAGTACCAGTACAAAGAAACCTCCCAAAACCCTATAATGGACGGGGATCTACCATAACAACACACTGATGATCAAGAGAGTGATACAAATATGCTAATATCGGAGTACCCCAATCATATACGACTGGACTATCAAACGAGAACTCCGCCACGACTGCGACATAGCCAGCCGGTAGCGTTTCGTTGCATTTGTAAAGAATAAGTTCCCCCATCATGTACAGAATAAAAAGACGAGCAATCTCCAAGTGGTTATCAGAACTATGAACATGTATCAATTCCATTATTTCTTGTTTAATGTATGAGCATCTAATCTTTAATCCAGATGACAGTCCGTCATGCAAATCAAGATGTGGAATTACACTGGATAAACGATGAAAATGCTAGTACACCTCACTATAAGGTAAGGTCTCCCCACGGCCAATGCCTAAATCGGTAAGCATTGTAAAGTCTAATGGTGTAATACCCAACTCTCCAAAACTAAAGTGAAAGGTATGAGTGCTCTTCCACCAACATGCGGCTAAAGCACCACATAACTGAACATCCGAATTTAATAGATTATCGATACTTATTAAAGCAATTTACAATTATTTAAAGCCTAAACATCATTAAAAAAAATAAAAAGTAATTATGTAATTACGTACTCAGAAAATCTCCAAACCCTATCTCTCACAGCAAAGCAATGCCGTCGACATCATAAGATAGTATAATCCTATAAAGGAGTATTACGCTAACCCAAGATCGACGGATGCGCTCATGACGAGCCTAAGTTAAAACATTTTGCTTATTCAATTTTTATTGAACAATTTGAACTAATAAGAAAAATTGGAGGTTGATAACTTACAGAATTACCAACACACGTGCTAACGTGTACTTCTTCGTCTGGTAGTATCCGAAAATTGACCAAATCTTTGTCCGGACCCAAATTTTGGTCGACGTGGGGTCCCAAAACCGCAGCTGCTATATTTCATCCCGCACGTCTTCATCTAACCACCGTGCTTCGTCGTCCTTCAATGAACGCGGGCGTTGCAGGTACGTGTGCGCTACCTTCGACAACGGTGTTTTCCACCGACGGTGGAACATTTCCTGAGCTACGACTGCCACTGCCTTAGAGTCTCTGGAAAGCTCTTCTCAAATTTTTTTGGTACGCGGTTGTTTGCAGGAAGCTGGAAAAATGGCAGAAAGAATAAGAGAGGAAGAAGGAAGAAGTGAGGTAGGGAGAAAGCAGGGTAACCGGCTCTTATATAGCCGGTTACCTTGAGTTCACTTAGCCGGCCAAATTTTAGCCGGCTAAGTAAATGGTGTAGATACCAATCCACACCATGTTGTGGATTGCAATCCAACGGGTGTGGATTACAATCCACACCTTTGCCCTTAGCCGGCCAAAATAAGGCAGGCTAAGGGGAAGCACATTTTTATGCTTCTACCAATCGGTTGGGGGTTGGCATGGGGTCGATTGGCTTGAATCAACCCCAAGCAACCCCACCGGTTGGGGTTGCTCTTAGAGCATTCCCCACCAAGTCATGGTTGGGAAGCAACGGACTCCCAATGGGGGATCGGTTGAAGCCTTCTGGGTTGCTTCTTAGCCGGCCAAAATAATTCGGCTAAGAATAGCCGGCCTTATTTTGGCCAGCTAAGCCAACGACTATTTAATAGCCGTTGGCACTTAGCCAGCTATATATTAGCCAACTAAGTTCCAACGACTATTTTATAGCCGTTGAGACTTATCGGCTATTATTTAGCCGGCTAAGTCCACCAATCCGACTGTTGCCTTCTCCCCCTATATAACTTGTACAGTCCAACCTTCTGTTTAAACCATTTCAACTACAATGTTTTCACTTCTCAACAAAGTTTCTTCAACCTATACTAGTAATGTCGAAAAATTCCGGAGGAAAATCACTGAAGACTTCATCTTCTAGATTCCTACCTCAACAAAGTTCAGATAATCAGAATCCGGCGTAATTCATCAACATATGTATAATTCTCAATATGGTCAGAATCAATTTCATTCTCAACAAGCACCAATTTCCTATCAGCCATAACAAAATAAGAATATCTACCAATATCAACAAGATTCGAACCAGTACCAAAATTCTCAAAATGCGAATTATCCACAGAATAGTTCGTTTCAACAAAACTTTCACTACGATCAAAACAACGTATCTCCTAATAGCCAACAATGGTCAGTATTGCCTTATCGTTCATAAAACATATCGGGAAATCTCACTAATCAATTTGGAGGCAACAGATTTGAAAATCAGGAAATTGAATTTGATGTCAATGAAATAAATGATGAAGAAGACTTTTGTAGGAATCCTACTTTTTCTTCTGGTCAAACTTGGGGAAATCGACCATCGACACTATAAGAATTACTGTTTATAGCAATGGGGGGAGGGGGGCAACGGCCTCCAACGGCGAGCATTGGCAAGCTTTTCCCGGAATTAATTAATAACAAAAAAACATGCCGTTGCAAGCCGTTGGAATAATGCCGTTGGCGGCCGTTGCTCGCCGTTGGAAATCCGTGACTTACCTGTAGATCAATCTTCTTCTTCCTCATTCATCTTACACACGAAAATCAACCGAAAAACCCCAATTTTCCCACCCTAAAAAATATCCAACCCCATTTTATCCCCTTCTACACGTTCTAGCATCCCCATCTTGGTTTGCAAGCTTCACAACCTCCAAAATCATGTATTATTTGCTAAAACCCTAATTTTGTTAAATTTTTAATTTTAGGTTAAATTGGTAATTTTTGTGCATGTATTGTGCTACTGTCTGTCTAGTGTAGTGTATTGGACCTTAATTATTGTTATTAAACTAATTATTGCATGTTTAACTACGATTTGTTAAATTAGGTTTATTATTAAATTAGTGTCAAACTTAATAATTGTTACTAACCTAAGCATGAACCTCACTTGTTATTATATTGGTGATTGAATTGCGTAAAATCGTACATAGAAAGTGATGATATTGACCTATAAATTGTTCACTTTTGACATGTTATGATACGATATATACGTGATACATTTTGTGCATGACTGGATGTGATTTGTGATGCGATTATATGTATAACATTGTTTGTTTATTTTATACGTTGCATGCACACACTGGATTTTTTTTGTTTTAGGAAAAAATCATTATATATGCATTGATTCAACATATTGTTTATTGATATAAAAGTTTAAATTTTATGAAAATAAAATTTAAACTTTTGTATCGCTAATTTTAAAATTTAAACCCTTAGAGTGTTTTTGGCCCCGTCTGATAAGTATCGTATATGATCGTTGTGTGGATATTCGTTTTTTGAACAGAACAGACATCTATATTCATCTTATACAGTATTTGTTGGATTTGTCCCTGTATTGGACAAGTTACAAAAATAATAATGTAATTAAATCTCGTAAATCATTTCAGTTTAAACGGTTCGCAAAATTTCGGCAGCACTTTCCTTTATGTTCCCTGTGCACACGCAATTGTGTACTGTTCAGGGAACTAAAGCGAAGTGCTGTCGAAATTTTGTTGAATCGTTTAAATTGAAATGATTTATGCGATTTAATTACGTTATTGTATTTGTAATGGGAGGTAGGATGATCCATCAACAAAGTGTTAATGATCAATTAATATCAAATTTGCTAATAAAATTGTTTAAATAGAATATAATGTTCATTTCAAAATAAGCTTTAAGTATTATTTTAACAGATATAACAAAAACAAGAAGAATGTTTATGAAATTGTTTTAATAAAAAATGTCAATGCAAATTTATATCGTACTTTTAATTATATACGTAGGTAAATGGACAATTATTTTACTGATCGGAGCTGGATGTACAAAAAACGAAGGGTCGATACTAAAGGCTCAACAAGTGAACATTTATCAAATTTTATTCCATACAATATTTTATCAAATATATATAGTAGTAACGGAATATTAAATATATTTTTCCTGTTTTACACAGCGGTGGGTTTACGTTGGAGCCTTCCAACATAGTGCTCACGATCTCGCGACGGGCGTATATGGCTCGTATGACCTCGTGTTGGCCGAGGTGGACTGCGATACCAGAGGGGGTGCGGGAGGCTATCTGGCAGGACTTTTTGGTATGTGTGGTATATCAATTATTGCATTATGTAGTCATGTACATTATGTCAATTCATGTTTGCACTATTTGTAGCAACTGTATAACTCATATTTTTTTCAAATGTGTAGGGGGAAGTGGACTTGGCCGATTCTGATGTTTCTGTTGTCCGGCGCCATTGGAGCAGCAAAATTGTAAAAAACTATCTTGAAACAATAAACAACATCAAAACATCAGGAAAGAGGCCTCATTGGATGAGTGAAGCTGTCTTTGATGAGTTCGCCACCTGGTGGAGCAACGAGGATTTTGTGGTAAATCTATCATATATTTAATTTAAATTGTTTGAGGTAAATAATATATAAATAATTAAAACTGTCAAAACAATTTTTGTTTTCAATTTCAATTTGCAGAGGCAGTCCGAGAGGAATTCTGCAAACAGAAGCAGGAACCCCGTTACACATCGCGGTGGTTCCAAGTCTTTCCAGCATCACCGGGAAGATTTGGTATAATTATTAAATAAGATAAATAGTTAATTATTTTAAGTTTTAATTTGTTAAAATATAAATAATGTATATTTATATGTGCATATTTCAGGAGAGACAACGCGGGGGGGTGGGGGCTGTTAGTTATTGGGATGTGTTTACCCATACACATGCCTTGACTCAGGTGGATGATTCCGGCGCAGTTTCTTACTCTTGGGACCACGATGACAAAGCGCGTGCTGCCTATGTAAGTATAACATAAGTAACTAAAACTTACAAGTTAATTGAAATAAAGTTAACTAAATTCAATTATATTTTGCATGACAGCAAAAGTTCCAAGAAGCGCGGACAGCCTTACTTGAGGATACGGGACGAGCTCACTTGACCCCCGATGAGGAGGACGCCATTTTTGAGTCTATCATGGATCCAGTGACCCGCGGCAAACGCTACGGATAAGGAAGCCAATCGGTAATTTTAAGTTAAATTTTAAGTTATTAAATATCCTTATACTAGTGTATTCCATTCATATTTTGAACTATCCTTATACCCGCAGCAGACGCTTCCATATCCATAGTTTGTTTTATGAATTTGTTAGTATATATAGGTTAGTTAATTTGCAATTATTTTAATACTAATTTTTTTAGTGTAGTTGATAATTTAAATTTGTTTACAGGCTCAGACAGCCCAAAGAGAATATCAAAAGGCTCAAGATAAGGAAGAGATTGCGCAGCTACGAGCCGAGCTTGTCGAGATGCGGGAACGCAATTTGCTGCATGAAGCAAGGACAGAGGAGATGAACCGGCATATGGCGGAGTTCATCGCACAATATGGACAGCCTGCTTCATCTGGTGGTTCTGGTGCGGAGTGATTTAGGTATGTTTTGTTATTGGCATGTATATTTTGGAGTTGGTGAGAATTTGATACATTCTGATGGTTTTTGTGTATATTTGGATTTGATACATTCTGATGGTTTGGTTGTGGATGTTGGTTTGGATTTTTTGATGTTGGTTATGTTTGGATATTGGTTTGTGTTGAAATATATGCATGATTTGGTTATATCTATATGTTTGGATATGTTTTGATATAGTTGTTATATATATATGCTCGAAATGGAGCTGTTTTGATATAATTGTGGTTGTGTGTGGCTGGAAGCAAGCACTGGTGGTTTTATTTAAAAAATATACCCAGATTTCCAACGGCTTCCAACGGCGACCAACGGCAAATTCCAACGCATTCCAACGGATTTCCAACGGTAGTTTGGTCAATAGGATTTGCCACGTTGGTAAACTTGCCGTTGGAAGCCGTTGGTATAACCCCGTTGGTGCCGTTGGAAGTCATTTTAAGCCGTTGAAACGTATACCAACGAGATTTTCAACGGCCTCCAACGACTTTCCAACGGCCTCTAACAGCTTACCGCCATTGGAAAGAGCCGTTTCTCTTGTAGTGCGAGAATCAACATTTCTGAATCTGGTATCGTAGAAATGAAAGGCGCAAAAATGGTTAAATGATCCCCTGACGAGCAAACTGAATTAGCATTCTGCTAGGTTCAATGTTCTAGAGATTATAAGAAAGGTACGAGCCAAAGCCAAACCACTTTTTGGACTTTTGTACGCAATTTGTTCAACCTTCGAACTCCAAAAAGTCCCTCAAGAATGGTAGATTCTTTGAAGCAGTCGTGGAAAAGAATAAATGCCGCCTGTCAGCGTTGGAAAGAAACAATGGCTGGCCTACATTCTAGATAGCAAAACGGGGCAAATGACTTAGACCTGGTAAATATTTGAAATTTGGACTTTTAATTAAAAAGTTTTATGTTTAATTCTTCTAATAGTTCTTCATCTTCTACAGCTCAATCAAGCAAATGCATTGCATATGTCTGAACATATCAAGCAACCTTTCAACTTTCACCATTGCTACGACATACTAGAAAAAGAGGAAAAATGGAGTCGGGTGCAACAAGAACATTCAATACTGTGGTTTCTTCCTCGAAAGATGAGTGATGAATCCAGCCCCAGTAATTTCGATCTACATGAGGACACCCCCTTCACAACTAGTTCAGGCAGTTGGCCACCAGGAAGGTTCAAGGGCAATAAAAAAACAGCCTGCGATTACAGCGCACATTATGAAAATATTGGATAGCGTATGGCGGCCGCTGAAGATGCAAACAAATTATATCTGGAAACAAAAGAAATAAAGAGAATTTAAAGGACAATGGAAAAACAATGGTGGCATGTTGAAAAACAGAAGTTAAGAAATGATGAGTTAGAGTTAAGAAAACAATAACTAGCTCGACAATAAAGAGATGATGATATGGCTCTTTTAACTTGCAACTTAAACGAACTCAATCATGTTAAGAGGATGTATATGGAGAAGCAACTTAAGGATTACCATAAACTCCAAGTGGGGATGTAAGTGTTGGTTGTAACCAATGTTAGTGTTGTTGTCATTTTTAATTTCGATGTATTAGTTCGAGTTAATTGTTATGTTATTATGGTCAACTTTGCTATTATAGCTATTGTTATTTTTTAATACTCGTAATGTGTCAACAACAACTTAGTAAAGTAGATATAAAAAATTCAAACACAAACTTTAATACAAACCGTCAACAACCACTTAATATTACAACAGATAAGCAACATCTAACATTACTTCTACTAACTATTTCCTATATGTTCTCAGTAGTGTTCCACTAGTTCTTCTCTTAGATCAAGATGAGCTTGTGGATCTCGAATGTCTTGTATTCTTTGCAAGTGTTCAAAAAAAGTATTTGGATCCTTATAAGCATTTTTTTGAAATGCTACAGCAATGTTTGGATAGTTTCTCAATTGTAGCTTGTACCCACCGCGTTCTTCTTCGACAATCATATTATGCAGCAGTATATGATATCAGATAGTATCGCCGGATTGTGGTAGTATTCATGTTTCCTTAATATATGAAGCCTACATTGAAGCACTCCAAATGCTCGTTCCACATCTTTCCTCAAGCTTTCTTGTTGTTTCGCGAACCTAGCTTCATTTGTGTTATTTGGCAATTTGTAAGCTTGCACAAGTGTTTTCCATTTTGGATACATTCCATCTACCAGATAATAACCTACTAAATGATCTTTGTCTCTGATTTTGTAATTGCATGGAGGTGAGATGTCATTACATAAGTCATTAAAAATATGATTGTCGTAGAACATTAATATCATTCAGTGAACCTGGCGCTCCAAAAAAAGCATGTCATATGTACAAATCGTACGAAGCTACAGCTTCCAAGATAAAAGTTGCCTTTTTGCAATGTCCTATATATTGGCCCTGTAATGCAACTGGACAGTTTTTCCACCTCCAATGCATACAATCTAGGCTACCTAACATACTTGGAAAACCATGTTGAGATCTTATTGCCAACAATCTGTCAATGTCATGTGTTGTTGGAGAGCGAAGATATTCTTCAGCAAACATACAAACAACGGTTTAGCAAAACACTTTCATACACAATATTGTCGTTGAGTCTCCAATCCGCCCTTTGTCATCCTACGAATCTCTAGAAGTTTCATAAGATATCATGCGAAGTGCAGTCATAACCTTTTGTAGGGGATAAATACCAAGTTCATTGATTCCATTTCTTCTGTGCGTAAAAAAATGTTTGTTTCTGTTAACTCTCTTTTGATATACGACCTAGCGACCTAAAGGACCATACGACTTAGCGACCTAACAAGATAAGCAAGAAAGCGACCTAACTTCGGAAAGAGTGTCGCGACCTAACGACCTGTGGAGTGTCGCGACCTAACGACCTATGGAGTGTCGCGACCTAACGACCTATGGAGTGTCGCGACCTAACGACTTAAGGAGTGTCGCGATCTAACGACTTAAGAGGTTCGCGACCTAACGACTTAAGAAGTTAGCGACCTAACGACTTAAGAGGTTCACGACCTAACCACTTAAGAAGACCAGCGACCTAAAAGCTTTTATAACTTCACGACCTAGCAATGTAACGACCTAGCGAGCTAAAACAGAGAAAAGTTACACGACCTGCTATAGGTCGCTCACGACCTACTAACTCGCTCAGAAGAAACCAAGATCAAACGATCCCCTAGGTCGCTGCCGACCTACGACCTAACTTAGGTCGTTCACGACCTAAGACTTGGAGATTGAATCACGCACAAAATCTCCCTTATAAATACAGCCCTAACTCCAACTAGAGAAGGACTTTTTGGGATGATTCTCTGAAGCGCCGATACTCTGCCATTTTCTCAATTGAACCAACACTTGAAGAACTCCAAACACCGAAGACGCTACAACAAGCTTCAAAAGAGATCTTGCACATCCGACATGGATTCAAAGAGCCTCGTTACACCAAAGTTTGAGCTACTAGTTTGAAGTGTTTTTTGATCAAAGTGAATTATATTTGAAGTGCATTGTATCAATTTGTAACTTCATCAGCAATAAAAGAATATAAAGTGGACGTTGGCTTAATTACGAGCCGAACCACTATAAAACCGTTGTCTCTTTACTTTTCTACTATTTTTCAGCTTATATTCTGTTCTTGTACCAACGGGTGGTGCTTTCACATTACTACACACGCCAGGGTGTTAGCGTTCAATTTTCAGCGTTAACAAGGTGCTTTCACTGAGAACCCAACTCAGGAATATTGTCATCATTGCTTCACAAGAGTTTGTGGAAAAAGTTTCTTTGAAAACCAGAAGTTTGTCGGAAATAATGCCTCCCGGAAGAAAACGCAAGACTACCAGATCCGTCAACACTCATGATAACACTGCTACTTCTCCTTCATCAAGTAAAGCAGCCCCAAGCATTGGAGTGACACGAGCAGAGTTAGATGCTGCTGTGTCTGGGTTATATCAGCAAATTGAAACCCAGAACACCTTAATGCTAGAAAGGTTGAATGCTATGCTCGGAGCTAACCGTCAACTAGCAAAAAATGAGGAAAATTTTGCTGATGCTGTTCATGACTCTGAAGGGAGGAACATTCCTAAAAGGGCAGCCGGCACTGCCGAAGGGGCATCTCCTCAAGTCGGAGTGACAAGGCCCCAATCAACTCTCCACGAACGTTTGTTTAAGCAAACTTCTGAGAAAATGGCTGATGACTGCTCCGCAGAGCCTCTGAACAATGAGGAATACCTCTCGGAAATGATACGACAAATCATGAAAGAGAGCATGCAAAGAAATGAAGATGAGAACGACTGGGGGTTCGCTCCAAGTAAGACTCCGTTCACTAAGAAAATTCTAAAAGCTGAATTCCCAAGAAAGTTTGTTCCTCCTACCATTCCAGCTTACCGAGGGACAAGCGACCCCAATCAATTTCTGTACAAATACGACTGGCACATGACGGGTGCTAGGGCAACGGATGAAATTAAATGTCGGTACTTCCCGGTATACTTAGAAGGAGTGGCACTACTCTGGTTTACAAAACTGCCTACCCGATCTGTAGACCAGTTCTCTGATTTAACCCGAAAGTTTAAAGAGCAATTCATACTGTACGCTTCAAAGGCAAAAGACATAATGTCATTGTCTAGCCTTGAGCAGAATCCGGGAGAGTCTATTAAGTCCTTCTTGAATCGCTTCTACATAGCTTTGGCTGAAGTTGACAACGCGGAGCCACGGATGGTTTTGACTTATCTGATGCGGGCTATCGATAAGTCAAGTGAATTTGTAAATGGCTGAAAATGAAGGAGCCAAATTCACTCGAGAAATTTTATAAGAAAGCTGATGAGTTCATACGCTTGGAAAATCTTCCTACACCAGTGAAAGTGGTGGCAACAGGAGTGCAGAATAACATTGCTGCGTCAGCTAAGAAAGATTCCGGAGGTCAGAAGAGAGAGAGTAATGATGGAAAGAAACAAAAGGATATAAAGAAACCTTGCTTCTTCAAACCCTCAGATTTCACTCCTTTAACCGACACTCCGGAGAATATCTTCTTTGCCACCAAAGATGCTGTAGAGTATCCTAAACCAGCTGAGATAAAGCCTGGAAAGAGTGCTATGCGAAATGGAAAATTTTGTCGATTTCATAACCAACCCGGCCATGATACCAACGAATGTCGTCATTTGAAGAGCTTGATTGAAGAATTGTTAAGACAAAATAAGCTGCAGCAGTATGTTAAGAGGAACAGAAATGACCCCACTTCCTCTGCTCAGGGGCAGCAACCCCCTGCTCACTCATCTGGCTCCGGTGAGGGTACTACCGCACATGAATCTGAAAGGCCCGTTATCAATGTAATTACAGGAGGCCCACACCCAGCGGGCAGAAGCTGGGGTGAGATGGAAAGATACGCTCGTGCTTTGAAATATACCCCAGCGGAAGAAGATGTTTTCGTCTTAGAAAACGCTGCACCCCTAAAATAGCAGAGAACTTCTAATGATGATATTGTGTTTAAAGCTAGAGATTCTATGGGTATTGAAGCTCCAACCATGGATCCCTTGGTCATTTCTGCAGGAATTGGGCCAGCTATTGTAAGGCGAGTGCTTGTTGATTGTGGCGCCTCTTGCAATATACTCTTCAAGAAGACATTTGACCAAATGAAGATTCCAATGACTGACGTTCAGGCTTCATCGCAGAAGATTGTTGGGTTTATTGGGGAACCGCAGCAGCCAATTGGAACTGTCGACTTGTTTGTGGAACTTGGAGATGGATAGAAAAAGGTGGTTCGAAAACGGACTTTTGTAATTGTTGACGGATTTTCTGCCTACAATGCCTTCCTGGGCCGGCCAACCCTAGCTGCGTTCAAAGCCATTCTCGCCCCGTGGTGCCTAACTATGAAATTTCCCACAGATAATGGTGTTGGTGTCATTAAAGGTGATCAAAACGCTGGGCGGGAGTGTTATCTGATAGAGCTTCGGGAGGCAAGGAAGAGAGAGATGGGAAAAGATGCGGTAGCCCCGCTCCGCATCAAAAAGCGAACCTTGTAGCAAGTACAGGGTGGCCCCTGCACTGGCGGGCATAGTGGTGCAAGGAGAGAAATGGACCCCAGAAAGGCCAGTGCAGGGGAAAATAGAGTGGTGCCAATGGAAGTAACGGTACTAGTACCTGTTGATCTTAAAGACCCAAACAAAGTGCTAAATGTGGGTTCACAACTTAGTGTGGTAGTCCAAAATATGTTGATATCATTTTTGAAAGCAAATCTGGATGTATTCGCTTGGAGTCACGCCGATATGTGTGGAATATCTCCAGATACTGCTGTACATACTTTGAATATTGATCCGAAATTCACACCTGTGAAATAGAAAAGGAGAACCCAAGGTCAAGAAAGGTCAGCAGCGCTAAAGGAAGAAGTAGATCGACTCTTGGAGAATGGTTTCATCAAAGAGTCCACCTATCCAAATTGGGTTTCAAGTCCAGTACTGGTTAAAAAATCAAATGAAAAGTGGAGAGTATGCATCGATTTTTCAGATTTAAACAAAGCTTGCCCCAAAGACTGCTTCCCATTGCCAAGGATTGATCAGCTGGTAGATGGAACAGCCGGGCATGAATTATTGTCTTTTATGGATGCTTACTCCGGTTATAACTAGATTATGATGCATGAGCCGGATCAAAAGGATACGAGCTTCGTCACTGATGTTGGTCTCTACTGCTACAAAGTCATGCCCTTCGGACTGAAGAATGCAGGGACAACATATCAAAGGCTTGTTAATGCAATGTTCAAATCACAGCTTGGGAAAACTATGGAAGTCTATGTTGATGATATGTTGGTGAAATCAAAGAAAGCAGTTGACCATATGGATCACTTAGCAGAAATGTTTGCAATTCTCCGAAATTATGGAATGAAGCTCAATCCTTTGAAATGTTCATTCGGAGTAGAGTCCGGAAAATTCTTGGGATTTATCGTAAGCGCTAGGGGCATTGAAGCTAATCCTGCTCAAATTACTGCTCTGAGAGAAGTCAAAGCCCCTAGGACAAAGAAGGATTTGCAGAGCCTCAATAGGAAAGTTGCTGCTTTAAGTCGATTTATTTCCAAAGCCACTGATAAATGCATTCCCTTCTTTGACGCTCTAAAGAAAGGAAAGAAAAACTTCGAATGGACTCCTGAATGCCATAAAGCTTTTGATGAACTAATCCTTCACATGGAAGCGCCTCCAATACTTTCCAAGCCCAATAATGGCGAAGACCTTTTCATATACTTGGCAGTTTCGTCTCATGCCCTGAGTGCAGCATTAGTGCGGGAGGATGCAAAAGTTCAGCGCCCGGTCTACTATATTAGCAAAAGATTCACTGGGGCAGAAATGAATTATTCAAAGCTAGAAAAGCTCGCCTATTGTTTACTGATTGCTTCCAGAAAGTTGAGGCCATATTTTCAAGCTCACCCTGTCAAAGTTCTCACTGATCAGCCCCTAAAGCAAGTCCTATTTCGCCCTGAAACTTCGGGTCGTCTTCTGAAGTGGATTATTGAACTTAGCCAATATGATATCGCTTATCATCCCCGAAAAGCGATCAACGGACAAGCTTTAGCAGATTTCATTGTAGAGTACACAGATAAGGGTGACAGTGAGGAAGAGGTTACAGTCGATACCCCAACCATATGGAAGTTATATGTTGATGGCGCAAGAAATGATTACTGTTCCGGAGCTGTGGTGGTGCTTGAAACTGCTGAACGGCGATCATTGTGTTATGCATTGAGATTGGAATTTCCTTCTACAAATAATGAAGCAGAATATGAAGCCTTAATCGCTGGATTAAAGATTGCAAAAGAACTGAACATCAAAGCATTGCAGATCTTTAGTGATTCTCAGCTTATCATATGTCAAGTCAAGAAGGAGTTTAAAACTAAAGGAGGAAATCTGCCTGCTTACTTGTCAAAGGCTTGTGAACTTCTCGACGATTTTGATCACTATTCGATAAGCCACATACCTCGAGAAGAAAATATGAAGGCGGGTTCTCTCGCAAAGTATTCAAGTTCCGGAGAAGCTCAATTATTGGGATTGGTTCCTGTGGAGGTCTTGTCAGCTCCAAGCACTGACGAGATGGATATCGACTGGATCATGATTGTATCTCAAGAACAAGAGTCATGGATGACCCTGATCAAAGAATATCTACTCAACGGTTCCCTGCCATAAAATTCTAAAGAACGCTGAAAGCTGTTAAGAAAAGCATCGAGATATGTAATTCAAGACGGTCGGTTATATAGACGGGGATTCTCAATGCCATTAATCCGATGTGTAACCAAGGAAGAAGCCAAGACAATTTTAGCAGAGGTACATGGAGGAAAATGTGGGGATCATTCAGGTGGACAAACTCTTGCCAAGAAGATTCTTCGCTATGGTTATTTCTGCCAGATATTAATCGAGATGCTGCTAGCTACTCCCGAAAGTGTGACAGAAGCCAGAGATTTGCAAAAATCCCAAGAGCGCCTTCTACCATGTTAACACAGATGGTCAGTCCATGGCCATTCGCAATTTGGGGAATAGATCTTATTGGGCCTATGCCGATTGCCAGATCCGGAATCAAGTATGCCATTGTTGCTGTTGATTATTTCACTAAATGGGCTGAAGCAGAACCATTAGCTACTATTACCTCTAAAAAGATGATATATTTTGAAATGAAAAATATCATTTGCAGGTATGGTGTGCCTCAGAAGATAATAACAAACAATGGTACCCAATTCAAAAGCGAAGAATTCCAGGAATTTTGCATACGATTTAAAATCCGAAAAAGCTTCTCAACAGTGGCTCATCCGTAGGCAAACGGGCAAGTGGAGGCAGTAAACAAAATCATCAAATCGACCATCAAAAAGCAATTAGAAAAAGCAAAGGGTGGTTGGGTTGATAAGCTACCACTAGCACTATGGGCATACAGAACTACCCACAAAACTGCGACTGGGCACACTCCATTCTCATTAGCATACGGATCGGAAGCAATGATTCCAGTGGAAATAGAAGTCCCCTCACACAAGAGAGTTCATTTCAACCAAACTGAAAATGAAAAGCTGCAGCTTGAAGCACTTGACTTACTTGATGAAAGAAGGAAGGAAGCCGAACTCAAAGTTGCAGCTCAATAGCAAAGAATAGCCAGGCACTTCAACTCTAAAGTCCGTCAACGAAGCTTTGAAATCGGGGACTTAGTCTTAAAGAGGATCATGACAGCAACTGGAGTGTTTGGGCCGAACTGGGAAGGGCCATATGTCATAAGCGAAAAACTTCTCAATGGCACTTTCAAACTCACAACTGTTGAAGGAGATCCAATCCCGAGAGCCTGGAACAGCAATCACTTGCGTCCATATTTTACTTAAAAGCAATGCTTGAAATTGTAAAATGATAATGGATGTATCAATTGTATTGTAAACCATTGTAAAATAAGTGATAATCAATAAAAGAGCTATAAAATGGATGTAGGCCCAGTTCTTGGCTGAACCACTATAAATTCTCTGTTCTTTATTATTATAAGATGCCTGTTTCATTTCGATGTGTAAATACTCTAAATGTATTCCTAAAATATCGATTTAATATTGCAGGTCATTAAAACAAAGCTTACCCATCACAAGGCCAAATGAGCCCCGTAAATCACTCAATAAACGAATTTCAAGCCACAAAAAAGTTTCAAATTTAAATCCAACATAAGATGAACTTCACGCAAAAGGTTGATGATTCCACCAAAGGGACACTTTTCCAAAGAAAAGGAACCAGACACTTGTTAACTAATTACGAATGTCTGTACAAACAGACATCTGATTAAATAGCTTGCGCCTGTCCCGTGAAATCACTTAACAGTGAAGTACACTCCTTCGGTTGGAACAAACTGCTTGCAAAAGAAAGGAACACGGGCTCGAAGACAATAACATGGGACCACTAATGAGCAAACAACGAAGAGACATGGGCGAGCCAATCAACAAAAGCCCTCTTCGAAGGCACAAGACCTCTTCGAAGGCGCAACTCTTCGAAGGATAAAGCCCTCTTCGGAGGCACGCCAAAAAATGGGAGTACTCTTCTCAACAAAAAGGTTGGTGGAACCACCGAAGGGGCACCTTCCCAAGTGGAAGGCACAGGGCCTTTGTTAACTAGTTGCGATCGTTTGTGCAAACGAACATCCAATTAAGTAACTTGCGTCCGCCCCGTGAATCCATTTAACTGTGAGAAAGTAACTTTCAGGCAATCAAATAAAGACCTCTCCGAGGGCACAAGACCTCTCCGGAGGCACAAGACCTCTTCGGAGGCACATCCCAAAAATGAAATGCTCTTCTCAAACAGCAAGGTTAATGGAACCACCAGAGGGGCACCTTCCCGAGTAGAAGGAACAGGGCTCTTGCTAACTGATCGCGATCGTTCATGCAAACGAACATCCGATCGGACAGTTTGTGTCCGCCCCGTGGGTCCATTCAACTGTGAGGAAGTAATTTCAAGTAAGTCAAACAAAAAGCCCTCTAAAGAGGCACAAAAAAAAGCCCTCTTTGGAGGCACACTTCAACTCTTAAAAGAAGATTAACTTGTTCATCTTGGAAAGTTCTTCCTAAAAATTGAAGTGCTACATAAAGCCCTCTTTAGAGGCCCGCTTTACCGTGTAGGAGAATTCACTTCTCAAAAATATGAAGTGACCATCCCCGAAGGTTGAAGCGTAAAAACTTTTCCAAAAATGAGACACGCTCCATTAAAGCAGAATAATTTTTCCTCCAAAAATGGAATAGTTATTCTCCAAAATAAGAGTACAAGTCTCGTCAAAGCAAAAGATATTACAATTCACTTGTGGTATGGGGGCAATATCATACAATATAGTTACATCAAGAAAAGTAGTATTCAAGCAACATACTACAAGCTCATTACAATATCACGCAGAAAAGATGTGGAATAAATGCACTCTCAAACACAGACAAAAACTTTGTACAAGTAAAAAGAATCGTTTATTCTACACTAAAATGAGAAATAAATGCATTCTTTCATACACAAGAATTTGTACAAGTAAAAGAATTATTTTATTAAGTACTATGAAAATTTTTTACATGTGCAGATCTCAAAAAAGCGGGGACCGGTACCCGCACAATCTCCGGTCAATACATGCAAAAAGCAGAAAGCAAAACAAGAAGCATAAAGTCCAGCTTATCATTCCTTCTACCCGCCACCCTTAGAGCTCTTTCCCGGCTTGATAACTAGTTTTGGAAGCCGTTGTGGACGGGTCGGGAGGGAAGGAGAAAGAGGAGTAGCCGGATCTTCTTCTACTTTATCTTCTCCAGCTAAAGTGCTCTTCTTTTTCTTCCTTATTACGCGCTTCCCCTTCTTCTTCGAAGAAGACTCACTCCCCGGAGTAAGCAACGTAGAAAGTTTTGTGTCGTCATCATAAGACTGCTCCGGGGTCTTCTCACTGTCCTCCAGATCTTCCGCCTTCTGCTCTTGAGAAGCAGGTGGTTCATCCAAGCCTCGAAGGGCTTCTATTTGCTCTTCTTGCGACCCTGGCTGAGAAGCAGGGGTGACTTGAAGAGATGGAGGAGGAACGGCTGGGAGGGGAGAAGTTTGCGCAATGCTCGGTGCTTCCGCTATAGAAGAAAAGAAGTTAAAATCAGTATTCTCCGAAAAAAGAGAAGATATTGGATCATCAGGACTTAAGTAATAAGCGAGAAATTCATCAAGCTCACCTGAATCGAACAAGTAGTCTACTTGAGCTAGATCAGACTTGAAGTTACCTGGAGAAGTCGGCTTAATCACGACGACTTCAAAGTTTTCTGCTTCAGTGTCATCCTGGGATTTCTCTTCAACTTGAACAATAGGTGACTCGATAATGCCGGACTTAACTTCAGCTTTTGCAGGAGGTGGAGAATAAGAGCTGAAGCCTATGATATCAACGTCGGCCGAAGTCGAAGTATGGGCAGGGGCAGTTGGAGATACTTTCTTTTCCGGATGCTCCCCTGCCGCTGCTTCAGCTCTCGCTCCAGCAAGTTGCTCTTTCCCTCTGGCAAGAGCGGCACGAGTTTCATCATCAAAATAATATGCTTCAAGCTCTGCCTCATCATAACCAGTACCTCCGAGCATATCAACCGCGGCCTCCCACACTTCAGCCAGGGTGATCTCATACTTCGGGCCCAAGAATGAGAGGCTTCCGCACCCCAGAACACTATGAAGATAAAAATCAAATAAAGTTGAGCTAACATTGGCCTTCGTCGCTTCGTGGGAGTGCTCAGCTGCTTCCTTTCCAGCGATGGCCTCATCGCGCTCTTTTTCGGTCTTCAATAACTGAGCTTGTAGCCTTATAATTTCCAAATCTTGAGAGCTGACTTTTTCCCGCAGCTGGACGGTGTCATTGCGATAATTTTCAGTAACATGCTGCTCGGCCTCAAGTTTCAGCTCAGCATCTCTTTGAGCAGCATGAGCATCTCTCACTTGTTTTTGAAAAACTTCTTCTTTTTGAGAGTGCGAGGTGGAAGAAGTGGCGAGGTCTTCTTTGAGTTTCTTAACTACGGACTCAAGTCTCGCATTGTCATCGGCAATGCTCGCCATCTCTGCGTCATGTTGCTTACAAATTTTATCCCACTCTGACTTATCATTCTCCATTGTCAACATGGCTTCAAGGTTCATGCGGTTAACTCTTTGAAGCTCATCGACAAGCTTTTGCCAGCCAGACATCCTCTCTATATCAAGTTTGACTGCGTCAAGGTTCCTCAACATAGCTTGTTTATCAATCGGTACCAAGTCTAAGTCGAAGCGTACTCCCCTTAAGCACCAATTTGGGAATCGGCTCTGAAGTGTAGAAGGAGCATCTTTGACTTGGTACTGAGGCCTGTTGATAATTTCTTGAATGTCAGATTTCTTTAAAGCAGGAGAACCGGAAGGGATATCAAGAGAGGTAGGAGCATCGGTCTTTTCGGAAATTGCAGATGCTGATTGATCGCTAAGTTTGATCCGTTTGCTCGGGTCATCAGCACTGTGACTCTTCCCTTTATCATCATGGGATTTCCTTTTATGAGAGTCATGCTTCTGTGAGAAGAGTCGTAGCGTTCATCCCTTCTCCTGAATTGTTACTCGTGAGCTCTTCTTTCTTGAGCCTTCCTAACGGCTCTTTCTTCATCAGTTTCCCTACGGACAGGGAGATAGCGTCTATGGTCATAGGTGTCACAACCTCCATAGCGCCGAAAGTCATCGTAGTATGAACCGCTTCGCCCCATTGGAGAATCTGAAAATGAAGAAAAATAGAATTTAGGAATTTCCAGGAAAAGAGAAGTTAAGTGAATGAAAGTGCTAAGCATCCTAAGTGTGTGTGGCGTGCAAACTACGCGCGTCAGACTACAAACCACTCTTCGGCTTAGGAATTATATCGGATTTTGCGGCAGGAGTCAACTCTTGGGACAACGAAAGCGGTCGTAAAGCAGATGTCGCTTCGATCACTGGAGAGGCAACTTTAGCGTTGACGTTATCATCTTTAAAAAGCTCACGTGAAGTCACCATTAGGTCACTTAGCTCACCAAAAATGTCTTCACCATCATGCCGAGCAGAACTTTCTTTTTTAGCTTCTTCATCAGCTGCCTTCTCAGAACGTTGTGGAGATTCCTCCTCTTCGATAACTGGGGAAAGTGTTAGCTTGCTTGACGACCCCGCAATGTCAGTAGACGTGGAGCATTTTACCAAAGAAGCTTCCACAACAGGTTCTTTAGGGGTGATCTCTTCGGTTAAAACCGGGGCATCTGACGGTCCGACCTGAGAATCAGCAGCGTCGTGAAATTGAATTGACCGGGAGGGGTGTGGAAGTCCGAATTGATGTAAAAACTCGTCTTTCAATAGAAATTGAATGCTCCTCTCCTCAACCGGCATGGCCATGAGCCTCTCAAAAGTTGGTTTGTGACCAGGATCCCTAGAAGGAGGAGGAAGCGCTGAAAAGAAAAGAGCGAAGTTAACACTTGAAAACTCAGGCTTCGAAAAGTTCAGAAACATAAGGAACAAAGATAAATGATCTTACTTCCTACTCTCCAAATAGCGTAGAATCCCGGAGGACAGCGGGCGCGAAGAAAAACTGATTCAGAAAACCGTGTACACTATCGGGAAGACCAATGATCAGTTTGCGGTTCCTGGCACTTCTCACAAGCGTGATGGAGGGATGGTCTTTATTTTTGCAAACGTGCACAAGTAACAAACTTCATCAAAACTCGGAAGGCGATCCAGCGTCCTCCTAAATAGCACACATAGCCCCATCAGGATGGCATAGCTATTGGGATGTAACTGAAAGGGAGAGATAGACAGTCGAAGAAGAAGCTGTTGAAGGAAATCATTAAAAGGAGGAATGGCTCCGCTTATGCACATTTGGCGATTAACGGCCACGAAACCAGGAGGTGGTATGTCAGCGGAGTCGCTTTTCCCAGGAAGTATAGCTTCTGCTTCAACAATACCAAATTGAGCACATAATTGGTTGAAAGCTCTGTAATGTAAAGTGGTCGAGATTCTTTCTGGAGGATTAGTTAACGGGACAGGAATAGGAATGGCCTCTCCAGCTTGAACTACTATCTCTTCTTATTGAGAAGCCATTCTACATAAGCAACTGGATGTTCAAATGTGAAGGTGCACGTTTCCTAAAAAGTGTGAAGTGTTGTGCAGAACTAATAAAATAACAAGCAAACATAACTGGAATTAAACTAGTTGACAATTGGTTGATTACGAGATTTCAGGACTTGTTAATTTAAAACTCAAGTGCAGTGTTAATGCAAACAAATCAGCTTCAGTTAACTATTTTAGTTTTGCTTTAATACTTCACTTGAATTAGTTGGTTTACAACATTTCGTTCACAAAGTTCATTTAAGTTGATTATTCTTTATCGACTAATCTGTCATTCGATGTGGGCAATCAATGGCAGTATATTCATCCCAGTTTTCTGTAAATATTGTGTTTAACAGGTTATTAGCATTAGAGATAATCTGTAAAGAAGTTCAAATAGTTCGAAGATCAAGCGGTTCATTTTGGCTGTTCAAACTGAAAATCCAGTCAAGTTCTGTCAAGGCTTTGCAAATGTCTAAGTATCAGCTCGTCCACGACCTAAAGGATATGCTACGAGTTAAGTTAAGTCGTCGACCCTTTAAGTCGTAATGCATATAAAGGAAAAGGCCTCAAGTCAAAATAGCACGAATTTCTCAAAGTCCTAGCTCGGCCGCGACCTAAAGCCTATGCCGCGAGTAGTTAAGTCGCAGGAAAGTTAGGTCGGTAGTTTGTTAGGTCGTCCTGTTTTAAACTTAAATGTTATTCCAGCAAGTTAAGTCGCAAGCTAGATAGGTCGCAAGTAAATTAGGTCGTGCGAATCACATCCAAACTGATAGGCCTAAGGTCGCCTAAAGCTCCTAAACTGGTCTTTTCTTAACTTTCTTTAACCTGTTCACTCCTTCCCACTCAGCAAATCGTCTAACTCATAAACCCGATAACCCATTATCACCTCTACCATGGAATCAATTGTCTCACCACACCACCCAGAATCGACTCAAATCAACTAAAATCCATCATGAAACCAGTATGCTGCAATGTTTTCGAGAATTACAATGACATCGCAACTAAAGGTAGTCAAGGATCGATTGCGACACAATTCATGATAAAGCATGGTATACAAACTTGGATTAGGGACGGCAAATAAGGGTTTCGCGATTCCATGATGGACATGGTTGAACATTGGTTGAATTCACTTACGTAATATGATGATGAAGATGATTAATGGCCGAGTAATTTGGAATCGCCTACGAGAGCTCAGAAACTTGTTAATGGCAGGATGGAATGTTAGAACAGATGAAGAAAAGAAGGAAAGACCTAAGCTATTTATGTACCGGGGCAGTGGAACTTGAATCGGCACACACGACCTTACTTTCTCATAGGTCGTTCACAACCTAGCAATTCAGAGTAATGCGAGTTAAGAAATATCGAAGCATACGACCTAACTCTTAGGCATATACTTCGAGGGGCAAGTGTTAACCCTCTTTTGATATACGACCTAGAGACCTAAAGGACCATACGACTTAGCAACCTAACAAGATAAGCAAGCAAGCGACCTAACTTCGGAAAGAGTGTCGCGACCTAACGACCTATGGAGTGTCGCGACCTAACGACCTAGGGAGTGTCGCGACCTAACGACCTATGGAGTGTCGCGACCTAACGACCTATGGAGTGTCGCGACCTAAAGACCTATGGAGTGTCGCGACCTAACGACTTAAGGAGTGTCACGATCTAACGACTTAAGAAGTTAGCGACCTAATGACTTAAGAGGTTCGCGACCTAACGACTTAAGAAGTTAGCGACCTAACGACTTAAGAGGTTCGCGACCTAACGACTTAAGAAGTTAGCGACCTAAAAGCTTCTGTAACTTCACGACCTAGCAATGTAACGACCTAGCGAGCTAAAACAGAGAAAAGTTACACGACCTGCTATAGGTCGCTCACGACCTACTAACTCGCTCAGAAGAAACCAAGATCAAACGATCCCCTAGGTCGCTGCCGACCTACGACCTAACTTAGGTCGTTCACGACCTAAGACTTGGAGATTGAATCACGCCCAGAATCTCCCCTATAAATACAGCCCTAACTCTAACTAGAGAAGAACTTTTTGGGATGATTCTCTGAAGCGCCGATACTTTGCCATTTTCTCAATTGAACCAACACTTGAAGAACTCCAAACACTGAAGACGCTACAACAAGCTTCAAAAGAGATCTTGGACATCCGACATGGATTCAAAGAGCCTCGTTACACCGAAGTTTGAGCTACTAGTTTGAAGTGTTTTGTGATCAAAGTGAATTGTATTTGAAGTGCATTGTATCAATTTGTAACTTCATCAGCAATAAAAGAATATAAAGTGGACGTAGGCTTAATTACGAGCCGAACCACTATAAAACCGTTATCTCTTTACTTTTCTGCTATTTTTCAGCTTATATTCTATTCACGTACCAATGGGTGGTGCTTTCACATTACTACACACGCCAGGGTGTTAGCGTTCAATTTTCAGCGTTAACAGTTTCCGTTAATTTTTTGAGAACCCGATTAAAGATATTCTTCGACATATAGAATCTTCGTCTAAAATCCATGTCCCCGTACACTAGGTTTGCCGTAAAATAATCCTTGATCAATTGATTGTGCCCGCTAGCATAGTCACATCCATAACGCAAGTCTTTTCTGCCTACAGCGCTACCTCCTTGGGAAGTCGTAGAGCTTTCAACAATTTCATGGGCCATTAAATCCCTCATTTCGGTAGCAAACATTCTTTGTTGAGTAATACAACATTCAACAAAATCGTCGAAAGAAGATGACGATGATGAAGACGAGGATGAGAAGCACCATAAACGTTTTAGAGAACTCATGTAATATAGGTAGAAGAACGGTGTTTATTATTTTGGATTTGTGAATGAGTATGTTTTACAATATTCTGGCCTCTATTTAAACAGTCTTCACTACACCAGAAATGCCATTTTGCAACGGTTCTGAGCCGTTGCAAACGAGTTTCGCAATGGCTTAGAGCCGTTGCAAAATTGGCAGTGGTAAAAATTTAGCAACGGCCCTTAGCCGTTGCGAAATTTAATTTAGCAACGGCTCAAAGCCGTTGCAAATGTCAATTTTACAACGGCTAAGAGCCGTTGCTAAATTTAATTTCGCAACGGCTAAAAGCCGTTGCAAAACCTTATGGTACATGGGTTGTTAATTTCGTTTTGCAACGGCTCAAAACCGTTGCTAATTTTAATATTTAAAAAAAAAAAATATTGCTTTTTTCTGCCCTCTTACAATAAGATTTAATTCATTATCATACTCAATACAAACATTTGTAAATTTAACATAATATCACAAAAGAAAGATCAATAAACCAAATATTTTTCATAGATTCACCACAAAGACCAAACATAACAAATCTTTTAATTACAATGTTCAACAACAATACACTACACTACATAGTTTAGCAGCAACAACAACAATATTACAGTATACAGTACATACTTGGGCAACAACAACAAAATGATTAGAACAACAATACTACATCATTGCCAACAATACTACATTATCATACTCAATATTACAATATACATTACTCAATACAAACAGAGGTATCTTTTGAGGACAGTAGAGCTTACTACAGTAATCAAACCTGGAAAACCTTCCACATATATCTTTGAAAATTAGGAACCAAGACTCTTCAACTATGATACATATAAAGAAGCAAATTGTTACCTGTAAAAAGTAGCAAGCACAAACAAAATAAGATGACGTGAGTTGGATAAAAAGTATACGAACAAGCACAAGAAACATAACTAATTCTGTAATTTTTAGATAAAAATATCGTAGAATCTTCTTAAATCAGATTTATCAATACGTATACTGATCAAAAAAGAAGTTTATTCGGAAAATTCAATATCACTTTTTGCTTCATCGAGCTTGTGACCCACATAGTGGAAAAAATGGACATATTGAGCCTACTTAGTTTTCAATGACTAAGGAAAGTCTTCATTTAAGTTTTCCATTTTTCAAAACTGAGGCATGCCTCGGTGTCGGTTTCAAAACAGTAGCATGCAAAGCCAAGGCATTGCCTCACATACAAATTGAAGCATGCCTCAGTTTGTTTCAGTCGGATACAAACTGGCAATGTGCAATGTCTCAGGTACAAACTGAGGCAAACCTTAACTTGATATCAGTACAAACTGAGGTAATGCCTCAGTTTGTTTCTAAGTACAAGCTTAGTCGATGAATGCCTCAGTTATAAACTGAGGCGATGAATGCCTCGGTTTAGATATAGACCTCTATAATGTAATCCATTTACAAAATTTGTACAATGCAAACTATTTCCAAAACCTGTATAATGTAGTCACTGTTCTCTTCCACATGATTCAACAACTAAACAAACAATTCATTCAATATAATCAATATTGATCTTCTGAATTAACCCAACTCTTTGTGTCATATAAACAAAATAAAGCACAAATATATGATAAATATATATAAAAAATAAATATAATACTTGAACAAAATAACCTGTTCTTCTAGCAGCGGATGGTGTAGAGTCTGAAAGCACGGTTTTTTAGATTAAACGAGAATGTCTACAACAATTGCGTCTACTTCAAATGAATGAATTAAGTTTATTAACTCGATGCATTTGCATTGAGTCAATTGCACTGAGTTTATTAACTCATCACAAATGAATTAAGTTTATTAACTTAGTTATACTTGATATGCAGAACTGAACGGCAATCCTAAATTGCACTGAGTTTATTCACGACATAGAAGTATTTCTACTATGCAGGTGCATATTAAAATAACAACTAATATATATATATATAAAATAAAACTAATTTTCAATTTGATTTAAACATGTTAGTCAAATGACAAAATTATCCAAGCTATTATCTATAATTACACCATAATCACATCCTGTAATACAAATGACAAAACTACTCCACATTTGAAATATAAAATAAAAATCTGAATTTTGAATGGCATGGTTAATCTAGAAGTCTAAAAGGCTTCACCACATAGAAGTATTTCTACTATGCTTTTGATATTATGATGTATCAAACACATGAAGTCTAAAAGACTTCACCACATAGAAATATTTCTACTATACATTTGAAATATCAAACCTAGATTCATGAGATAAGAATATACATTCCTGAACGCTTCAACAAAATCAAAGAAAGCAGTCTGGCTTAAAAAGAAATATAGCTCCAGCTGCTAGCCTGCTATGCTGAACACAAAATCTCCAACATGGAGCTAAGAATACAATGAAAATAACATGCAGTTGAAGACTGCAGAGGAAAGTTCAAAACCACTCTAACGTGGTTTCTTTTACAACTTCAAATCACAGAAATGTTTGTGGTCAGAAGTATTAATGCTCAAAATCTACCCTTCTTTTTGAATGTGGATATATGTGTAAAGATTTAAAAGCCTTTTGATTTTAATAACTGCAATATTTACTTGCAAAAAAAATGTTGCATGTAGGATTTTGAAATGATTGGGATCACAAACAAAAAGGACATGGACCAGATATCCTCATACAAGTTCAAAAGAAAAGGGATTGATCATCGAAAATCGAAAATTGCATGATTGCAAAAGAAAAGGGAAGCTGGGCGTATATTGGTTTCTTGAAAGCTACCCAGTATAATTGGATTTTTAAACACCTCTTAGAAACAAGTACAGCTATAGAGAGGAATAAACAGTGGCAGGTAATCATTAATGAAAGGGCAAACTCAAGAAGGTACATCAGTTGTTAGCTATTTCCAAAGATTATATCATTCTTAAATAACTAGGAGAGAAGAAAAGGGAGAATGAACTAAATGTTCCTTACCAGGAAAACTTCTGTTGCTTCCAACTCCACCCAAAGCAAGAAAACTGCTTGTGCTTTCTCAACTGTCTTTGGACGACCAGTGAGACATTTGGCAACAATAGAATCACATATTTCCTTTGCATACCTAAACATAAAAAGAATAAAGTATTGTTGTTGTTTAATATGATATTATACATTGCAACGCATATGGTTACCTTCCAGCATCAGCATCTGCTGCTTTCAAAAATGCAATCAATGCATCAAGCGCCTTTTCCTGCACTGGGGCATTAGAATCTGCAACCGTCTTTCTAAACAATGGACCTATATAATGAGGTAAAACAATAAACTAAGTACTACTGACAATCTGGGCATAATACAATAAACAGCACATTGTATACCATAATTGTTTAAAAAAATAACAAATAGCTTCATGGTATGATGATGACTGCATTAAACAAACATGCATTATGCCAAAACCTTGTGATAGTTGGAATCCAACTCAACTAGCTTGCTACATTTACACAATTAAACATTCGAAATTCGCAACCAAACATGAAAATCAAAGATAACTTGCAACTTGTTAGTTGTTGAAACCATTTTAAGGCGACACATAGTAGAACTAACAGAACTGGCGAAGTGCATTGTGTATAAATATCAAATTCAATGGAAAATTATAAAACAACAAAATTTGAAAATATTTTACAAATATTCTCTAAAGCATCGGCAGAGTTACCAACTCCAAAAACACTAGAAAAACATCGTAAAATCCTAAAACTTATTTATTCAAAACAGCATTAAATGATCAATCGGGTATTAAAAACCCAACAAGATCTAAAACTCACCAAAACTCTCTAAGCCTCGGGTCCTTCGGATCTGTAATCGAACCACAAACTGGAGCTGCCATGGTGCCGCTAGAGACTGGAGCCGCCACTTCGCCTAGCCCTAGCTTTGAACCCTTGCTTTGAATCATGAGGAGATGCGATTCTACGAGGAGATGCGAGAAGCCCTAGATTTGGAGCCGATCGACGACGATGAGGAGATGCGATTCGACGAAATCACGGCTGAGAGGTCTGCGTTTTTTTTTCCCGTATGATCGGTAAATTATTTTATGCCCCAGAGTAATCGGTGCCCTAAGCAGTTGCTGCCCCCGCTTTGGGGAAGGGCCGGGCCTGCCGCGCGACTTTGATTACAGAACTAGGGTTTGGTATGGGGAGGAGGAAGGTAGCGATGAAGAGAACTGGAAAGAACGTGGAGCTAGGGTTTTTTGGGATTTGGGGTAATCGCCCTATTGTCGGAAGAAATTAGGAAGGAGCGGGAGGAAAAAAAATTGGAGGATACGGGGTGTATTGTTTTGAGGGTGTGCTATTGTACATAGAAGACCATGGTTTGCAATGGCCCTAATCCGTTCTAATATAGCAACGGCTCAAAACACTTGCTAAAGAGTTCGCAACGGACCAAAGCCATTGTAATATTGCAACGGCCTAATACCGTTGCGAATTTGCAGTACTATGGTGTTGCAAAATTGCTTATATGGTGTAGTGCTTGGTCAAATCATTGGGTCTTGTCTCAAATAGTGCTAAAGCAGACGGATATACCTCTCGTACTGATTGAGGATGCTCGTGCTGATTAAAGCCGCCGGTAGTCAGAAGGTCAGATCTTGTCTCAAACTGTGCTAAAGCATACGAACCTACATCTCGTACTGATTGAAGATGCTCATGTTGGTTAAAGCTGCCGGAGGTCAGAAGGTCGGGTCTTGCCTCAAACAGCGCTAAAGCAGACGGACCATCGTCTCGTACTCATTGAAGATGTCCAGTACAGGAAAATTTGCTATTGGTTGCGTTAATTGGCAGCGTTTATTGGTAAGTGCAGCTAATAATACTTTACTCTATATTATAAACGTAAACAAAAATTACCCAATTATCCCAGTTTAGAAAAATTCAAGATTAAAATGCTGCTTCAACTACAAATGTTGGGCGGGTTATGAAAAATTAGGTGGTTACATTTATTCGCCTGGTAAAAGTTATTTCCTTCGCACGCTTTAATTAACCTTTTGATTTCTCTTTAATTTTTTTTCCTTCCTTCCCAACTTTCTCCGCTTTTCAAAAATCTTGTAAAATTACAAAACACGAATTTGTTCCTCTCCTTTTCACAAGCTCCACCTCAGATTTTCAACAACAATTTTAATTTTCTGCTTTAATTAAGGTTAGTATTAATCTCCATTTCCATCTTTCGAAACAACTATGTCCACCTTAGCATTAATTTCCAGTAACCTCATGTCACTTTCCTTCACCCAACTATTCAACAACTTGAGGTCGATTTGATTAAGAGAGCAATGGAGACGACGAATAGGAGGAGCTTCTAGTATATGGAGATGTTGAACAGGTTTAGGTGCTCAAATTTAATTTACCTTTTGATTCCTTATTTTTGATTCTTTCAGTAAGGGTTTTCTAAATAATGAATGGGTGAGTATGTACGGAGTTGAACTTCATTTTGATGGATTTAGTAATATATCATAGTTATACACAAGTTAGACCAGAGTTAAATCATCTTTGAAAATGGAAGCATCGATTTGAACATAAGGCAAGTTTGCACACTTCATTTTTGGAAGATCTAGTACAAAAAATTTCGTGCTGTCGCAAGTCATTAATATAAGCATATATGTTTACTCAATGGCCAATGCAATATAGTTTGATGTTTGTACTCAAATGCATGGTTTATATTTGTTATTGGTTGGAGTTACATTTAAGTTTTAACTCGTTCTTTACAAGTCTCTACAAATTTTAGTTCTTCCAGATTATAATTATGCATATATAACTATCTTAATTAATAGAAGAGTAAGCATTCCGTTCAACAGTAGGGGATAACGACTTTGATGTCGAGCCACGCAGCTCCTGCAATGGCATAATAGGTAGATTAGATGATATTCCATGTAAATTTGCATGCAAATTAGGCTGGGCATTTCATCGAACATCTTGAAAGCATCAAAGTGAGTTTTTCACAGCATAATCTCCAAGCGTTATCTGGTCTTCCATTACAATGATATCATCAACATAGTATGATCTTTGCTAAAAATGTACACATATACAATAATTAGTTCTAGCTAAATTTGATAAGGTATTATCTAACTATCAGTTACTTTTAGCAACTTATATTAAGATGGTTCTTTTCCTTTCAAATTGTTTTATCCTCTGAATGCTAATGGGTGACTCGGACAAAAAGTAGATGGAAGTGCAATCTTAAGGATGGTACAATGCATCTCAATAGACATGATGTGCTTTTTAACAGAGTATGCAATGTTAATAGTTTTGTTCTGGAAACATTTTCTTATGTTATCCACTAGCGTTCTTGGGGTTTTTTATTACTCTTTTATTATTTTCCTAGATTTTGATATATTTTTATTCTTTTGAAGTTGATATGTTCTCACCAAAGCTAATTTTCTTGGCCTCTTAATAGTTGTTGGCTTTGTATTACGGGCCAACTATACAAGTTATACATGCAAGTTCATTGTTAGCCAACAGGATTTTCTAGATAGGCGAGTAAATGTATATACTTCAGACCATTACTTCATCACCACCATGATATAAATTTCATACCGTTGTAACTATTCTCATGCCAATAGAGTTGTATATAATTTAGTAAATTATACAGTAATAACCATGGATAATTTTAAATAGTGAATGATAGAAGGCTGCTCTAAATGTGTTAATATAAAAGAAAATTTTGAACATCCAGCTATAAATGAAAAATGGTATAGCTTACAACAGTGATGGTAAACAATATTTCTGATGAGCCAGAAATTAGTTTCCTCGAACAAACAATCTCATTTTAGTTAAATGTGTGATTTTGCCCAGTTATCATCTTTTATTTAAACATCAGTCAATCTTCTATTTATACAGGCTTTCATTGCTTTTGGAGGTATTTCTCCTTTACTGCATACTTATTTTTCTCTCCATCTTCCATGGATGACAACCAAAAAAACGATATCACTGTTATTAGATGTCTGATTTCATCTAACGTATATCTTCTTCAATTATTAATATATTCATGTTATTGTTTACACTTCTATTTTCATGTAGGGATCATGTTTCTAATTTATTTTCTACTTTTCTTAGTTTAGATTCTTTATGCGGATGGATTATTTGTGTAAATGGAATCTCAGTTAGTTGTTTGTTTTAGTTTTTTTGTTGAAAATGATATTGCTGCATTATTAACTTTGTTTCATGATAGAGAATGCTAAATATTGTTATTGACCAAAAATACTGAAGTTGAAAATGTAGTTGTGGAGGCTCCAAGAGGCCAACTTGAATAAAAGGTGGCTAAGCAGTAAAGAGATGTTTAAAGGTTTTCTGAAAACTGGCTACAATTGTTATCTTGGCACAATCTTTGGAGCACTAATTAACAACCACGGTGGCTTACATCAGATAAAGTGAAGACTGTGTAGTAGCATACAACAACAAAGAAATATACAAGTTCCAACCATGGTAAGAACGTCCCTAGTAGTTAATTTGGGTAAGTAAACCTAGATAGCTATGGCAGTTACTTTGGGTGTATGTTTTTGTTCTACTTTTTCTTTGCTGGAAACATTTGATTAATATACAACGAGTGGGCTGTTGTCTCCTGTATATTTTGATTCCTCTTAAGTCTAATGTGAAAATACAAGTCTTTACTTATGTGCATACTTAAGAAACATCCATTGATCACCTAATGACTAATGTATAACAACTTATGATCCATTTCATTCATTTGAATAGGAAAGAAAACAAAACTTAATCTAGTCAGAATATATTAGATATGGATCAACTTATAATGGAAGAATGTCTGAAAACATTTATTTGGGTGGCTGAAAGTTGTTGACGATTTCACTGTTAAACTAACCTTTGAAAAAAAATACTAAATAAATTTTGTAATTCAAATCAGCCTATTTGGTAGACATTTTCGGCACTTTCATTGTAAGAAACCAAGAATGATTGATGTTAGTTAAATGTGTTTATTTGGGATGGTAGCCCTGTTGTCTACCTTATTTACCCTCTTCACCCTCTGTTGTTGTAAGATCCCGAAAACTCGGCCTTCGAAAAACGGCACCCATACTTTACTAGTACTCAAATGTCGTAGATTCAAACGTCGAATCTGGCTTCCCGGAGCTTATAACACAGTAAGTATAACAACACAGCGGAATAAAGAAATCAATGATATCATATATAACTCCAATGAATACAATATCCAAAATGATATACAACAATGATATCAATAATACACAGCAATATCAGAGATATGATACAATGCTACAGCGGAAATAACAATAATGGAAGAGATCACTCTAAATGATCTACAAAAGAGAATGACTCCAACAACTCCAACATCATCTCGAACCACCATCACGTTGCACCAAGATAAGCAACGTCAGTCCTGATCTCCGATGAACTGAACTAGCTCCAACTATTCTACTAAACCTGAATATCTGAGAAAGCCAACTCTAGACTGCCCGTGTGGAAAATTGTGGGCACCCAGAGTTTAGGAAGGGAACAATAAACTCCAGGTCAGTCATGGGACTGGTATGAGCAAACAAAACAGTTTATCTTTAAAACAAACAACAAAAGAATTTTTAAACATTGAAACCCGCAATGCTTTTTGGAAAATGAAACTACCATAAGGCCTCCCGCCACACACATAATGCAAACGCAGAATTGGAGGAGATTTCTCCTTATGATAGTCAAACATGCTTACTGTGCAAAAGAACTCTTTTGATATTATTACTAGTGCATAGTGTAGAAAGCCATTTCGAAAGTATGATATTAATCTTAGCCAGCATAGGCATTCCGCACTTATGCCTACTATAGCTACTATGTTCAATAGCAAGTTACCGCCACATTCCATAGCAGGTTATACAACTAAAACCGTACAGGGCTCGTATTGTTTCTTTGGATTTTCCAACAAATGGTCAGGCTAAGGAACTTCCTATGCCACGTAGGAACGCCTCTGGAGGGACGCCCCGAGAGACAACCTGCTCTCTGCCAACACAAGGCCGGTTACCCCTTTCCTGGGTAGTAAACCTGAGATATGCCACCCCAGTCCTTTGGGACCTTTATCCGAGGCCTCGGTCACACAACAACAATCACATGGAGTAAATGAGATTGGAGCAACCACATAGGTAAATATCAGGGCTCCATACCATAATATCACCTTTTTCAGAAGGAATGGTCATACCCTAGGGGAGCTACCCCTGAAACCTTGCCGCATCATTCCTATTTCGACCATTACCGGTCTGTGAGGCTCGATGAGGTCTCATCCACAAAGCCACGCTTTTTCACTAAGCCATGCTTTGATCACAAATGATCAGCACACAACAACACTCAGCATGCCACACTACCAAATTGGGAGTATATCACTAATAACTTCAACTACATAACCTTTGAGCTCGTACGTCTCAGAGAAGGATGTTAAGCTAAGAGAATAAATTCTCCTCCACCAACAGAAATGTATTTGAAAGAAATCAGCTTTATATCTCAAAGTGTAGTGTCAGACATACAACCATACAAGTCTGTTCCGGGTTCGAACAGACCCGAAGGCACTTCCGAAGAAGCCCTTGCAATCCGAGTATTCACAATCCCGATCGAACTTCCCATCACTTAGGAAATCTCTATACCGGAGCAACTCAGTGCAGAGACTATCGATAGGTTATCCTATCGTTTTCGCAAATACCCGGTCTTCACCACCGGTCTTCAAATGCAATCCATATACGACGTATCACTTATTCGGAATGGGTTATATGACACAAAGGTCCTCTCCCGGCTAAACCGAATAGTGAGCGCAATATTTTAAACTATATGGATAATGGGATTTTAATTAAGTCACAACTTATTATCCAAAACTTCTCTTTCAAATGGTTTAAACACATTACCATTTCTAATCTTTTACAAAAAGATTCATCTCACAAAGTTCATCCAGTTTCACAAAGATTTATTCATTGATTTTCCAAATCAATTTCCATTTCAATTGGATTAACTCATTAAATCTTTTAAAACAAAGATTTAATTGATAGCTTTCAAAACAATTCCATTTCAATTCTTTTATATATAAAAGATACACCATTGATTCAAATTGGAAATTATTTCTTATATGAAAGCTTTTATCATTTGAAAACAAATAGTTTTCATTTCGGAAAATCCGTTCTCATTTATACGAGTTAAAGTCTTTGGGTTAAATTCAAATTCTCAAAATCATACTTTTAAAATGGTTTAAATTCATATAAACACATTTATAACATCTATAACCATAATTTCCAAACATGGAATTCAATTCCAAATTAAATTATTTAAATTGAAAACTTTACCAAGTTATTCAAAATAACTTTGATCTTAAAAACTCCTTTTCAAAAGCTTCAACATTTAACCCAAATCCATTTCTAAAATCAATTGAAATTAAAATTTCAATTTCAAAATACATTAAATTTAAATCATCTGTGACTTAACCAATTTCCTCGTGAAATCCATATTTGTGTGTGTATGGTGTAGTCCATGGGTTTTACACAGTAGTGCCACATCAATGAATCATCACAGATCAAAATACAGAAATATAGTTGATAAGCGGTATAAACTATAACGCTTATCTTTCATTCACAGATATATAAATCATGGATAATAATTTACATTCATCCCAGATAAATAAACTATAATACAGATCACAACACAAATCAGGATATATCACAGAGCATTACAAATCAGGGGTATCGACAATTCAACATTCAACAGAATCCAAACATTTACAAAGTAAAATTTATTAATCAATTGATTAATTTTTATCAAATGTATTACTTATGAATAATCATTAATCCTGGTTAATTATCATGAGTTAATTACAAATTATTTGAAATAATTTCCCTTTCATCATTTATTAGTTAACCTTTAATTATTAACTAATTAATCTTAATTAATGAATCAATTAACTTTTAATTATTAAATAAATCTTAATTAATCACATTCATTAATTAATCCTTTAATTATTAACAAATAATTATACTCAAGTTACTAATCATCATTCAGTAAATTACATCCAATAATCATTTATTAATTACTTCTCTAAGTAATTTTACTTTTCCAATTTGTTAAATGATTGTTCTAGATTAATTAACTCAAGTAATTAACATAAACTAATCCAATTAACTCACTTATTTACAATGAATAATTAATTCGTTAATTACTTCCATTAAGTAATTATACTCAAACAATTCCATAAATGATAAATGATTGTTATTAAATTAATTATTCTAATTTTATTGTTAAATTAATCACATTGATTATTTATTTAATTAATCTTAGTTAATGATCTTTATTCACTATTAAATTCCTGTAATCACTTTTCTAAAGAAATTTACTTACAAAATCATTATTGATTATAAATTTATTCACCATTAAAAACTTATTCAATGAATTATAAATCATTAATCTTCATTAATTAAAGTAAACTCATTCATATTTATGATTTGATTTTTATTTACAATATATTTGAAAACATTTATTTCAAATTCCTTCTAAATTCAAATTCATTTTTAAACCCACCTAATTGCTTAAAACTTTAAGTTATTAAACAATTTAAATTTATAACCTTAATTAGTTTAAACGTAAGTCAAAACTTTTAAAAACATGGATTTAAAATTGTTTAAAAATTTGGATTTTGTTTTTAAAGTAAAAACTGTTTTGTATGTCAACCCCTGAGACCACTTCAAGTCACACCTGAACAAATGTGCTGCTTTCTTCGAGTCGTTTGCAAAACCCACCTGTGTGCCCTATTTTCTTTAAACTTAAATTTGTTTTAAGTATAAACCCGTGCAACCCAAAAAATTACTTCGAGCCTATACCCGAGCTCGAACCCTTACTTCTCGAAGGCTACTTCGAGTCATCCACCTTTCTTCGCAATCCACTTCTTACTAACACAACCCAAAGCCTGTGCACGTGTACGCCGGAACTAGCCACCTCCGACCAACCTTACCACCTTCAACACATCGACGACGACCCCACTGATCAACTCGAGTACCCAGAACCCAGGTAAATCGCCAGAATCAAAATCGAGACATCGAGCACATCAGGTACCCAAAACTTGATCGCCAAAAAAAAACATCACGTAACGCCACCTCAGGCCATCATCAACCACGCCACTTCGACCAGAGTTGCCCCGACGACCACGAACCAATTTACACTGGTTCGATCACCTCTAGTACTTCCTTGATGACGCATGAATTCGAACAATATCGTCGAACAAACCTGAAGCTTAAACCCTACTACATCGCCAAACGTTCGCCACGGTGAATTATAAATTCTCCGGTTATTTTTCTGATGACCATCGATGCCCGAACCACCTTCACCATTAATTACGATCCATAATTCATCGTTGATTACCATAGATTGACGAAAATGCAAATGTCGATCATCTCAAGATTTCTCATGATTTACTAATCGAAAAATCTTGAAATGATTCTCTAAAATCATCATTTTCAAATTCGAACTTGATTATGAAATCAAATTATAAAATCAAAACGCTTGATTTTTCTATTTTTCAAAAGTTTCACTGCTCTTCCTTCTTCCCAGTTTAAATACTTGATAATTATACTTTTAAACATTTTTAAAACAAATATCTTGTTTAATTCAAACATTTTTCATTTATTCATCTAAGTTCATAAGTGAATGATTTAAGAGATTTTGATTTTTACTTTTATTTCTAGCCTGTGAATACAAGAACAGGTACATATACATGTATCTACATATTTAAGTTACAGATATACATATATATATATACATAGACATACAGGCATACATCTATACAAATATTTCACAACATACTTCATATATCAAACAGATTTAAGCTTTTGATGGATAGTTTACTCATAGTGATTAAAAGAAAGAATAGAGCCTTCCTTTATGTTGAAGCAGCCTTGTGAAAATGCAAACTGAAATCTTCAATTTGATCTCTGGAATTTGTATTGATATATTGTTGTTTTAATTGAAGTTTGTTTAAATTTAAATGATGTTATTTACTTTTACTTCTGATCTTTTCTCAGTTGTGATGAACGAAAAGAAATAAAAAGTTGATATATAAGATGAAGCTTACAGGTGATATAAATTTGGTTTGTACAAAAGAGATCAGGGATATTTTCTTGTTTTGGAGGATGATGAGATTTATCTTGTGTACTAAAGATGATGGCATTAATTAGTTGTACCACATTCATATATATTTTTTCTTTCGGCTGATACAATGCTACATTAATTGCCTTGTACCACTTACCTTATTTTATTTGCTTTGTTTTTAAGTTATACATTGCATTAGAGAAAAGTCTGGTGGCTTCTAACTTTGTAAGCCTACATATATTTCCTATATATGTATTTCTTTTATTATGCAGGTCATCATTTCTTGCAACCTGAATGTATTTTCTTTTGTTTCCTTTTTAACTTGTCTTTATGTTTGCATACATATTTTTTTTCTTATTTGAATGTGTATTTCTTTTGTTTTGTTTTATCACTTTCTAATATAAGTGAGATTATATTTTGTTTTAATTTTCTTTTATAATTTAAAATGAATTTCTATATTTAATATATTGTTAAATTTAACTAATTTGTTTACTATATCTATTTTCTATAATTTATCTTATGTATTTTTTATATTATTTCTATCTTAATCATTTATTTATAAATTTAATACTAATTATTTTTATATTCATTTTGTAATATAGGTGAATTTCTAGATTTTAATTTGTTATTAGATTTTTATCCAATGTATTTACTTTATACTTTATATCTTATATCATTTCATTTTTAAACCATTTATTTATGATTTAAATTCAAATCAAATATATATATATATATATATATATATTATTTCAAATTTACTCATATATGCCTAAATACATATATATGTATATACATTCACATATATATACCATATTTAAATTTAAACGATTTAACATATATTCTATTGATAATTTGGGGAAACTCAAATCAGTTTATTAGTTAATTCCACAATTCTTATTCAAAAATTAATTTAATGATCAATTTAAATTTAGTAAAAATCTGGAATCGTTACAACCATCCCCCTTAAAAGAATTTCATCCTCGAAATTTACCAAGGAAATACATAGATAGATGAAAAATATTTCATCAAATCAAATTGAATATCTATTCTGCATTTGGCTTACCAAATCAGAATATCAATAACAGATACAAGAACGAGTCTTTATAATTTTTTCACAGGATACTTGGGTTATCCAGATCTACGAAATATGCAGTGACATCGGTTAGTTCGAAAGGATAACTAACCATTCGTAGAACATATCCGGACCCAAAGAATAGACAGATATATGGATACAATTTCAAATCATTTAGTTTAGAACTAAATTATACCTATCAATCATAGCAAACAAAGCAACCAATACATCCAAACAACAATTTTGGTCCATCCGGAGTTTATGTCCCATATTAATATATCGAATCTTCTTCTTGGATCTACCAGGAACCATCGAAGAATTGAGAAGAGAGATGCTGAACAAAAGAGATTGATAAAGAAAAGATTGCTTCCTTGTTGTTACAGGGTATTGACCATTTCATAGTCGTATTCCCATGTCCCCTATCTCATCCTCTTCTTGCACTCATACTTACTATTAGTGGATAGTTAGAGAATTTACTGAGGCGTACAGACGGATATCTTAGAGATTACTCATTCTAGGGTATACTTCACCCTATCTCTAATGAGCTACTTAATGTGTTATACTCCTGAGCTAAAGATTTAACCCTCAGCTCAGATACCACTTATAAGGGCCCATACGAGGCAGTGACGACCGGTAGGCTTTGCAACCATCCCAGACCCACCGTGGCATATAATGGTACCTCGCATTTACTTTTACGGCCAGCCTCTCGACTGCAACCAACCCCTCCCACTCAGGGACATGTAGGGGGTAAGAGTCTCCTGTTCGCCACCAAACCGCAAAGCGAGAACCCCCTATCATGCTGTAATATAGCAAATGCGATCCATATATGTTAATGTAAAAATCGACGCTAACACCCTGGTGTGAGTATTAGTAAAGTAAAGCACCAACCCGTTGGTACGGGAACAGAATATAAGCAAAGAGATCATAGAAAAGCAGTAAAAAGACAACAGTTTTATAGTGGTTCGGCTTAAGATTTAGCCTACGTCCACTTTAATCTCCTTTATTGATGATTCGGTTACAATTCTTTACAATGCACTTTGATTACAACACATTTTAGACGAATAGCTAGAACTTTGATGTAAGAGAGCTCTTCGAGTCCATGTTGGATGTGTTAGATCTCCTCTTGAAGTTCGTTGAAGCATCCTTGGTGTTTGAATTGTCGGATAAATTGAGAAAACAGCAGAGTATAGGCCTTCCAAAAATGATCCAAAAGTCCCCTCCCATTTGGAGCTGGTGTTGTATTTATAGAGAAAAATCTGGGCAGGTGATAAGTCGTGAACGACCAAAGATAGGTCGTAGGTCGCGAGCGACCTAAGTTAGGTCGTGGGTCCCAGCGACTTAGAAGACATGGCTTTATGGCTTGATAGGGTCGCACTTGATCTGTCTGAACGGGGTAGTAAGTTGTAGGTCGTGAGCGACCTAGGGAGTAGTTGGCGACTTAACCGTGTTGAGATATCTGGTGGAGCGACTTAAGTTGGTTCGACCTATAACTTAGGTCGTTTAGTTGTTAAGTCGCTGGGTCTCTAGGTCGTTGAACCATTCCATCCTTAGGTCGCTAGCAGTGTTCAACCCCTTAGGTCGCTAGCTCATTCTGGCTTGTGTTAGCTCGTTGTAGAACTTCTTCTCCACTAGGTCGCTTGCGTGTTAAACCGTTAAGTCGCTTGGATTGTTATGTTGTTAGGTCGTGAGGTCTTTAGGTCGCTGGGTCAATTCACACTTTAGGTCGCTAGGTCGTTTCCGTTATTAGTTTGTTATGTCGCTTGACCTTATAACTCATTAGGTCGCTGAGTCGTCAAAAGAGGGGTTAACACTTGACCCTCGAAGTATACGCCTAGGGACTAGGTCGTGTGCTTCGATACTTGTTAACTCGCTCCTTACTGAGTCGCTAGGTCGTGAGCGACCTAATGGTGGAGTTAAGTCGTTCGCACCGTTTCAGGTTCTACCGTCCTTGCATATAAGTTGTTCATCTCCTTCCTCCTTCTCCTCACTTGTTCCTTTATTCGAAACCACCATTGATGAATTCTTGAGCTTTCGAAGGCAAATTTCATCCAACTAGTCACCGATCATCTTCATCATCACATCGTGTAAGTGGATCTGCTCATTATCTGATCCTTGATCACCATCAAATCGCGAATTCCCCCATTTGTCGTCCCTAACCCAATTTCATATGCTGCGTTTCACCAAGAGTCACACTACGATTGATTTTTTATCGTCATTGGTTGCGCTACTACTATAATTCTTGTAAACATAGCAATGCATCGGGTTCATAATGGATTTGAGGCGATTTGATTCGGTTTTTTAGGTGATTTTGGTAATGTGGAGAAATGGCGATGGGTTATCGGGTTAAGGAGAGTTGGATAATTCCTGGCTTAGGATCTTTGAACGACCTATGGCTTAAGAGTTTGGACGCGAATTGCACGACCTAATCGGCTCAACGGCTTAACTATTTTGCGACTTAACCGGTCGAAATATCACATGAATTCTAAACAGAACGACCTAAGGAAGTCTGACCTATGTTAGGTCACTGGGGCATAATCTGGACGACCTAATTGTCCCGAGTTAACTTAACCCATTCCTGCGACTTATACCACTTTACGACTTAAGCTCTCTGTGACTTAATTTTTTAGGTCGCGCGTGCATTCAGGCGACCTAGGACTTAACCAGATTAGCACTGCCTTGCCTCGAATTCTTTGACTTGAACAATGCGACTTAAGAAAGTTTGCCTGAACTTGTTTGAACTGTTTGAACTTTTTTGCACTTCCTTACAGATTATACTAATTTTTAATCTAACAACCTGTCAAACACAACATTTGCAGAAAACTAGGGCGAATATACTGCCATTGACTACCCACATCGAATGACAGATTAGTCGATAAAGAATAATCAACTTAAATGAACTATGTGAATGAAACGCTGTGAATTAACAAGTTCAAGTGAAGTATTAAAGCAAAGCTAAAATAATCAACTAAAGCTGATTTGTTTGCATCAACACTGTACTTGGACTTAAAATAACAAGCCCTGAAACTCTATAATTGACAAATGTCAACTAATTTGATTCCAGTTATATTTGCTTGTCATTTTACTAGTTTTGCACATCACTTCACACTTTTTAAGAAACGTGCACCTTCATATTTGAATATCCAGTTCCTTGTGTAGAATGACTTCTCAACAAGAAGAAATAGGGCCAGCTGGAGAGGTTTTTTCAATTGCTAACACGTTGAATGATCCTCCGGAAAGAGCTTCGACCACTTTGAACCATAGAGTTTTCAATCAGTTGTGCATTCAGTTTGGCATTGCTGAAGCAGACGCTCGACTTCCCGGGATAAATGATACTGCTGATAGGCCACCTCACGGCTTCATTGTAGTTAACCGAAAAATGTGCTTGAATGGAGCCATTCCTCCTTTCAATGACTTTCTTCGAACGCTCCTTCTTCGATTAACCATCTCTCCTTTCCAACTACACTCAATGGCTACGCCATCTTGATGGGGTTATGTGTGCTATTCAGGAAGACACTTGACCGTCTTCCGAGCTTCGAAGAAATCATCTACTTGTGCACATTTGCAAAGAATAAAGATCATCCCACTATTATACTTGTGAGGGGCGCACGGAACCGGAAACTGATTCTAGACTTGCCCGAGAGTGCACACGGATTTTTAAGCCAATTTTTCTTCGTTCGCTGCCCCCCGGAGTTCAATGCCGTCTGGAGAATCGGAAGTAAGATTTCACATCTCTACTCACTTCACTTTTCTGAATTTCTTGGAACTTGAATTGCCAAGTATTTAACTTCAATCTTTACTTTTGCAGCACTTCCTCCTCCGCTTAGGGATCCCAGTCACAAGCCAACCTTTGAAACATTAAGTGCCGTGGCGGCTGAAGAGAGAAGCATCAAGTTTTTGTTGAAAGATGAATTTCTTCACCAATTTGGGCTTTTACATTCCTCTCGATCTGCTCAGATTCATGAAGTTTCTAGTTCTGAGACTGAAACATCAGCTGCCTAGGTTTCTACCGAAGAAGTCGCATCGAAGGAAACTGCTGCAGGAGATTCGTTGGTGAAGTGTTTTATCCCAGCTGATATTGCGGGATCATCCGGCAAGCTTACACTTTCCCCCGGTGATCGAAGAAGAGGAACCTCCTCAACACTCCGGGAAGGCTGATGATAAAGGAGTTGAGAGAAAGAGTCCCGCTAAGCATGACGGTGACGACACTTTTGAGGGATTGAGCAATCTGATGATTACTTCACAGGAGCTCTTCAAAGACGACACTTCCACAACTAAAGTTACATCTCCAACAGTTGAGGTGACATCTGCCATGCAGCAAATTTCGTCAGCCCAAAAGTTGACTCCTGCTTCAAAATCTGTCATCACTCCCCAACCAAAGAGTGTTTTGTATTTTGACGCGCGTAGCTGGCACATCACACACACTTAGGATTTTTGGCGATTATATACACTTGGCTTCTTTACTCTGAAAATTTTTAAGACTGGTCTTTTTCACTTTCAGATTCTCCGATGGGGCGAAGTGGCTCATACTATGACGATTTCCAGCACTATGGAAGGCGTGGCACTTATGACACCAGGCGCTATCTCCCTGCCTTTAGAGAAACCGACGAAGAAAGAGCTGCTAGGAAGGCTCAAGAAAGGAGGGCCTACGAGGAGCGATATGAAAGAAGAGATGAACGTCATGATTCTTCTCAAAGAGGCGATGATTCCCATAAAAGGAAATCACATGATGATAGAGGGAAGAGTCACATTGTTGAAGATCCGAGCAAGTGGGCGAAGCTTAGCGAAAGGGATGCCTCTGCAATTTCTGAAAAAACCGCTGCTCATATCCCTCTTGACATCCCCTCCGGTTATCCTGCTCTCGAGAAAACTAATATTCAATCAATCATTAGCAAGCCTCAGTACCGAGTTGAACAAGGTCCAGCTACTCTTCAAAGTCGGTTTCCGCACTGGTGCTTGAGGGGAGTGCGCTTTGACTTGGATTTGGTTCCCATTGATAAGCAGGCTATGCTAAGGAACCTTGACGCTGTTAAGCTTGACATCGAGAGAATGTCTGGATGGCAAAAGCTGGTTGACGAGCTTCAAAGGGTTAATCGTGAAAATCTCTAAGCCATGTTAACCATGGAAAATGATCGTTCTGAATGAAAGAAAGTTCTTAAGCAGCACGATACAGAGATGAAAAACATTGCCGCTCATAATGAGGAGCTCGAGGCTAAAGTCAAGAAACTTAAAGATGACCTTGCCGCCTCTTCCACCTCTTTTACTCAAAAGGAAGAGGTGCTTCAAAAGCAGGTTCGGGATGCTCATGCTAGTCAACGAGACGCAGAGGCCAGATATGAGGCACAGGAGAAAATTGTAGAGAGTTACCGCATTGACGTTGCTCAGTTGCGAGAAAAAACTAGCTCCCGGGACATGGAAATTGAAATGTTAAAAGCTCGACTTTTTAAAGTTGAAAAAGAGCGTGATGAGGTAGTTGCCGGCAAAGTTGCACCCGAAGAATCTAATGAGGCAACTAAAGCCAATATCAGCTCTACTTTATTCGAGTTTTACTTGCACAGCGTCCTGGGGCGTGTTAGTCTCTCATTTTTGGGCACTAAGTATGAGATTACTTTGGCCGAAGTGTGGGAAGCCGTACTTGATATGATTGGAGGTGCTGGTTATGCAGAGGCAGATCTTGAGGCGCACTATCTGGACGATGAGGCACGTACTGCCCTTGCCACGGGAAAAGAGCTGCTTGCCAGGGAGCGAGCCGAAGTAGCAGGAGGAGAGCGTTTGGAGAAAGCGCCTTTAACCGACCCCTCTCGTCCTCCGGCTTCGGTCGACCCTGATAAGATTGGCTCTAGTTCTTATTCTCCACCTCCTGCAAAAGCCGAAGTTAAAACCGCAATTACTGAGCTTCCCACTGTTTAAGTCGAGGAGAAGGCCCAGGACGACATTGAAGCCGAAAACTTTGAAATTGATGTGATTAAGCCGACTTCTCCAGGTAACTCCAAGTATGATCTAGCTCAAGTAGACTGCTCGTTCGATTCAACTAAGCTCGATGAACTTCTTTCTTATTACTTAAGTCCCGACGAGCCAATATCTTCTCTTTTTACGGAGAATACTGATTTTAATTTTTCTTCTTCTGTAGCGAAAACACTAAGTGCTACACAAACTTCTCCTCTTCCAACTGTTCCTCCTCTATCCCTTCAAATCACTCCTACTTCTCAGCCAGGGTCGTAGGAAGAACAAATAGAAGCCCTTCAAGGCTTGGACGATCCACCCGCTTCGCAAGAGCAGAAGGCTAAGGAACTTGGAGGAGGCGAAAAGACTCCGGAGCAACCTTATGATGATGACACAAAGCTTTTTGCATTGATTACTCCGGGAAGTGAGTCTTCTTCAAAGAAGAAAGGGAAACGCGCAGCTTCAAAGAAGAAGAAGAAAAGCGCTTTTTCTGGTGAAGAGAAAGTGGAAGCAGATCCGGCTACACCTCCTTCTCCTTCCTCCTAGACCCGTCCACACCGGCTTCAGAAATTAATCATCAAGCCGGGCAAGAGCTTTAAAGGTGGTGGGAAGAAGGAGTAATGAGCTGACTTCACGCTTATTGTTTTGCTTTTTTGCTTTTTGCATGTATTGACCGGAGATTGTGCGGGTACCGGCCCCCGCTGCACATGTACAAAAAATTTATAGTATGGAATAGAATGACTCTTTTTACTACTTGTACAAACTTTTGTCTGTATTTGAGAATGCATTTATTCCTTGTTTCTACACAAGTTTCTTTGTATGATATTGCAGTGAGTTAGTGGTATGTTACTTAAGCGTTGCTTTTATTAATTTAGCTATATTGCCCCCATACCACGGCTCATTGAAATATTCTAAAAAGACTTGTACTCTTATTTTAGAGAATAATTCTTCCGTTTTGAGGAAATATTATTCTGCTTTTAATAGAGTATGCCTTGTATCAGAGAAGTTTTTCTTTCTCTTTCTTTTTTTTAAAGAAACACTTCAACTTCCGGGGATGATCACTTTTATTTGTTGAAAAGTGGATTCCCCTATGCAGTAAAGTAGGCTTCTAAAGAATGCTTCAATCTATTTGCCAGAAAATTATATTTCATCATTGAATGGGCCCACGGGACAGACGTCAGCTGTTTGATTGGATATTTGTTTGTACAAATAATCATAAGTATTCAGCTGCGGCCTGGAACCTTCTTTTTTGAGAAGGTGCCCCTTTAGTGGTTCCATCAACGAAGTTTTTGGATGTGCCTCGTTAAAGGGCTTCACTTGTTTAGTGCTTCCGAGGAAGGCTTTGTGCCTCCGAAGAGGGCTTCTTAATTTGTGCCTCGGGAGAGGGCTTGTTTGATATGCCTTTGGGAAGGGCTTTCTTTTTTGATTTCTGCCTCGGGAGAGGGCTTTGTGCCTTTGAAGAGGGCTTGTGCCTCCGAAAAGGGCTTGTGCCTCCGAAGAGGGCTTGTTCGGTTTTTGCCTGAAAGTTACTTTCTCACAGTTGAATGGTCCCATGGAGCGGACGCAAGCTACCCGACCGGATGTTCATTTGCACAAATGATCACAATCAAGTAACAAGGGCCTGGAACCTTCTATCTTGGGAAGGTGCTCCCTTGGGTGGTCCCACCAACATTCTTGGGCAAGAGAAGCATTTCGATTTGGGCATGTCTCGTTGGAGGGCTTTGTGCCTCCGAAGAGGGCTTGTGCCTCCGAAGAGGGCTTTTGCCTCCAAAGCAGTTTTATTGCCTACGAAGAGGTCTTTTGTTTGGTTTGCTAGGAGGTTTGCATCTCATAGTTAAGTAGGTCCACGGGGCAGACGCAAGCTACCCGACTGGATGTTCGTTTGCACAAACGATCGCAATCAAGTAATCAAGGGCCTGTAACCTTCTATCTTGGGAAGGTGCCCCCTTGGGTAGTCCCACCAACATTCTTGGGTGAGAGACAAGACTCCATTTGGGCTGTTTTTGTCTGCTTATCCGTGTCTTTGCATCAACTGTCGCCGAGCGATTCTTCGTTATCATTCTCAAGCTTATATTCTTTTCTTTGATAAGCTGTTTCATTTTTCCAGAAAAGTGTATTTTGTGGTCGGGTGAATCCACGGGCAGACGCAAGCCACTTAACCGGATGTCTGTTTGTACAAACGATCACAGTCAGTTAGCAAGGGCCTGGTGCCTTCCTTTTGGGAAGGTACCCCTTTGGTGGAATCACCAACCGTTTGTAAGAATTGAGTCTGGAATTTTTGTGGCTTGACATTTGTTTGTTGAGTGATTTATGGGAATCACTTGGATTTGTGTCGTGTTGAATAGGTAAGCTTTGCTTTGATTGCCTGCAATATTAAATCGATATTTTAACAACATATTTAAGATATTTGCACATCGAAATGAGATAGGCAATTTAAAATAGTAAAAGACACAAGATTTATAGTGGTTCGGCCAAGAATTGGGCCTACATCCACTTTATAGTTCTTATTATCACTTTGCACTGCTTTTACAATGGCTTATAATACAAGTATGATACATTCATAATCATTTTACAAATTTAAGCATTGCTTCTAAGTAAAATATGGACGCAAGTGATTGTTGTTCCAGGCTCTCGGGATTGGATCTCCTTCGACAGTTGTGAGTTTGAAAGTGCCATCGAGAAGTTTTTTGCTTATGACATACGGCCCTTCCCAGTTTGGCCCAAAAACTCATGTTGCTATCATGATCCTTTTCAAGATTAGATCCCCAATTTCGAAGCTGCGTTGGCAAACTTTAGAATTGAAGTGCTTGGCTATTCTTTGCTGTTGAGCTACAACTCTGAGTTCAGCTTCTTTCCTTCTTTCATCAAGCAAGTCAAGTGCTTCAAGTTGCAGCTTTTCATTTTCAGCTTGGTTGAAATGAACTCTCCTGTGTGAGGGGACTTCTATTTCCACTGGAATCATTGCTTCTGATCTGTATGCTAATGAGAATGGAGTGTGCCCAGTCGCAGTTTTGTGGGTAGTCCTATATGCCCATAGTGCTAGTGGCAGCTTATCAACCCAACCACCTTTTGCTTTTTCCAGTTGCTTTTTGATGGTTGATTTGATGATTTTGTTCACTACTTCCACTTGCCCGTTTGCCTACGGATGAGCCACTGCTGAGAAGCTTTTTCGGATTTTGAATCGTCTGCAAAATTCCTGGAATTCTTCGCTTTCGAATTGAGTACCATTGTCTGTTATTATCTTCTGAGGCACACCATACCTGCAAATGATATTTTAGTCACAATTTTTATCATCTTTTTAGAGGTAATAGTAGCCAATGGTTCAGCTTCAGCCCATTTAGTGAAATAATCAACAGCAACAATGGCATATTTGATTCCGGATCTGGCAATCGGCATAGGCCCAATAAGATCTATTTCCAAAATGGCGAATGGCCATGGACTGACCATCTGTGTTAGCATGGTGGAAGGTGCTCTTAGGATTTTTGCAAATCTCTGGCATCTGTAACACTTTCGGGAGTAGCTAGCAGCATCTCAATTAATATCCGGCCAAAAATAACCATAGCGAAGAATTTTCTTTGCAAGAGTTTGACCACCTGAATGATCTCCACACTCTCCTCCGTGCACCTCAGCCAAGATTGTCTTAGCCTCTTCTTTAGTTACACATCGGAGTAATGGCATCGAGAATCCTCGTCTGTACAAATGGTCGCCTTGAATTACATATCTTGGAGCTTTTCTTAGGAGCTTTTGACGTTCTTTTGAGTTTTCTTGCAAGGAGCCGTTGAGTAGATATTCCTTGATTTGGGTCATCCATGACTCCTGTTCTTGAGATACAGCCATGATCCAATCAACATCCATCTCATCAATACTCGGAGTTGTCAAGACTTCTACAGGGACTAATCCCAATAATTGAGCTTCGCCAGAGCTTGAGTATTTCGCGAGAGAATCTGCCTTCATGTTTTCTTCCCAGTGGATATGGTTTATTGTATAGTGATCAAAATCATCGAGTAGTTCACGGGCTTTTGATAGGTAAGCAGGCAGATTTCCTCCTTTAGTTTGAAACTCTTTCTTGACTTGACATATAATTAGTTGGGAATCACTGAAGATCTGCAACACTTTGATGCTCAGTTCTTTAGCAATCCTCAGACCGGCGATAAGAGCTTCGTATTCAGCTTCGTTATTTGTCGAAGGAAATTCTAATCTCAATGCATAACATAGTGATCGCCCTTCGGGGGTTTCAAGCACAACCCCAGCTCCTGAACAGTAATCATTTCTTGCACCATCAACATATAATTTCCATCGGATCAGAATGTCTTCAGTTAGCTCTTCCTCACTACCACCTTTATCTATGCATTCTGCAATGAAATCTGCTAAAGCTTGTCCATTGATTGCTCTTCGGGGATGGTAGGTGATATCGTATTGACTGAGTTCAATATTCCACTTCAGAAGACGACCCGAAGTTTCAGGGCGAAAAAGGACTTGCTTTAGAGGTTTATCAGTGAGGACTTTAATAGGATGAGCCTGGAAGTATGGCCTCAACTTTCTGGACGCGATCAATAGACAATAGGCGAGCTTTTCTAACTTTGAATAATTCATCTCTGCCCTAGTGAATCTTTTGCTGATGTAATAAACTAGACGCTGAACTTTCGTGTCTTCTCGAACCAACGCTGCACTGAGAGCATGAGATGAAACTGCTAAGTATATGAATAGATCTTCACCATTGTCAGGCTTAGAAAGTACTGGAGGTGTTTCCATATGATGAATCAGCACATCAAAAGCTTTTTGACACTCGGGAGTCCATTCGAAATTCTTCTTTCCTTTCTTCAGAGCATCAAAGAAGGGAATGCATTTATCTGTGGCCTTGGAAATAAATCGACTCAGAGCCGCGACTTTTCCGTTGAGGCTTTGCAATTCCTTCTTTGTTCTAGGGGGTTTGACTTCTCTTAAGGCAGTGATCTGAGCAGGATTAGCTTCGATGCCCCTAGCACTCACAATGAAACCTAAGAATTTTCCGGACTCAACCCCGAATGAACATTTTAGAGGATTCAATTTCATTCCATACATTCGGAGGATTGTGGACATTTCTTCCAGATGGTCCATGTGGTCTACTGCCTTCTTTGATTTAACTAACATATCATCAACGTATACTTCCATAGTCTTGCCAATTTGAGGCTTGAACATGGCATTAACGAGTCTTTGATAAGTTGCCCCTGCATTCTTTAATCCGAAGGGCATGACTTTGTAGAAGTAAAGACCAACATCAGTGATGAAGCTCGTGTCCTCCTGGTCTGGCTCATGCATCATGATTTGATTGTATCCTGAGTAAGCATCCATAAAAGACAATAATTCGTGTCCGGCTGTTCCATCCACCAACTGATCGATTCTGGGCAACGGGAAACAGTCTTTGGGACATGCTTTATTCAAGTCTGAAAAATCGATGCATACTCTCCACTTTCCATTTGATTTTTTAACGAACACTGGATTAGAAACCCAATTTGGATAAGTGGATTCTCTGATGAAGCCATTCTCCATGAGCCGATCTACTTCTTCTTTCAATGTTGTTGACCTTTCAGGACCTTGGGTTCTTCTTTTTTGCTTTACGGGCGTGAATTTTGGATCAATATTTAAGACATGTACTGCAATTTCTGGAGAGATTCCACACATGTCAGCATGACACCAAGCAAATACATCCAGATTTGCTTTCAAGAACGAGATTAGCATATTCTAAACTGTCACACTGAGTTGTGAACCTACATTTAGCACCTTGTTTGGATCCTTCTGGTCAACAGGTATTGGTACCGTTACTTCTACCAGCACCACTCTATTCTCCCCTGCACTGGTTTTTCTGGGATCAATTTCCTTTCGCGCACCACTATGCTCACCAGTGCAGGGTCCACCCCGTACTTGCTACAAGGTGGGTTCTTTGATGCGGAGCGGAGCTGCCGCACCCTTTCCCATTTCTCTCTTCTTCGCCTCCCGCAACTCTATGAGATAACATTCCCGCCCAGCACCCTGATCTCCCTTCAAAACACCAACGCCGTTATTAGTGGGGAATTTCATAGTTAGGCACCATGGGGCGAGAATAGCTTTGAATGCAGCGAGAGTTGGTCGTCCCAAGAAGGCGTTATAAGCAGAAAATTCATCAACAATAACAAAAATTTGCTTGCAGACCACTTTTCTTTCCCCTTCACCAAGTTCTACAAATAAGTCGACGGTTCCGATGGGTTGTTTTGGTTCCCCAGTGAACCCAACAATCTTTTGCGAAGAAGCATGAGCATCAGCCATCGGAATCTTCCTTTGATCAAAGGTCTTTTTGAAGAGGATATTACAAGAAGAGCCACAATCGACAAGCACTCTTCTCACAATAGCTGGTCCGATACCGACAGTTATTACCAACGGATCCATGGTAGGAGCCTCAACTCCCATAGAATCTCTAGCTCTGAATACAATGTCATCGTGACAAGTTCTTTGTTGTTTTGAAGGCACAGCATCTTTCAAAACAAAAACAGTTTCTTCTTTTGGGGCATGTCTAAGAGCACGAGCATATCTTTTCATTTCTCCCCAACTTCTGCCTGCTAGGTGAGGACCCCCTGTGATTACGTTAATAACAGGCCTTTCAGATTCCTTTACCGCGGCCTTTTCTCCCGAGCCGGATTGACGAGCAGGAAGTTGCTGCCCTTGAGTGGATGAGGCCGGATCACCTCTGTTCCTCTTAACATACTATTGCAGTTTATTCTCTCTTAATAGTTCTTCAATCATGTTCTTTAGATGGCGGCATTCGTTGGTGTCATGGCCAGGTTGGTTGTGAAATCGACAGAATCTTCCATTGGGAACAAAAAAAATTCCAAGCTTCAACTTAGGTGGCTCAGGGTACTCGATAGCATCCTTAGTTGCGAAGAAGATGTTCTCTGGAGTCTCTGTTAAAGGAGTGAATTCCGAAAAACGATGTGGTTTCTTCATATCTTTCTGCTTTTTCCCACCATTATTTTCCCTTTTCTGACCACCAGATTCTTTCTTGTTAGAAGTTTCAGCCACATGGTTGTTTTCAATTTCAGCCACAACCACCTTTGCTGGTGTAGGAAGATTTTCCAGACGCATAAATTCGTCAGCCTTCTTGTAAAACTTCTCCAGTGAATTCGGTTCCTTCATTTTCAACCATTTTCCGAACTCACTTGTTTTATCGATGGCTCGCATCAAGTAGGTTAAAATCATTCGAGGCTCAGCATTATCCACTTCGGCCAAGGCTATGTTAAAGCGATTCAAGAAGGATTTGATAGATTCGCCGAAAGCTTGTTCCAGGCTGGACAGTGACATTATGTCCTTGGCTTTTGTAGCATACAACCTAAACTGATCCTTGAATTTACGAGTCAAATCAGAGAATTGATCCACAGATCGGACCGGTAGCTTTGTAAACCAAAGTAGAGCCACTCCTTCAAAATAGACAGGGAAATATCTACATTTAATCTCATCTGTTGCCCTGGTACCTGTCATATGCCAGTAATATTTGTACAAGAACTGATTAGGGTCGCTTGTCCCTCAATAGGTTGGGATAGTAGGAGGAACAAACTTCTTTGGAAATTCAGCTTTTAGAATTTTCTCGATAAACGGAGTCTTGCTTGGAGCAAACCCCCAGCCATTTTCATCTTCATTCCTTTGCATACTTTCTTTCATAATTTGGCGAACCATTCCTGATATATATTCCTCATCATTCAGAGGCCTTGCCGGGCAGACGTTAGCCACTTTTTTGGAAGCTTGTCTAAACAAACGTTTGCGAAGAGGCGGCTGCGGCCTTGATCCTCTAGCTTAGGAGGTGCCCCTTCGGTTATGCCAGCTCCTCTTTTAGGAATATCTTTCTCTTGGGAATCATGAGTGTCTTCAACAAAGGTTGGTTCATTGTTTTCTAGTTGTCGGTTCATCCCAAGCAGAGCGTTTAACCTTTCCATCATCAAAGCATTTTGAGTTTCCATTTGCTGGTATAATCCCGACACAACATCGTCAAGTTCAGCCCTTGTGACTCCCACAGTAGGAGTTGCCTGATTTGGCGCTGGAGACGAGGCAACCCTGTCATTAGCATCTCCGGATCTAGTAGATCTACTCTTTCTTCCAGGAGCCATGATTTCAGATAGACTTCTGGTTTTTAAGGAGAATCTTTCAACAAATCTTTGCGAAGCAATGGTGAGAACACCCCTGAGTTCAATTCTCGGTGAAAGCACCAAAAATGTTAACGTAAAAATCGATGCTAACACCACGATGTGAGTATTAGTAAAGTGAAAGCACCACCCGTTGGTACGGGAACAGAATATAAGCAGAGAGATCACAGAAAAGTAGTAAAAAGACAACAGTTTTATAGTGGTTCGGCTTAAGATTTAGCCTACGTCCACTTTAATCTCCTTTATTGATGATTCGGTTACAATTCTTTACAATGCGCTTTGATTACAACACATTTTAGACGAATAGCTAGAACTTTGATGTAAGAGAGCTCTTCAAGTCCATGTCGGATGTGTTAGATCTCCTCTTGAAGTTCGTTGAAGCGTCCTTGGTGTTTGAAGTGTCGGATCAGTCGAGAAAACAGCAAAGTATAGGCGTTCCAGAAATGATCCAAAAGTCCCCTCCCATTTGGAGCTGGTGCTGTATTTATAGAGAAAAATATGGGCAGGTGATAGGTCATGAACGACCTAAGATAGGTCGTAGGTCGCGAGCGACCTAAGTTAGGTCGTGGGTCCTAGCGACTTAGAAGACATGGCTTTATGGCTGGATAGGGTCGCACTTGATCTGTCTGAACGGGGTAGTAAGTTGTAGGTCGTGAGCGACCTAGGGAGTAGTTGGCGACTTAACCGTGTTGAGATATCTGGTCGAGCGACTTAAGTTGGTTCGACCTATAACTTAGGTCGTTTAGTTGTTAAGTCGATGGGTGTCTAGGTCGTTGAACCATTCCATCCTTAGGTCGCTAGCAGTGTTCAACCCCTTAGGTCGCTAGCTCATTCTTGCTTGTGTTAGCTCGCTGTAGAACTTCTTCTCCACTAGGTCGCTTGCGTGTTAAACCGTTAGGTCGCTTGGATTGTTAAGTTATTAGGTCGTGAGGTCTTTAGGTCGATGGGTCACTTCACACTTTAGGTCGCTAGGTCGTTTCCATTATTAGTTCGTTATGTCGCTTGACCTTATAACTCATTAGGTCGCTCAGTCGTCAAAAGAGGGGTTAACAATATACGACGTATCACTTATTCGGAATGGGTTATATGACACAAAGGTCATCTCCCGGCTAAACCGAATAGTGAGCGCAATATTTTAAAATGTATGGATAATGGGATTTTAATTAAGTCACAACTTATTATCCAAAACTTCTCTTTCAAATGGTTTAAACACATTACCATTTCTAATCTTTTACAAAAAGATTCATCTCACAAAGTTCATCCAGTTTCACAAAGATTTATTCATAGATTTTCCAAATCAATTTCCATTTAAATTGGATTAACTCATTAAATCTTTTAAAACAAAGATTTAATTGATAGCTTTCAAAACAATTCCATTTCAATTCTTTTATATATAAAAGATACACTGTTGATTCAAATTGGAAATTCATTTCTTATATGAAAGCTTTTATCATTTGAAAACAAATAGTTTTCATTTCGGAAAATCTGATCTCATTTATACGAGTTAAAGTCTTTGGGTTAAATTCAAATTCTCAAAACCATACTTTTAAAATGGTTTAAATTCATATAAACACATTTATAACATCTATAACCATAATTTCCAAACATGGAATTCAATTCCAAATTAAATTATTTAAATTGAAAACTTTACCAAGTTATTCAAAATAACTTTGATCTTAAAAACTCCTTTTCAAAAGCTTCAACATTAAACCCAAATCCATTTCCAAAATCAATTGAAATTAAAATTTCAATTTCAAAAAACATTAAATTTAAATCATCTGTGACTTAACCGATTTCCTCGTGAAATCCATATTTGTGTGTGTATGGTGTAGTCCAGGGGTTTTACATAGTAGTGCAACATCAATGAATCATCACAGATCAAAATACAGAAATATAGTCGATAAGCGGTATAAACTATAACGCTTATCTTTCATTCACAGATATATAAATCACAGATAATAATTTACATTCATCCCAGATAAATAAACTATAATACAGATCACAACACAAATCAGGATATATCACAAAGCATTACAAATCAGGGGTATCAACAATTCAACGTTCAACAGAATCCAAACATTCACAAGTAAAATTTATTAATCAATTGATTAATTTTTATCAAATGTATTACTTATGAATAATCATTAATCCTGGTTAATTATCATGAGTTAATTACAAATTATTTGAAATAATTTCCCTTTCATCATTTATTAGTAAACCTTTAATTATTAACTAATTAATCTTAATTAATGAATCAATTAACTTTTAATTATTAAATAAATCTTAATTAATCACATTCATTAATTAATCCTTTAATTATTAACAAATAATTATACTCAAGTTACTAATCATCATTTAGTTAATTACATCCAATAATCATTTATTAATTACTTCTCTAAGTAATTTTACTTTTCCAATTTGTTAAATGATTGTTCTAGATTAATTAACTCAAGTAATTAACTTAAACTAATCCGATTAACTCACTTATTTACAACGAATAATTAATTCCTTAATTACTTCCATTAAGTAATTATACTCAAACAATTCCATAAATGATAAATGATTGTTATTAAATTAATTATTCTAATTTTATTGTTAAATTAACCACATTGATTATTTATTTAAATAATCTTAGTTAATGATCTTTATTCACTATTAAATTTCTGTAATCTCTTTTCTAAAGAAATTTACTTACAAAATCATTATTGATTATAAATTGATTCACCATTAAAAACTTATTCATTAATGAATTATTAATCATTAATCTTCATTAATTAAAGTAAACTCATTCATATTTATGATTTGATTTTTATTTACAATATATTTGAAAACATTTATTCAAATTCCTTTTAAATTCAAATTCATTTTTAAACCCACCTAATTGCTTAAAACTTTAAGTTATTAAACAATTTAAATTTATAACCTTAATTAGTTTAAACTTAAGTCAAAACGTTTAAAAACATGGATTTAAAATTGTTTAAAAATTTGGATTTTGTTTTTAAAGTAAAAACTATTTTGTATGTCAACCCTTGAGACCACTTCGAGTCACACCTGAACAAATGTGCTGCTTGCTTCGAGTCATTTGCAAAACCCACCCGTGTGCCCTATTTTCTTTAAACTTAAATTTGTTTTAAGTACAAACCCTTGCAACCCAAAAATTACTTCGAGCCTATACCCGAGCTCGAACCCTTACTTCCCGAAGGCTACTTCGAGTCATCCACCTTTCTTCCCAAACCACTTCTTACTGACACAACCTAAAGCCTGTGCACGTGTACCCCGGAACTAGCCACCTCCGACAAACCTTGCCACCTTCAACACATCGACGACGACCTCACTGATTAACTCGAGCACCCAGAACCCAGGTAAATCGCCAGAATCGAAATCGAGACATCGAGCACATCAGGTACCCAAAATTTGATCACCAAAAAAACATCACGTAACGCCACCTCAGGCCATCATCAACCATGCCACTTCGACCAGAGTTGCCCCGACGACCACGAACCAATCTACACTGGTCCGATCACCTCCAGTACTTCCTTGATGACGCACGAATTCGAACAATATCGTCGAACAAACCTGAAGCTTAAACCCTACTACATCGCCAAACATTCGCCACGGCGAATTATAAATTCTCCGGTTATTTTTCTGATGACCATCGATGCCCGAATCACCTTCACCATTAATTACGATCCATAATTCATCGTTGATTACCATAAATTGACGAAAATGCAAATGTCGATCATCTCATGATTTCTCATGATTTACTAATCGAAAAATCTTGAAATGATTCTCTAAAATCATCATTTTCAAATTCGAACTTGATTATGAAATCAAATTATAAAATCAAAACGCTTGATTTTTCTATTTTTCAAAAGTTTCACTGCTCTTCCTTCTTCCCAGTTTAAATACTTGATAATTATAGTTTTAAACATTTTTAAAACAAATATCTTGTTTAATTCAAACATTTTTCATTTATACATCTAAGTTCATAAGTGAATGATTTAAGAGATTTTGATTTTTACTTTTATTTCTAGCTTGTGAATACAAGAACAGGTACATATACCTGTATCTACATATTTAAGTTTATAGATATACATATATATATAGACATACAGGCATACATCTATACAAATATTTCATAACATACTTCATGTATCAAACAGATTTAAGCTTTTGATGGATAGTTTACTCACAGTGATTAAAAGAAAGAACAGAGCCTTCCTTTATGTTGAAGCAGTGTAACGACCCGATATTTTCAACCACTCGCATCCGCACATGTCGGACTTGAATTGATCAAAATACCGCGTTGTAAATAAATTTTGGCAAATCTCAGAATATACAGTAAATAAATAATCACAGATCACAGACACAGAGTAAAATAATGCAGCGGAAGTAAAAGAAATAGTAGTTCATGAAGCTACTATGTAAATATATCAGAGTTAAATAAGATACAACAGAAGAAATAAAATACAACAGAAGTCTAAATATGATAACCAAGTACAAGCTGAATAGAACAACAGAACTGAAATAGATAGGACAAGACAAGTAGATAATCTCTAGCGATTTAAATCTCCAAGAGAGGGGAAATCCAATCTGTGAATAACTCAGGCTGACCCGAGCGTAAAGCAAAACACAAAACACTCGAGTCAGGACAATATATACTTATATAATGTAAACTAACTCAAGTGAACTGTAATAAAGGTACAAGTAACTTAGAAGATGCTTGGGACCGCCCATCCTCTAAGGATCCATTAAACTATTTACTATAGTAATATATGCTATATACAGTAGTGTCTAATCAGTAAAGTATAATCATATAGAAAATAGCGTTAAGGGGATGGTGAACCTTAACGCGGTCGGATCTTTAAACCAAAATCGTAGTGGCTCGATATGGTAGGTGACATGGCACACAAGGCAATGCCAGGGTAGATATACCAATTACGCACACGGACTGATGGAAACGCATAGCAGCCACTACCGCTCCACCTCGAACAACACTCCCAAATCAAGGGTGCGCACCAAATCAATCACAAGTAATAGAATGGTATCGAAGAAGTGTGTCCGATAAGAGGTGCTACCTCACTGGTCCGAGATCGCTCCTGTTTTAGCCACCTTATGCCAACTCACGGGAGTTGGGTCCACGTATATACCTTAGGATCGTCGCCACCATCCTACTTCATTCTGGAAACTCCACCGCGTACACAGTTGTCAAAGTGGTTTTCGGTATCGACAGAGAGTATGTCCATATCCGATCCCGGTCTCTTTAACAACCAATCGTTATTATAACCCGTGGTTATAATTTAAAACAGTTTATACTTCAAAATAGAATATCATTTCAAATCCAAATCTTTATCAAAATAAAGATTAAATCAATTCCAAACCATTTCAATATATTTAAAATATCATCTCATTTCAAAACTTCATTTCAAATCATTTTATATACCAAAATATCATTTGAGTTCAAATCTAAATATTCAACTTTAAATACTTTTTAAATTCAAAGATATCATTCATTTATTATCATTTCAAGTCACATTTTAAATAGTTTATATTTCAATCAAAATAATTCATCTAAACCATTTAAAAGTGTAAATATTATACTTTCAAATCAAGTAGTAAAATTTTCAAAGTTTCAATTCAATTCAATCATTTATTTCAATTAAATTTCCATAGACCATTTCAAATCTTATAAATTTCAAATATAGATTTAATCCACAAAATAACTATTCAAATTATAAAATAAATTCCAAAGCTTTATTATCCTATATTTCATCAGTCCAATATCCTTTTAAACAGATTCAAATTACAAGTAAACCAAATATTTTTCATACTAATATAACTTCAATTATTTATTTCAAGATTTAATATCATTTCAAATTCATTTCAAAATATCAAAATATCATTTCAAAACATCATCTATTTAATTTAAATTTAAATACCATTTACTCATATTTCAAAATAGTTGTATTTCCCAAATCAACTATTCCATTTAAATCATTTAAAGTCAATTCATTATATTTAATAATTAAATATTTAATTTCCAAATTTTAATCTTTTCAAAGATCATTTATTCATTTGAATTTATTAAACAAAGAAAATTCAAATTTCGCAGCACTTAGAAAATGCAAGGAAATGTTATCTTTAAAAACAGTTCATTAACAAAAGAATGCATTTAAAATGTTGTAATATCTTAATTTAGTTTCAACTAAAATTTTAGTTAAATTTAACAACTATAGCACTAACAAAGTGCTATAATAACCCTTAGTTCAAATTTGCTATTTGGTTCATTTAAAACAACTACAGCATTTCCAATGCTGTAATATCTTTACATTACATTTCAAAAATGTTGTCTAATCAAATTCAGAGTTTTATTTACAATTTAACACATAATTAACTTTTAATATAAATCATTTTAACTTATAAAATCATATATTTTCACACTTTAAAAACAATCGTTTAAATACCTTTATTTCTATGATTTTATAAAGTCAAATTTCCATACAAAAATCAAATTAAATAACAATTAAATTTTTATTTCTTTAATTAAATACTTAACTTAACAACTAAGTTTAAATTTCCAAAATATAACTTATTTCCATTTATTTTACTTAATTAAAATTTCACTTTTAAACAAATTCCACAAAATTCAATTTAAGTTATATTTCCAAATTCAGCTTAAATATTCATTTATTTCATATTTTAATTTATACAAAATCATTAACACTTTTAAAAATTATTATTACTTAATAAAGACCATTAAATTCATCTTTTAAATCAAATTTGTCATATATTCTTACTTTACATAAATTTCATTTATAAACAAAATCATAAATTCCAAAATTGACTTATATTTCAAATTCTACTTCACCATTTACTTAATTCACTTATTTAATTTGTAGAAAATCACTAATATTTTATAGAAATCATTTTAATAAAATTTAAATCAAAATATTATAATATTTACATTTTTTAAATATTTGAAAAATTTTCAGAAAAATATATAAACCACAGGTCTCTATATAATTTTCTAGCCTAGGTCAAGTGATACGGATATGTATCATTTCAATCCGCAGTTTACAAAGAAAAAACCGGGTTCTATCATTTCAAACCCACAATCCCAAGTAAAATAAATGAATTTGAAAACCGCTTAGGCCTATCATTTCAGCCCATATTGATTTTCCCTTATTGTAAAGTCCGTTCGGGTATGTATCATTTCAACCCATAGTGATTTCTATACTAACAGGGAACTTGCAGTGTGATAAACTGATAAAAATAATAAAATAGCAATAGTAACATGTGATATAACAGGTGTAATAATAGGTGTGAACATCATATGATAATAATATAAGCATATATAACATGATGATATACATTACAGATTCAGATGTTGTCGGTTTATCAGTTATATAGGTACATATTGTCTGGTGAGAATAACTCACTTGTTCAAGCTGGAGATGACAACCACAAACACACAACAATGATTTCCAGAGGCTCGAAAGCACGACAATGATTTGAGATTGGAAGAGCCAAAGCTATACCCCTTGAAAACATTACACAAAACAAATATATAAAACATAAGTTTCAAAACAGGATGCCACTAAACAATGTTAGGAACAACTGCATAAAACAAAACCAAAGTGTTTGCACTTGCTTTCTACCATCTATGCTTCAGCTCCAGATCTGAAATGCATGGCTAAGGGGTGGGTTTGGATCTGGTTTTTGGTTCCATAGGGTCGGCCTAGCATGCGTTAACAAAGTGGTGAAATCTAGGTGCAAAAACTAGGTGTTCAAGGCTAAACAATGCAACATAACCTCACATCTTTGGCACAAATAGGTTCGGCCAGAAGTCATGGGTCACGGCCAGTGGGTGCTGGTGATGGTGGATGATGTGGTAAAGGATGGAGGTCAGGTCAGAGGTGGTGGTGATGGAGGTAGTGGCGGCAAATGGTGGTAGAAGGAGGAGATGACGATTCTAGGCCATAAGTGATAATTTGTGATGGTTTTTGGTGGATTTTGTGGTGGTCTTCACCTTGGATTGTCTCGGACTGAAATGGAGAGGTAGTAGGATGGGTGATGGTCAGAGGAAGGGGGTGATGGAGGTCAGGTCAGATCTGGTTGAGGAGGAGCCAAGCCTAGAAGAAGAGAGCAAGTGCAAAAATCAATGTAAACAAGTAGAAAAAGGATAAGAAAAAGTTGAAAATCATTACCCAAACTTTCCTCAATAGCCATGGCCAAAATTTTTTTGTTTCAGAAATGAAAATGAATGAACGTGAATATAAAATAGAGTATGCAACTGAAAGATGTGGATAGTAAAGGCTAATTGATGAAAATGTAAGTTACAAATGTGAAAGGTTGGAAGATAAAATACCTTAGGCAAATCAAAAGTCATAACCTTTCAAATTTCTTTTAATTTCTTTATATAAGTTTATATTATTGAAAATAATAATACATTCAGTCACAAATTCAAAAATATAACAAAATATAAAATATATATAAATATTTATTAATTATATAAGGTTAAATAAGAAAATAGCACAAAATTGCAAACTAGTCTAGAAAATTTGAAAATAAATGCAATGAACTTTGGAAAATTTTTATGTACTTGAAAAGTATTTATAAATAAAGATAAGAACACAAAATAAAAATTAATTCACAAAATAAATAAATAAATTTTAATTAAATATAATTTTAATGAAGAAAATAGCAGAAAAATGGAAACTAAGCATTATAAATTGAAATAAATCCAAGTATACTTTAGAAAAATTATATTATCATTTTAAAAATATTAAAAGACATAAAATAACATATTAACACATATTAAAACAAAATACGACAATAAAAATATAATTTATATGTTTTAAAATAAATAATATTGCAAAATAAACAGTTTATACACAAAATTGAAAATTACATAACTTCTACAATATAAGTCCGTTTTCAACGAAACGAAAAGCAGTATTCATGGAATTAAATCTATTTTCATAATAAAAGATAAAATTTAAGAATTTGAAATATTTAAATTTAAAGTTCAAAAGTCAAAGTTTGACCAGTTTGAATAGAAATTCACTTTTCAGTGAAATATCCAATTTATACTAGTTTGAACTATAAATCACTTAATAATCAACATTTATATTTAAAATGAAATGTTTGAAATAGAACAAGTTTAAAATAATTTAAAATAAAAATAAAGTCAAAATAAAAATAATATATAAAATCTAGGGTTGTTACACTCTTGTGAAAATGCAAACTGAAATCTTCAATTTGATCTCTGGAATTTGTATTGATATATTGTTGTTTTAATTGAAGTTTGTTTAAGTTTAAATGATGTTATTTACTTTTACTTCTGATCTTTTCTCAGTTGTGATGAACGAAAAGAAATAAAAAGTTGATATATATGATGAAGCTTACAGGTGATATAAATTTGGTTTGTACAAAAGAGATCAGGGATATTTTCTTGTTTTGGAGGCTGATGAGATTTATCTTGTGTACTAAAGATGATGGCATTAATTAGTTGTACCACATTCATATATATTTTTTCTTTCGGCTGATACAATGCTACATTAATTGCCTTGTACCACTTACCTTGTTTTATTTGCTTTGTTTTTAAGTTATACATTGCATTAGAGAAAAGTCTGGTGGCTTCTAACTTTGTAAGCCTACATATATTTCCTATATATGTATTTCTTTTATTATGCAGGTCATCATTTCTTGCAACCTGAATGTATTTTCTTTTGTTTCCTTTTTAACTTGTCTTCATGTTTGCATACATTTTTTTTTCTTATTTGAATGTGTATTTCTTTTGTTTTGTTTTATCACTTTGTAATATAAATGAGATTATATTTTGTTTTAATTTTCTTTTATAATTTAAAATGAATTTCTATATTTAATATATTGTTAAATTTAACTAATTTGTTTACTATATCTATTTTCTATAATTTATCTTATGTATTTTTTATATTATTTCTATCTCAATCATTTATTTCTAAATTTAATACTAATTATTTTTACATTAATTTTGTAATATATGTGAATTTCTAGATTTTAATTGGTTATTAGATTTTTATCAAATGTATTTACTTTATACATTATATCTTATATCATTTCATTTTTAAACCATTTATTTACGATTTAAATTCAAATCAAATATTTATATATATTATTTCAAATTTACTCATATATGCCCAAATACATATATATGTATATACATTCACATATATATACCATATTTAAATTTAAACTATTTAACATATATTCTATTGATAATTTGGGGAAACTCAAATCAGTTTATTAGTTAATTCCGCAATTTTTATTAAAAAATTAATTTAATTATCAATTTAAATTTAGTAAAAATCCGGGATTGTTACAGTTGTTGTTGTCAATTAACATTGTGGCCATCAATTTTTATTTTGCATTTTGACTGGTGTAACATCCATTTGTCTATGTTACTAACACTGCACAAGTTTATGCAACTGTATTGTTTCATTGCCTAGCAGACGCATGCTCAAAAGCATTATGTTAGCAGGTGTTAAAAAGCATTCAATCATTTATGCTATGCCTTTAACCAATGTTTGTATGAACAGTGAGTTCCAAATGGGTGTGTACAACTTCTGTTTATTCACTATATGTGAATCATATTAACTATCTTTCCTCTCTCTCTCCAGGAATATATTAAACATTCAAATGAATCTACTGTTGTGCAAATTTGCAGATTTTGTCCTTTGGGTGATGACCATTGGTTAGTGTTTTTACTTTACATGTTTATCTATATTAGAGATGTATTCTTTCGTGAGTCTATTTTTGGAAAAAGTGTAGAAATATCAGCTACATGATTATGAAATGAGCAAAATCTTGTTTTAACTTTTAATCATACAATAAATTTAGGTAGTGTTTGGTTGGTTATTATTAGTATTGAGTTTTCGTCCATACAAAAATGCAACAACGTAATTATATTGTCGAAAACAACCAATTTAGAAAACGAATTAACATACAATAGATAACAACATTTTTTTTCCCCGTTTTAGGAAATAATACAAGCACGTGAAACAATTCATGAGAAACAATATGTGCATTTTTGCTCAGCAGCATAGTGACGGGCTAAAAGAAATAAATGGGGAAATTGCTGTGAATTTTGCTATGTAAATTACAATTTTATTCAAGATAAGCATAAGTAGTAACTAGTATGGATAGCACTTCCTTTGATGTTTAGCAACATTATATCTTTAGTTAAATAAAAATGTGAGTTAGTTTAGCTTTTCTTTGTAATATAATATCATTATTCCCATGACCAAGTATGGATTACAATGTTGCTTATTTGGCTTTGCAAGCAACAGCGATGGCCATTATTTTCGATAGCAAATTTTTCATCCGACACTGTTCAAGTACCATGCAAAAATGAAGTTCTCTCAAATATATTAACTATAGGCATATCGTATATTATGACGTTGGAGGCATCGCATCATACAAATGTGTTTAATACGCAGAGTATACATACATTGATCTTTATGTTTCATGATCTTAGGAAGATTTGGATGATGGCAAACATTCATAGGAGTGTCTATGCACTGCTTATGAAAGCAACATCAAATGGAGTTTTTCAAGGAGACAATCCTCTTGATTTTGCATTACCACTAGTGATACTGCATATATGCATCGTTATTACTCTTACTCGTGGACTTGCTTACTTCCGCAAACCTTTAAAGCAGCCTCGTGTGATTGTAGAAATTATTGTAAGTGCATCTCCTTTATGACTATCACCTTTTAAAGATAACTTGAATCATTCTTAAATGTATAGGCTTGCAACAGACCTAATGTCCATCTCGATTAGTTGCTTTTTCCCTTTTTTCCCCTATATTGCTTGACCTTGAATTATAAATTAGTGAGATGCTGACAGAAAATTATATACTTTTGGTTATCTATGAAAGTTTCTGTTTCTATTTTTCATAGATTTCAACAAGAATTAATTTGTATGCTTTCTTTATGAATTTTGTAAATTAGTAGCATACTTCAACAGTCATATTCCTGTTAAATTCTTTCAATTGAAATTATGTTATAGAAAAATAATAATCAGGAATCATATAATTTGTTTAATGTTCAGATGCTATTAGTCAGTGTTCAGGCAATCTATGAGGGTTCAGGTGATCCATGTAAGTGGTTATGTAAGTAAATCTGAAACCTTGCTCAAGTAAACCTCACTTGTTACATATAAACTCTGATCTCAGCTAAGCATAGCTTTGACCATACATATATTACTTTCTGAAGGCTTGGTAAACACAACACAATTGCAATGACCAAGATGACATAGTTCTTTCAATAAGAGAACTTTTACTTGACTTTGGCAGAACTGGATAAAATTGCTATTTTGTATGAGGTACTTCTGCTGTATGGTGGTAGTTTGTCAAACAAAAATAACAACTGCTATTTGTTTTTTAGAGCATGTATACATGATTCATCAGTTAAGATTGGGGCACGAACGTTGTTTCCTAGGAGTTGATTTAAATTCTACGAAGCTAGTAGATAGTGTGGATTGTATAGTGTTGATTGTTTAAATGTTACTTGATAATTCATGGTTGAATGCATATGTTTGAATGTTACTTGATAACTCATGTCTGTAATTCTAATTTTTGACCGTTAAACTTCTCTATAGGTAATTAGTATTTCCAAAGTAAAGACCAGCCGCAACAAAGAATTGCCGGTAATCAAGCAATGAACATGACTTTATTTATTATATATATTATAATATTTTGTTAATACTAGTTGTGTATACTTGTTTATGAACGGTTATGGAGTTTATGTGAATTTTCTCATTTTGTCGAAAAACTATTATCGAAATGGTTATGTGTATCATATTTGATTAGGTGATTAACGTGTTATTTCAATTGTTTGAATATGATGATTATGTGATTGATTATTTGATTGTAGATTTGAATATGACGATTATATGATTGAATGCTGGTTTTAATAAGACTATTGCGAGTGATGGTTGGAAACAATACAAGCCACTAACAAGAAACGGTTGCATGGACAATATGCTGCAAAATTGTTAATAAACTTTAGTAGCATTTGGAAAATGCTAAAAAAAATAAATGTAAACAGTGTTGATATGATTTTCGTTGCGTTGGAAAAATGTTACCAAAACTTATAGTAGCCTTCGGTAAACGCTGTGATGGGATATGCAACTAAAAGTCTGAAACATTTTGTAGCGTTTTTAAAGTGCAACAATATGCCAAGTTTTGGTAGCATTTTCTTCAACGCCACAAAAGGTTCCACACTTTTAGTTGCATGTTGTGTCGCATCGTTTACTGAAACACCACTACAAGTTTTGGTAGCATTTTTTCAATGCTACGAAATGCCTTTTCTGGGGTATTGGCTCGTGTTGATTAAAGCTGCCGGTAGTAAGAAGGTCGGGTCTTGTCTCAAACATTGCTAAAGCAGACGGACCCACCTCTCGTACCAATTCAAGATGCTCATGCTGATTAAAGCTGCCGGTGGTCAGAAGGTCGGGTCTTGTCTCAAAAAGTGCTAAAGCAAACGGACCCACCTCTCGTACTGGTTGAAGATGCTCGTTTTGATTAAAGCTACAAGTGGTCAGAAGGTCAGGTCTTGTCTCAAACAGTGCAAAAGCAGACGGATCCACCTCTTGTACTGATTGAAGATGCTCGTGCTGATTAAAGCTGCCGGTGGTCAGAAGGTCGGGTCTTGTCTCAAACAACACTAAAGCAGACGGACCCACCCCTTGTACTGATTGAAGGTGCTCTTGTTGATTAAGGCTGCCGGTGGTCAGAAGGTCGGGTCTTGTCTCAAACAGAGCTAAAGTAGACGGACCCACCTCTTGTACTGATTGAACCATTAGATCGGTATCGTATCCATGTTGCAATGCTATACACGGACATGTTACTCTAGTATATAAATATCGGTTTACTTGTCATGCTTCTCTTCATTATTATCATAGCTTTAATATATAAAAATGGTAGACTACAACCATATTTCATTGCCATCCACATATTCATACGAGGGTCCATTACATCACAATAGCCCACCGAATACCTCCTCGCCGGTGGTATATTGAAATGGAGGAGAGACATTATCCTAATGTAAGAGAGCATGAGATGCAAGTGCAAGATCGCATGCTGCTAGACAATGGAAGACGTCAAAGAGAAGATTGGCGTAGCCATAACAGAAATAGAGAACAAAGGAATAAAATACGACACCACATACCTCACATAGATCTAGAGGTTAACTTAATGAAATATACTGTTACTGTGGGGTTTCTATTCTTTACGCTGTTATAAGTAGCGGAACATATATTCAACGGCGTCACTATAGATGCCGTAATTCTCCTGATGGTTGTGGCCTATGGCAATGGCTTGACGATCCTCTTCCTCAACGTAAAGTTGTTTATGCTAACGAACTTGAAAACCAAATTCAGATGCTTCAAAGGACGTTTGGTTCAATTAACTTATCTGGTGGTCGAATGTATTTTTTAATTATCGGTTGCCATGTTTGCTGTCTTGTTCCTTTTTATGTTGTAAGCATGTTTTCTTTAGTTTGTTGTCCTGTTCGATTTCAATGAAAGCAGTTATTTGTTCTTTTCTTAAGTTAAGTGTTGTTGTTGATGATTTCCAACTCTTTATTTACTCTTATTATGTCAAGTGCAGAGTAGATTACGAGAACACAAACTGTACTTGAATTTGAAAATACATATAAGTTACTTATAGTGCAAACAACAAGTAGAAGGTAATTAACTTAACAAACATTCTTAACCAACCATACATCATTCAAATTGTCTAATATATCTAACCCAGAGATTGTACGCAGCATGTCCAACAAAATCAATGTGATATTCCCACAAATAACGGGAATCATACGTGGCTCGTGTTAGCTGAAATAGATCTTCTTCTTTCGCTACTTTTATAATGAGTCTACATCTTTGACAACCCCTTGTAAAAATTACTAAAGTGCTACGAGTTTCCAAAATCCTTCGAATTAATCTGCAATCCGGATGACTGTTAAAAGTCTCGTTTAGAGTGACCCAAAAATCTTGCTCCATATCCTCTTTCATGTGTCTACGGTCAGTTTCTATGTATGATTTAATTAGAACTAAATAATCACCAGCATTCCAATTTTCATTTGACATTGAAGATTACTTAGGACGTTGATAATAAACGAAGATGTTGTGAATTTTCAGCACAGAAAGCTGCCTTATATAGAAATTTCATGATCTGCATCTCGTGAATCAAGTATCTCCGCCACATCGAAAACATCCACAAACATGAGTATAAACAAACACATATGTGTTTGCTCATTCAAATAGTGATTTACATATATGCAAGCAAAATATGAAATTTATAGCTGATACAATTACACAAACACTGGTAGTAAATACAAAAACAATGATAATACTCATATACAACCACTACTGCTACATACAAACCACTGATAATACAATCATACAAACTCTGCTACAAAATAGATAACAATGATAATACTCATATACAACCTCTACTACTACATACAAACCACTGAAAATACAATCATATAAACTCTGCTACAAAATACAAGACAATGATAATACAATAGTATTCACATGCATGTGACATACAAACAGTAATAGTACATGCTAACACTAAGGCTCATCAAACCGATACCGATGATTAAAAAGATTGGCTGCTTCACCATCGTCGTCGTCGTTTACTCTGCGCGTAGGATGATATCGCTGCTCATCAGCTGTAGTAAGCTCGTTAATACGAGCAGTCAACTCGTCTATATTACGTCGATGCTCGACGTACATGACCTGGCGGACTCCCATCTGCATCTAAAATAAATCCTTATAGGAAAATGCCGCTGGATCGGGATACTAGGAAATCTCTGGCCGTGGAATATCAATCTATCTGTCAACACCAAATGTTGTCGGAATACCGACTGTCCAACCGTAATCTCCTACCTGGGAGGGATGTGAAGCATGATACACCTGAGTACTCATTGTAAGGTCAGGCAAAATAGGGGGGCAACACCACTATCTATGCCCGAGGACCCGACCAAATCAACAAATGCAGCATGAACAAATGTAGCCGTATGCGATGGAGTGTAAAACCGATGCCAAAAGGAACCATAATCTACATTCACGATGATGAGTAATTTGTGGACCACCACTCTCCTACATACTCCTGTAATGCAGCGCTATCATAAACCCTCAGAAAAGGTGTATTCGGATGTGGATCATTGGGAACAAAATCACCATCTAAGGTATGTCTTCAACTACGCTCACCGAGGAACCAGTAGCTTCCTTGGCTGGCTGCGGATGATACCAATGGAAAACATCTCGTAGATAGGAAAGAAGCAAGCACTACGATGGGGTCGGTCATAAAAGGCGAACCATCATACGGATGCCAAATAACACTCTCTTGTGTGGTTTGTAACTCGATCTGATTTCGGGCCACAGCAAAAATATGACGTGCCTCCCCTCCTTGCACCAATCTACGGTTATTACGTTCCCATGCTCTGAGTCGGGGAAAGAAAAGGGGTAATGTGAAGTCCAATGTCGAATAAGTCATGTTATGGAGGTATTCGTAGTACCAGTATTGTAAAACCTTCCAAAACCTTGTAATGGACGAGGATCTACCCCTAACAACACACTTGTTATCCCGCCTTTTAGCAAGGCCGTGATACCACAAAATTGACCGAGAAGCCAAAGACAATTCGGCTCGAAGAATGGTCAATTCAACATCTCAACAGAGCAAGTCCTGCTGATTGATTGTTCACAAAAGATCCCCTACGGAGGGGGGGTCCAGGGCGGTGGCAACCCCCCAAGGTGGGGGTGCGGGTGCAACACCCCTGCTACGGGGTTCGACCTGCCCGGTCAGGTCGCAAGGGTCCTGGGGGCAGCACCCCCAGCGGGGTGCGGGGCAGCGCCCCGTCCAAAACGGTACGTTTTATCTACTACTGAAGAGCGACCTGCCACTTTGCTACGTACGACCTAAAAAGCCCTCCGACCCTACTTCCTCCGACCTAACAATTACCGACCTAAAAGCCTGTCCGACTTAAGAAGCATACCGACTTAAGATGTGGACCGACTTAAGAAGAGAACGACCTAAGGAGCTTCGCGACTTAACGAGTTAAGGAGCTTCACGACTTCGCGACTTAACGGGTTAAGGAGCTTCGCGACTTAACGGGTTAAGGAGCTTCGCGACTTAACGGGTTAAGGAGCTTCGCGACTTAACGGGTTAAGGAGCTTCGCGACTTAACGAGTTAAGGAGCTTCACGACTTAGCGAGCTAAGGAGTTAACGACCTAGTGGCACCAGTTCTCAATGACCTAACGACTTATGGGGTATTGCGACCTAGCAATATCACGACCTAAGCAAGCTGAAGCAGAAAAGAGTTTCACGACTTATTTTAGGTCGCTCACGACCTATCTTAGGTCGCTCACGACCCACTGACTCGTTCAGGCAGCTCGATGCAGTCAAGATAAGACAGATCTTCTAGGTCGCTGCCGACCTACGACTTACGACCTACCTTAGGTCGTGACCGACCTAGCATTTGGTGACGAAATTTCTGCCCAAAATCACTCCTATAAATACGGCCATAACTCCAACAAGAAAGGGACTTTTTCGATGATTCTCTCAAGCGCCGTTACTTTGCCTAATTCTCAACTCATTCAACACTTGAAGAAATCTACCACATTACAATAAGCTTTGAAAGAAATCTACCACATTCAACATGAATTCGAGGAGATCTTCTACATCGAAGTTTGAGCTATTAGTATAGAGTGTTTTGAAGTCAAAGTGCATTGTATTTTGAATTGTATTGTAACAACTTGTAATCAGATCAGCAATAAAAGAATATAAAGTGGACGTAGGCTTAATTACGAGCCGAACCACTATAAAATCGCTGTCTTTTACCGTTTTTTTCTATTTTACTGCTTATTTCTTATTCCCGTATCACGGGTGGTGCTTTCACAACATTACTACACACACCGGGTGTTAGCGTTCAACTTTTAGCGATAACAACACTGATGATCCAAAGAGTGATACAAATACGCTAATATCGGAGTCCTTTAATTATATGCGACTAGACTATCAAACGACAACTCCGCTACAGCTGCGACATAGCTGGCTGGCAGCGTGTTCGATGCGTTTGTAAAGAATAAGTTCCCCATCATGTACAGAATGAAAAGACGAGCAATCTCCAAGTGGTTATCAGAACTACGAACATGTATCAATTCCATTGTTGATTGTCTAATGTATGAGCTTCTAATCTACAGTCCGGATGACAGTCCGTCATGCAAATCAAGACATGGAAGTACACTGGATAAATAATTAAAATGCTGGTACTCCTCATCATAAGGTAAGGTCTCCTCACGACCAATGACTAAACTGGTAAGCATTGTAAAGTCTAATGGTGTAATACCCGGCTCTCCGAAACTAAAGTGAAAGGTATGAGTGGTCTTCCACCAACAGGCGACTAAAGCACCACATAACTGAACATCCGAAATTAATAGATTATCGATACCTATTAAAGCAATTTACGATTATTTAAAGCCTAAAAATCATTAAAAAAATAAACAGTAATTAGGTAATTACGTACTCAGAAAATCTCCAAACCCTATCTCTCGCGGCAAAGCATGTATAATGACGTCGGCATCATAAGATCGTATAATCCTATAAAGGCGTATTATGCTAACCCAAGATCCACGGATGCGCTCACGATGAGCCTAAGTTAAAGCATTTTTCTTATTCAATTTTTATTGTACAATTTGAACTAATTAGAAAAATTAGAGGTAGATAACTTATAGAATTATCAACACACGTGCTAACGTGTACTTCTTCGTCTAGTACTATCCGAAAATTGATCAAATCTTTGTCAGGACCCAAATTTTGGTCGATGTGGGGGTCCAAAACCGCAGCTACTTATTTCTTCCGGCATGTCTTCATCTAACCACCTTGCTTCATCGGCCTTCAATGAACGCGGGCGGTGTAGGTACATGTGTGCTACCTTCGGCAGCGGCATTTTCCACGGACAGTGGAACATTTCCTGCGCTGCGACTGTCACTTCCTTGGAGTCTCCGGAAAGCTCTTCTCATTTTTTTAGGTACGCGGTTTTTTGCAGGAAGCTGGAAATATGGTAGAAAGAATAAGAAAGGAGGTAGGAAGAAGTGAGGTGGGGAGGAAGCAGGGTAACCGGCTCTTATATAGCCGGTTAACCTGAGTTCACTTAGCCGACCAAATTTTGGCCGGCTAAGTGAATGGTGTGGATACCAATTCACACCCTGAGTTTTGGATTGCAATCCAATGGGTGTGGATTATAATGCACACCTTTACCCTTAGCCGGCCAAAATAAGGCAGGCTAAGGGGAAGCACATTTTTGTGTTTTTACCAACCGTTTGGCGGTTGGCATGGGGTCGAATGCCTTGAATCGACCCCACCGATTAGGATTGCTCTTAGAGAATTCCCAACCAGGTCATGGTTAGGAAGCAACCGACCCCCAACAAGGGGTCCGTTGAAAACTTCTGGGTTGCTTTGGCAACTTGGAAGGTTGCTAAATTAACCCAGAGGGTTTCTTCTTAGCCGGCCAAAATAAGGCCGGCTAAGAATAGCCGGCCTTATTTTTGCCGGCTAAGCCAACGACTATTTAATGGCCGTTGGAACTTAGCTAGCTATATAATAGCCGACTAAGTTCCAATGGCTATTTTATAGCCGTTGAGACTTATTGGCTATTATTTAGCCGGCTAATCCACCAATCCGACCGTTGCCTTCTCCCCCTATATAACTTTTACAGTCCAACCTTCAGTTTAATCCATTTGAACTACAATTTTCTCTCTTCTCAACATATTTTCTTCAACCTATGTTAGCAATGTCGAAAAATTCCAAAGGAAAATCACAGAAGTCTTAATTTTCTAGATTCCTACCTCTACAAAGGCCAGATAATCAGAATCTGGCGCAATTCAATCATCATATGTATAATTCTCAGCACGGTCAAAATCAATTTAATTCTCAACAAGCGCCAATTTCCTATCAGCCTCAACAAAATTAGAATATCTACCAATCTCAACAAGATTCGAACCAGTACCAAAATTCTCAGAATGCGAATTATTCACAGAATAGTTCGTTTCAACAAAACTTTTCACTACGATCAAAACTATGTTTCTCCCAATAGCCAACGACGGTCAGTATTGCCTTATCGTTCACAAAATATATCGAGAAATCTTACTGGTCAATTTGGAGGCAACAGATTTGAAAATAAGGAAACTGAATTTGATGTTAATGAAATAGCCGATGAAGAAGACGTTTGTAGGAATCCTACTTTTTCTTCTGGTCAAACTTGGGGAAATCAACCATCGAGAATCAACATTTCTGAATCTGGTACCGCGGAACCGAAAGGCGCAAAAATGGTTAAATGGTCCCCGGATGAGCAAGCCGAATTAGGATTCTGCTCGGTTGAATGTTCTAGAGATAATAAGAAAGGTACGAGCCAAAGCGAAACCTCATTTTGGACTTTTGTACGCAATTTGTTCAACCTTTGAACTCCTAACAGTACCCCAAGAATGGTAGATTGTTTGAAGTAATCGTGGAAAAGAATAAAAGCCGCTTGTCAACGTTGGAAAGAAATAATGGCTAGCCTGCATTCTAGACAGCAAAGCGGGGTAAACGACTTGGACCTAGTAATTATTTGAAATTTGGACTTAAAATAACAAGTTTTATGTTTAGTTCTTCTAATAGTACTTCATCCTCTATAGCTCAATCAATCAAATGCATTGTATACGTCTGAACATATCAATCAACCTTTCAACTTGCACCATTGCTATGACATACTAGAAAAAGAGAAAAAGTGGAGCCGGGTGCGACAAGAACATTCAGTACTGCGCTTTCTTCCTCGAAAGATGAGCGATGAATCTAGCCCTGATAGTTTTGATCCACATGAGGACACCCCTTCACAATTAGTTCAGGCGGTCAGCCTCCAGGAACGTTCAAGGGCAAGAAAAAATAGGCCCCGATTATAGCACACATAATGAAAATATTTGACAGCGTATGGCCGCCGCTGAAGATGCAAACAAATTATATTTGGAAACAAAAGAAACAAGAGAATTGAAAGGGCAATGGAAAAACAGCGGCGACATGATAAAAAACAGAAGTTAAGAAATGATGAGCTAGAGTTAAGAAAACAAGAACTAGCTCGACAACAAAGAGCTGATGATATGGTTTTGTTTAACTTGCAACTTAAACAAACTCAATCCAGTTCAGAGGATGTATATGGAGAAGCAACTTAAGGAGTACCATAGTTGCCAAGGGGGATGTAAGTGTTGGTTGTAATTTCAATGTTAGTGTTGTCATTTTTAATTTCGATGTATTAGTTCGAGTTAATGGTTATGTTATTATGGTCAACTTTGTTGTTATTGCTATTGTTATTTTTTAATACTCGTACTGTGTCAACAACAACTTAGTAAAGTAGACATGACAAATTCAAACACAAACTTTAATACAAACCGTCAACAACCACTTAATATTACAATAGATAAGCAACATCTAACATTACTTCTACTAATTGTTTCCTATATGTTCTTAGTAGTGTTCCACTAGTTCTTCTCTTAGATTAAGATGAGCTTGTGGATCTCTAATGTCTTGTACTCTTTGCAAGTATTCAGCAAAAGTATTTGGATCCTTATAAGCTTTTTTTTGAAATGCTACAGCAATGTATGGATAGTTTCTCAATTGAAGCTCGTACCCACTGCGTTCTTCTTCGAAAATCATATTATGTAAAATTATACAGCAATATATGATATCATATAGTATCGCCGGATCGTGGTAGTATATCTCTTTTCTTAATATGTGAAATCTACCTTAAAGCACTCCAAATGCTCGTTCCACATCTTTCCTCAAGCTTTCTTGTTGTTTGGTGAACCTAGCTTCATTTATGTTATTTGGCCTTTTGTAAGCTTGCACAAGTGTTTTCCATTTTGGGTAGATTCAATCTACCATATAATAACCTACTTAATGATCTTTGTCCGTGATTTTGTAATTGCATGGAGGTGAGATATCATTACATAAGTCATTAAATAAATATAACTGTCGTAGAACGTTAATATCATTCAGTGAACCTAGCGCTCCAAAAAAGCATGCCATATGTACAAATCGTATGAAGCTACAGCTTCCAAGATCAAAGTTGACTTTTTGCAATGTTCTGTATATTGGCCCTGTAATGCAACTGGATAGTTTTTCCACCTCCAATGCATACAATCTAGACTACCTAACATACTTAGAAATCCACACCGAGATCCCATTGCCAGCAATTTGTCAATGACATGTGCTGTTGGAGAGCCAAGATATTCTTCACCAAACATACAAACAACGGTTTTGCAAAACTCTTTCATATAGAATATTGCCGTTGAGTATCCAATCCACACTTTGTCGTCCTGTGAATCTCCAGAAGTTCCATATGATACATGCGAAGTGCAGCCGTAACCTTTTGCAAAGGAGAAATACCAAGTTCATTTATTCCATTTCTTCTGTACGTAAAAAAAATGTTTGTTTCTGTTAATTTGTCGAGAACCTGATTAAATATATTCTTCGACATACAGAATATTCGTTTAAAATCGACGTCCCCGTACACTAAGTTTGCCGTAAAATAATCCTTGATCAATTGATAATGCCCGCTAGCATAGTCACATCCATAACGCAAGTCTTTTCTACCCACAGCGCTACCTCCTTGAGAAGTCATAGAGCTTTCAACAATTTCATGGACCATTAATTCCCTAGTTTCGATAGCAAATATTCTTTGTTGAGTAATACAATGTTCAACAAAATCGTCATAAGAAGATGACGAAGACGAGGATGAGAAGCACCATACACGTTTTAGAAAACTCATATAATATGGGTAGAAGAACGGTGTTTATTATTTTGGGTTTGTGAATGAGTATGTTTTACAATATTCTGGCCTCTATTTAAATGGTATTGGTCAAATCATTGGGTCCTGTCTCAAATAGTGCTAAAGAAGACGGATATACCTCTCGTACTGATTGAAGATGCTTGTGCAGATTAAAGCTACCGGCAGTCAGAAGATCGGGTCTTGTCTCAAATAGTGCTAAAGTAGACAGACCTACCTCTAATGCTGATTGAAGATGCTCGTGCTGGTTAAAGCTGCTGGCGGTCAGAAGGATGGGTCTTGTCTCAAACAGTGCTAAAGCAAACGGACCCACCTCTCTTACTGATTGAAGATGCTCATGCTGATTAAAGCTGCTAGTGGTAAGAAGGTCGGGTCTTGTCTCAAATAGTGCTAAAGCAGACGGACCCACCTCTGGTACTAATTCAAGATGCTCATGCTGATTAAAGCTGCCGGCAGTCAGAAGATCGGGTCTTGTCTTAAATAGTGCTAAAGCAGACGGACCTACCTCTCGTACTGATTGAAGATGCTCGTGCTGGTTAAAGCTGTCAACGGTCAGAAGGTCGGGTCTTGTCTCAAACTGCGCTAAAGCAGACAGATCCACCTCTCGTACTGATTGAAGATGCTCATGCTGATTAAAGCTACTGGTGGTAAGAAGGTCGGGTCTGGTCTCAAACAGTGCTAAAGCAGACGGACCCACCTCTCCTACTGATTCAAGATGATCGTGCTGATTAAAGCTGCCGGTGGTCAGAAGGTCGGGTCTTATCTCAAAAAGTGCTAAAGAAGACGGACCCACCTCAAGTACTGATTGAAGATTCTCGTGTTGATTAAAGCTACCGGTGGTTAGAAGGTCAATTCTTGTCTCAAACAGTGCTAAAGCAAACGGACCCACCTCTCGTACTGATTGAAGATGCTCGTGCTGATTAAAGCTACCGATGGTCAGAAGGTCGGGTCTTGTCTCAAACAGCGCTAACGTAGACGGATCCACCTCTCGTACTGATTGAAGATGCTCTTGTTGATTAAAGCTGCCGGTGGTTAGAAGGTCGGGACTTGTCTCAAACAGAGCTAAAGTAGATGGACCCACCTCTCGTGCTGATTGAAGCATTAGGTCGGTACTGTATCCATGTTGCAATGCTATACATAGCCACAACACTCTGGTATATAAATATTGGTTTACTTGCCATGCTTCTCTTCATTATTATCATAGCTTTAGTATATAAAAATGGTAGACTACAACCATATTTCATTGCCATCCACATATTCATACAAGGGTCCATTACAACAGTATAAACGACCGAATACCTCCTCCCTAGTGGTATATTGAAATGGAGGAGAGACATTATGCTTATGTAAGAGAGCATGAGATGCAAGTGTAGGATCGCATGCTGCTAGAAAATGGAAGACGTCAAAGAGAAGATCGGCGTAGCCATAACAGAAATAGAGAACAAAGGAATGAAATACGACACCACGTACTTTGTGCAGATCAAGAGGTTAACTCTAATGAGATATATTGTAACTGTGGGGTTTCTGTTCTTTACGCTGTTGTAAGTAGCGGAAAAGATTTTGGTCGGCGTCACTATAGATGTCGTAATTCTGCTGATGGTTGTGGTCTGTGGCAATGGCTTGATGATCCTCTTCCTCATCGTGTAGTTGTTTATGCTAACGAACTTGAAAACCAAATTTAGATGCTTTAAAAGACCCGATCTTCTGACTGTCGGTAGCTTTAATCCGCACGAGCATCTTCAATCAGTACGAGAGGTATATCCGTCTTCTTTAGCACTATTTGAGACAGGACCCGATGATTTGACCAATACCATTTAAATAGAGGCCAGAATATTGTAAAACATACTCATTCACAAACCCAAAATAATAAACACCGTTCTTCTACCCATATTACATGAGTTCTCTAAAACGTGTATGGTGCTTCTCATCCTCGTCTTCGTCATCTTCTTCCGACGATTTTGTTGAACATTGTATTACTCAACAAAGAATATTTGCTACCGAAACTAGGGAATTAATGGCCCATGAAATTGTTGAAAATCCTTCGAATTAATCTGCAATCCGGATGACTGTTAAAAGTCTTGTTTAGAGTGACCAAAAATCTTGCTCCATCTCCTCTTCCATGTGTCTACAGTCAGTTTCTATGTATGATTTGTTTAGAACTAAATAATCACCATCATTCCAGTTTTCATTCGACATTGAAGATTACTTAGGATGTTCAGAATAAATGAAGATATTGTGAATATTCAATACAGAAAGCTGCCTTATATAGAAATTTCATGATCCGCGTCTCGTGAATCAAGTGTCTTATAATCAGCCATGTGGCAATCATCCACAAACGTGAGTATAAACAAATACACATGTGTTTGTTCATTCAAATGGTGATTTACACATATGCAATAAAAATATGAAACCCATAGTTGATACAGTTACGCAAACACTAGTAGTAAATACAAAAACAATGATAATACTCATATACAACCACTACTACTACATACAAACCACTTATAATACAATCATACAAAATCTACTACATAATACATAACAATGATAATACTCATATACAAACTCTACTACTACATACAAACCACTGGTAATACAATCATACAAACTCTGTTATAGAATACATAACAATGATAATACAATAGTACTCACATGCATGTGACATACAAACAGTAATAGTACGTGCTAACACTAAGGCTCATCAAACCGATACTAATCATCAAAAAGATTAGTTGCTTCACCATCATCATCCTCATCATCGTCGTCGTCATCTACTCTACGTGTAGGATGATATCGCTGCTCATCAGCTGTCGTAAGCTCGTTAATACGAGCAGTAAACTTATCTATACTACATCGATGTTCGACGTACATGACCTGGCGGGGTCCCATCTGCATTTGAAATAAATCCTCATAGGAAAATGCTGCTGGATCGGGATACTATGAAATCTCTGGCCGTGGAATAACAACATATCTATCAACCCCAGACGTTGTCGGAATACCGACTGTCCAACTTTAATCTCCTACCTGGGTGGGATGTGGAGCATGGTACACCTGAGTACTCTATGTGAGGTCGGGTAGAATAGCAACAACACTATGTATGCCTGAGGGCCCGAACAAATCTACAGATGCAGCATAAACAAATGTAGCCGTATGCGATGGATTGTAAAACCGATGCCAAAAGGAAGCATAATCTACATTCATGATGATGAAGTAATTTGCGGACCACCACTCTCCTGCATACTCCTATAATGTAGCGCTATCATAAACCCTCAAAAAAGGTGTATCCAGATGTGGATCATCGGGAACAAAATCAACATCTAAGGTCTGTCTCCAACTACACTCACCGAGGAACCAGTAGCATCCTAGGCTGGCTGGGGATGAAACCAACGAAAAATGTCTCGTAGATAGGAAAGCAGCATGCACTACGATGAGGTCGGTCATAAAAGGCGAACCATCATACGGATGCTAAACAACACTCTCTCTTGTGGTCGTGTCCAGAAATCGACAAAATCTTTGTCCGGACCCAAATTTTGGTCGATGTTGGGTCCAAAACCGTAGCTATTGTATTTCTTCCCGTGCGTCTTCGTCTAACCACCGTGCTTCGTCGCCCTTCAATGAACACGGGCGGTGCAGGTACGGGTGCGCTACCTTCGGCAGCGGCGTTTTCCAGGGACGATGGAACATTTCCTACGCTGCTACTGTCATTGCCTCGGAGTCTCCGGAAAGCTCTTCTCATTTTTTGTTTCTTTTTGGTACGCAATTGTTTGCAGGAAGCTGGAAAAATGGCGGAAAGAATAAGAAAGGAAGATGTGTGAGGTGGGGAGGAAGCATGGTAACCGGCTCTTATATAGCCGATTACCCTGAGTTCACTTAGCCGGCCAAATTTTGGCCGGCTAAGTGAATGGTGTGGATTGCAATCCACACCACATTGTGGATTGCAATCCAACAGGTGTGGATTGAAATCCATACGTTTGCCCTTAGCTGGCCAAAATAAGGTCAGCTAAAGCACATTTTTATGCTTTTGCCAACCGGTTTGGGGTTGGCATGGGGTCGATTGTCTTGAATCGACCCCAAGTAACCCCATCGGTTGGGATTGTTCTTATGCACTTAAATTGCTATGTCACTTGAGAATATGGTTACGCACCATGTTATATTGTCCAATGCCTTGAAAAATGGTCCCTATAATGAAATTTGTTTATATATATATATATATGTGTGTGTGTGTGTGTGTGTGTGTGTGTATATATATATGTATATTTGTTAGCTCATTTTAAAGCAATGTCAAACATGTTTGTAGCCTGGCACCATTATGAACACGCTTTCTAAAGAAGTTTAAAACAGAAATGTATTTGTATTGATAAAACTGAATAGAATACAACCGATAGCTTTGTACAGTATTTATATCAAAAAGAACTGAGTGGGCTAGGCCCATATAACTAGCTATCCGCATCACTTATACAAATATAACCATAGCCACAGGATTATCAAAGATCTGATAGCTGAGACTTATCTGTTGTCTAAACCTATTTACTTCTGATTGTCGCCTTCAGTTTGACCTAGGGTTTCATTCTTTTCTTCCTTTACCCCAAATCTGCTCCCGATATCATCAATCATCAAGTTGGCTTTGAATCTTTCAAAGTTGTGCTTCGATAGAGCTTTAGTCATGATATCAGCGATTTGATGACTTGCTGGAATATGATTAACGATAAGTTCTCCTTTGATAACTTGTTCTCGAACGAAATACAAGTCGATTTCTATGTGTTTCGTTCGAGAATGAAGGACAGGATTCGCTGAGATAGAAACAGCTCCGGAATTATCACACCATATCACTGGTTGATTAAAGGAGTTGACTTTGATTTCCTTGAGAAGAGATCTGAGCCAAATGATTTCAGCTGCCATGCTTGCCACACTTCGATATTCAGCTTCGGTGCTGGAGCGAGATACGGTGGGCTACTTCTTTGAGCACCACGACACTGGGTTGCTTCCAAGATAGATGCAGTAACCCGTCGTTGATCTTCTGTCGTCAGAGTCTGATGCCCAGTCAGCGTCAGCAAACCCTTTGATAGATAAGTCTTTACATGTTTGTAGCTTTAGACCCTGATTGATAGATCCTTTTAAATATCTTAGGATATGTTTAACTGCTTTCCAGTGAAGATCTAAAGATTTCTGCATAAATTGGCAAACTTTATTAACAGCGAATGATAGATCAGGTCTAGTAATTGTGATATACTGCAAAGCCCCTACAATACTTCGGTAAAGTTTTTCATTATCAAAGTTTTCCCCTTTGTCCTTAGACAAGTGTAAATTACTAGACATTGGGGTAGGCATGGGCTTTGCAGCACTCATTTTAGCTCTATTTAAAACTTCAGATATGTATTTCCTTTGACAAAGAACAATTTCATATTTAGATTTTCTTATGACTTCAATGCCTAGAAAATATTTTAAATTGCCTAAGTCTTTTAAGGAAAATTTGTTGTTTAAATGATCAGTGACATACCTGATTTCCTTCATGCAGTTTCCTATGATTATAATATCATCCACATAGACAGGTATGAATACAGTAATATTGTTATAATTTTTAACGTACAAGGAATTATCAGATTTAGTGGGATGATAGTTGAGATTAATAAGAGTAGATTTGAGCTTTTCATACCAAACACGTGGAGCTTGTTTAAGCCCATATATAGCTTTGCTAAGTTTGCATACCCAATCCTTCTTGTCACTCTGAGAATACCCTGATGGTTGTTGCATATAAACTTCTTCATGAAGTTCACCATTTAAAAAAGCATTATTGACATCTATTTGTTTTATTTGCCACTTATTGTGAAGAGCAATGGTGAGGATGACTCTTATAGTTGTGGGTTTAACAACTGGTGAAAAGGTTTCACTAAAATCTATCCCATATTGTTGAGAGTAACCCTTAGCCACAAGTCTGGCTTTATATTTGTCAATATTGCCTTCAGAATTTCTTTTGACTTTATATGTCCATCTACATCCAATGATATTTTTATTTTTTGGTGCAGGGACAAGATTCCATGTTTCATTTTTGATGAGGGCATTGTATTCATCATCCATTGCAGCTTTCCATTTTTCATCCTGTAGGGCTTCATTGAAGCAAACAGGTTCAGATGAGCTGTTGATGACATGATATGCTTTGGGTTTGAATATGCCATGTTTAGATCTGGTCATCATGTGATGACCTGTTCCCTCCTTATTAAGATTGTCTTGATGAGGAATGGTATTTCTTTGAACAGAGATATTTTCTGTGCTGGACTCATTATTGTTGTCGCAGTCATTATTGGAGTTATTTGAATCTTGACCTGATTCTCCACCTGATACTGTGAGTTGAGGTTCAAGTAGACTCTGATTTGTAGCTTCAACAATTTTATTATGAGACAGAATGGGTATTTCAGGTATAATATTTTTTGTACTATGAACCTTTGTAGTTGTTTTGATTTCTATACTAGCAAATGGAAATATAGATTCATTAAATCCCACATGTCGAGATATTATAATTTTTCCATCACTAGTCAAGCATTTATATCCTTTCTGATTGGTAGTGTAACCAATAAAGGTACAAGATGTTGATCTATTACTTAGCTTATGAGAATATAAGGTCTCATATAGGGAAAACAGAGACAACCATATGTTTTGAGAGTATTATAATCTGGTATAATATTAAATAGTGATTCTAAAGGAGTTTTATTGTGTAGTACCTTTGTTGGCATTATGTTGATGAGATGAACAGCTGAGTTGAATGCATCAGGCTAGAACTTGAATGGCATTGAAGCATGTGCCAAAAGAGTGATGCCAGTATCAACAATATGCATGTGCTTTCTCTCAACTAACCCATTTTGCTCAGAGGTATATGGACAGGTAGTTCTATGTATTATTCCTTTTTCTAAGAAATAATTTTTTAATGGTTTGAATTCGGCTCCTCCATCAGTTTGAATTATTTTTAGCTGATGATTTAGTTGCCTTTCTACTTGAGTAATAAATTGAATAACTGCCCTATGTGTTTCTGCTTTAATTTTTAGAAAATATATCCAAGTAAATCTTGAAAAGGAATCAACAAAAGAAATGTAATATTTGAATCCAAAATCAGAATTTATTGGGGCTGGTCCCCATAAATCTGTAGCTACCATTTCTAATGGTTTGGTATATTTAGTTGATGAGTCAAGAAAGGGTAATTTGTGATTCTTTCCTATTCGACATGCAGAACATATATAGGGTAGTGATATATTATTAACATTGATTTTATTACTCTTTAATACAGATTTTACAGTATTAATACTGGGATGACCCAATTTACAATGCCAATGATCAAAGACTTTGTTATTTTTGATATCATTTTCAACATTTTCAACATTGTTGCACCATTTTCCAGAATTGATAGCCCTATTAGGCTGCCTCAGATTGAATGAGTATAGGCCATTTTGCACATTACCCTGCAGTAAAATTTCTCTAGTTGATATATCTCTAACTAAACAAAGTTTTGGATAAAATTCCAAGTATACTTGGTTATCTTTGGCAAATTGAGAAACACTTATGAGATTTTTCTTAATTTAAGGAACTCTAAGTAAGTTATTTAAGTGCAATTCTCTTTTGCCAAAAATTTTTGCATTTCCAGTGTGTGTGATTCCTATGGATTTACCATTACCTAAAAGAATTGATTGTGTACCTTTGTATTCCTTGTTTCCTAGATTCAGATTTTCCAAATTGTTGGTAATGTGATTTGTGGCTCCTGAATCTGGGTACCATTCTTCATATGCTGCATCCTCATTCTTTGAGTGTTGTGCAGTATTTTGATTGCTGGTATCCACTCCTGTGTGTGCTATGTTGACATTTAGAGTGTTTGATCTCTGACTGTTGTTGTTATTGTTGTTGAGGGAGTAGTTCTGTTCAAATCTGAAATAACATTTTGATGCTGTATGCCCTATTCTTTCACAAATCTGACACTTTGGTCTATTGAAGTTGTTCCATCTGCCTCTTCCTCTACCTCTGCTATTTTGATTTCCTCCTCTAGAGCCTCCTGTCTGATTTCTGTTTGAGTTTTGAGGTGTATCTTGACTCTTCTTTTTATTGACAGAGGCATAGTTGATAGAGAAGTCAGAATTTTGTGTTTTCTTTTGATCAATTCTTCCTTCATGAGCAAGAAGAGTTCCATGTACATATTGAATGTTTGGTAGATTCTTTTTAGCTGAGATGACAGCCACTATGGATTCATAGTCTTCATCTAATCCACTTAGGATTGTAAGTATCTGCTCAGTTTCAGATACTTTATAGCTGAGCTAAGGAGATCACAGTAATTCTTGGCCTTTGTTAAATATTCTCTCATTGACATATCATTCTTTCTTAAGTTCTGTAGTTGTCTTTTATAGTGTATAATTCTTGCAGAAGATTGAGAATTGAAGAATTGTCCAATGGCTTCCCAGATTTCTTGTGAAGTTTTGCATCCAACAATATGAGATAAGATGTTTGTGCTAATGGATGACATTAGCCAAGTTGCAAGAAGATTATTTTATCTCTGATAGAATATGAATTCTTGATTAGGAATTACTTTTTCCTGACTATCAGTTATCATTTTGGGTGGGATGGTCAGAGTACCATTAACATATTCTTCTAATCCATGGCCTTTTATGGCTGTTTCAGTTTGATATTTCCACATGATATAGTTGCTTTCATCTAATTGTACTGTTGTCTGACCTTTTAACTTTATTATTCCAGAGAAGATAGCAGCATTATTGGGTTTGAATTCTGATGTAGTCACAGTTGCACTTTCTTCCGTCATGATGAGATGAACAACAAGAACTGGCGTGGTAGATTTTTATTTGCAGCCAGATGTAGATCCAAGAAAATGAATCTTGAAAAGAAAATAAGAACAGATGCAAGAGAGGGAAAAAAGGCAGGAATCAAATGATGAGATGCTCTGTAAAACTGAGAGCAACCGAAAGATGAATTTATGAATCTTTCTTTCTGGATGGCTCAATGATGATCACAGAGCTAATTCTGATGATCAGTCGTTTGACAAATTGGCTCTGATACCATAAAGAAGATTAAAACAGAAATGTATTTGTATTGATAAAACTAAATAGAATACAACCGATAGCTTTGTACAGTATTTATATCAAAAAGAACTGAGTGGGCTAGGCCCATATAACTAGCTATCCGCATCACTTATACAAATATAACCATAGCCATAGGATTATCAAAGATCTGATGGCTGAGACTTATCTGTTGTCTAAACCTATTTACTTCTGATTCTTTCCAAGGGAGATTGTTTATAATTTTGTTATTGAATTTAAACAACTACCTGTCAACTAGTACATAAAACTTACCTTTAGATTTAACTAGCTACATATTTTGCAAACCATTTGTTATTAATGAACCTGAATAGAGAATTATATTTTTATACTCTATATTTTAAGAATCAAAACTTCATTAAAGCTTTATAGCAGTTTAAGCTTGTAACTTTAATACCAGTGTTTATAAATTACACTATAAATGACAAGAACCTTTGTATGTAGATATATAAATAGCTTAGCTTAGTATAATACTATAAGTTAGTATTATTTCACAACCTGGAAAATTTTCGTATGTAACCTGTTCATGCTTTGGTATAAAGTACCTTTGCAAATGTGAATGAAATAGGGACGTGTGCTGTACATGTCCGTATATTATATAACTTACTATCAAGTACTTATACATGTTTATTTTAAGGGCCTGACACCTTTTTGCTTTTAAAATAGCAGCTTTGTCTTTACCTTGTATATATGTTAGAACTTTAGCTAGTATGTACATGCATTTATGATCATGGTTCGATTTGACAACTACACTACCCTAACTTTTGTTAGAACTTGCCTGTACATATTTTATCAAATCAGCATATATATGTTTCGAAATTTATAAGCACCTTCGGCTTGCTTTTGAAATATATCTATTACTTTTACTTTCATGTACCGAGCCACCTTGAATATTTAATTGCATGCTTAGAAATTTTATGTTGAATAATTGTGATTTAAAATGATGATTTTGTGTTTTTGTGGTTGCAAACTTAGAATCCATTCTCTATTAAATTTGCTCACTGTAAATTAAACTGCCTTTTTCATCTATACGTTTGTAATGTATGGCACTAAAATACGGTTGCTTTGTTTCGTTCATTCCACGCTGCTGTAGCCATATTTTCGATGCTTTGTTTTTTTCTTTTGTCCCTGAGTTTGAAACGTGAGCTGCCTCACGTTACGTGATGCATTGAATTTTCGTTCATGTCCTGCACCTTGAAATGTGTCACATCCCTTGCTTTGCCATTAATTCCAAGCAACCTCTGTCAATCTATGTTTTATTTTATTGCTTTGAAATGAAGTGCAATTGAACACATTTTTTTGGAGCTAAATGCAAATCTTACTTTTGTGAATAGTAGCACTGATTTGCACTTGCTTGTGCTTTGATTTAATTGCAAACGTCCTTTGTCCTTGCTTATGCTTTGAATTGATATGCACGTCCCTTTTGATTTTGGGCTACATTAACTTGTTTAGTCCTTTGTTTGCTTAGTAGCCTTGAAATTAGACACATCTTTGCTTTGAATTGTTTGTACGTCCTTCGTATGTTTTGTGCCTTGAATGTTGTTCATGCATCCCTACTTAAGTTTGATTTTTTTTCGTCTTTGATTCTTTTGGAAATTTGCTGCTATTTTGTTCATCTATGCAGTGTTCTTTTGTTTCGTTGTGTTTTGAATTTGGCTTCCACTTTTTAATGATTTTTGTGTACTCTCCATTATGTAAATTTAACGTCAATAATTTACCAAAGAAATTAGTTAAATTTACTACTTTCAAATCATATTTTCAAACTAGTTTGGTTTCAAGTATAATTTCAAAACTTCAACATTACTAGTATTATGGTGTATAAAAGTGTTTTCAAATTATTAACATTTTTTTCTAAACAAATGTTATTATACCAATATGGGTTTGGAATATGAGTATTTATGGTTTCATAAAATAAATGATTATTTACATATATATATGGTCTTGGAAATATGGTTTATGAACTATAATTCATTTAAATAGGAATTTGGAAAAACTATAGTGGAATAATAAACTGAGTTATGGGATATTTTATCCAATAAGTGAATAGTTTACTAAGGTTAAATAATAAACGAGTTTATGGAAGACTATATAATTATTTATAAACAATAAACTCAAAATGATAAATGTTTTGAGAACCTTAATTCTATAAATTGGGAAGTACTAATAATCGTCTTAGTGTTATCGATTGGTTTATATGCTTTCGAATAACGCTTTAATGAATATGGTACAACTCATTAAATAAAATGTTTGAGTGAGACTTACTAACATATTAGCGAATACTTGAATTTCACCGGGTAGTATGGGATACTTTGGTTAAATTCGTGTGGTCACTATAGGGAAGTAATCAACACTTTAGAGTTGTATTCTCTTCTGGTGTGCGACAAGAGGTTGCTAGATCCTTAGAGAATTAAGCTTAGGTTTTCCGGTGGTATCCGTAATAAGTGATATTTACTAGCTTTTATTAAATACTTGGATTTCACCATACCGTATTGGGTGTATTGGTCAAATCGTAATAATTACTGTAGGTGATAGTATTTGGCACTTTAGAGTTTCCTCTCTTTTGGGTGCAACAAGTGGCTGCTAGATCCTTAAGAAGTTACTCCTGAATTTCTTTTCAAGTGTAATAATCTAAAATAAGTCTAAAAGATTCGGTCATTGCTGCTATCCTTGAGTTCGTCTTGTGATCTTGTGATTCCTGTCCTATGTATGATCCCCGATATCAGATCGGTTCATGTGATACCAAATTGTTTGTTTGTTTGCTACGGTTCTGTATACGATCAGTATGATTGTTTTTAGTAAGATCTCTTGAATTCTTGATATTTGGATTCCGTGACTGTTATGTGTTCTTGAAATAAGTATATATTGTTGTTTGTAGTGTTTGTGAAATAAACATATATTCTTGTGTCGTGTGTTCGTGAAATAAATATATGTTGTTGTGTCTTGTGATGGATGTTAAGTTAATTCTGTTATTTTTTGTTTAGTGACTAATATGTGTTCGTGACTTAAATGTATAACCATGTGCCTTGTAATGAACTCTAAGTTAAATTAATTCCCTGACTCGTTATATCCTAGACATCTGTGTTTACTTATATGTTGTTTGTTCTTGTGTTATACCTTGTTCTCACCCTATTGGATATTTAGATAAAGTTCGATCCGGGTGTTGTTTTGCTCGGGTCAAGCCGAGACTTTTCAGGTTATAGGACAGGTTGACCTTTGAATGGTTTTGTTAGTAAGGAGATAAACATTTGGACTTTTAGTTTATCACATTTAGGAATTTGGACCTTGTATATAAAATGTTTAATTAAGATTAGAGAATTGTTAAACTTGTATAACAATCGAGTTTAGTATTTCATTTTGTAAACTCAAAATTTGTATATGTGTAATTTGTGATTTATTCCACTATGATCTGTGACTGTTATTTATACGATATTTTATTCCGATTTTGAGAAATCGGTGTGTGTCATTACTTTGTATTAATACTGTATATGGTAAATTTCAGCTCAGATATTAAGTGAAAAGGTATAAATGACGTGTGAGTGTTATTTAAATCGTTTGAGGGAAGCCGTATTCTCTGTATTAGTAGATTACATTACATGTAATGTTCTTTGCTAAACTAGGCATCGTGGTTGGGTCGTTATAGAGGTAGTGAATATTATGGTAGACACACTGAAATTGGTCAATGTCCAGGCCCGTTCGCTTTATTTTTCCAAGAAAAGGTATTGTTTATCAGTACTCTATGCTGGGAGATCCTCAACAGAATGAAGTTGTGAAAGACGTAATCATACACTAATGGATATGGTACAAAGTATGATATGCAATACCACATCACTTGATATTTTGTAGACAAAAGCATTAAAAATAACCACACATATTCTAAATCAGGTTCCTAATAAATCTATTCTAAAAAACAACTTATGAACTATAGACTAGCAGAAAATCACAATTAGGGTACTTCCGTGTGTAGAGCTTTCTTGCTGAGGAAAAAGTCTATAATCCGCAACTAAAGAAACTTGATTCTAGAAACATTAGTTGTTATTTTATTGGTTATCTAGAGAGATCTAAAGGTTTCAAATTTTATTGCCCAACCCTTGCGAATATCACAAAGAGAGAATAGATCTGGTATACCTGATGATTATAGCATATACGTTACTGAGTAAGGATGCGATATAGGTAATTGAGATGATCCTATCTCATTCAAGCAAGCTATTATGAGTGATAAATTATCTAAATGGTTAGAAGCCATGAATGACGAGATGAAATCTATGGAAATTAATGAAGTTTGGGATCTTTTTGAGTTACCTATCGGGGTTAAACCCTATAGGCTTTAATTGGGTCTTTAAAAGTAAAACTGACTCCAGAGGTAACATTGAATGATTTAAGGTCAGACTAGTCGCTAAAGGGTTTACAACAAGAAGTTGTACATTTTGATAATACATTTTCTCTCATTTCAAAGAAAGATTCATTAAGAATTGTTTTAGCCCTCGTAGCTCATTATGATTTAGAACTACATCAAATAGATGTGAAAACTGCATTTCTAAATGGAAACTTGAATGAAGAATTTTTTATGAAACAATCCAAAGGATTCATTGTAGAAGGAAAGGAGCTTGTGACATGCAGGCCAAAACATTCAATATATGGGTTAAAATAATGTGAATATTAGGCTCAGGTCCCTAATAAGTTTAAAAATACACAAAAATCCCAGTAAAAAAAGTATGTAAATTAGGTACATAGAATTAAGTTACCAAGTAATCGCATATAGTTATGCAATTATTCACTGAATAATTGTAGACATTATTCAATTATATCTAAAAGTTGCATAAATTTATGCAATTTTTTCGGTGAATAATTGCGGAAATTTCCGCAATTTTTTTGGTGAATAATTGCAGAATTTTCCACAAATTTTTGAAAAAATTATTGAAATTTCCACAATTTTTTGAAAAAATTGTGTAAATTTCCGCAATTTTTCAATGAATAATTGTGGAAATGTTTGCAACTTTTTAATATAATTGCATAAATGTCTGTAATTATTCACTGAATAATTGAATAAGTGTATGTCATTATTCGGTAACTTAATTCTAGGGACCTAATTTACAAACTTTTTTAAACTGGGGTTTTGTGTATTTTGAAACTTATTAGGGACCTGTGTCGAACTGTCCCTAAAATAATCTTCACGACAGTGGTATCTCAAGTTTGATGAGGTTATAACCGAATTCAGTTTTAAAACAAATACAATAGATCAATGCTTATAACCCAATATTAGTGGTCGTGGATTTATCTTTCTCATTTTGTCCATAGATGATATTTATTTAGCAAGTAGTGATTTAGACATGTTATATGAGACAAAATGTTTTCTATTAACCAAGTTTGAAATGAAGAATTTTGGTTAAGCTCCTTATGTTATAGGAATTGAAATTTACCGAGATCAATCTCGTTGGATCTTAGGCTTATCTCAAAAAGCATATATTTAGAAAAAAGTGAATATTAGGCTCAGGTCCCTAGTAAGTTTCAAAATACACAAAAACCCTAGTAAAAAAAAGTGTGTAAATTAGGTCCCTAGAATTAAGTTACTAAGTAATTGCATATAGTTATGCAATTTTTTTGGTGAATAATTGCGGAATTTTCCGCAACTTTTTGAAAAAATTGCGTAAATTTCCGCAATTTTTTGGGTGAATAATTGCGGAATTTTCCGCAATTTTTTGAAAAAATTGCGTAAATTTCCGCAATTTTTTGAATGAATAATTGCGGAATTTTCCGCAATTTTTTGATATAATTGCATAAATGTCTGCAATTATTCACTGAATAATTGCATAAGTGTATGTCATTATTCAGTAACTTAATTTTAGGGACCTAATTTACAAACTTTATTTTACTGGGGTTTTTGTGTATTTTGAAACTTATTAGGGACCTGTGCCAAACTGTCCCTTTAGAAAATGCTTAAAAGATGTAGCATGCACAATTGCTCTCCTAGGGTTGTTCATGTTGTCAAGAGTGACAAATTCAGCAAGTTTCAATGTCCTAAAAATGAAAAGTATGTTCTTAAATGAAGTAGTTCCTTATGCTTCGGTAATAGGGAGTCTTATGTATGCTCAATTTTGTACACATCCTGGTATTGCATTTTTAGTTGGTATGATTGGCTGATATCAAACTAATCCAGGAATGGAATATTGGAAAGCTGCCAAGAAAGTTTTACGCTATTTGCAAGGGACAAAAGATTATATTCTTACTTACAATAGGTCAAATAACCTTGAAGTTATTGGTTATTCTGATTCATATTTTTCCAGATTTGTCGATGGTAAGAAATAAATGTCAAATTGCATATTTCTGCTTGCAGGGGGACCAATTTCATGGAAGAGTGTTAAGCAGTATATACGGGCATCTTCCACTATGCAAGAAAAATTTGTGGCATGTTATCATGCTACTGGTCAAGCAGTTTGGTTAAAGAATTTATAACAGAACTTCAAGTAATTGATAGTATTGCGTGGCCACTCACCTTATTTTGTGATAACGAAGTTGTTTTTTCTCTTCTCTAAGAATAACAAATCAATTGGTGCATCTAGGTCGATTGACATCAAATATCGTATTATTAAAGACAGAACCAAAGATCGTACTTGTAACGATCTGCAAATTTTTGACTTGGATAAATTATATTTATTTTTAAAATATTTTGATATGGGTTTAAAAGTAAGAAATAATCATGTTTAAAGTGGTAAATAATAATATTTATTTTGTTTGGGAAAAATATTTATAGATAAAGCATCAAGGTAAAATATAGATAATTTGTGAATATCTTCCTAGGTAAAATATCGATAAAACAACCGAAAATCGTTTTATCGATAAAACTGATTTTAAACAATAAGAATCATGCATGGCTCTGGATTCATACAATAATATATATATTCAAACAAGATTATGAAAAAAACAATTCATTTAATTTTTTGAAAGTAAAATGTATTTGTGACATTGACAGGATAACATCGGTTTTATATATTTCTTCGGAAATTCAAGTTAAGTTTAAATAATAAATAAATGGGTTTTTATTTATAAATAAAACTATTTTAATTATTTAATAATAATGGTAAAATAGTTTTTAAAATTTTTTTACCAAATAGATAGTTTGTAGAAAAATAGAAAATATGATCGAAGAACGTTTTTCAGAATTTCGACCTTTCGACACCGAAAAGTTGTTGGGAACGTTGTTCGCCTTTGTGCACCATATGTACACATATATAAGAGATAATTAATCATATAATAATAGTAATTAATTATGTTTTATCTTATGTTAAATATGGTTAGAAAGTGATGTGACAAGTCATGGTTTTAAAAAAATAACATACATATACATATACACTTATATATATATATATACAAAGTACATATTCATTACCTCTTGTCTTTTCCTATCCATCACCATAATTATCAAAGCCTAAGCCGGGTGGGGTAGGTAAAGTGGGGACATGACAAGAGAGGGAGGGTAGATGGGTCATGTGACCTTACACATCATGACATATTTTGTATAGTTAAATCTAAGGGTAATTTAGTAAACTCTCTAATTATTTGCATATAAATACATGTCCATACTCACACAAATTCATTTACACTCTCATCTCCATCTTCTCTGAATTCCTCAACTAAAATTTCATAGCTTCTTATATTAGTTTTAAGTTTTTTTTTAAAATCAAAAGATATAAATTGTTTTAAAGATGCGAACTTGTTTTAAGACTCTTTCTTCTCCATTTTTCCTCCACTTTATTGGGCAATAACTTCCTCGATTTTACACCAAATTAAGATTTTCTCTTTTTAAATCATATAAAATTTTAGTAGCAACAACTTTTTCTCTTACCACTTTTTCTAATTTAAAGCTCAGTTATGTCAAAATCATTTCTTTGCAGTATACTTTTAAACTAAGAAATTCAGGTTTGAAAATAGCTCTCATTCTTTTGACCATATTTACCAAATGAAATCTGATTTGAGTGACTACTTTTTCTAAATTATAGAGAAATGAATTTTCTAAAACTTTTCTTTTTATCATCTTTTCAAAATCCAAGAGTAATATGTCCAAAAATCAAGTGGAAGATGACATATTTTTAGGATGATTTTTGGTGCATCTAAGGCATTTTCGGTTTCAAAGATTTTCTATGAGTAAAACTACTTTGTTTTGGAAATGTTTTTGACTTTATTATGATGTATTATTTTGGTGATAATATGATAAGAAAATTGAATGGTTATTATGTTGGTCGATGGTGATTTGATGGATGTTATGTTTTGTATTGAATATGAGAATTAATTGTGATGTTGTCGAGTTAGTAAGCATATAATCTTATGTTTATATGTGTGTTTCATTGTGATGTTAAGAGTATGATAGTATGGATGTATGGTTGTGATTTAAGAATCAAGTATGTTGGGTTGAAACAAAGTTAAAAACTTTGTGTGTTGCGACGGACGTGAGATCCGATTTGAAATCAAAACTATGACTTCTAGTTTCAAAGTTTTGAAATGGTTTCAAGTTTTATCTTGATTTAAGGTTTCAAAAAGTTTAAACATACTAATTCGAAACATGTAGGAGCAAGAATTTAAATGAATTATTTCACTTAAAATAAGATAGAGCAAACTGCGCTAATAACGATAGTCGCTATGGATGAAGTTCGACAGAAAAATTCACGATTTCCATCTTTAAGTGATTCATTTTGGATTTGTTTTGTAAAAGTTTTCCAAACTTAATTAGTAACATAAAAAGAGATTAAGTTTAGATTATTTAATAATTAATTTATTTAATAAAATAATTAAAGTTAATTAGCACTTAATTAGTAATTAAGTAAGTGATTAGAGGTTAAGTAACACTTAAGGAATGTTAATGACTAATTATTGATTAATAAGGTTTTAATTAGTGATTAATGAAGATAAGAAGAATTAAATAGTTAATTTGTATTTAATTAAGTTAAGTAGGTTAATTAATTATTATTTAACTAAGTGATTATTAAATTAATTTTTAATTAATTAGGGTTTAACTAATCATGAATTGTTTAAACCTTAACTAGGATGCATTAAGAAGTTAATTTGGACTTAACTAAGTTCATTAAGTCAATTAAAGTTTAATTATGATTTAATCTTGATTTAATTACGATTATAATTAGGGTTAAGCCAACTAAATATACTTTAATCTTTTCAAAGGTTGTTTTAAACCCAATCAGTTATATTTTTAAGTCAATTTTCTTTTTAAGATTAATTGATTTTAAATTAAAGGATCTCTCGTCTGGACCATTAAGTAGCCAAATGAATTAAAGTAGTGATTATAAAATGTTGACACATTTTATGGGAAGCGACTTGCGTTTAGCACAAATACCGAATATTGGAAACGCGATAAACACAAGAAAGTTAATTTCAATAAGCGGGTCATGGTAACTTAAACATATAGAATATACTTTTATATGTACATTTTTCATCGATAATGGATGTATCTATATTTGTAACTTGGACATTTACCTTTGATTGATTGTATGTTATGTGTGAATCCCTTACATATTTGATGTAAGGCAATACCCATGGTATAACTTAGATAAGTAAACCTAGATTTAATGATCCATTGTAGTCATTAAGCCTCTGTTTGGTTTGTAAAGTTAATATTTCATTTTCTTTTAAAATGGTCTTCAGGGTTATTCTATTTTGAACAAGATATTTGAAGAATGATTTGACAATTGTTTTGAATATTATATAAAGAAGTTTGTAAATAATTTTGGGTGTTCATAAAAGTAGTTTTAGAAAAGGTTTTGAATGTTTATAAAAAAGGATTTTATAAATGGGTTTGAATGTCTATATAGGGAAGTTTTATGGAAGATTTGAAAGTTTATAAAAAAGTTATATAACTATGTTTGAATAATTAGAAAGAGTTTCATAAATGATAATGGAAGTTGATAAATGTAACATCCCCCACTTGGAGGCCCAAAACTAACGACTACGGATGTTGTAGTCATCCATAATTATTAATCCTCGGTGACTAAATACAGTAATGTTAGATACATAAATATAACAAAAACACATGGATATGGAAAAAATTTAAAATCAACAAATAACTTTGTTATTTCATTTCAAAGTATTTAAAATTCATTACATAATCCCAATATGAGAACCACATTCAAAGAAAATATAATTATTACAACAACAACACAACGGAATCAAAATAGATTAGAACTCTAAATAGCTATCATGCCTCATGCATGTCTCCGGAAGCTTATTCGTCTAAAGAGGTACCTTAAAACCTCAACTCTCAGACTATCCAAAGTTAATTGAGCACCCAAGATTTTAAGTGGAAAACATAAACTTTGAGTCAGACATAAAGCCTGGTGTGAATAATAATCTACCATCTCAAACCATTTAGATATATGATGAGACCACGCCGCTTAGCGGAACTAGTTTTCCCCTCACTAGTATCTTATTCAAAACTTTATAAAAACCATATACCATGCTCTTGCATCCACAATGGTTAAAACATAACGATTCAAAATATTACGATTATATGTAAACAAGTAAATCAATTCTGGATTTCTCATCCCCTTTCACTCTAGTTTCTAGGGTTACTATCTAATAGTTTTCATAGGCTGACTAATAACTTGTTTAATACTAATGGACTCCCTGTCCAGTTTTATAGTTTTCATGGGATCGCTAAGAACCTATTGGCCCTTGCCAATAACTTCATTGTTTCATGGGTTCTCCCAGAACCTATTGGTATCTCCAATAACTTCCTTCTTATCCTAGTTTTCATGGGTTGACAGTGAACCTATTGACTTCTATAAATATCTTAATCTGGATATAGTTTTCATGGGCTCACTACAAAACTATTGGCTACTGCCAATAACTCTTTAAAATCATAGTTTTCATGGGTTTACCATGAACCTGTCTATCTGACAACCTCACTATTTAGGCATCCTAAATTCTGGTCTATCTGACCTATTGGATGCAATTCTACTAATTCAGGAGTTAATTCAATTTATATTCACTACTAGGTTGACCTAGCTGGTTATTCTGCCCTCTCTCTCTCTCCAGAATGTAGTTATGGGTCCATTAAAATGTGGATATATATATATATATATATTAAAAGAAGCAAACATATTAACATAATAATACCAACACCTATGGTTTAATTATCCTTGAAATCAAGTTCATATAAAACATGGTTAATCCCTTTAACTTATTAATTTATTAAGGAAAACTTCTTCAAAAACTCCAATTTAAAAGCGTTTAAAAGCTCTTTTATAATGCTATGGGTTTTACCTTTAAAAATTGAGATTAGGTTCTTTGTTTTGAAAACTAAGGCTTTCGAAACCTTTAATCTTTACTTTCAGAAAATTTACTTTCGAAAGCATTCATATCTCATTTTCCAAAACACTAGGCATATGCCTTTCGAAACACTTAAAAACCTTTATTTTGAAACCTTTCGAATGTAGTAAAGTAATACCATCGAATTATAGAAGCATATCTTCGAAACAATTTGAAAGCACCCCTTTCGAAATAATTGAAAGTACACCTTTCGAAGACATTGAGTTTACCTTTAAAAATATGTTTTGGGTCAAAGTGAATATATATGAAAGTACCCCTTTCAAAACCTTTAATCTTCATATAAAATCGTTTGAGAAAAAATTCATGGCTTCAGAATCACCCTTTCAAAAGCTCAAAACATTTAAGTAAAACATTTGAAAGATAGCTTCAAAACCCCTTCCGAAGCTATTGCCTTCGAAACCCTTGAATCCTTTCAAAAGCTTTAGGAAGTGGCTTAGTACAAGTTCAAAATAAAAGCTACCTTTTGAATTGGTTGATGACTTCAATCCATTCGAAAGGCATAAGGGTTTCAACTTGGTCAAAACGACCTTTTTTGAAAGCATTGATTTTAAAACTAAGTAACTCATTTGGAAGCTACAATTTAAACAAAATATCAAAAGTGACTTATTTACCGTATCATTATCCCCTAAAAGCACAAGACTTTTAGGCCATTGAACAAAACTACCAAACACTTCCCCTATCGTGATGTGATGTTTAGTTAGAACCGAAAGTGGGGTTCCTTCATGAATAGGCTCCACTGCGTCAATCCCAACCTTTACATGATTGGCCAAGATTTGTTGAGTATGACATTGATCTCCAGACCTTGAAGTAGGGTATACCATGCCGTGACCCACTATGACAATTTTGGAGTCCAAACTCACAGCTAAACGACATTTAGTTGGTTTCTAAAATGACACGTACAAAACCAAATCAATTAACATCTACTAAAAAAACAATTCAGTACCATACTAAACATCAAAGCATATAAACAAAGGCAGGGATGAAATAAATATATGCATTCCAAAACATGACAAGGCAGCACCTCATTTGGAAATAGTAGAGCAAGATGAGGATGCTGGTTATGTAAACATATAACTGTGTACTGATGTAAAATTTATTTCATGACCAAGGATCAATTTATTTTCGAAAATAATAAACCAAGTATGCTTGGTTAGGTGAGCAAAGGCAAGTAAACTCCTGTGTATTTGCAAATAGATGCCAAAAGTCAAACTATACATACATACATACATACATACATACATACATACATACATACATACATACATACACACATATATATATACACACACACACACACACATATGCAAATAGATGCCAAAATTCAAACTATACATACATATATGTATAGTACCATGTGTTTAAAAGGTGTTAGCCTACATAATCAAAGTATGTATAAAATGAAAAGCATCAGCAGTTCTAAACTTGTATGTATGTTTTATGTTAGCTAGGCTAAATTATAAAGCATGTACAACAAAAAATCGAAACTTATATATGTTTTAAAAGTTAGTCTACATATTTCAAGGCTATATGCATTGATGGAGTTATAAATATGTATAGTGAAAAGTCAGGTTACTAAAATATGTTGTACAGGCAATTTTTCGAAAGTATATGTCTGTATACAAAGCAAGCTATAATTAAGTATAGATACAGAATTATCAAAAGGCCCTCTGAAAGCTTTCTTGTTTAAGTAATCCAACCACTAACAAATCTTGATTTGAAATCCTTCCACCGTTCATTAACACTTCTTAACACAATGTCTTTCATTTTGTCATCGATGTGGTACTCGGTTTAAGATAATTAAAACGAGAAGAACAAACTAATTAAACATAGTGCATGTTACATGGAAATTTATGACACCATACATATATGAATTATAAAGGTTGATATTGGAAAAAGAAATAGCCAAGTTAACATATATTAATTATTAATTTTTGCTTTCAATTAATAGCCCGGTAAGTACAAAAATCACTTGAGCACCCACAAGTACATGACATGTTTCCCAATTTTTTTTTTGTAATTTTGAAACATTTTGTATTCAAAATTAGTAATATGCATTATCAAAAGCAAGGTACACTTGAAATCATTCATATTTAGGAAGTAACATATATTCAAAACTTATATATTTACAAATCCGGTACACTATGTGAAAACTGGTATGCATTTATAAACTTGAAGCAATTCATATTATAAATTTTTGAAAACATATATACATATATTTGAAACTGATATGAAGCTATGCATTTCCCTTATAACTTGTATCTTTGAAAACTTTACATACCCAAAGGCTAGTATATATGAAACTCACACATTACAAAATCATATTCAAATCAATCTTAAAAAGCTTCAGGATATTTGAAACATTACAAAGAGTAGAGATCTAGAGTACCTTACTTAAAGTCATATATATATATTGAAAACCTCATATCCTCGTAGAAACTTCTACAAGCAAACATTATTCATACAGTTGTTATCATATTTGTATTTTTGAACATGTATATACTTAGGACCAATGGTACATATGATACTGATTGATCTTTTTATATAACTTTAATATGAATGATTATACTCAGCATATTTGATAACAATATTTTTAGAAATTGATATCTGAAAAGCTTCCATGTTCAAACTTGTACATAATTAATTTTAATATCTTTAATAATTTATTTATAAGCAGAGCATGCTGCTTTATTGGGAAATTGAATATGTCTTGAAACTCAATTTTGTCTTGATGTTTAAAAGTTCTCATGTAAGCACACAAAACTTTTAGAAATCTTCCATTAAAATTCGAAAGTAATATGTATTCAAGGTTCATGTACAGATAAAACTTTCATCTATCTGATACCAAATTTATGTATGTACTCGATACATCAAGTGTTTAGGAATTTTCCAGGTATTGAAGAGCTTGTTTAATTTATGCTAAAAACAAAATATATAAATTTGCAATGGAATCAATAAACATAGAGGATCCAATTGACAATTTAATAAGTGAACAACTAAATTTATAATACCTTAATATCTTCCTAGATAGTGTCCTTAAGCCCATGACTAATGTCCTCTCAATTCTTAATATTGATATCATTTTTGGATCTACAAGCTTCGCCTACATACGCTTTAAAAGAATTCGCCCACTTTCCAATGGGTTTGCCATTATCACTCCACTCAATGTTTTTTGCCTCTTGTGTTTTATATTTCTTTCTGGTTATTGGACCTCTTTTCTTCTTCTTAAACGTTTACTAAGCATAAGAGTTATACTCTTCATTTTGTCCATATTGTTCTATTTCCATCATTCCTGTATCAAAGAGATATTTTAAATCATGATTAATATAAATCACGATTAATATACAATTAAATGCATGTACCCATTCATATATTAAATGTATAGAGAGAAATATGATAGTTTTAAAAATGACAATATAATGCAACTTATGTCATGAATTATACTTATAGTCATGGATAATTTGTGTATATGAATCACAATTAATAAACAATTAAATGTATGTACCCATTTATAAATTATGTATAAAATACAAGAGCAACAAAATGGTCAAACAAACATATTTCAAGATATAAACTTATTGATTTCGTGGATATAGATATGTTAATAACAATTATTGTTAAATAACATGGAAATTCTTGAAAAAAACCGAGATGCTATAAGGCAACATCGGCATGCTACCACCAACCAGCTGCGAATAGGCTGCTGCAATATGCAACAACATTCACACAAAAAAATTTATGATGTTGTGTGTGTGTCTAAGCAATAGTGCAGTTGCTTAAAAACGAGAAAGTAGTAAATTTAGTATTGATGTTCTCTGACTCTATTTAACATCCTATTAGGAAATTTGAAAGTGGACTTCAGTGTTTCTGTTAATTTTTTTATAAAAATACATGTAAGTAAGTAATAACCTATTCAACAATGTTTAAATGTGATTATCCATTGTAAATAAACTTAAGAAATATACAAAATAATGTACAGAACCTTGAATACTTGACTACAAGCGGAAAGTTGATAACATGAACAAGAAGAATATGCAACCACAAACTTGCTGCTTGATTACATACATAAAACACCACTTGGTAATTTAGCATAATACTTAAACACTTTTTAATAAGGCAGAGGAACTTGTTTAAAGTATAAGAAAAATCAAAAGTAAAAAAAAATGAAAATATAAATTTAAACACTTTTTAATATACCGGTTATTTAATAAAATCAAATGATTTTGAAAATTGATTTTTTTGCTTCAAATTTTCAGTAAAAAGATTAGAATTTTCAAAATATTTAAAAAATTAGAAAAATAAAGATTTTTTTAAAACTTTTTCAGTAAACTTATGGTTTTCTTTTTTTAGGAAAATGAAATCCGAAAGTGGTTAAGAATTCAGTAAACTTACGGTTTTTAAAGGTCATATGAATCAAGTTTCCAATACATGCTCTTTTAATATGCATGTAGGTTTGATATTACATTTGTTTTTGTCATATGGATTTATTTGTATATAATATTTCTCAGAGGCATTATGTATTCACAGTTTCAAATGTATAAAAATGCCAAATAAATACAAAAATTTGTGTACTAGTTTCAGGAACATGAGGATCTTTCAGACATTAGGAAGATTTGTATTCATAAGAAAACAATTCCCAGATTTCGTTTTTGAAACTTTTGATAAAACTTCATGCATATGAGTTTTAAGCATATGAGTCCTAGCACATATTTTGTTCTTAAATGCAAACTAGCTTTGGAGTGTCAATGGTTTTAATAGTATCAGGTTGCAAAGTTTATAAGTTGAATCTTGATTTTAGCAGTTTGAGTATATTAAGTTTTTATACAACAGTCACATCTATCATCAATTAGACACATATCGAATCCTATTAATTCTTATGTAAGAAGTTGTACATCGAAAACATACACTACTTAAGATAGAAAAAATAAGCACATAATAATTATTGGTTTGTGGTTTCAATCCTTGAACATGGAAACATAAATAGTGCAAAACAATTGGATTTAGCCCTAGGCAATACTACGAACAGCAGTGATGGAGGCCATAATCATTGTAACACAACAATTACACAATAAACCAAGAAATCACCAATTGAAAATTCATTTTTTTGCATGGAAAATATACCAAAAAGGGAACGAACTATTGGGCCGGGATTCCAACTGGAGACCACTCAAATCAAAACCCCACAGGCAGACCAGAAGATGGGATCGTGGTAAGAAGTGTGAAAACAACCAATCAATAACTCAATTCCAATCTCAACAAATCCAAAAATAATCACAATCCCAAATAAGCAATTCAGAAATCAAAGCAATAATGAAAAATAAATCACACAGCGATTTATAGTGGTTCCACTAACGTTGTGTTAGTGTACATCCACTTTAAGAGAGCTTTTATTAATATTGATGAGAAGAGTATAAGAGATTGCATACAATGATGGAAATTCTATTTAGAAATTGATTTGTGGAGAAGAGAATTGAAGAAAATTAGGTTTTGATAAACCTTAATTAGTGGAGGCTAATCTCTTACAGTCGTTTTTCGTCGCTTGCATGCACCAAGATCTAGAACCTGAAGCTAGCTTATATAGGAGAATAGAAACCCTAGGCAATGTTCCAAAATTGCCCCTGCAAATACCACAAATCTTCACGCCAAGCCCACGCGTGAAAAATAGGCGGAAGTCGCCTCAAACGTCTGTCCAAAATGGTCAGACTATGACTTAAGCCTCTAGAAAAAGTTCTCTACAGGCTCAGACGTCTGACCATTTTGGTCAGATGTCTGACTTAATCCTCTGGAAGAAGTTCTTCACAGTCTCAGACGTCTGACCCATTTGGTCAGACGTCTGGCGCTGGCAATTCAGCCCACTTCATCTTTTCCCCTATAACTTCAACCTCCAAACTTCGATTTGCGAACCGTTTTCTCCGTTACGAAGCTACTTCCGACCTCTACAATTCTCTATATAGTGTCGCCAAAATTTAACACTCCACCTCGACACTATATCCATCTCCAGCTCCAATGGTACCATACCATCAACTATTACCGTTAGCACCAACTATCACCACTTCTACCTTCAACCAAACATGAATGCTTTCCCAATGAGCTCCGGCAGAGCCACCGCCCATTGCATTCTACCAACGAGCTCAGGCAAAGCCCCCGCCCGTTAATAAAATGTTGAAAACATCCAAATCCTAAGCTATCTCACTAAAGACTAGCACTTACCAAGAAGATAGAACCTTAATCTCTCACTGATAATCTTCCTCATCTACCACCAAGCTCCTCCCTTAACCGTGCCACACTGTGGCACCTAGCACTTCTCCAAGCAAATCAAGTTCGAGCAATGCTCGAACTTCCCAACCGGCAATGCCTTAGTGCACATGTCCGCCGCATTATCCTTTGTGTGCACTTTTCGAAGATATACTTGCTTATTCTCATCCATGGCTACTAGAAATAACTCTCTCACCTCAATATGCTTAGTCAGTGAGCTAAATGCCAAATTCTCTGCCAAGTGAATAACACTCTAGATATCACATAGAACATCAATACTATCATGCCCGAATCCCAAGTCACACAACAATCGCTTCAAATAGAGTGCCTCCTTTGCCGCTTCCACTGCGGCTATCAACTCCGCCTCTGTAGTGGATAAAGCAACTACGGTCTGCAATCTCGATCTCCAACTTATGGCTGTACCCCCAAGTGTGAAGACATATCCGGAAGTTGATTTTCTTTGATCCCTATCGCCTACGTAGTTCGAATCACAATGACTAACCAACTTGCAATCCATCACCTTACTACCGCCAAAAACAAGACTATAAGATGATGTGCCTCTAAGGTATCTTAATATAAGCTTCACAGCTTCCCAATGTGATTTCCCCGGATTAGCCATGTATCGACTAACCACCCCGACAGCATTTGCAATATCGGACCTTGTACACACCATAACATACATTAAACTTCCAACCGCACTAGCATATGGCACCTTTGCCATATAAGCCTTGTCTTCCTCCAAGATAGGTGATCCTTTACTCGAAAGCTTCATATGCAAAGGTAAAGGTGTATTTGACGCCTTTGCATTTTCCATGCTAAACCGGCAAAACACTTTCTCAATGTACTCCTTCTGAGTTAGTTTCAACTCAAAATGCTTTCGATCCCTTACAATTTCCATGCCCAATATCCTTCTTGCTTCTCCAAGATCCTTCATTTCGAACTCCGATTTCAAACTCGGTTTTAGCTTGTTGATTTCATTCTTATCCTTAGAAGCAATGAGCATGTCGTCCACATACAAGAGTAAATACACCAAACAATCATTTCTCAACTTCTTGAAAAAAACACAAGCATCGTTGATTCTTCTATCAAAACAATTTTCAAGCATAAAATGATCAAATCTCTTGAACCATTTTCTAGGTGATTGCTTTAATCCATATAGTGATTTCTTCAACTTTCAAACCAAATTTGACTTACCATCCACAACAAAACCTTCCGGTTGCTCCATGTAGATGTCTTCATCCAAGTCACCATGCAAGAAGGCGGTTTTCACATCAAGTTGCTCCAACTCCAAGTTGTGAATAGCAACTATAGCAAGTAATATTCGGATAGAAGTATGTCGCACAACCGGTGCGAATATCTCATCATACTCCTTTCCCTTCCTTTGTGCAAACCCCTTAGCAACTAGCCTAGCTTTGTATCTCCCATCGTCCTTCACCTTGTATATCCATTTGCACCCAATAGCACGGTTTCCTTTAGGAAGTGGAACCAAATCCCAAGTTTGATTCTTCAACAATGATTGCATCTCTTCCTACATGACACAAATCCATTTCGAGCTATCACTCGACTCCATGATGTCGTCAAGGTCCATCGGCTCATCTTGGACTACATGAAGAGCATAGTCCGAATTATCACAAAAGCTAAGATAGTTCCAATCACCATTCTTTTGGGTGGCCTTATAGTACGACAACCAACCCGAGTAGCAATACCATCACCCAAACTCCGTTTGGCTCCACCTTGAACCGAATCTTCTCTAGAATCATGCACATACACTACTAGAGGAACCCTGTGGACTTTGTGATGTAATATCAACCTCTACCTCCTCGCAAGCATCTCCAACTACTCTACTCTCTCTACTCCTTGGACAAAATGTGGGAATAACTTCCTTCTCCTTTGATTCACCATGAACCAAATTCGGAAGATCCGATGAGCTTCTATTCTACTTGAACAATGCTGACTCATCAAAAGTAACATGATGAGAATTTACTACCTTCTTTGTTTTCGGATTACAAATTCGATAGCCTTTTACTCCATCCGTATAACCAAGAAAATCTCCTTGAAAGCTCTAGGTTCAAGCTTACCATTTCCCGGATCATGCATATAAACAGGACTACCAAACACACGAAGATAACTCAAGTCAATGCTCTTTCCCTTCCACACTTCCTCCGACATTTTGTTACCAATAGCTGAGCACAGACTTCGATTAATAATATGCACTGCGGTTGACAAAGCTTCAGCCCAATATCCCTTCGCCAAACCCGATGTCAATCTCAAGCATCGAGCTTTCTCAAGTAGAGTACGATTCATCCTTTCCGCAACACCATTCGACTGCGGATCTCCGGGTGTAGTAAAATGCCTCCGAATACCATAATGCTTGCAAAACTCCAAAAAATCTCCGGAAACATATTCTCCGCCATTGTCGGACCTTAGAACCATCAAAGACTTGCCACTCTCATTCTCAACAAGAGCCTTCCATGCTTTGAACTTTGCAAATGCCTCCGATTTGGCCTTCATTGCATACACCCAAACTTTTCAAGAAAACTCATCTATAAAAAGAAATATAATAGCGAGCTCCACCTAAAGAAGCTACAGGTGCCGGTCCCTAAACATCCATGTGAACATACTTAAGAACCCTTCTCGAATCATGCTTTCCCTCATCGAATAAAATTTTAGTTTGCTTCCCCATGACGCATTCTTCGCAAAACTCTAACTTGTTGAAATTTCTCCATCGATTATATCCCTCTTCCGAAGAACATCCAAACTCCTCTCCGAGACATGACCTAACCACAAATGCCACAACCTAGTCGCATCCAAGCCACGAGAACTATCAACTCCTATACAAGTTTCACGTTCTACAATCACTCCTTGAAGCAAATAAATACCATGAGTCCTAGCACCCTTCATCACCACAAGCGCCCCCTTCAAAACCCGCAAGCTATCACTCTCAATAGTGATCTTACAACCTAAAGAATCCAGCTACCCCAAAGAGATAAGAGACTTCCTAAGTCCTGGAACATAGTGTACATTAGTGAGAGTACGATCCACTCCATCAAACATCCAAATTTGCACGGAACCCATTTCGACTTACAAATATCACCATTTCCCATAACAATTGAATTTCCTTCTTTGTCGATGTAAGAAGAAAAATAATTTCTATTTGCCGTTATATGATAAGATGCCCCCGAATCGAGCACCCATTCGCTATCCGAAACATTCGATGAGACCGCCAACAAAACATCTATATCTCCCTCACTAACTTCACTCACTCCACCGCTACTGATGAAGATGCTACTTCCTTCTTTGCCTTCTCCTTTTTCGGACACTCATTCTTCCAATGACCGGGCTTCTTGCAAATATAGCACTTACCTTTTCTTTCTTTCGACTTTCCTCTCCAACCGGGGTTCCTTGATTTAGAACGCCCCCGGTTCTCCTTCTTCACATAGCTCTCCTTCTCCACAAATAAACAATGACCATTACTAGCACCACTACTTCCATCACCTAACTCCTTCATTTGATCCTGCAACTTCTCGCTAAGAAGACCCGTCTTGACATCATCAAGAGTCAATGTATCCCGGCTATAGATCAATCTATTTGAGAAACCTGTATAGCGATCCGGCAATGAACATAACAATATCATCGCCTTTTGCTCTTCATCAATCTTCAAATCTATCGCCTTCATCTTTATTAATTAGCAAATCATCAAAAGTATTCAAGTGCGCCTTTAGCGAAGTACCTTCCTTCATCTTATAGGTGAAGAACGTTCGCAATAAGATCAAACGATTTGTTAGTGACTTCTTCATATATAACTCCTCCAACTTGTCCCAAATACCCTTAGCGGTTGTCTCACCTCTAATTTCAGAGATAACATTCTCCCTCATAGCAAGTTGAAGAGTAGTGAATGCCCACTCTTCCATCTCCTCCCTCTCAACATCCGAGCTGTCTGCTGGCAATAAATGTGTATCAAACACTACCCGAAGCACCCGATTCCTCCTTAGAACCGCTTTCATCTTCCATTGCCATTTTTCAAAATCATTATCGCCATTCCACTTTCCTATTACCAATTGTGATCTTGAAGCTGCGTACGAACCACATACATAAGGCGCTACACCACTTGGATTAACCATTGAGGAACTACTTGAGGTATTATCTGATTTCGACATTTCTACAACCACCTATCAACACCAATGCTCTGATACCAAATGTTGGGCCGGGATTCCAATTGAAGAGCACTCAAATCAAAACCCCACAAGCACAGCAGAAGACGAGATCGTGGTAAGAAGTGTAAAAACAACCAATCAATAACCCAATTCCAATCTCAACCAATCCAAAAACAATCACAATCCCAAACAAGCAATTCAGAAATCAAAGCAATAATGAAAAATAAATCACACAGCGATTTATAGTGGTTCCACTAACGTTGTGTTCGTGTACATCCACTTTAAGAGAGAGCTTTTATTAATATTGATGAGAAGAGTACAAGAGATTGAATACAATGATCAAAAATATATTTAGAAATTGATTCGTGGAGAAGAGAATTGAAGAAAATTTGGTTTTGATAAACCATAATTAGTGGAGGCTAATCCCTTGCAGTCATTTTTCATCGCTTGCACGCACCAAGATCTAGAATCCGAAGCTAGCTTATATAGGAGAATAGAAACCCTAGGCAATGTTCCAAAATTGCCCCTGCAAATATAACAAATCTTCACGCCAAGCCCACGCGTGAAAAACAGGCGAAAGTCGCCTCTGACGTCTGTCCAAAATGGTCAGACGTCTGACTTAAGCCTTTGGAAAAAGTTATCCACAGGCTCAGACGTCTGACCATTTTGGTCAGACGTCTGACTTAAACCTCTGGAAGAAGTTATGCACAGTCTCAGACATCTTACCCATTCTGTCAGACGTCTAGCGTTGGCAATTCAGCCCACTTCAGCTTTTCCCCTATAACTTCTACCTCCGAACTCCGATTTGCAAACCATTTTCTCCGTTATGAAGCTACTTCCAACTTCTACAATTCTCCATATAATGACGCCAAAATTTAAGATGAACAACCAAATCAACAAGCAAAATTTTCACTGGCATGATCATGCTAAGAGCTTATTGCGTTCACCATGGAACATCTTTTCTTCTCTGGAACACCGTGGAACCTTATAAATTTACTGATAATAAGGTTATTTTGCGTCACCACGGAGGATGAAAAAAATTATCCCCTATCCAAACCCCGTCATCATGACCGGGTCATGCATAATTTGCATTTAAATCAACTTCTTCTTCTTGTAGACTTACGCCGACGAAGAAAGGTGGGTCCTCATCAAATTGATTATACTCTTCTTCATTTACCACACCATCAATTCCAGCAATGCACCTTTTTCCAGGAAGAACAACACACACTTATGATCGGCTGGGTCAGTTACGTAAAAAACTTGTTTTTCTTGAGATGCCATGATGAGTGGATCATTATCATAACTCACTCGATCAAAATAAACAAGTGTGAATCCATGCTCATCCACTCGTATAGCACGATGGTTGTCAGCCCATTTACATTGAAATAGAGGGATCATGAAGTCCTTGTACTCAATCTCCCAAATATTTTCAATTATCCTGTAATATGACATCATCACATTTATTGGTCTGTTATCTTTAGCACTAGCAACTTCTCTTGAAGATGCCATGACACTAACTCCGCTATTTTGCATTTTGCTCTTCTCATCCTGACGCTTCGTATAAAAGGCATACCTATTGATATCATATCCTTCATAAGAGTTGACCAGAAGTCGAGGCCCATATGCCAACCATCTTATTGTATTTTAAATATCATGATTTGTTTGAGACAGTTGAGACATTACCCAGTTTTTAACCATGCGACGAAGGAGCGGTTATGTTCATTTATCAACCACCTTTCGGTTTTTGAAGGATTTTGAGATTTTAGAATCATCATGTGCTCTTCCAAGTAAGGATGAACCTCACTAAGATGTTGTAAGACAAGTAGGTGAGCTTTGTGAATCATTTCATCATCAATTGAAATCAGTTTTAACCCAATTGTGCCATGACCGTCAAGTCGTCCATCATGTCGAGACTTGTAAAGTCCAATAGGTTCAACACCAGTTAAGTATTGAGTGACAAAGTCAATAACCTCCTCAGCTACAGTACCTTCTACAATACTAGCTTCAGGTCTATATCTATCTGTTCTTTGTTTTCCTTTTTAAAGTTCCCACGTGCATTTCAAACAGATACATATATCTCATAAACATAGGACCAAAAATCTTGATTTCTCTTACCAGATGAACAACCAAATGCACCATAACGTCAAAAAATGAAGGGGGAAAATACATCTCAAATTGGCATAAGGTAACAATAACATCAGCTTATTGATTGTTAACTCCTTTATTTTCGGCGACCTAAAACTATACGACCTAACAGCTCTTCACGACCTATAGAAGCTCACGACCTAAGAGATCTAACGACTTATAAAAGCAAGCAACCTAAAGGACTTAACGACCTAAGGCATGTCACGACCTAAGGGATGTCACGACCTAAGGGATGTCACGACCTAAGGGATGCTACGACCTAAAAGGTATAAGCGACCTAAGAGGAGCTACGACCTAAAAAAGCTCACGACCTAAAGAATGCCACGACCTAAGGGACCTCGCGACCTAACTCTTGAAGCGGCTCAACGACCTAAAGCTTAGCAACTTAAGAAGCTTCACGACTTAGCAATTCAACGACTTAAAATCTTCCCGACCCAACGAGTTAAGAAGCTAACGACCTACGACTTAAAGAGGCCTATGACTCAACAGGCTCCGATCTAAGGAATGGTCCGACTTAGTGGGTTATGACTTAAGAGCTGCCGACTTAAGAGCTTAACGACCTAAGAGAGTCCCCGACCTAACTGCTAAAGGTATCTGCGACCTATGAACAGCTGCGACCTACGACCTAGCTTAGGTCGTACGCGACCTAAGACTTTGGGGTCAAGTTTTGTGCTGAATCACTCCTATAAGTCGCCAACGACCTAGTACCATCCTTAGCTCGCCAGCGACCTACCACTCGTTCAAATTAAGCCAAGTGCAGCTTCATCAGCTAACTCCTTAAGTCACAAGAAGACTGCGACTTAGCTTAGGTCGCTCGCGACCTACGACCTAACTTAGGTCGTACGCGACCTAAGACTTGGGCAATATTTTTATTCAGAATTCAGCTCCTATAAATAGACCACCACCTCCAACATGAAGAGGACTTTTGGCCAGCCATTCTTTGAAGCGTCATTACTCTGCCGAACTCTCAACTCAACCAACACACAAAGATCTTCAAATACTCGAGACGCTACAACAAGCTTCGAGAGGAATTTCATACATCCGACACGGATTCATCGAGTTTCATCATCGAAGTTTGAGCTAGTAGTCAAGGGTGTTTTTGTGATTAGATTGTATTGGAATTTGAAGAATATTATATCATATTGTAATCAAATCAGCAATAAAAGACTATAAAGTGGACGTAAGCTCAATTACGGGTTGAACCACTATAAATCTGTTGTCATTTACCATTTTACTGCTATTTTCAGCTTGTATTCTGTTCCCGTACCAACGGGTGGTGCTTTCACGATTCTATTACACACACCGGGTGTTAGCGTTCACTTTTTATCGTTAACATTTTGGTGCTTTCACTGAGAATTGAACTCAGGAAGATTTTCACCGTTGCTTCGCAAAAAACTTGTGAAAAGAACCTCTCTTAAAACCAGAAGTTTATCTGAGATAATGGCTCCTGGAAGAAGAGGTAGACCTACCAGATCCGGAACTGCTCATGAAGGAACCTCCGCTTCTCCAACAGCAGACCAAACAACTCCTACCATTGGGGTCACAAGGGCTGAATTAGACGAAGCAGTTTCTAGATTATATCAATGAATTGAAACTCAAAACGCTTTGGTAATGGATAGATTAACTGCTCTACTTGTGGCAAATCGTCAACCAGAAAACCATCAAACAACCTTTCCTGAAATGCCGCCTTTCCAAGCTGAAGGTTCTATGCCGCAGCCAACTTATCATGAACATGTGCCCGGGCAAGCTTTCGAGAGAAGGACTGATGCCTGTCCGGAGATGTCTCTGAACAATAAAGAGTATCTATCCGAAATGGTTGGTCGCATCATGAAAGAGAGCATGCAAAGGGAAGAGAATGAGAGTGACTGGGGATTTGCGCCAAGCAGAACTCCATTTACTGAAAGGATCCTGAAAGCGGAATTTCCAAGGAAATTTGCACCTCCTACTATCCAAGCCTATAGGGGAACGAGTGACCCCAATCATTTCCTATACAAATACGACTGGCATATGACAGGTGCAAGAGCGTCAAATGAAATTAAGTGCCGATACTTTCCAGTATACTTGGAAGGCGTGGCTTTACTTTGGTTCACAAAGCTTCCAACTCGGTCCATAGATCAATTCTCCAACTTAACGCGAAAGTTCAAAGAACAGTTCAGATCGTATGCTTCGAAAGCTAAAGAAATAATGTCTCTGTCCAGTCTTGAACAAGCTCCCGAAGAATCGATCAGATCTTTCTTGAGCCGTTTTAATATAGCTTTAGCCGAAGTGGATAATGCAGAACCGCGTATGATTTTGACCTATTTGATGCGAGCCGTCAATAAATCAAGTGACTTTGGAAGATGGCTAAAGATGAAGGAACCGAACTCGCTTGAAATTTTTTATAAAAAGGCCGACGAATTCATACGCTTAGAAAGCCTCTCTATGTCATCAAAAGTAGTTGTTGCCCAAACTAATAATAACAATGTTGCGTCTAACGAAAGGGATTCTGGAAATCAGAAAAGGGAAAATGATGGGGGAAAGAGCCAGAGGAATGAAAAGAAACTCCGTCGCTTTAATCCTTCGGATTTTACTCCTTTAACTGACACCCCAGAAAATATCTTTTTTGCAACAAAAGATGTTGTCATGTATCCAAAGCCACCGGAGATGAAAAGAGGTGCCATGCGTAATGGGAAATTCTGCCAATTTCACAATCAACCAGGCCATGACACTGATCAATGTCGCCAGTTAAAAAGCGTGATTGAAGAATTGCTGAAAGAAGGTAAACTTCAACAATATGTGAAAAAAGGCGGAGTTGATCCAACCTCATCTACTCGGGGGCAACTACATCCTATCCTTCAATCCGGCTCTCGCAACAACACAGCAGAGCAAGAGTCCGAGCAACTCATCATTAATGTTGTCACAGGAGGTCCATACCCAGCAAGCGGAAGTTGGGACGACTGCTAACTACCCACAAAACTGCGGCTGGGGCATCTTTCACTTTCTCTGGCATAAAAATCCAAAAGCTATGAATCAAGCGCAAATGGAAATCCAGTCCGGGGATCCTGAAACAACAATCACTTGCATCTATTTTTTACTTTACAGCATTGCTTAAATTTGTAAAATCATGATGGATGTGTAACTTTTGCATTGTAAACCGCCGAGAAATCAATGTGATTCAATAATAAAAAACTATGAATTATGTGTTCTTTATTGCATGATGCCTGTTACATTTCGATGTGTAAATACTCTAAATGTATTGCTAAAATATCGATCTAATATTGCAGGTCATTAAAGCAAAGCTCACCCATCACAAAGCCAAGCGAGCCCTATAAATCGCTCGATAAACGAATTTCAAGCCACAAATAATCCCAGATTCAAATCCCGTACAAGATGGACTTCATGTAAAAAGTTGAAGACTCCACTCTGTCAAGCCCTCGTTAACTGGCTGCGATTGTCTGTATAAACAGACATCCAACCAAGTAACTTGCGTTTGTCCCATGAAGTCATTCAACAGTGAAGTCCGCTTCTTTGGATAAAAGCGATTTACTTGCAAAAGAGACGGAAGATACGCTTGAAAACAATAATAAAGGGTCGCTGATGAGCAGATGATGAGGAAACATGGGCCAGCGAACATAGAAGCATCCAAAAGGAGGTACGCCTCTCAATAAGAAGGCCGGTAGATCCACTAAAGGGACGCCTTCCCAAGCAGAAGGAACAGGACCCTCGCTAACTGGTCGTGATGCATCCGATCAGACAGCTTGCGTCCGTCCCATGGATTCACTCGCCCCTGAGACGCAACCTTCCTGGCATACCAACCAACCAAAGCCCTCTAACGAGGCACGCCAATCAACGGGAGTGCTTTCCTCAATCAAAAAGATCAGTGGGACCCCCAAAGGGGCACCTTCCCAAGCTGAAGGAACATGGCCCTTGTTAGTTGATTGCGATCGTTCGTGCAAACGAACATCCAATCAAGCAACTTGCGTCCACCCCGTGGATTCGTCCGACCATGAGAAAGTAACTTCCAGGCAATCAAAAAAGCCCTCTTCGGAGGCACGCTTCACCCTGCTTGAAGCATCAAACACAAGACCTCTTCGGAGGCACATTTCACCAGTGTAGAAGTGCAAAATGCTCCTCTTCGGAGGCCCACTTCACCAGAGATGAAATTCAAAATTGCTTCTCTACGGAGACCAAAATTGCTTCTCTATGGAGACCAAAATTGCTTCTCTACGGAGACCAAAATCGCTTCTCTACAGAGACCAAAATCGCTTCTCTTCGGAGACCAAAATCGCTTCTCTTCGGAGACCAAAATCGCTTCTCTTCGGAGACCAAAATCGCTTCTCTTCGGAGACCAAAATCACTTCTCTTCGGAGACCAAAATCGCTTATCTTCGGACACCAAAATCGCTTCTCTACGGAGACCAAAATCGCTTCTCTACGGAGACCAAAATTGCTTCTCTTCGGAGACCACAAAGCCTTCTTCGGAAGCACTAAGACAAATAAAGCCTTTTGACAAGGCACATTCAAAAAACTTTGTTGATGGAACCACTAACGTCCGCAGTTGAATACTTATGATTATTTGTACAAACAAATGTGTAGTAAAACAGCCAAGGACTGTCCTGTGGATCCATTCAACAGTAAAATATAATTGTTTGACAAACAGATCAAAACTTTCTTCAGGAGCTCACTTCACTGCGTAGGAAAATCCACTTTTTAACAAATAAAAAGTGATCATCCCGAAAAGTTGAAGTGTTCTTTAGAAAGGAAGAAAAAGTAAAAATTTCTCCAAAAACGAGATATACTCTATTAAAAGCAGAATGATTCTTCCCCTAAAAGTGGAATAGTTATTCTCTGAAATAAGAGTAGCGGTCTTGTAAAAGCAAGAAATATTGCAATATACCTGCGGTATGGGGGCAACATTATACAATTCAGTTACATCAATAAAAGTAATATACAAACGACATACCACAAGTTCATTGCAATATCATGTAAAGAAGATGTGGAATAAATGCGTTCTTGAAACACAGACAAAAAGTTTGTACAAGTAAAAAGAATCGTTTACTCTACACTTCAAATGAAAAACAGATATATTCCTACATACACAAGAATTTGCATGAGTAAAATAGCTATTTTATTCAATACTATGAAAAACTTTTTACATTGTGCAGATTACAAAAAAGAAGCGGAGACCGGTATCCGCACAACTTCCGGTCAATACATACGAAAAACAGAAAAGTCAAAATCAGGCTCATTTCTCCTTCTCCCGCCTTTAGAGCTTCTACCCGGCCTGATAATTAGCTTCGGAGGCCGCTGTGGATGAGTCGGAGAAGAAGGAGAAAGAGGCACAGCCGGATCAACTTCTGCTTCCTCTCTAGCGGCAGAAGAGCTTTTCTTGCCTTTCTTCGAAATTACGCGTTTTCCCTTCTTTTTCGAGGAAGACTCGCTACCTGGAGTAAAAAATTCTGAAAGCTTAGTGTCGTCGTCGCAAGATTGCTCTGGAGTCTTCTCGCCTTCTTCAAGTTCCCCAGTTCTTGGCTCTTGTGAAACAACCGGATCGTCCAAGTCTTTAAGGGCTTCAATTTTCTCTTCTTGCGATCCTGGTTGAGAAGCTGGAAGAGGTGTAACTTGAGAAGGAGGAGGAACGACAGCTGAAGAAGGAGAAGTTGGCACAACTTTCGGTGCTTCCGCTATAGAAGAAAAGAAGTTAAAATCAGTATTCTCCAAGATAAGAGAAGATATTGGTTTGTTCAAGCTTGAGTAATAAGTAAGAAGTTCATCAAGCTCAGTCAAATTGAATAAGTAATTCACTGGAACTGGGTCGACGTCAAAGTTACCTGGAGAAGTCCGGTTTGACGAGATCAATCTCAAATTCCTGAGCCCGAAAATCCTTTATAGCCTCTTCCTCTGTAGGAGTGGTCACGACTTCTTTGTCGACTTTAGCAGGAGGCAAAGAGTGAGAACTAGAGCCAGCAATATCAACCTCAGCTAAAGCCGAAATACGAACAGGGGCAATAGGAAGTATTTCTTTCTCAGGAAGCTTCTCTCCCGTCGCCTCGGCTCGCACTCGGGTAAGCTGTTCTTTTCCTTTGGCAAGGGTAGCGCGGGCACTCTCATCTAGATAAGTAGCTTCAAGATCTGCTTCAGCATAACCGGCGCCGCCCAACATATCAATGATCGCCTCCCATACTTCAGCTAATGTGACTTCATATTCCGGTCCCAAAAATGAAAGGCTCCCACGCCCCAAGACGCAATGAATATAAAAGTCGAATAAAGTCATGTCAATGGTGGCTCCGGTTGCCTTATGGGATTCTTCAGCTGCAGCTTTACCGGAAAGAGCTTCATCACGCTCTCTTTCAGCCTTCAATAACTGAGACTGCAGTCTTGCAATTTCTAAGTCCTGAGAGCTGACTTTCTCCCGAAGTTGAGCAGCATCATCACGATATTTTCTAGTAACATGCTGCTCTGCTTCAAGTTTCACTTCAATATCTCGCTGAGCAGCATGGGCGTCCCGAACCTGCTTTTGGAGCATTTCTTCCTTCTGTGAATAAGAAGTGGAGGAAGTAGCAAGCTCGTTTTTGAGTCTTTCAACTTCGGCTTCAAGCTTCCCGTAGTCATCAGTAATGCTTTTCATTTCAGCATCGTGCTGCTTACACCATTTGTCCCATTCAGCTTTATCGTTCTCCATGGTCATCATGGCCTCAAGATTCATGCAGTTGACCCTTTGAAGTTCATCGACCAGTTTCTGCCATCCAGACATTCTTTCAATGTCAAGCTTGAAAGCATCTAGATTTCGGAGCATGGCTTGTTTATCAATGGGGACTAAGTCTAAGTCAAAGCGAACTCCTTTTAGACACCAATTTGGAAATCGGCTCTGTAGTGTGGAAGGACCATCCCCGGCTTGGTACTGAGGCCTATTAATAATTGCCTGGATGTCAGACTTCTTAAGTGCAGGAGAACCGGAAGAGGTATCAGGAAGAATAGAAGCGGCAGTCTTTTCTGAAATAGTAGACGCGTCCTTTTCGCCGAGTCTGATCCGCTTACTAGAATCATCGGCAGAGTGGCTTTTCCCCTTGTCATCGTAAGATTTCCTCTTGTAAGAATCGTCACTTCTGCGGGAAGAGTCGTGTCGCTCGTCCCTACTCCCATAGTACTGTTCATCTTCTCTCCAGCGGCGCTCTTCATAAGCTCGCCTTTCGTGAGCTTTTCTCTCAGCCCTTTCCTCATCAGTTTCCCTCGGGGCACTGAGATAACTCCTAAAGTCATAAGCATCGCGGCTTCTGTGACACTGGAATTTGTCGAAGTAAGACCCACTTCGCCCCATTGCAGAACCTGAAATTGAAGAAGAAAGACAAATCTTAGAAATCTTCAAATTGAAGAAGCTAAGTGCATATAAGTGCCAAAAATCCTAAGTGTGTGTGGCGTGTTAAGCTACGCGCATCAGATTACAAACCACTCTGTGGTGTGGGAGTAGCAACGGCTTGTGTAGAAGGCGTTGTGGTTTGTCGCAAGGAAGAAGTTGCCTCGACAACAGGAGAGATCGTTTTTGAACCATAGTCTTTAAATAGCTCCTGAGAAGTTACCATCAAGTCACTTAACCCCCCAAAGATGTCATCGCCGTTATGCACATCGGAGTTTTTTCCTTCAGCCTCTACATTGGCCGCCTCTCCGGAATGGCGGGAAGATTCTTTTCCTTCTTCTTCTTCTTCAACAACCGGAGGAAGTGCAAGCTTGCTAGATGACCCCGCAACATCAGTAGAAGTAATGCACTTCACTAGTGACGTCTCAGCAGTGGTTTCTTTCAATGGAAGATCTTTTGCAGAAACTGAGGCATCTAACGTTGTGATTGGAGAATCAGGAATCTCACAAGGCTGAGTAGATCGGGAAAAGTGTAAAAGTCCATGCTGATGCAAAAATTCGTCTTTCAGCAAAAATTTGGCGCTCCTTTCTTCTGCCGCCACAGCATTTAAAGTTTCAAGGATCGATTTGAGGCTGGGATTTCTGAGCGGAGGAGGAAGTGCTGGAAAAAGGAAAAGAATGAAGATAAGTATTTGATAATTCAGGTTTCGAAAAACTTGTAAGATGAACAGAGAAAGGCAATCTTACTCCCGATTCTCCAAACCGCATAAAATCCCGGAGGACATCGAACATAGAAAAATTGATTAAGAAAGCCGTGGGCACTATCAGGCAAATCCAAAATCAATTTCCGGTTTCTGGCACTTCTTACCAGCACGATCGAAGGGTGATCTTTATTCTTAGAGAAAGTGCATAGATAGCAAATTTCGTCGAAGCTTGGGAGACGGTCAAGCGTCCTCCTAAATAGAACGCATAACCCCATTAGAACGGCGTAACCATTGGGGTGCAGTTGAAAGGGGGAGATGGTTAATCGGAGAAGAAGCTATCGAAGGAAATCATTAAAGGGCGGAATGGCTCCGCTCAAGCACATCTGACGATTCACAGCGACAAAGCCAAGAGGTGGCCTGTCAGCAGTGTCGCTCGCTCCAGGAAGTAGAGCATCTGCTTCGGCAATACCAAACTGGATGCACAATTGTCTGAAGACTTTGTGGCTTAGTGTAGTCGGAGTTCTTTCCGGAGGATCGATTAGTGGATTAGCAATCGGAAAAGTTTCTCCGGCAGGTTCTGTATCTTCTTGTTGCGATGCCATTCTACACAAGGAACTGGATATTCAAATATGAAGGTGCACGTTTCCTAAAAAGAGTGAAGTGTTGTGCAAAACTAATACAATAACAAGAAAATATAACATAAACTAAATTAATTGATACTTATCGATTATAAAGTTTCAAGGCTTGTTATCTTAAGTCCAAGTGCAATGTCGTGTTAATGCAAATAAATCAGCTTTAGTTGACCATTTCAATTTTGCTTTAATACTTCACTTAGATTTATTAGTTCGCAGCATTTCATTCACAAAGTTCATTTAGGTTTGTTATTCTTTGTCGACTAATCTGTCATTCGATGTGGGCAATCAATGACAGTATGTTCGTCCCATTTTTCTGCAAATGTTGCTTTTAAACAGGTTATTAGCATTAAAGTTAAGGCAATCTGAAAAGAAGTACAACAAAGTCCAAAACAATTCAAATTCAAAAATCAGTCAAATTCTGCTCAAATTTCCAAGTCCTAGGTCGTTCACAACCTAACATAAGTCGGAGCATTTTAAGTCGTGCTGTTCAAATTGAAGCATTCAGGGCTGTGCAAAGTTGTTTCAAGTGCTAGGTCGTTCAGCGACCTATCATAGGTCGGGGCATATTTAGGTCGCACAATGCAACTATGTGGATTAAGGCAACGCAATTTTCTCCATGTCCTAGGTCGCACACGACTTAGCATAGGTCGAGAACTCTTAGGTCGCAAAAGAGGTTAATCGGCTTCGTTTAAGTCGCGGATGTTTTTAGATCGCAAGGCTTAGGTCGCCAAGAATCTCTTTACGACCTAACTTTTAAAGTCGTCCGGATCTGCTAGGTCGCTGGCTTCCCCTCCAAGCAACATCTTACTGGATCCAATAACCCGATATTGCTAATATAAAGAAAACGATCATCCTCTTCTTGAATCCCATTCATCTCTACATACCACTGAATCGCCCAGTAAATCAATTTCAAGTCCTTCGATTCATTACGAACATTACCATGCATTCACGAATCATGTCAACGTGTCGATTGTGATAATCATTCAAAAAACGAAACACAAATGCATGGAATTGAACTTGGGTTAGAAAACATGAACTCATGATTAGGCGGCGATTATGGTGGGATAGAGATCGAAACTCACTTACGTAGTTTATTAGAAAGGATGAATCGTCGATTAAACAAGTTGAATTCTCCCTTGGAAGTTCAAAGATTTGTCAATGGCAACGGGAAATTAGAGCAGAAGGATAAGGAGGAAGAAGGCGACTTAATAGTTTATATGGGCTGAGAATGGAAGGCGAATAGGCACGCAAGTTTTAGGTCGTCCACGATCTAACAAGAGTAAGTCGAAGCACACGACCTATGGCATAGGCGTGTACTTCGAGGGGCAAATGTTAACTCCTTTATTTTCGGCGACCTAAAACTATACGACCTAACAGCTCTTCACGACCTATAGAAGCTCACGACCTAAGAGATCTAACGACTTATAAAATCAAGCAACCTAAAGGACTTAACGACCTAAGGGATGTCACGACCTAAGGGATGTCACGACCTAAGGGATGCTACGACCTAAAAGGTATAAGCGACCTAAGAGGAGCTGCGACCTAAAAAAGCTCACGACCTAAAGAATGCCGCGACCTAAGGGACCTCGCGACCTAACTCTTGAAGCGGCTCAACGACCTAAAGCTTACCGACTTAAGAAGCTTCACGACTTAGCACTTCAACGACTTAAAAGCTTCCCGACCCAACGAGTTAAGAAGCTAACGACCTACGACTTAAAGAGGCCTACGACTCAACAGGCTCCGATCTAAGGAATGGTCCGACTTAGTGGGTTACGACTTAAGAGCTGCCGACTTAAGAGCTTAACGACCTAAGAGAGTCCCCGACCTAACTGCTAAAGGTATTTGCGACCTATGAACAACTGCGACCTACGACCTAGCTTAGGTCGTACGCGACCTAAGACTTTGGGGTCAAGTTTTGTGCTGAATCACTCCTATAAGTCGCCAACGACCTAGTACCATCCTTAGCTCGTCAGCGACCTACCACTCGTTCAAATGAAGCCAAGTGCAACTTCATCAGCTGACTCCTTAAGTCACAAGAAGACTGCGACTTAGCTTAGGTCGCTCGCGACCTACGACCAAACTTAGGTCGTACGCAACCTAAGACTTGGGCAATATTTTTATTCAGAATTCAGCTCCTATAAATAGACCACCACCTCCAACATGAAGAGGACTTTTGGCCAGCCATTCTTTGAAGCGTCATTACTCTGCCGAACTCTCAACTCAACCAACACACAAAGATCTTCAAATACTCGAGACGCTACAACAAGCATCGAGAGGAATTTCATACATCCGACACGGATTCATCAAGTTTCATCATCGAAGTTTGAGCTAGTAGTCAAGGGTGTTTTTATGATCAAATTGTATTGTAATTTGAAGAATAATATATCATATTGTAATCAAATCAGCAATAAAAGACTATAAAGTGGACGTAGGCTCAATTACGGGCCGAACCACTATAAATCTGTTGTCATTTACCGTTTTACTGCTATTTTCAGCTTGTATTCTGTTCCCGTACCAACGGGTGGTGCTTTCACGATTCTATTACACACACCGGGTGTTAGCGTTCACTTTTTATCGTTATCATTGATCATCCAACATATCGAGATCAATCACCTTGCTACAAATTACATCAGAAAAGATACAAAGCTTTGTAATAAAATGTCTAACATGTTTAGGCAATATACCTCTAATCGCAACAGGTATTAAATGTTGCATCAACACATGGCAGTCATGAGACTTCATGCCATTCAATTTCAAATCCTTCATTGATACACGACTGCTAATGTTCGAAGAATAACCTACTGGAACCTTAACATCACGAAGATACTCACATAAACTAGTTTTCCCTTTTTTGGACAATGTGAAACATGCAGGAGGCAAATAAGTACGTTTACCTTTCTCTACTGGTGCTAACTCTTTTCGAATACCAATTTTCAACATATCTCGCCTAGCTTTCTCACCATCCTTTGTCTTACCAGGTATATATTCAAGAGCGTTCCAATGATACTATCACTAATAATTTTCTCAATATGCATTACATCTAGACAATGTCTAACCTATAAGTATCTCCAATATGGAAGTTCCCAAAATACAGAATTTTTTTCCACTAGCCTTCTAGAAGAGGAAAGGGTTTTCAAAATACATTTTCAACATCCTTGATTCGTTCATAAACATCATTTCTTGTTAATGAAAAACGAGCAACTCCACTCTCTATCTCACCATTGAAAGGCTTCTTCTTTTTACGATAAGGGTGATTGAGAGGGAGAAATCTAAGATGATGCATATACATATTTTTCTTGCAAAAATGCAAACGCTCAACAACCATATCATCTTGAAAAATTGGCCATGCTTTGGCGCCTTTTGGACTATAGCCAGACAAGTTACCTTATGCGGGAAAATCATTTATGGTACAAAAAATCATGGCGCACAATGTGAAATCACTTTTATTATATGCATCAAACATGCGCACACCTTTATCCCACAAAAGTTTTAGATCATCAATAAGAGGAGCTAAGTATACATCGATGTCATTTCCTGGTTGTCTTGGTCTCGAGATTAGAAGAGACAACATGATGTACTTGCGCTTCATACTCAAGTGAGGTGGAAGATTGTAAATCACCAAAAGAACCGGTCAAGTACTATGTTGACTACTAAGGTTGCCAAATGGGTTTATGCCACCCGTAAATATGAGATTCCTAATTTCTTTGCCGAAACTAGGATACATTGTATCAATGTTTCTCCACTGCGGAGAATCGGCTGGATGCCTTAGTAACCCATTATCCTTCCTCACATATGCATGCCATCTCATGTTTTTTGTGTTTTCTTTATTTGCAAATAAGCGTTTAAACCTTGGTATAATGGGCAAATACCATAACACCTTTGCCGAAGGCCATTTCTTATCTGAGCCGTTATGAACAATCCCTTGTATCTTGTAATGGGATAAACCACCCTTAGTTCCCTCATGCAAGCTCCCGTATTCATTTTGATATAATATACAATCATTTGGACATGCATGTACCTTTTTGTACCCTATACCAGTTGGACACATAATTTTCATTGCCTCATAGTTAGAAATGGGAAGCTTATTACCTTCTGGAAGCATGTCTTTCAAAAGTTCCAACAATGATGTAAAACTTTTATCACTCCACCCATACGTTGCTTTTAAATTGTAAAGCTTGAGCACAGCAGACAACATTGTGAACTTAGCACAATCAGGAAACAAAGGTTTCTCAGCATCAATTAATATTCTTACACACAACTTTGGCTCTTTCATCAATTGTTTTTCAGCATCACAAAACATCTCATGAACACGATCATTCTCATTATCCTCATCATTCACCTCATTATTCACATTATCTCTGAGGTCATTCTCATCTTTCCCATGATTACTAGAACTAGTTCTACTAAGAAAATTTCACCATGCCATATCCACCGTATATAATTTTGCTTAAACCCATTATGAATTATGTGATCCTTAATCTGATCTATATTACAGAAATTCCTCGTATTTGTGCAGAGTCTACAAGGACAAAAATTAGTTTCTTCCCTTCTTCTTGATTGATCATTCAATGCATAATTGATGAACTCTTCAATTTTGTTCAAGAACTCGACATCGCTACGTTTCACGTTGTACATCCAACTATGATCCATGTAAAAATGCTAGAGACACACTACACAGGAAAAATATATCTTTAGTGTTTCACGTTAAACTAACTTCAAACAATGTACTTTGAAACTTATGTCGTCAAACAATTTATAAAAATCTGTACTAACATAACAACCGAATAATATAATAAAATTGTTTAAGGTATCATTTAACAATGTATTTCTAGTTGATATCAAGCTACATATTTTAATTTATTATTTAAATTAAAATGGTTGTCGATAATCACAAACAACAAAAGTACATGGTAATCTAGAACCCGCTGCAGAATACTTATTCTTCATACTCAATATGTTATCTGATTCTACAACATGGTACTTAGAATATGTAGACCTAGAATGTTTACTCTTGCCTATGCCCATCCCATTGGTTCTACCAGGTTCCATCACACTATTAGAACCGGTAAAATTCTCATAATCAAAACCATCTATACAGTGAAATGTATTTTTCAGCCAATCCTTTATATCCATTAAAGAAATAATTTTCTTGTTTTAATTTAAGTCCTGCCCTGTCCTTTCTACAACAACATCCATGCTGTTACTTTCCTATAGCCACAACTGCTTTTGTACCTTATTTACCACCTTACCCTTAGTTGCTTGCTTTTGTTCAATAACTCATTCGATGAAACTGAAAAATAACACGATAGTACTAGTACATCCAAGAAAACACAACCTTATACAGAATTTTGCAGCTTATCTACCTCATCCACCATATTACGTTGTACAACATATGCACACTTGTTACCGATACTTATGCATATATGCTCACTGTGCATTATTTTTTGATTCATCACACTGAATACAATCTATTGTAATATTCTCAAATGTTTCAACGGGCTTCTCAAATGCAAAATAATTTCTCCTCACGCCTTCTGTATTTTTCGAACAAACCATGCCCCGACTATGAATATCCCCATTCAACGTCACATTCCCTTTCCATCTCTTCCCAAATATATATATATATATATATATATATATATCTATATATCATTATTTGTTGCTATGGCACAATAAATATTTGAAACCTCCACCTGCACATGTTTTCAACCAAATGCATCTACATTTACATCCCTGAGCTTCACGTTATCTGCATCACCTATCCCCATGCATCATGTAGATTTATTTCCAACTCCATAATCGACCTTCCCTCCCTCTTTTGAAAAAATTAGAACTAGTAATAAGAACATAACTTGACAATAGACATTTCTTTTAATTACAATTGACAATATACATTTCTACAACTCTCTTTTGGCAATAAAAAGTACAATTCATGGCATAAAAACCTGTAAAAAGTACATAACTCCTGCCTGGTAATATAAGTTGCAATATCCCTTTTCTTTTTGGCTTAACAAATGCTTCTTGGGACAAGCACCATTGTCCCAGTGGTTAAGTGGTTCGACTTTGGTGCGAGGGGTCACAAGTTCGTAACTTGCATAGCATGATTCGAACATTTATTGACACATGATTTGTGGTTTGTTGTCCCACTGACATGTTGTTTCTAAGTACCATTTCAAAAAAAACCTAAAAAAACAAATGCTTCTCGGGCCATTAAAAATTATGTTTTGTGTTCTTCTTATATTAGAAGTCCAATTTTTATTTTTATTTTTGAAAGTGAAAATTAGGGTCACATCCCTAAAACCAAATGTAATTCACAAAAACTCCTTCCGTTCGAAACTTTATAAATTCGGTCCCTATTTTTGTTTCAGCTTAATTCTTTTCCATAAATACCCTCGTTTATACTGTGCTCCATTTTTTCTATCTATGATTATTTGGTTTATATTGAACGATAAAATTATCTTTGCTTAATGATTTATCTATTTGCAATAAAAGATTTTTACTGAAGTACTGTGTAAGTTCATTTTCTGCAACTATTTGCAATAGTTGCATTTTTGCAACTATATGCAATAGTTGCAGAAATGTCTGCAACTATATGCAATAGTTGCAAACATTTTTGCAACTATACCAAATAGTTGCAGAAATGTCTGCAACTATTGCATATAGTTGCATTTCTGCAACTATACCATATAGTTGCAGAAATGTCTGCAACTATATGCAATAGTTGCAGACATTTCTGCAACTATATCATATAGTTGCAGAAATATCTGCAATTTTTTGCAATTTTTATAAATTTGAAAAAAAATCAAAAATGTTCAATATTTGCTGAATTGTCTGCAAATATTTGAAATAATTGCAGCTTTAATACAAATTTAAATTTTTGGTATCAACAATGGATCTCATTTCAAAGATCATAAAATTTGTGATTTTTTGGTGAAAACGGTTTGTTGATCCGGTTTTCGTACATAAAATTATACGCGTTTGAATTGTTAAAAACATAAAGGGTATTTGTGTATTTTTGCTTGCGCGAATTTGAAAATAGGGAGCGGAAATGTAAGTTTTGTCTGTGAAGGATGTTTTGTATATTTTGAAACTTATTAGGGATGTGAGCCAAACTTACCCTTTTTGAAAAACAAGTGTATTGAAAAAGTGTTGTCACCTCATTACACAATGTTTATCTGCTGCGTACATATCTAGTTGGACCAAACCTTTCAACATTGATCAATTTACTCGGTTTTTTTATATTTATGGTAAAAAAATTATGATTTCAATTTTTAAATTTCCATAAAGTTATAAATTTTGGGAAAACATGGTAGTTATTGATTTGGAACCATTTTAAACTTTTGTATACGACCCATTTTGTTAATCCTTACATCTCTAGTGCACACCTTGATTTCTTCTTAAGAAATTCTAACCAAATATAAAAACAAAACAAAACAAAATCAACTTCTTCTGAAAATTGTTTAATTCTTAAATGGAAAAAAAGAGACACAAAACATGAATGGCCTTAATACTTCAGGAACTAGAACTGTGTCTTTTTTCTGGTAGTTCTCTAGTATAAAAGCAAACGGTTCTTCCAACTAAAGCTAAAATCATGTATTACTATATATCTAGGAATCATGTATTTATTATCTAAAAGCTAAAATCCACGGTTTTGAGATCAAATCAAGTGATTTAAGAAAACAGATTTCTAAATTTTGGAATCATTTCCTTTAAAATTAGCAAGTTCAAAATATTTTATTTTAAGCTATAAATTTTCTTTTTAAAAATATAGTACCTTCTCAAATCATCTTTGCAATCATTTTTAAAGTTCAAAATATGGTTTTTCAAGAATGTTTAAATATTCAACTTTTACAATCGATCCATAATGCCTGAATTTTTTTAATGGAATCGAAGTCCCATACCTTGAGATTGATTAGCGGTGCAGACTAGCAACATATCGTATGGTGAAATCCATTTAATTCAATAGCAGCTCACAAACACACACAAGTATAATGTCAAACATGTATTTGAAAGAAATCGACTTTATATCTCAAAGTATAATGTCAAACATGTAACCATACAAGTCTGTTCCGGGTTCGAACAGAACCGAAGGCACTTCTTACGAAGCCCTTGCAATTCCGAGTATTCACAATCCCGTCCGGACTTCCCATCATAAAGGGTGATAAAATCTCTATATCGGGGCCAGTCGATGCAGAGACATTCGACGAGTTGTCCTTTCGTTTTCGAAAATATCTGGTCTTCACCACCGGTCTTCAAATGCCATCCATATACGACGTATCACTATTCGGAATGGGTTATATGACACAAATGTCTTTTCCTGGCTAACCCGAATAATGAGCGCAATATTTTAAAACAAATGGATATGGGATTTCAATTAAGTCACAACTTAATAATTCCAAACTTCTTTTTAAATGGTTTCAATCGATTACCATTTCAAATCTTTTAAACAAAAAGATTTATTTCACAAAGTTCACCCAGTTTCATAAAAATCCATTCACAGATTTCAAAACAATTTCTGTTTCAATTGGATTAACTCGTTAAATCTTTAAAACAAAGATTCAACTTATAGCTTTCAAAACAATTTCATTTCGAATGGTTTTAAACAAATCATCATTCTAAATCTGTTAAAAATAAACAGATTCAATTCATAGCTTTCAAAAAGAATTCATTCATAGCCTTTCAAAACATTTCAATTTCATTTTAAATTTGAAAACTTTCAACACAAATTGGAAATTCACTTCTTATATGGAAGCTGTTATTATTTGAAAACAAATAGCAATCATGCCTCATGCATGTCTCCGGAAGCTTATTCGTCCAAAGAGGTACCTTAAAACCTCAACTCTCAAACTATCCAAAGTTAATTGAGCACCCAAGATTTTAAGTGGAAAACATAAACTTTGAGTCAGACATAAAGCCTGGTGTGAATAATAATCTACCATCTCAAACCATTTAGATATATGATGAGACCATGCCGCTTAGCGGAACTGGTTTTCCCCTCACTAGTATCTTATTCAAAACTTTATAAAAACCATATACCATGCTCTTGCATCCACAATGGTTAAGACATAACGATTCAAAATATTACGATTATATGTAAACAAGTAAATCAATTCTGGATTTCTCATCCCCTTTCACTCTAGTTTCTAGGGTTACTATCTAATAGTTTTCATAGGCTGACTAATAACTTGTTTAATACTAATGGACTCCCTGTCCAGTTTTATAGTTTTCATGGGATCGCTAAGAACCTATTGGCCCTTGCCAATAACTTCATTGTTTCATGGGTTCTCCCAAAACCTATTGGTATCTCCAATAACTTCCTTCTTATCCTAGTTTTCATGGGTTGACAGCGAACCTATTGACTTCTGTAAATATCTTAATCTGGATATAGTTTTCATGGGTTCACTACAAAACTATTGGCTACTGCCAATAACTCTTTCAAATCATTGTTTTCATGGGTTTACCATGAACCTGTCTATCTGACAACCTCACTATTTAGGCATCCTAAATTCTGGTCTATCTGACCTCCTGGATGCAATTCTACTCATTCAAGAGTTAATTCAATTTATATTCACTACTAGGTCAACCTAGCTGGTTATTCTGCCCTCTCTCTCTCCAGAATGTAGTTATGGGTCCATTAAAATGTGGATATATATATATATATATATATATATATATTTATATATATATATATATATATATTAAAAGAAGCAAACATATTAACATAATAATACCAACACCTATGGTTTAATTATCCTTGAAATCAAGTTCATATAAAACATGTTTAATCCCTTTAACTTATTAATTTATTAAGCAAAACTTCTTCAAAAACTCCAATTTAAAAGCGTTTAAAAGCTCTTTTATAATGCTATGGGTTTTACCTTTAAAAATTGAGATTAGGTTCTTTGTTTTGAAAACTAAGGCTTTCGAAACCTTTAATCTTTACTTTCGAAACCACTGGAAAATTTCCTTTCGAAAGCATTCATTTCTCATTTTCCAAAACACTAGGCATATGCCTTTCGAAACACTTAAAAACCTTTATTTTGAAACATTTCGAATGTAGTAAAGTAATACCATCGAATTATAGAAGCATATCTTCGAAACAATTTGAAAGTACCCCTTTCGAAACAGTTGAAAGTACACCTTTCGAAGACATTGAGTTTACCTTTAAAAATATGTTTTGGGTCAAAGTGAATATATATGAAAGTACCCCTTTCAAAACCTTTAATCTTCATATAAAATCGTTTGAGGAAAAATTCATGGCTTCAGAATCATCCTTTCAAAAGCTCAAAACATTTAAGTAAAACATTTGAAAGATAGCTTCGAAACCCCTTCCGAAGCTATTGCCTTCGAAACCCTTGAATCCTTTCAAAAGCTTTAGGAAGTGGCTTAGTACAAGTTTAAAATAAAAGCTACCTTTTGAATTGGTTGATGACTTCAATCCATTCGAAAGGCATATGGGTTTCAACTTGGTCAAAACGACCTTTTTTGAAAGCATTGATTTTAAAACTAAGTAACTCATTTGGAAGCTACAATTTAAACAAAATATCAAAAGTGACTTATTTACCGTATCATTATCCGCTAAAAGCACAAGACTTTTAGGCCATTAAACAAAACTACAAAACACTTCCCCTATCGTGATGTGATGTTTAGTTGGAACCGGAAGTGGGGTTCCTTCATGAATAGGCTCCACTGCGTCAATCCCAACCTTTACATGATCGGCCAAGATTTGTTGAGTATGACATTGATCTCCAGACCTTGAAGTAGGGTATACCATGTCGTGACCCACTATGACAATTTTGGAGTCCAAACTCACAACTAAACGACATTTATTTGGTTTCTAAAATGACACGTACAAAACCAAATCAATTAACATCTACTAAAAAAACAATTCAGTACCATACTAAACATCAAAGCATAGAAACAAAGGCAGGGATGAAATAAATATATGCATTCCAAAACATGACAAGGCAGCACCTCATTTGGAAATAGTAGAGCAAGATAAGGATGTTGGTTATGTAAACATATAACTGTGTACTGATGTAAAATTTATTTCATGACCAAGCATCAATTTATTTTCGAAAATAATAAACCAAGTATGCTTGGTTAGGTGAGCAAAGGCAAGTAAACTCCTGTGTATTTGCAAATAGATGCCAAAAGTCAAACTATACATACATACATACATACATACATACATACATACATACATATATATATATACACACAAACACACATATACAAATAGATGCCAAAAGTCAAACTATACATACATATATGTATAGTACCATGTGTTTAAAAGGTGTTAGCCTACATAATCAAAGTATGTATAAAATGAAAAGCATCAGCAGTTCTAAACTTGTATGTATGTTTTATGTTAGCTAGGCTAAATTATAAAGCATGTACAACAAAAAATCGAAACTTATATATGTTTTTAAAAGTTAGTCTACATATTTCAAGGCTATATGCATTGATGGAGTTATAAATATGTATAGTGAAAAGTCAGGTTACTAAAATATGTTGTACAGGCAATTTTCGAAAGTATATGTCTCTATACAAAGCAAGCTATAATTAAATATAGATACAGAATTATCAAAAGGCCCTCTGAAAGCTTTTTTGTTTAAGTAATCCAACCACTAACAAATCTTGATTTGAAATCCTTCCACCGTTCATTAACACTTCTTAACACAATGTCTTTCATTTTGTCATCGATGTGGTACTCGGTTTAAGATAATTAAAACGAGAAGAACAAACTAATTAAACATAGTGCATGTTACATGGAAACTTATGACACCATACATATATGAATTATAAAGGTTGATATTGGAAAAAGAAATAGCCAAGTTAACATATATTAATTATTAATTTTTGCTTTCAATTAATAGCCTGGTAAGTACAAAAATCACTTGAGCACCCACAAGTACATGACATGTTTCCCAATTTTTTTTTGTAATTTTGAAACATTTTGTATTCAAAATTAGTAATATGCATTATCAAAAGCAAGGTACACTTGAAATCATTCATATTTAGGAAGTAACATATTTTCAAAACTTATATATTTACAAATCCGGTACTATCACATACCGAAATTTTCGACTTTCGAAAATTCGACATCGATACTCACTTTATCGACCGTCGAGCAATCGAGTGCCGGAAACTCCAATAGTGAGGGTTTTAAGAAAAAGAAAAAGTAGAAGAAGAAGGAAATAGAAGGAAAAGAAAAAGAAGAGAAAGAAGAAAAGAGGAAGAAGGAACAACAGATAACACGATCAGAAACAGAAACAATATCAGAATCTCACATATCGCAGCGGAACAACATATAATAGATAATTGAATAATCTTTAAAACAAATAACTATATCATTTTATACATACATCAATCAGAGTCAATATACAACTCAATACAACAATGGACAGTTATGTAAACTTGTCATCATACAGAATACACAGCAGAATAAATAAATAAGTACGTATGTACGTTTCGCCATCCAGCTTGCTTCCAAAGCTCCAGAATATCCAGAATATCCTGATAACATAACTCTAGGCTGCCCGTGTGGAAATTGGTGGGCACCCAGAGTTTAGAAGGGAACAATAAACTCCGAGTCAGTCATGGTGACTGGTGTGAGATCGTAAAACAGTTATTTTTCACAAAGAAAATAAAACAAATTCGCAATGCTTTTGGAAAATGAAACTACCATAAGACCTCCCACCACACACACAATGCAAACGCAGAATTGGAGGAGATTTCTTCTTATGATAGTCAAAGATGCTTACTACGCAAAATCAAATCTTTTTGATATTATTATTAGTGCATAGTGTAGAAAACATTTCGAAAGTATAATATAAATCTTAGCCAGCATAGGTACCATTATAGTATGCTTGCTATAGCTACCATATTAAATGGCAGGTTCTACAACTAAAACCGTACAAGGCTCGTATTGTTTCTTTGGATTTCCAACAAATGGTCAGGCTAAGGAACTTCCTTTTCCACGATGAGTACGTCCCTGGAATAGACGACCCGAGAACCTAACCGGATCTCTGCCAACACAAGGCCGGGTTACCTCTGCAAAAATAGATATCTACTGACACGCGTTTGCCATCCCCCGATCGTCACCGATCTTTCCCGAGGATCCCCGATTTCCAACAAACCACAAAGTAATAAATTTGCAGCAACCATAGAGGTTAAGTATCTGGGCTCCATACCATGATACCACCTTTATCCAGAAGGAATGACATACACTAAGGGGCGCTACTCCCTAGAACCTTGCCGCATCCTTCCTGTTTCGACCATTTCCGGGGTGTGAGGCTCGACGAAGTCTCGTCCACAAAGCTACGCTTCCTACAAAGCCCTACTTCGGGTCAAACAAAAATGATCAACCTATGATCACAAAGATATAAGATCAAACAAATGATCATATCACAAATGATCAAACACTGATCATTTCACAGCAACACTCAGTATGCCACGTTACCAAATTGGGAGTATATCGCTGATAAATTTCAACTACATAACCTCTGAGCTCGTACGTCTCAGAGAAGGGTGTTAAGCTAAGAGAATAAATTCTCCGCCACCAACAGAAATGTATTTGAAAGAAATCAGCTTTATATCTCAAATTTGTAACGTCAGACACACAATCCATACAAGTCTGTTCCGGGATCGAACAGAACCGAAGGCACTTCTCACGAAGCCCTTGCATTTCCGGATAATTTTCTAATCACGTCCGGACTTCCCGTCACTAAGGGTGATAAAACCTCTAAATCGGAGATCAGCCGATGTAGAGTAACTCGACGGTAATCCTTCCGTTTTCAAAAATATCCGGTCTTCAACACCGGTCTTCGAATGCATTTCATAATGACGTATCACATATTCGGAATGGGTTATACGACCCCATGGTCCTTTCCCGGCTAACCCGAATAGTGAGCGATTATTCAAAAATAAGTGTGGCATTCAAATTCATCCAATTCACAACAAATACCTATCTAAAGGTAATTATTGATAGTCGGTTATTTAACTATCAATAAAGATGCGCAACATCATCAGATTCCAAATAAATTTCCAAATTATTTTATCTTTCAAAATATCTTTACTAGATATATAATTTCCACACTTAACCATTTGAAAACAATTTCAAATCAATTTCCACATTTCATTTTATCTTTGAAGATAAAATCTCAAAACAGTTCATTTCATATTAGAAAAGCATTTCCATACTTATTTAAAAATAAGTATTTCACAAATCTATTTATTTTCAACATTTGAAAATATTCGATATACTTAAATCAATATTAAGTATACATTTCATTTTTTAAGGAAATCATTAATTTTAACATCTATTTGAGTCAAAACGAATGTTGCGTAAAACATCGTTACGACGACTCGAAATCACTAGTATAGGGATTCGGATTTTAAGATAGATATATATAAATCCCAATACTACATAAAACATTTTCTTTCGAAAATCATTTACTATAACAACAGTGTTATAGTCCATCATTTCCTTATTTCTCGAAAACGTCTATTTCAACAATGAATGTTGAAATCTATGCTTTCGATATTTCCCACATTTTTAAAAACATCTTTAAAATGTTTAACTTCATTTTTAATATCACTTCTTCAAAAATAAATCCATTTTACTTAACAATATATTCACTGTCCAAAATCGTGAATATAATTCACTTAACCCAATTTCAATCATTTCTACACATTTTTATTTCAATAAAAAAATTCGCTATCTAAAATCACGAATATATCTTCTTTAAAAATCTTCTATATTTAATTTATCACATTCAATCTATTTCGAATTTATAAACACGTTTATAAATTCTATTTCCATTTTAATAACAACTTCGACTTATAAATCTTCTTTTATTAACTTCTATATTTAACTCATCAAAATAAGTGATTTCGGATTTATAAACAACTTTTATAAATGTCAATTCTATTTAAAAAACTTCAATACCAATTCAATTTCAATATTGATTTCTAAATTTATTTTCAACTTTAAATAAAATTTCCATACTGATTTCTCAAAAGTTCATTTCCAAATATTAAATCAATTACATATTTATTTCAAATTTTATTTATCCCTACTAAAATAAATTCCTTATTTTTCTTTCAAATTATTCAATATCCTATTTTTAAATGGATTCTTCAAATTGAAATCATTTTACATTGATTTCCCAAATCATTTCAATTTACCAATTAAAATTCTAATTGGATTTCCAACTTATCTCCTTTTAAATAGATTCCTTTTTAAGAAAATAAATTTCAATTGTTTCTTTCAATCTATTTTAAAAAACCAAATTTTAATTAGATTCTTCAATTTAAAATCACTATTATACGAAATTCATTTATTTAACATTTTCACTTGATTCTGGAATTAATTCAATAAGATTATAAAATCAGCTTTTGTACTTTTAAATTCCTTTCTTCGAATTTATTCAATTTCTAAAAATTTATTTACTTAAAAATTTCTATTTTGATTTCAAAAATTCAATTTCATTTATTTTTGGAATCCAATGATATCAAACATCCAATCAGCTAAATTTTAGCATTCAAATAATTTCCAGATATCAATATGATTAATAACATCAATATAATCATTCACAGATTCATACCACAGTATAAATAAAATCAATCAATGTGAGGGGTCCAGTTGGATCCCTCCAACCTGTTTCCCTGCATCCACAGATGTTAGCACAATACCAATTCCACTTCGAGGTGGAATATCGCGGTATATGGGTTTTATAAAAAAAATACGCTTACTAACGGCGCAATAGGGTGTCTTCTGCTATACGAGGCGGGAAATCAATCAATCCAATATATACATATGCCAATATGTATATATTGCTATATATATAGATATATCCTACTATATCTAATATCACATCCAATAGCAATCATCAATAATTGCAAAAATTCCACATTCAATTTGAGTGAGAAAAATCTCACCTTTGCCCTTTTATTTTGCAATCCATTTCCATCCAGATTGTTTTCATCGCAATTTCGACCTTGTATAATTTATACAACTTATTAATATTCGAAATAATCGAATAATAAATTTTCCGCTTGGCAATTTTATTTACCCAATGATTTTATTTTAAACCGATTTCTTTTAATAAATTTATCTAACAAAAATTTAAATCAAAACTATTCTTCCTTTAAATAAATATTTCACTTAATAAATTATATTGGTTTTGATTTATAAATAACTACTTAACATTTTAAAATTCCTACTTTACCCAAAATCTTATCTATATAAAATTTCCTGCTTTACTGTATATATTTATAAAATGGTAAACCCCTTTCTTAAATCAAACTGTAAAATTTCCCTCCCATATTAGACTCGGATTTTAGACTTGAGTGTACTATCAATTTAAAATGCTCAAAATAAATTTACCATTTTTCATATCTTAAAATCGAACAGTATGTATATATAATTTTTTTAAAATCCTATATGTATCTATATACTTTTTGTTTGAACCACACATACATATTTCTGTTTATCTTAGTATATATATTTTTTTCCTGTATGTGTATATATATTTTGAAATTCAAGACAAAAGGAAAAAAAAATTGTCTTACTGTATCGAAACAATCGCGAGCACCCAGATCGCACGCCCTCGCCACCTGCCTGCCGAGACCATCGCCGCCTCCTCCTTAAACGATCGCGAACTTCCCACTCCCAGGTCCTCGAACTCGCATGCCCTAGCTCAAGCATGCAACAAAACCATCCGAGTGTCATCTGCCATAGTCGACTTCACTGTTCGCCATCGCGATTCCGGGTTGCCACAAACGCGCCTCCATCCACGCAAGCTCAGGCGAGTCGTGCCCACGATTCCAATCTCCATAAACAACTCGCACGCGAACCCTAGTCGCGAACCCACAGAGGAGCTACCGCCATTGATAAAAAAATCGAATTGGGAATGAGAAGGTTTTGAGCAGAGCAGATACGAGATTTTATAAAAGAAGACTCGTATATATTTTTTTCTTCGATTTGATTCTGAGGAGAAGAAGGAAAAAGGACGTGAATATTTAAAATAGGATAAAGCAGGGTTTTGCACGATTTTCTCCCGTGATTTTAGGCTGAAACAAAGGGAAGAAAACGTGTATTGATATTGACTAATTAAAATTTTAAATTCAAATTTGTTTCAAAGCAAAGTTCAACGCGTTTAAATATCGTATGCTCACACCACAATTCCAAAAATTACGAAAATTGGAATCTGGTAATAATACAATATTACGGACCCAATGGAACCGGTTTCGTCGAATTCCGAGACTGTTTGAAAAATGGCTATTTTTCAATATCGGTTCAAACAATTAATTTCAAAACTGATCAAATTGTTTCCAAACTAAATTCTGAAGCTTCTGTTATCTTCAGCATTATAAATACGAATTTTAGAAACTCTCGAAATATTTTTCCTCAACTGTAAATTGAAGATTTAAATTTCTATTCAACTTTCAATCGATTAAATTTTAAAGTTTAATCGCAAATTCCAAAATTACATCAGGGATTCAAATTAAATCATCGTTCAAATATTTAAAATAAATTAAATATTCTCAATTTAATTTGTTCAAAATTCTGGGTCGTTACAAACTTCCCTCCTTAAAAGAATTTCGTCCCGAAATTACAAGTCAGGAAGAAAAAGCCCTTAACTCATCTACTATCTTTCAACATTCAATAGTTTTATCAATTTTATCAAAACAAATCTTCCTACTAAAGATTCGTTATCAATTCAACTAAATTTCTAACTTCAATTATAAGTTCAAAACAACATTGTTTTCTTAACAATTCAATTTTAAGTTTAAATTCAAATTTAAACTTCCAAATTTTCTCAAAAATTTTCTAACGCTCTAAATTTCCAAAAAATTTCGCCAGCATCTCCTTTGCGCGGCTAATACGGTACGACTACAAAACATCCCTACGGACTCTCAGATTTCAAAAAGAAAAAGAAAAAGCCAAGCGGCTAGACAAGAAATCAGCAAATCTCATATTCAAATTTAAATACATACCTTTTTCGAGCAATTCAAATTATCTTCGAAATCAAAATTCCAATTTCCTTTCATAACACCTGTATATCCTACTAGCCATAATATCTAGTTACAATATTCAAACCATTTTGCAAATTCTATTACAAAATTTCGATATATGCTTCTTATACATTTTTACTTCACTATTGAAGTTACATATCATTCAATTTTACATTTCAAATTCCATTTGAATTTAATTTCAATCTAATTTGGATTCAGTTTAACTTCTGAATATTAAATTTTATCAATTATCTTTCATTCATAACTGCACTATTTTAAATTAGTTTCATTTACTAATTCATCACAAATTCTAGTTCACTTTATTCAAATTTGTTTTCAACATTCAGTTTCAATTTATTTATTTACAAATTCAAAATGAACTCAACTTTCAATTTCGCTTTTATTTATTCAAATTTATTCACTTATACTTTCTTTTATTTAACTCCATTCTTTAAGTTAAATTTATTCTATCAAAATTCAAATTGTATAAGTTATCAACTCATTTATTCCCATAAATATTCTAAATAGGATTCCAGAGTCTTTTCAACCTTTTCAAAACCATTTTGAAAACAATTCAAATTTTCTTTGAATTTCAAAAACCAAACCCAAATTTTTCAAACAACTTCCATTTAAAACAATTTGGCAGCAATTCCTCTTTTGGAAACCCGAAAATGAACATCGATGATGCTGCAGTCATTACCGAAGTTATTTTCCAGCGACCGAAAAGAGTTTAGAGCTTTCATCTCTCCAAAATAACTTTCAAACCTTTGAAATTCATTTTCAAATCAAAAAGGATTTAAACTTTCCAAATCTCTAAAATTTACAAATTCTTTTCAAAACATTTCCAAATACTTCTCTGGAATTCCGTTTCAAATTATAAATCACATTTATAATTTACATTCTTAAATTTCATTTGTATATGGATTTATTTCCTGGTTCTTTGTTTTAATTCCAATTTCTTATACAATTTCCACATATATATTAATGAGGATAATTAACATCATTACTTCCTAACAACCATGCATCCATATACTATGATAATTCATAGAAAATTATTTCCTTTGTATACAAAAATAGTTTTAGGTAAAATTATTTCATTTACCCTATTTTAAAACAATACTGTGTCGGTTTATCTTGTTTAAGAGTTTAGAAACCCCTATCGATTACAGTTAGCTAGACTGCACCGACCAGAATCCATAAACAATCAACCGATAAGTCAACACAATACAAAACAATTTCATATTCACTAACAAATACGCACTCGTATCTATTATTACACTCAACTCATTCTAGAGTACTGCTGACTCTATCTCTAATGAGTAACACCCAACAGAGCAGGGTTGTCGCTTAACCATATGCTCTGATACCACGCTGTCACATACCGAAATTTTCGACTTTCGAAAATTCGACATCGATACTCACTTTATCGACTGTCGAGCAATCGAGTGCCGGAAACTCCAATAGTGAGGGTTTTAAGAAAAAGAAAAAGTAGAAGAAGAAGGAAATAGAAGGAAAAGAAAAAGAAGAGAAAGAAGAAAAGAGGAAGAAGGAACAACAGATAACACGATCAGAAATAGAAACAATATAAGAATCTCACATATCGCAGCGGAACAACATATAATAGATAATTGAATAATCTTTAAAACAAAGAACTATATCATTTTATACATACATCAATCAGAGTCAATATACAACTCAATACAACAATGGATAGTTATGTAAACTTGTCATCATACAGAATACACAGCGGAATAAATAAATAAGTACGTATGTACGTTTCGCCATCCAGCTTGCTTCCAAAGCTCCAGAATATCCAGAATATCCTGATAACATAACTCTAGGCTGCCCGTGTGGAAATTGGTGGGCACCCAGAGTTTAGAAGGGAACAATAAACTCCGAGTCAGTCATGGTGACTGGTGTGAGATCGTAAAACAGTTATTTTTCACAAAGAAAATAAAACAAATTCGCAATGCTTTTGGAAAATGAAACTACCATAAAACCTCCCACCACACACACAATGCAAACGCAGAATTGGAGGAGATTTCTTCTTATGATAGTCAAAGATGCTTACTACGCAAAATCAAATCTTTTTGATATTATTATTAGTGCATAGTGTAGAAAACATTTCGAAAGTATAATATAAATCTTAGCCAGCATAGGTACCATTATAGTATGCTTGCTATAGCTACCATATTAAATGGCAGGTTATACAACTAAAACCGTACAAGGCTCGTATTGTTTCTTTGGATTTCCAACAAATGGTCAGGCTAAGGAACTTCCTTTTCCACGATGGGTACGTCCCTGGAATAGACGACCCGAGAACCTAACCGGATCTCTGCCAACACAAGGCCGGGTTACCTCTGCAAAAATAGGTAACTACTGACACGCGTATGCCATCCCCCGATCGTCACCGATCTTTCCCGAGGATCCCCGATTTCCAACAAACCACAAAGTAATAAATTTGCAGCAACCACAGAGGTTAAGTATCTGGGCTCCATACCATGATACCACCTTTATCCAGAAGGAATGACATACACTAAGGGGCGCTACTCCCTAGAACCTTGCCGCATCCTTCCTGTTTCGACCATTTTCGGGGTGTGAGGCTCGACGAAGTCTCGTCCACAAAGCTACGCTTCCTACAAAGCCCTACTTCGGGTCAAACAAAAATGATCAACCTATGATCACAAAGATATAAGATCAAACAAATGATCATATCACAAATGATCAAACACTGATCATTTCACAGCAACACTCAGTATGCCACGTTACCAAATTGGGAGTATATCGCTGATAAATTTCAACTACATAACCTCTGAGCTCGTACGTCTCAGAGAAGGGTGTTAAGCTAAGAGAATAAATTCTCCGCCACCAACAGAAATGTATTTGAAAGAAATCAGCTTTATATCTCAAATTTGTAACGTCAGACACACAATCCATACAAGTCTGTTCCGGGATCGAACAGAACCGAAGGCACTTCTCACGAAGCCCTTGCATTTCCGGATAATTTTCTAATCACGTCCGGACTTCCCGTCACTAAGGGTGATAAAACCTCTAAATCGGAGATCAGCCGATGTAGAGTAACTCGACGGTAATCCTTCCGTTTTCAAAAATATCCGGTCTTCAACACCGGTCTTCGAATGCAATTCATAACAACTTATCACATATTCGGAATGGGTTATACGACCCCATGGTCCTTTCCCGGCTAACCCGAATAGTGAGCGATTATTCAAAAATAAGTGTGGCATTCAAATTCATCCAATTCACAACAAATACCTATCTAAAGGTAATTATTGATAGTCAGTTATTTAACTATCAATAAAGATGCGCAACATCATCAGATTCCAAATAATTTTCCAAATTATTTTATCTTTCAAAATATCTTTACTAGATATATAATTTCCACACTTAACCATTTGAAAACAATTTCAAATCAATTTCCACATTTCATTTTATCTTTGAAGATAAAATCTCAAAACAGTTCATTTCATATTGGAAAAGCATTTCCATACTTATTTAAAAATAAGTATTTCACAAATCTATTTATTTTCAACATTTGAAAATATTCGATATACTTAAATCAATATTAAGTATACATTTCATTTTTTAAGGAAATCATAAATTTTAACATCTATTTGAGTCAAAACGAATGTTGCGTAAAACATCGTTACGACGACTCGAAATCACTAGTATAGGGATTCGGATTTTAAGATAGATATATATAAATCCCAATACTACATAAAACATTTTCTTTCGAAAATCATTTACTATAACAATAGTGTTATAGTCCATCATTTCCTTATTTCTCGAAAACGTCTATTTCAACAATGAATGTTGAAATCTATGCTTTCGATATTTCCCACGTTTTTAAAAACATCTTTAAAATGTTTAACTTCATTTTTAATATCACTTCTTCAAAAATAAATCCATTTTACTTAACAATATATTCACTGTCCAAAATCGTGAATATAATTCACTTAACCCAATTTCAATCATTTCTACACATTTTTATTTCAATAAAAAAATTCGCTATCTAAAATCGCGAATATATCTTCTTTAAAAATCTTCTATATTTAATTTATCACATTCAATCTATTTCGAATTTATAAACACGTTTATAAATTATATTTCCATTTTAATAACAACTTCGACTTATAAATCTTCTTTTATTAACTTCTATATTTAACTCATCAAAATAAGTGATTTCGGATTTATAAACAACTTTTATAAATGTCAATTCTATTTAAAAAACTTCAATACCAATTCAATTTCAATATTGATTTCTAAATTTATTTTCAACTTTAAATAAAATTTCCATACTGATTTCTCAAAAGTTCATTTCCAAATATTAAATCAATTACAAATTTATTTCAAATTTTATTTATCCCTACTAAAATAAATTCCTTATTTTTCTTTCAAATTATTCAATATCCTATTTTTAAATGGATTCTTCAAATTGAAATCATTTTACATTGATTTCCCAAATCATTTCAATTTACCAATTAAAATTCTAATTGGATTTCCAACTTATCTCCTTTTAAATAGATTCCTTTTTAAGAAAATAAATTTCAATTGTTTCTTTCAATCTATTTAAAAAAACCAAATTTTAATTAGATTCTTCAATTTAAAATCACTATTATACGAAATTCATTTATTTAACATTTTCACTTGATTCTGCAATTAATTCAATAAGATTATAAAATCAGCTTTTATACTTTTAAATTCCTTTCTTCGAATTTATTCAATTTCTAAAAATTTATTTACTTAAAAATTTCTATTTTGATTTCAAAAATTCAGTTTCATTTATTTTTGGAATCCAATGATATCAAACATCCAATCAGCTAAATTTTAGCATTCAAATAATTTCCAGATCTCAATATGATTAATAACATCAATATAATCATTCACAGATTCATACCACAGTATAAATAAAATCATCAATGTAAGGGGTCCAGTTGGATCCCTCCAACTTGTTTCCCTGCATCCACAGATGTTAGCACAATACCAATTCCACTTCGAGGTGGAATATCGCGGTATATGGGTTTTATAAAAAAAATTCGCTTACTAACGGCGCAATAGGGTCTCATCCGCTCTACGAGGCGGGAAATCAATCAATCCAATATATACATAAGCCAATATGTATATATTGCTATATATATAGATATATCCTACTATATCTAATATCACATCCAATAGCAATCATCAATAACTGCAAAAATTCCACATTCAATTTGAGTGAGAAAAATCTCACCTTTGCCCTTTTATTTTGCAATCCATTTCCATCCAGATTGTTTTCTTCGCAATTTCGACCTTGTATAATTTATACAACTTATTAATATTCGAAATAATCGAATAATAAATTTTCCGCTTGGCAATTTTAATTACCCAATGATTTTATTTTAAACCGATTTCTTTTAATAAATTTATCTAACAAAAATTTAAATCAAAACTATTCTTCCTTTAAATAAATATTTCACTTAATAAATTATATTGGTTTTGATTTATAAATAACTACGTAACATTTTAAAATTCCTACTTTACCCAAAATCTTATCTATATAAAATTTCCTGCTTTACTGTATATATTTATAAAATGGTAAACCCCTTTCTTAAATCAAACTGTAAAATTTCCCTCCCATATTAGACTCGGATTTTAGACTTGAGTGTACTATCAATTTAAAATGCTCAAAATAAATTTACCATTTTTCATATCTTAAAATCGAACAGTATGTATATATAATTTTTTTAAAATCCTATATGTATCTATATACTTTCTGTTTGAACCACACATACATATTTCTGTTTATCTTAGTATATATATTTTTTTCCTGTATGTGTATATATATTTTGAAATTCAAGACAAAAGAAAAAAAAATGTCTTACTGTATCGAAACAATCGCGAGCACCCAGATCGCACGCCCTCGCCACCTGCCTGCCGAGACCATCGCCGCCTCCTCCTTAAACGATCACGAACTTCCCACTCCCAGGTCCTCGAACTCGCATGCCCTAGCTCGAGCATGCAACAAAACCATCCGAGTGTCATCTGCCATAGTCGACTTCACTGTTCGCCATCGCGATTCCGAGTTGCCACAAACGCGCCTCCATCCACGCGAGCTCAGGCGAGTCGTGCCCACGATTCCAATATCCACAAACAACTCGCACGCGAACCCTAGTCGCGAACCCACAGAGGAGCTGCCGCCATTGATAAAAAAATCGAATTGGGAATGAGAAGGTTTTGAGCAGAGCAGATACGAGATTTTATAAAAGAAGACTCATATTTTTTTTTTCTTCGATTTGATTCTGAGGAGAAGAAGGAATAAGGACGTGAATATTTAAAATAGGATAAAGCAGGGTTTTGCACGATTTTCTCCCGTGATTTTAGGCTGAAACAAAGGGAAGAAAACGTGTATTGATATTGACTAATTAAAATTTTAAATTCAAATTTGTTTCAAAGCAAAGTTCAACGCGTTTAAATATCGTATGCTCACACCACAATTCCAAAAATTACGAAAATTGGAATCTGGTAATAATACAATATTACGGACCCAATGTAACCGGTTTCGTCGAATTCCGAGACTGTTTGAAAAATGACTATTTTTCAATATCGGTTCAAACAATTAATTTCAAAACTGATCAAATTGTTTCCAAACTAAATTCTGAAGCTTCTGTTATCTTCAGCATTATAAATATGAATTTTAGAAACTCTCGAAATATTTTTCCTCAACTGTAAATTGAAGATTTAAATTTCTATTCAACTTTCAATCGATTAAATTTTAAAGTTTAATCGCAAATTCCAAAATTATATCGGGGATTCAAATTAAATCATCGTTCAAATATTTAAAATAAATTAAATATTCTCAATTTAATTTGTTCAAAATTCTGGGTCGTTACAGGTACACTATGTGAAAACTGGTATGCATTTATAAACTTGAAGCAATTTATATTATAAATTTTTGAAAACATATATACATATATTTGAAACTGACATGAAGCTATGCATTTCCCCTTATAACTTGTATCTTTGAAAACTTTACATACCCAAAGGCTAGTATATATGAAACTCACACATTACAAAATCATATTCAAATCAATCTTAAAAAGCTTCAGGATATTTGAAACATTACAAAGAGTAGAGATCTAGAGTACCTTACTTAAAGTCATATATATATATATATTGAAAACCTCATATCCTCGTAGAAACTTCTACAAGCAAACATTATTCATACAGTTGTTATCATATTTGTATTTTTGAACATGTATATACTTAGGACCAATGGTACATATGATACTGATTGGTCTTTTTATATAACTTTAATATGAATGATTATACTCAGCATATTTGATATCAATATTTTTAGATATTGATATCTGAAAAGCTTCCATGTTCAAACTTGTACATAATTAATTTTAATATCTTTAAGAATTTATTTATAAGCAGAGCATGCTGCTTTATTGGGAAATTGAATATGTCTTGAAACTCAATTTTGTCTTGATGTTTAAAAGTTCTCATGTAAGCAAACAAAACTTTTAGAAATCTTCCATTAAAATTCGAAAGTAATATGTATTCAAGGTTCATGTACAGATAAAACTTTCATCTATCTGATACCAAATTTATGTATGTACTCGATACATCAAGTGTTTAGGAATTTTCCAGGTATTGAAGAGCTTGTTTAATTTATGCTAAAAACAAAATATATAAATTTGCAATGGAATCAATAAACATAGAGGATCCAATTGACAATTTAATAAGTGAACAACTAAATTTATAATTCCTTAATATCTTCTTAGATAGTGTCCTTAATCCCCTGACTAATGTCCTCTCAATTCTTAATATTGATATCATTTTTGGATCTACAAGCTTCGCCTACATACGCTTTAAAAGAATTCACCCACTTTCCAATGGGTTTGCCATTTTCACTCCACTCAATGTTTTTTTCCTCTTGTGTTTTATATTTCTTTCTGGTTATTGGACCTCTTTTCTACTTCTTAAACGTTTGTTAAGCATAAGAGTTATACTCTTCATTTTGTCCATATTATTCTATTTCCATCATTCCTCTATCAAAGAGTTATTTTAAATCATGATTAATATAAATCACGATTAATATACAATTAAATGCATGTACCCATTCATATATTAAATGTATAGAGAGAAATACGATAGTTTTAAAAATGACAATATAAAGAAACTTATGTCATGAATTATACTTATAGTCATGGATAATTTGTGTTTATGAATCACAATTAATAAACAATTAAATGTATGTACCCATTCATAAATTATGTATAAAAAACAAGAGCAACAAAATGGTCAAACAAACATATTTCATGATATAAACTTATTGATTTCGTGGATATAGATATGTTAATAACAATTATTGTTAAATAACATGGAAATTCTTGAAAAAAAACTGAGTTGCTATAAGGCAACATCGGCATGCTACCACCAACCAGCTGCGAATAGGCTGTTGCAATATGCAACAACATTCACACAAAAAAATTTATGATGTTGTGTGTGTGTCTAAGCAACATTGCAGTTGCTTAAAAACGAGAAAGTAGTAAATTTAGTATTGATGTTCTCTGACTCTATTTAACATCCTATTAGGAAATTTGAAAGTGGACTTCAGTGTTTCTGTTAATTTTTTTATAAAAATACATGTAAGTAAGTAATAACCTATTCAATAATGTTTGAATGTGATTATCCATTGTAAATAAACTTAAGAAATGTACAAAATAATGTACAGAACCTTGAATACTTGACTACAAGCGGAAAGTTGATAACATGAACAAGAAGAATATGCAACCACAAACTTGTTGCTTGATTACATACATAAAACACCACTTGGTAATTTAGCGTAATACTTAAACACTTTTTAATAAGGCAGAGGAACTTGTTTAAAGTATAAGAAAAATCAAAAGTTAAAAAAAATGAAAATATAAATTTAAACACTTTTTAATATACCGGTTATTTAATAAAATCAAATGATTTTGAAAACTGATTTTTTTTCTTCAAATTTTCAGTAAAAAGATTAGAATTTTCAAAATGTTTAAAAAATTAGAAAAATAAAGATTTTTTTAAAACTTTTTCAGTAAACTTATGGTTTTCTTTTTTTAGGAAAATGAAATCCGAAAGTGGTTAAGAATTCAGTAAACTTACGGTTTTTAAAGGTCATATGAATCAAGTTTCCAATACATGCTCTTTTAATATGCATGCAGGTTTGATGTTACATTTGTTTTTGTCATATGGATTTATTTGTATATAATATTTCTCAAAGGCATTATGTATTCACAGTTTCAAATGTATAAAAATGCCAAATAAATACAAAAATTTGTGTACTAGTTTCAGGAACATGAGGATCTTTCAGACATTAGGAAGATTTGTATTCATAAGAAAACAATTCCCAGATTTCGTTTTTGAAACTTTTGATAAAAATTCATGCATATGAGTTTTAAGCATATGAGTCCTAGCACATATTTTGTTCTTAAATGCAAACTAGCTTTGGAGTGTCAATGGTTTTAATAGCGTCAGGTTGCAAAGTTTATAAGTTGAATCTTGATTTTAGCAGTTTGAGCATATTAAGTTTTTATACAACAGTCACATCTATCATCAATTAGACACATATCGAATCCTATTAATTCTTATGTAAGAAGTTGTACATCGAAAACATACACTACTTAAGATAGAAAAAATAAGCACATAATAATTATTGGTTTGTGGTTTCAATCCTTGAACATGGAAACATAAATAGTGCAAAACAATTGGATTTAGCCCTAGGCAATACTACGAACAGCAGTGATGGAGGCCATAATCATTGTAACACAACAATTACACAATAAACCAAGAAATCACCAATTGAAAATTCATTTTTTGCATGGAAAATATACCAAAAAGGGAACGAACTATTGGGGCGGGATTCCAACTGGAGACCACTCAAATCAAAACCCCACAGGTAGAGCAGAAGATGGGATCGTGGTAAGAAGTGTAAAAACAACCAATCAATAACTCAATTCCAATCTCAACAAATCCAAAAATAATCACAATCCCAAATAAGCAATTCAGAAATCAAAGCAATAATGAAAAATAAATCACACAGCGATTTATAGTGGTTCCACTAACGTTGTGTTAGTGTACATCCACTTTAAGAGAGCTTTTATTAATATTGATGAGAAGAGTACAAGAGATTGAATACAATGATGGAAATTCTATTTAGAAATTGATTTGTGGAGAGGAGAATTAAAGAAAATTAGGTTTTGATAAACCTTAATTAGTGGAGGCTAATCTCTTACAGTCGTTTTTTGTCGCTTGCATGCACCAAGATCTAGAACTTGAAGCTAGCTTATATAGGAGAATAGAAACCCTAGGCAATGTTCCCAAATTGCCCCTGCAAATACCACAAATCTTCACGCCAAGCCCACGTGTGAAAAATAGGCGGAAGTCGCCTCAGACGTCTGTCCAAAATGGTCAGACTCTGACTTAAGCCTCTAGAAAAAGTTCTCTACAGGCTCAAACGTCTGACCATTTTGGTCAGACGTCTGACTTAATCCTTTGGAAGAAGTTCTTCACAGTCTCAGACGTCTGACCCATTTGGTCAGACGTCTGGCGCTGGCAATTCAGCCCACTTCATCTTTTCCCCTATAACTTCAACCTCCAAACTTCGATTTGCGAACCGTTTTCTCTGTTACGAAGTTACTTCCAACCTCTACAATTCTCTATATAGTGTTGCCAAAATTTAACACTCCACCTCGACACTATATCCATCTCCAGCTCCAATGGTACCATACCATCAACTACTACCGTTAGCACCAACTATCACCACTTCTACCTTCAACCAAACATGAATGCTTTCCCAATGAGCTTCGGCAGAGCCACCGCCCATTACATTCTACCAACGAGCTCAGGCAAAGCCCCCGCCTGTTAATAAAATGTTGAAAACATCCAAATCCTAAGCTATCTCACTAAAGACTAGCACTTACCAAGAAGATAGAACCTTAATCTCTCACTGATAATCTTCCTCATCTACCACCAAGCTCCTCCCTTAACCGTGCCACACTGTGGCACCTTGCACTTCTCCAAGCAAATCAAGTTCGAGCAATGCTCGAACTTCCCAACCGGCAATGCCTTAGTGCACATGTCCGCCGTGTTATCCTTTGTGTGCACTTTCCGAAGATATACTTGCTTATTCTCATCCATGGCTACTAGAAATAACTCTCTCACCTCAATATGTTTAGTCTGTTAGCTAAACGCCAAATTCTCTGCCAAGTGAATAACACTCTAGCTATCACATAGAACATCAATACTATCATGCCCGAATCCCAAGTCACACAACAATCGCTTCAAATAGAGTGCCTCCTTTGCCGCTTCCACTGCGGCTATCAACTCCGCCTCTGTAGTGGATAAAGCAACTACGGTCTGCAATCTCAATCTCCAACTTATGGCTGTACCCCCAAGTGTGAAGACATATCCGGAAGTTGATTTTCTTTGATCCCTATCGCCTACGTAGTCCGAATCACAATGACTAACCAACTTGCAATCCATCACCTTACTACCGCCAAAAACAAGACTATAAGATGATGTGCCTCTAAGGTATCTCAATATAAGCTTCACAGCTTCCCAATGCGATTTCCCCGGATTAGCCATGTATCGACTAACCACCCCGACAGCATTTGCAATATCGGACCTTACACACCATAGCATACATTAAACTTCCAACCGCACTAGCATATGGCACCTTTGCCATATAAGCCTTGTCTTCCTCCAAGATAGGTGATCCTTTACTCGAAAGCTTCATATGCAAAGGTAAAGGTGTATTTGACGCCTTTGCATTTTTCCATGCTAAACCGGCAAAACACTTTCTCAATGTACTCCTTCTGAGTTAGTTTCAACTCAAAATGCTTTCGATCCCTTACAATTTCCATGCCCAGTATCCTTCTTGCTTCTCCAAGATCCTTCATTTCGAACTCCGATTTCAAACTCGGTTTTAGCTTGTTGATTTCATTCTTATCCTTAGAAGCAATGAGCATGTCGTCCACATACAAGAGTAAATACATCCAACAATCATTTCTCAACTTCTTGAAAAAAACACAAGCATCGTTGATTCTTCTATCAAAACAATTTTCAAGCATAAAATGATCAAATCTCTTGAACCATTTTCTAGGTGATTGCTTTAATCCATATAGTGATTTCTTCAACTTTCAAACCAAATTTGACTTACCATCCACAACAAAACCTTCCGGTTGCTCCGTGTAGATGTCTTTATCCAAGTCACCATGCAAGAAGGCGGTTTTCACATCAAGTTGCTCCAACTCCAAGTTGTGAATAGCAACTATAGCAAGTAATATCCGGATAGAAGTATGTCGCACAACCGGTGCGAATATCTCACCATACTCCTTTCCCTTCCTTTGTGCAAACCCCTTAGCAACTAGCCTAGCTTTGTATCTCCCATCGTCCTTCACCTTGTATATCCATTTGCACCCAATAGCACGGTTTCCTTTAGGAAGTGGAACCAAATCCAAAGTTTGATTCTTCAACAATGATTGCATCTCTTCCTACATGACACAAATCCATTTCGAGCTATCACTCGACTCCATGATGTCGTCAAGGTCCATCGGCTCATCTTGGACTACATGAAGAGCATAGTCCGAATTATCACAAAAGCTAAGATAGTTCCAATCACCATTCTTTTGTGTGGCCTTATAGTACGACAACCAACCCGAGTAGCAATACCATCAACCAAACTTTGTTTGGCTCCACCTTGAACCGAATCTTCTCTAGAATCATGCACATACACTACTAGAGGAACCCTGTGGACTTTGTGATGTAATATCAACCTCTACCTCCTCGCAAGCATCTCCAACTACTCTACTCTCTCTACTCCTTGGAAAAAATGTGGGAATAACTTCCTTCTCCTTTGATTCACCATGAACCAAATTCGGAAGATCCGACGAGCTTCTATTCTACTTGAACAATGCTGACTCATCAAAAGTAACATGATGAGAATTTACTACCTTCTTTGTTTTCGGATTACAAATTCGATAGCCTTTTACTCTATCCGTATAACCAAGAAAATCCCCTTGAAAGCTCTAGGTTCAAGCTTATCATTTCCCGGATCATGCACATAAACAGGACTACCAAACACACGAAGATAACTCAAGTCAATGCTCTTTCCCTTCCACACTTCCTTTGGCATTTTGTTACCAATAGCTGAGCACAGACTTCGATTAATAATATGCACTGCGGTTGACAAAGCTTCAGCCCAATATCCCTTCGCCAAACCCGATGTCAATCTCAAGCATCGAGCTTTCTCAAGTAGAGTACGATTCATCCTTTCCGCAACACCATTCGACTGTGGATCTCCGGGTGTAGCAAAATGCCTCCGAATACCATGATGCTTGCAAAACTCCAAAAAATCTCCGGAAACATATTCTCCACCATTGTCGGACCTTAGAACCATCAAAGACTTGCCACTCTCATTCTCAACAAGAGCCTTCCATGCTTTGAACTTTGCAAATGCCTCCGATTTGGCCTTCATTACATACACCCAAACTTTTCAAGAAAACTCATCTATAAAAGAAATATAATAGCGAGCTCCACCTAAAGAAGCTACAGGTGCCGGTCCCTAAACATCCATATGAACATACTTAAGAACCCTTCTCGAATCATGCTTTCCCTCATCGAATAAAATTTTAGTTTGCTTCCCCATGATGCATTCTTCGCAAAACTCTAACTTGTTGAAATTTCTCCATCGATTATATCCCTCTTCCGAAGAACATCCAAACTCCTCTCCGAGACATGACCTAACCACAAATGCCATAACCTAGTCGCATCCAAGCCACGAGAACTATCAACTCCTATACAAGTTTCACGTTCTACAATCACTCCTTGAAGCAAATAAATACCATGAGTCCTAGCACCCTTCATCACCACAAGCGCCCCCTTCAAAACCCACAAGCTATCACTCTCAATAGTGATCTTACAACCTAAAGAATCCAGCTTCCCCAAAGAGATAAGAGAGTTCCTAAGTCCTGGAACATAGCGTACATTAGTGAGAGTATGATCCACTCCATCAAACATCCAAATTTGCACGGAACCCATTTCGACTTACAAATAGCACCATTTCCCATAACAATTGAATTTCCTTCTTTGTCGATGTAAGAAGAAAAACAATTTCTATTTGCCGTTATATGATAAGATGCCCCCGAATCGACCACCCATTCGCTATCCGAAACATTCGATGAGACCGCCGACAAAACAACTATATCTCCCTCACTAACTTCACTCTCTCCACCGCTACTGATGAAGATGCTACTTCCTTCTTTGCCTTCTCCTTTTCCGGACACTCATTCTTCCAATGACCGGGCTTCTTGCAAATATAGCACTTACCTTATCTTTCTTTCGACTTTCCTCTCCAACCGGGGTTCCTTGATTTAGAACGCCCTCGGTTCTCCTTCTTCACATACCTCTCCTTCTCTACAAATAAACAATGACCATTACTAGCACCACTACTTCCATCACCTAACTCCTTCATTTGATCCCGCAACTTCTCGCTAAGAAGACCCGTCTTGACATCATTAAGAGTCAATGTATCCCGGCTATAGATCAATCTATTTGAGAAACCTGTATAGCGATCCGGCAATGAACATAACAATATCATCGCCTTTTGCTCTTCATCAATCTTCAAATCTACCGCCTTCATCTTTATTAATTAGCAAATCATCAAAAGTATTCAAGTGCGCCTTTAGCGAAGTACCTTCCTTCATCTTATAGGTGAAGAACGTTCGCAATAAGATCAAATGATTTTTAAGTGACTTCTTCATATATAACTCCTCCAACTTGTTCCAAATACCCTTAGCGGTTGTCTCACCTCTAATTTCAGAGATAACATTCTCCCTCATAGCAAGTTGAAGTGTACTGAATGCCCACTCTTCCATCTCCTCCCTCTCAAAATCCGAGCTGTCTGCTGGCAATAAATGTGTATCAAACACTACCCGAAGCACCCGATTCCTCCTTAGAACCGCTTTCATCTTCCATTGCCATTTTTCAAAATCATTATCGCCATTCCACTTGTCTATTACCAATTGTGATCTTGAAGCTGCGTACGAACCACATACATAAGGCGCTACACCACTTGGATTAACCATTGAGGAACTACTTTAGGTATTATCTGATTTCGACATTTCTACAACCACTTATCAACACCAATGCTCTGATAACAAATGTTGGGTCAGGATTCCAACTGAAGAGCACTCAAATCAAAACCCCACAAGCACAGCAGAAGACGGGATCATGGTAAGAAGTGTAAAAACAACCAATCAATAACCCAATTCCAATCTCAACCAATCCAAAAACAATCACAATCCCAAACAAGCAATTCAGAAATCAAAGCAATAATGAATAATAAATCACACAGCGATTTATAGTGGTTCCACTAACGTTGTGTTCGTGTACATCCACTTTAAGAGAGAGCTTTTTTTAATATTGATGAGAAGAGTACAAGAGATTGAATACAATGATCAAAAATATATTTAGAAATTGATTCGTAGAGAAGAGAATTGAAGAAAATTTGGTTTTGATAAACCATAATTAGTGGAGGCTAATCCCTTGCAGTCATTTTTCATCGCTTGCACGCACCAAGATCTAGAATCCGAAGCTAGCTTATATAGGAGAGTAGAAACCCTAGGCAATGTTCCAAAATTGCCCCTACAAATATAACAAATCTTCACGCCAAGCCCACGCATGAAAAACAGGCGGAAGTCGCCTCTGACGTCTGTCCAAAATGGTCAGACGTCTGACTTAAGCCTTTGGAAAAAGTTCTCCACAGGCTTAGACGTCTGACCATTTTGGTCAGACGTCTGAGTTAAACCTCTGGAAGAAGTTATGCACAGTCTCAGACATCTAACCCATTCTGTCAGACGTCTGGCGTTGGCAATTCAGCCCACTTCAGCTTTTCCCCTATAACTTCTACCTCCGAACTCCGATTTGCAAACCATTTTCTCCGTTATGAAGCTACTTCCAACTTCTACAATTCTCAATATAATGTCGCCAAAATTTAAGACGAACAACCAAATCAACAAGCAAAATTTTCACTGGCATGATCATGCTAAGAGCTTATTGTGTTCACCATGGAACATCTTTTCTTCTCTGGAACACCGTGGAACCTTATAAATTTACTGATAATAAGGTTATTTTGCGTCACCACGGAGGATGAAAAAAATTATCCCCTATCCAAACCCCATCATCATGACCGGGTCATGCATAATTTGCATTTAATTCAACTTCTTCTTCTTGTAGACTTACGCCGACGAAGAAAGGTGGGTCCTCATCAAATTGATTATACTCTTCTTCATTTACCACACCATCAATTCCAACAATGCACCTTTTTCCAAGAAGAACAACACACACTTATGATCGGCTGGGTCAGTTACGTAAAAAACTTGTTTTTCTTGAGATGCCATGATGAGTGGATCATTATCATGACTCACTCGATCAAAATAAACAAGTGTGAATCCATGCTCATCAACTCGTATAGCACGATGGTTGTCTGCCCATTTACATTGAAAAAGAGGGATCATGAAGTCCTTGTACTCAATCTCCCAAATATTTTCAATTATCCTTTAATATGACATCATCACATTTATTGGTGTGTTATCTTTAGCACTAGCAACTTCTCTTGAAGATGCCATGACACTAACTCCGCTATTTTGCATTTTGCTCTTCTCATCTTGACGCTTCGTATAAAAGGCATACCTATTGATATCATATCCTTCATAAGAGTTGACCAGAAGTCGAGGCCCATATGCCAACCATCTTATTGTATTAAAAATATCATGATTTGTTTGAGATAGTTGAGACATTACCCAGTTTTTAAACCATGGGACGAAGGAGCGGTTATGTTCATTTATCAACCACCTTTCGGTTTTTGAAGGATTTTGAGATTTTAGAATCATCATGTGCTCTTCCAAGTAAGGATGAACCTCACTAAGATGTTGTAAGACAAGTAGGTGAGCTTTGTGAATCATTTCATCATCAATTGAAATCAGTTTTAACCCAATTGTGCCATGACCGTCAAGTCGTCCATCATGTCGAGACTTGTAAAGTCCAATAGGTTCAACACCAGTTAAGTATTGAGTGACAAAGTCAATAACCTCCTCAGCTATAGTACCTTCTACAATACTAGCTTCAGGTCTATATCTATATGTTCTTTGTTTTCCTTTTTAAAGTTCCCACGTGCATTTCGAACAGATACATATATCTCATAAACACAGGACCAAAAATCTTGATTTCTCTTACCAGATGAACAACCAAATGCACCATAACGTCAAAAAATGAAGGGGGAAAATACATCTCAAATTGGCATAAGGTAACAATAACATCAGCTTATTGATCATACAACATATCGAGATCAATCACCTTGCTACAAATTACATCAAAAAAGATATAAAGCTTTGTAATAAAATGTCTAACATGTTTAGGCAATATACCTCTAATCGCTACAGGTATTAAATGTTGCATCAACACATGGCAGTCATGAGACTTCATGCCATTCAATTTCAAATCCTTCATTGATACACGACTGCTAATGTTCGAAGAATAACCTACTGGAAACTTAACATCACGAAGATACTCACATAAACTAGTTTTCCCTTTTTTGGACAATGTGAGACATGCAGGAGGCAAATAAGTACGTTTACCTTTCTTTACTGGTGCTAACTCTTTTCGAATACCAATTTTCAACATATCTCGCCTAGCTTTCTCACCATCCTTTGTCTTACCAGGTATATATTCAAGAGCATTCCAATGATACTATCACTAATAATTTTCTCAATATGCATTACATCTAAACAATGTCTAACCTGTAAGTATCTCCAATATGGAAGTTCCCAAAATATAGAATTTTTTTCCACTAGCCTTCTGGAAGAGGAAAGGGTTTTCAAAATACATTTTCAACATCCTTGATTCGTTCATAAACATCATTTCTTGTTAATGAAAAACGAGCAACTCCACTCTCTATCTCACCATTGAAAGGCTTCTTCTTTTTACGATAAGGGTGATTGAGAGGGAGAAATCTAAGATGATGCATATACATATTTTTCTTGCAAAAATGCAAACGCTCAACAACCATATCATCTTGAAAAATTGGCCATGCTTTGGCGCCTTTTGGACTATAGCCAGACAAGTTACCATATGCAGGAAAATCATTTATGGTACAAAAAATCATGGCGTGCAATGTGAAATCACTTTTATTATATGCATCAAACATGCGCACACCTTTATCCCATAAAAGTTTTAGATCATCAATAAGAGGAGCTAAGTATACATCGATGTCATTTCCTAGTTGTCTTGGTCCCGAGATTAGAAGAGACAACATGATGTACTTGCGCTTCATACTCAAGTGAGGTGGAAGATTGTAAATCACCAAAAGAACCAGTCAAGTACTATGTTGACTACTAAGGTTGCCAAATGGGTTTATGCCACCCGTAATTATAAGATTCCTAATTTCATTGCCGAAACTAGGATACATTGTATCAATGTTTCTCCATTGTGGAGAATCGGCTGGATGCCTTAGTAACCCATTATCCTTCCTCACATATGCATGCCATCTCAAGTTTTTTGTGTTTTCTTTATTTGCAAATAAGCATTTAAACCTTGGTATAATGGGCAAATACCATAACACCTTTGCCGAAGGCCATTTCTTATCTGAGCCGTTATGAACAATCCCTTGTATCTTGTAACGGGATAAACCACCCTTAGTTCCCTCATGCAAGCTCCCGTATTCATTTTGATATAATATACAATCATTTGGACATGCATGTACCTTTTTGTACCCTATACCAGTTGGACACATAATTTTCATTGCCTCATAGTTAGAAATGGGAAGCTTATTACCTTCTGGAAGCATGTCTTTCAAAAGTTCCAACAATGATGTAAAACTTTTATCACTCCACCCATACGTTGCTTTTAAATTGTAAAGCTTGAGCACAACAGACAACATTATGAACTTAGCATAATCAGGAAACAAAGGTTTCTCAGCATCAATTAATATTCTTTCACACAACTTTGGCTCTTTCATCAATTGTTTTTCAGCATCACAAAACATCTCATGAACACGATCATTCTCATTATCCTCGTCATTCACCTCATTATTCACATTATCTCTCAGGTCATTCTCATCTTTCCCATGATTACTAGAACTAGTTCTACTAAGAAAATTTCACCATGCCATATCTACCGTATATAATTTTGCTTAAACCCATTATGAATTATGTGATCCTTAATCTGATCTATATTACAGAAATTCCTTATATTTTTGCAGAGTCTACAAGGACTAAAATTAGTTTCTTCCCTTCTTCTTGATTGATCATTCGATGCATAATTGATGAACTCTTCAATTTTGTTCAAGAACTCGGCATCGCTACGTTTCACATTGTACATCCAACTATGATCCATGTAAAAATGCTAGAGACACACTACATAAGAAAAATATATCTTTAGTGTTTCACGTTAAACTAACTTCAAACAATGTAATTTGAAACTTATGTCGTCAAACAATTTATAAAAATCTGTACTAACATAACAACCGAATAATATAATAAAATTGTTTAAGATATCATTTAATAATGTATTTCTAGTTGATATCAAGCTACATATTTTAATTTATTATTTAAATTAAAATGGTTGTCAATAATCACAAACAACAAAAGTACATGGTAATCTAGAACCCGCTGCAGAATACTTATTCTTCATACTCAATATGTTATCTGATTCTACAACATGGTACTTAGAATATGTAGACCTAGAATGTTTACTCTTGCCTATGCCCATCCCTTTGGTTCTACCAGGTTCCATCACACTATTAGAACCGGTAAAATTCTCATAATCAAAACCATATATACAGTGAAATGTATTTTTCAGCCAATCCTTTATATCCATTAAAGAAATAATTTTCTTGTTTGAATTTAAGTCTTGCCCTGTCCTTTCTACAATAACATCCATGCTTTTACTTTCCTATAGCCACAACTGCTTTTGTACCTTATTTACCACCTTACCCTTAGTTGCTTGCTTTTTGTTCAATAACTCATTCGATGAAACTGAAAAATAACACGATAGTACTAGTACATCCAAGAAAACACAACCATATATAGAATTTTGCAGCTTATCTACCTCATCCACCATATCACGTTATACAACATATGCACACTTGTTACCGATACTTATGCATATATGCTCACTGTGCATTATTTTTTGATTTATCACACTGAATACAATCTATTGTAATATTCTCAAATGTTTCAACGGGCATCTCAAATGCAAAATAATTTCTCCTCACGCCTTCCGTATTTTTCGAACAAACCATGCCCCGACTATGAATATCCCCATTCAACGTCACATTCCCTTTCCATCTCTTCCCTAATATATATATATATATATATATCTATATATCATTATTTGTTGCTATGGCACGATAAATATTTGAAACCTCCACCTGCACATGTTTTCAACCAAATGCATCTACATTTACATCCCTGAGCCTCATGTTATCTGCATCACCCATCCCCATGCATCATGTAGATTTATTTCCAACTCCATAATCGACCTTCCCTCCCTCTTTTGAAAAAATTTGAACTAGTAATAAGAACATAACTTGACAATAGACATTTCTTTTAATTACAATTGACAATATACATTTCTACAACTCTTTTTTGGCAATAAAAAGTACAATTCATGGCATAAAAACCTGTAAAAAGTACATAAGTCCTGCCTGGTAATATAAGTTGCAATATCCCTTGTCTTTTTGGCTTAACAAATGCTTCTTGGGACAAGCACCATTGTCCCAGTGGTTAAGTGGTTCGACTTTGGTGCGAGGGGTCACAAGTTCGTAACTTGCGTAGCATGATTCGAACATTTATTGACACATGATTTGTGGTTTGTTGTCCCACTGACATGTTGTTTCTAAGTACCATTTCAAAAAAAACCTAAAAAAACAAATGCTTCTCGGGCCATTAAAAATTATGTTTTGTGTTCTTCTTAGATTAGAAGTCCAATTTTTATTTTTATTTTTGAAAGTGAAAATTAGGGTCAAATCCCTAAAACCAAACGTAATTCACAAAAACTCCTTCCGTTCGAAACTTTATAAATCCGGTCCCTATTTTTGTTTCAGCTTAATTCTTTTCCATAAATACCCTCGTTTATACTGTGCTCCATTTTTTCTATCTGTGATTATTTGGTTTATATTGAACGATAAAATTATCCTTGCTTAATGATTTATCTGTTTCCAGTAAAAGATTTTTACTGAAGTACCGTGTAAGTTCATTTTCTGCAACTATTTGCAATAGTTGCAAACATTTTTGCAACTATACCAAATAGTTGCAGAAATGTCTGCAACTATTGCATATAGTTGCATTTCTGCAACTTATCATATAGTTGCAGAAATATCTGCAATTTTTTGCAATTTTTATAAATTTGAAAAAAAATAAAAAATGTTCAATATTTGCTGAATTGTCTGCAAATATTTGAAATAATTGCAGCTTTAATACAAATTTAAATTTTTGGTATCAACAATGGATCTCATTTCAAAGATCATAAAATTTGTGATTTTTTGGTGAAAACGGTTTGTTGATCCGGTTTTCGTACATAAAATTATATGCGTTTGAATTGTTAAAAACATAAAGGGTATTTGTGTATTTTTGCTTGCGCGAATTTGAAAATAGGGAGCGGAAATGTAAGTTTTGTATGTGAATGATGTTTTGTTTATTTTGAAACTTATTAGGGATGTGAGCCAAACTTACCCTTTTTGAAAAACAAGTGTATTGAAAAAGTGTTGTCACCTTATTACACAATGTTTATCTGCTGCGTACATACCTAGTTGGACCAAACCTTTCAACATTGATCAATTTACTCGATTTTTTTATATTTATGGTAAAAAAACTACGATTTCAATTTTTAAATTCCCATAAAGTTATAAATTTTGGGAAAACATGGTAGTTATTGATTTGGAACCATTCTAAACTTTTGTATACGACCCATTTTGTTAATCCTTACTTCTCTAGTGCACACCTTGATTTCTTCTTAAGAAATTCTAACCAAACATAAAAACAAAACAAAACAAAATCAACTTCTTCTGAAAATTGTTTAATTCTTAAATGGAAAAAAAGAGATGCAAAACATGAATGGCCTCAATACTTCAGGAACTAGAACTGTGTCTTTTTTCTGGTAGTTCTCTAGTATAAAAGCAAACGGTTCTTCCAACTAAAGCTAAAATCATGTATTACTATATATCTAAGAATCATGTATTTATTATCTAAAAGCTAAAATCCATGGTTTTGAGATCAAATCAAGTGATTTAAGAAAACAGATTTCTAAATTTTGGAATCATTTCCTTTAAAATCAGCAAGTTCAAAATATTTTATTTTAAGCTATAAATTTTCTTTTTAAAAATATAGTACCTTCTGAAATCATCTTTGCAATCATTTTTAAAGTTCAAAATATGGTTTTTCAAGAATGTTTAAATATTCAACTTTTACAATCGATCCATAATGCCTGAATTTTTTTAATGGAATCGAAGTCCCATACCTTGAGATTGATTAGCGGTGCAGACTAGCAACATATCGTATGGTGAAATCCATTTAATTCAATAGCAGCTCACAAACACACACACACACACATATGTATGTACAATAGACGTACAAAAATATAGAGTAGCCATCCATTTAATTCAACAGCAACAGGGATGAAATTGTTTGCATATAGGAACAAAACATTACAAACAATGAAATAAAGCATCAGGTCATATGCATAAGTACAGCATGAAAAGTGCAAATTAAGGACCATTTCCAAAAGACAAAACAATGAGGAGATGTAAATAAAATAACAGAGGAAGTGCGATAAGCCAAGGCAAGGATCGCTTCTTGGGTTTACACATGAACAAGTACAATGCAACAAAGCATATGGACGAAAGTAAGGCAAGGCCAATCACATGCTACCATATCAAAAAGAATAATGTGTCAGGTTCTTTTATTTGGACAAAAGGAAATAGAATAATAGACTATGTATTTAAAAATGCAGTTTCCTTGTAACGTCTCCGGATTTTGCCCGCTCGAAAATCAACATCCATACTTTACATCGTACTCGAATGCCGTAGATTCGACCGTTCAAATCCGAGTCGTCGGAGCTTATAACAACGTTAAGTAAATAACATAGCGGAATAAATGAATAATACATTGATATACAATATCTGATACAACAGAGTGATACAACGAATATCAGTATACATCAGAGATATGATACAAGAAATAGCAGCGGAAAAGAAAAACGATAACATCAGCAGCAGATAATCTCCATCTTCAAATCATCAATCCAGAAATAGCTCGAACTCCCAATAATGAGGCACAAAGATAAGCAAGTGCAGTCCATATCCAAAGACTGAACTAGCTCCAGAAAATCTACTAATACGATTATCTGAAAAATCAAACTCTAGACTGCTCGTGTAGAAAAATTTTGAGCATCTAGAGTTTAGGAAAGAAACAATAAACTCCGGATCAGTCATGGGACTGGTGTGAGCAACAAAAACAGTTTATCTTTAAAAACGAACAACAAAAGAATTTAAAGTCAATTCGCAATGCTTTTGGAAAATGAAACTACCATAAGACCTCCCGCACATGCAGAATTGGAGGAGATTTCTTCTTATGATAGTCAAAGATGATTACTACGCAAAATCAAATCTTTTCGATATTATTATTAGTGCATAGTGTAAAACATTTCGAAAGTAGAATATAAATCTTAGCCAACATACAACCATTACTGTATGCCTACTATAGCTACTATGTTCAATAGCAGGTTACCGCCACATTCCATAGCAGGTAATACAACTAAAACCGTACAAGGCTCGTATTGTTTCTTTGGATTTCCAACAAATGGTCAAGCCAAGGAACATCCCATTGCCACATGGAAACGCCTCTGGAATGACGTCCCTGAGAAATAACCTAACATTACGGTTAGATCTCTGCCAACACAAGGCCGGGTTACCCCTAACTGGATAACTACTGACACGAATATGTCATCCCCCGATCGTAACCGATCTGTATCCGAGGATCCTAGATTTCCAACAACCACAAAGTAATAAATTTGCAGCAACAACATAGGTTAAATATCTGGGCTCCATACCATGATACCACCTCTATCCAGAAGGAATGGCATACACTAAAGGGGCGCTATCCCTTAATAACCTTGCTGCATCCTTCCTGTTTTGACCATTCCGGGGTGTGAGGTCCGACGAAGTCTCGTCCATAAAGCTACGCTTTGTCACAAAGCCATGCTTCGGGTCAAACAAATGATCAAAGTAATGATCACAAAGATAAAAGATCAAACAAATGATCATATCGCAAATGATCAAACAATGATCATTACACAACAACACTCAGCATGTCACATTACCAAATTGGGAATATATCGCTGATAAATTTCAACTACATAACCTCTGAGCTCGTACGTCTCAGAGAAGGGTGTTAAGCTAAGAGAATAAATTCTCCGCCACCAACAGAAATGTATTTGAAAGAAATCGGCTTTATATCTCAAAGTGTATTGTCAGACATGTAACCATACAAGTCTGTTCCGGGTTCGAACAGAACCGAAGGCACTTCTTACGAAGCCCTTGCAATCCCGGGTATTCACAATCCCGTCCGGACTTCCCATCACAAAGGGTGATAAAATCTCTATATCGGGGCCAGTCGATGCAGAGACATTCGACGAGTTGTCCTTTCGTTTTCGAAAATATCCGGTCTTCACCACCGGTCTTCAAATGCCATCCGTATACGACGTATCACTATTCGGAATGGGTTATGACACAAATGTCTTTTCCTGGCTAACCCGAATAATGAGCGCAATATTTTAAAACAAATGGATATGGGATTTCGATTAAGTCACAACTTAATAATTCCAAACTTCTTTTTAAATGGTTTCAATCGATTACCATTTCAAATCTTTTAAACAAAAAGATTTATTTCACAAAGTTCACCCAGTTTCATAAAAATCCATTCACAGATTTCAAAACAATTTCTGTTTCAATTGGATTAACTCGTTAAATCTTTAAAACAAAGATTCAACTTATAGCTTTCAAAACAATTTCATTTCGAATGGTTTTAAACAAATCATCATTCTAAATCTGTTAAAAATAAACAGATTCAATTCATAGCTGTTGACGCTAAAAAGTAAACGCCAACACCCGGTGTGTGTAATAGAATCGTGAAAGCACCACCCTTTGGTACGAGAACAGAATATAAGCTGAAAATAGCAGAAAAACAGTAAATGAACAACAGGTTTATAGTGGTTCGGCCCGTAATTGAGCCTACGTCCACTTTATAATCTTTTATTGCTGATTCGGTTACAATTTGATACAATATCCTTCAAAATACAATACAACTTGATCACGAAAGCACTCTTGACTACTAGCTCAATCTTTGATGATGAAACTCGGTGAATCCGTGTTGAATGTAAGGAGTTCTTCTCGAAGATTGTTGTAGCGTCTCAAATGCTTGAAGATCTTTGATTGCTGAATGAGAGGAGACTTCGACAGCATAACGGTGCTTGAAGAAATGAATGGCCAAAGTCCCCTTCATGTTGGAAGTGATGGGGTATTTATAGGAGCAGCTCTGAATTCTGGACAGAAAAATGGCTAAGTCATGAGTCGTAGCCGACTTAAGGTAAGCAATAACTCGTAGCCGACTTAAGATAACTCGTGGGCGCTATACTGGGTTCTTCTTGTGGCTCAGTTGAAGACAAGTGCTAACTCATAGCCGACTTACCAGATAGGTAGCATAAGCACGGGCTTTAAGTCGTAAGACCTTATGAGTCGTAAGACCTCATGAGTCGTAGAGCCTTTAAGTCGTAAGACCTTATGAGTCGTCAGACCTCATGAGTCGTAGAGCCTTTAAGTCGTAAGACCTTATGAGTCGTAAGACCTCATGAGTCGTAGAGCCTTTAAGTCGTAAGACCTTATGAGTCGTCAGACCTCATGAGTCGTAGAGCCTTTAAGTCGTAAGACCTTATGAGTCGTAAGACCTCATGAGTCGTAAGACCTCATGAGTCGTAAGAAGCTTGTCTCGTTGAGTCATGGAGCTCTTAAGTCGTAGGCCTGCTAACTCGTAAACTGTTAAGTCGCAAAGTCTTCTTAACTCGGAGCATTTCATAGCTCGGTATTGTTAGGTCGGAGCAGAGTTAACTCGCAATCTTAAGTCGACCATTTGTTAAGTCGGTTGGCTTCTAGGTCGGCACATATCTTAAGTAGTTAGGTCGCAAGCTCCTTTAGGTCGCAAGCTTCTAGGTCGCGAAGTTCCTTTAGGTCGCAAGCTGCTAGGTCGCGAAGCTCTTGAGATAGTTGGGTCGTAGACTCCCTAACCCGGTAGGTCGTAAGTCGTTCAAGCCGTAGATTCCTTTTCAGCAACTAAGTCGTAAGTCGTTGAGTATGCAGGTTTTAGGCTTTTTAACTCGTAAGTCGTTGCTAAAAGGGAGTTAACATTTGCCCCTCGAAGTATACGTCTTAAGTCGTAAGTCGTGTGCTTCGATTTCCTTAGCTCGCTCCTTGATGAGTGCGCTAGATCGCGATCGACTTAAGATGAGTCGTAGGTCGCGAACGACTTAGTATAAGTCGTAAGTCGGATGTGTCGATTCGCCTTTCACTGTCCCAGGGCATAAATAGCTTAAGTCGTTCCTTTTCCTCCTTTACTTGTTCTTATCATCTTATTCTGCCATTTGCAAGCATTCGAGCTCTTCTAAGACGAATTCAATTACTCGATCGCCAGTTATCCCCATTGTTATATTGCGTAAGTGAACTCGATTATTCAATCCCCGACTGTAACTGAATTATGATCCCCATTTTCAACCCACTTTTATTCTACCACGCTTCACTGCAGCCTTTGTTTCAATCGATTATTGATGGATTCAAGATGATTTGTCTTAGCCTTGGACAGTCTTGTGTGAACAAGGCGATGGATTGCGGCGATTCAGTTTGACCGATTTGTGATTTGTGATGGAATATCATTACACTGGGTGTATGGTGATTTCGGGATGATTGAATGCTTTGAGGGGACAAGAGTTTTGGTTGAAGGAGAGGCTAATGGGTTAACGGGTTGACGGGTTAGGAGTTCGGCGAATTGATGTACTGGGGAGAATGAACGTCTTAACACCTTTGAACAGAAATCGCGACTTAATTTTTGACCTAGGACAGTAGGTCGTAGGTTGTAGGTCGGTAACGACCTAGGACATTGCATTTTTGCATTCAAACTTGAAACTTTTCCTTGCAGTGCGACTTAAGGACTGATGACTTGACTTAACTCATAGCTTGCCCCTTAGGTCGTGGACGAGTTAGCAGATGCGTTGTTTCAAACCGAGGCTTCATATCTCTGAGTGTTATGGCTGATGACTCGAACAATTAGACAACCAACGACTTAACTCATAGGGAATCTTTCTTAGGTCGTCGCCGAGTTAGCACTTAAGGTTTAATCTTGCAAGCACATCTGAATGACTAGGTCGTGGATGAGATAGCCCTTAACTCGTAACTCGCGAACCCATCCGAACGACTTAATAACTTGAATTCTATGACTTCGAATTCTTGGACTTGAATGATCTGACTTAAGAGAACATGCCTTGAACATCTTGGCTCGCCTAATACGACCTAAAAGTCCCAACTTATGACAGGTCGTTTAACGACTTAAGACTTAGATGATTTTGTACAGAAGTTGGCTGAACTCCTGAATTTGAACTGTGTTGTGTTACCTCTTACACTGTCTTGACTTTAATGCTAATAACCTGCTTAACACAACATTCACAGAATACTGGGACGAATATACTGCCACTGACTGCCCACATCGAATGACAGATTAGTTGATAAAGAGAAAATTAAATTAAATGAACTGTATGAGTGAAATGCTACACAATAACCAACTCAAGTGAAGTATTAAAGCAAAATCGTAATGGTAAACTAAAACTGATTTGTCTGCATTAACACTACACTTGAGTATTAACAAGTTCTGAAATCTCGTAATCGACTGATTGTCAGTTAGCTTAACTCCAGTTATACTTGTTTTTTTTTCTTGTTTTCATTAGTTTTGCACAGCACTTCACACTTTTAGGAAACGTGCACCTTCACTTTTGAACATTCAGCTGATTGTGTAGAATGGCATCTCATCAAGAAGACTTGGAATCAACTGGAGAAGCTTTTCCAATTGCTACTCCGTTGAATGATCCCCCGGAAAGGACTCCTACCACTCTGAGTCATAAAGTCTTCCGTCAACTATGCACCCAGTTTGGCATTGCTGAATCTGACGCTTTGCTCCCTGGAGTAAATGACACTGCTGAGAGGCCGCCCCACGGCTTTGTTGCAGTGAACCGCCAAATGTGCCTGAGTGGAGCGATTCCCCCGTTTAATGACTGTCTTCGAGAACTTCTCCTTCGGCTAACTATTTCTCCCTTTCAACTACACCCTAATGGATACTCCATCCTGCTGGGATTGTGTGTGCTTTTCAGGAGAACGTTGGACCGTTTTCCCAGTTTTGGAGAAATTTGCTTCCTATGCTCATTTACAAAGAACAAAGACCATCCCTCTATCACAGTTGTAAGGAGTGCCAGGAACCGTAAACTGATTATTGGTCTTCCTGAAAGCGTTCCTGGGTTTCTAAGCCAGTTTTTCTTTGTTCGCTGTCCCCTGGGATTTTACGCCATTTGGAGAGTGGGAAGTAAGACTATCTATCTTTTCCCTGCGTTTTCTAAAATTCTTTGAAGTCCAAATTGTCAAATGTTAACTTCTTTCTCTACTGTTTCAGCGCTCCCTCCCTCCTCTAGGGAAACTCATCACAAAACTACCTTTGAGAGGCTTATGGCCGTGCTGGTCGAGGAGAGGAGTGTTCAATTTCTATTGAGAGATGAGTTCCTCCACGAATTTGGACTCTTACATCCTTCCCGTTCCACTCAGCCACATGAAGTCCCTGATTCTCCTGCTGAGGAGTCAGATGCCCCTGTTCCTGCTAAAGAACTTTTACCGCAAGAACTTACCGCTGAGACTTCATTGGTAAAGTGTTCTACTCCTATCGACATTGCTGGATCGTCCAGTAAGTTAGCACTTGCCCCAGTTATTGAAGAGGAGGAAAGTCCTCACATTCTTGAAAAGACGGCTGAAGTGGAAGTTGAAAAAGATAATCCTCCCGTGCATCATGGCGATGATACTTTTGACAGTCTGAGCGACATTATGATAACCTCTCAGGAGCTCTTTAAAGATGATGTTTCTAAAGTGATCTCTCCTGTTATTGAAGCAACTTCTTCCTTGCAACAAACCACCACGCCTTCTATACAAGCCGTCACCATTTCCACACAAAAAGTGGTTTGTAGTCCGACGCGCATAGCCCACACGCCGCACACACTTAGGATTTTGGCACTTATATGCACTTAGCTCCTTAAATTTGAAAATTTCTAAGACTTGCCTTTCTTTTTCAATTTCAGGTTCTACAATGGGACGCTCCGGCTCATATTATGACTCATTTCAGCGCCATGGAGGCCGTGGATCCTATGACTTCAGGAAATATCTAGGTGACCAGAGAGAGACAGATGAGGAACGGGCCGAAAGGAAGGCTCAAGAAAAATGGGATTATGAGCAGCGGCATAGAAGAAGAGATGCTGACCGATATGATTCTTCTTACAGAACTTACGATTCTCATAAGCGAAAGTCTTATGATGACAAAGGGAAGACTCATATTACTGATGAATCGAGCAAATGGTCTAAGCCAAGTGACGCGTCTGCTATTTCTGAGAAGACTAACGCTCCCATTTCCTCTGACATTCGGGCCGGTTCTCCTCCTCTAAAGGAATCTGATATTCAAACCATCATTAACAGGCCACAATATCAAGTTAAAGACGGCCCTCCAACGCTTCAGAGCCGATTTCCGAATTGGTGTCTAAGAGGAGTCCGTTTTGACTTAGATTTGGTTCCCATTGATAAGCAGGCAATGCTGAGAAATGTCGATGCTGTCAAGCTTGATATTAAAAGAATGTCTGGATGGCAGAAGTTGGTTGATGAACTTCAAAGAGTCAACCATTTTAACCTTGAGGCGATGATGACCATGGAGAACGATAAATCAGAATGGGACAAATGGCGTAAGCAGCATGACGCGGAGATGACGAGTATTGCAGACGACAATGCAAAGCTTGCGTCTGAAGTTAAGCAGCTTAAGGAAAATCTCGCTTCTTCTTCTGCATCATATACTCAAAAAGAAGAAGTCTTTCAGAAGCAAGTGCGGGATGCACATGCTGCACAGAGAGATGTAGAAATGAAGCTTGCCGCCGAACAACACGTTAATGAGAAGTATCGCACAGAAAACGCCGAACTGCGGGAAAAAGTCACTTCCCAGAACATGGAGATTGAGTTACTAAAGTCTCGGCTTGCTAAAGCTGAGACAGCTCGTGATGAGGCTATTACTGGTAGGGTTGCTGCCATTGCCGAAAAAGAAGCGGCTGAGCAATCACATGAGGCAACGAAAGCAAACATCAGTTCTACCTTATTCGACTTTTATTTACACTGCGTTCTAGGTCGTGGGAGCCTTGCTTTTCTGGGTCCAGATTATGAAATCACTCTGGCTGAAGTGTGGGAAGCCGCACTTGATATGTTTAGAGGTGCCGGCTATGATGAAGCAAAATTTGAGGAAGCAAAATTTGAGGCTCGCTATCTTGATGATGAGGCTCGCGCTGCTCTTGTTAGAGGGAAGGAGCAGCTTGCTAAAGCGCGGGCTGAATCACTGGGAGAAGAGTTTTCAAAAGAGGAAGCTCCTTTAACTGCCCCTGTTCATACTTCTACTTCGGCTGATGCAAACGTTATGGATTCCAGCTCTCATCCTTCACATCCAGTTGTGACCACTCCTACAGAAGAAGAGGCAATGAAGGACTTTCAGGCTCGGGAATTTGAGATTGATCTCGCCAAACCGGCTTCTCCAGGTAACTTTGACGATTCACGGTCTTCTTTTTTCTCGGAGAAAACTGATTTTGATTTCCTTTATTATGCAGCAGATGTGCTGGAAACTGCACCAATTCTTCCTTCTTCAGCTGCCGTTCCTCCTTCTCAAGTTACTCCTCTTCCAGCTTCTCAACCAAGTTCACAGGAAGAACCGATAGCAGCCCTTCAAGGTTTGGACGAACCATCTGCTTCCGAGGAACAGAAAGCAGAAGATCTGGAAGATAGCGAGAAGACCCCGGAGCGGTCTTTTGACTATGACACAAAGCTTTCTACATTTCTTGCTCCGGGGAGTGAGTCCTCTTCCAAGAAGAAGGGGAAACGTGTGGCTTCGAAGAAAGGAAAGAAAAGTTCTTCTGCTGCTGGAGATGAAGCAGAGATTGATCCGGCTGAGTCTCTTCCTCCTTCTCCGATACGGCCTTCGAAATTAATTACCAGGCCGGGTAAAAGCTCCAAGGGTGGGAAGAAGGAGAAATGAGTCTGATTTTGTCTTTTCTACTTTTTGTATTGACCGGAGATTGTGCGGATACCGGTCTCCTTTTTTTTTTGTAATCTGCACAATGTAAAAAGTTTCCATAGTATTGAATAAAATAACTATTTTACTTGTACAAATTCTTGTGTATGTAGGAATATATCTGTTTTTCATTTGAAGTGTAGAGTAAACGATTCTTTTTACTTGTACAAACTTTTGTCTGTGTTTCAAGAACGCATTTATTCCACATCTTCTTTATGTGATATTGCAATGAACTTGTGGTGTGTCGCTTGTATATTACTTTTATTAACGTAACTGAATTGTATAATGTTGCCCCCATACCACAAGTGCATTGCAATATTTCTTGCTTTTACAAGACTGATACTCTTATATTAGAGAATAAATATTCCTTTTTTTGAGGCAGGAATCATTCTGCTTTTAATAGAGTATATCTCGTTTTTTTTTTGGAGAAATTTTTACTTTCTCTTTCTGTCAGAAGAACACTTCGACTTTTGGGAGTAATCACTTTTATTTGTTTAAAAATGAATTTTCCTGCACAGTGAAATGAGCCTCTGAAGAAGGTTTCGATTTTTGTGCCCCAGTAAAGGGTTCATTTTTGGTACTTCGAGCAGGGTGAAGTACGCCTCTGCAGAGGTCTTTTGGTCTCTGAAGAGAAGCAATTTTGGTCTCCGAAGAGAAGCAATTTTGGTCTCCGAGGAGAAGCAATTTTGGTCTCCGAAGAGAAGCATTTTTGGTCTCCGAAGAGAAGCAATTTTGGTCTCCGAAGAGAAGCATTTTTGGTCTCCGAGGAGAAGCAATTTTGGCCTCCGAAGAGAAGCATTTTTGGTCTCCGAAGAGAAGCATTTTTGGTCTCCGAAGAGAAGCAATTTTGGTCTCCGAAGAGAAGCAATTTTGGCATTTCAGCTCTGGTGAAGTGGGTCTCCGAAGAGAAGCATTTTGCACTTCTACACGGGTGAAATGTGCCTCCGAAAAGGGCTTTTTAGTATTTCATCACTGGTGAAGTGGGTCTCCGAAGAGAAGCATTTTGCACTTCTACACGGGTGAAATGTGCCTCCGAAAAGGGCTTTTGCCTCCGAAGATGGCTTGTGCCTCCGAAGAGGGCTTGTGATTGCCTGGAAGTTACTTTCTCATGGTCGGAGGGGTCCACGGGACAGGCGTAAGTTGCTTGATTGGATGTTTGTTTGTACAAACGATCGCAATCAATTAACAAGGTGCCTCTTCGGTGGTCCTACCAATCTTTTTGATTGAGGTAAGCACTCCCATTTATTGGCGTGCCTCGTTAAAGGGCTTTGGTTGGTGTGCCAGGAAGGTTGCGTCTTAGGGGCAAGTAGATCCATGGGATGGACACAAGCTGCCTGATCGGATGCATCACAATTAGTTAGCGAGGGTCTTATTCCTTCTGCTTGGGAAGGTATCCCTTTAGTGGATCTACCGGCTTTCCTGTTGAGAGGCATACCTCCCTTTGGCTGCTTCCACGTTTGCCCGCTCATGTTGTATCATCATCTGCCAATCTGCGATCCTTTATCATCGTTTCCAAGCGCATCTTCCTTTCTTTTGCAAGTAAACTGCTTTATCCAAAGAAGTAGACTTCACTGTTGAATGACTCCACAGAGTAAACGCAAGTTATTTGGTTGGATGCCTTTTTATATCAACGATCGCAACCAGTTAACGAGGGCTTGACACAGTGGAGCCATCAACTTTTTATGTGAAGTTCCTCTTGTATGGGATTTGAGTTTGGAATTTTTGTTGCTTGAAATTTGCTTTAATAAATGATTTGTAAGGCTCGCTTAGCTTTGCGATGGGTGAGCTTTGCTTTAATGACCTGCAATATTAGATCGACATTTTAGCAATACATTTAGAGTATTTACACATCGAAATATAATAGGCATTTTATAATAGAAAACACAGAATGCATAGTTTTTCATTATTGAGTCACGCTGATTTCTCAGCGGTTTACAATGCAGAAGTTACACATCCATCATTATCTTTACAAATTCAAGCAATGCTGTTAAGTAAAAATGAATGCTAGTTATTGTTGTTTCAGAATCTCCAAGCTGGATTTCCATTTATGCTTGATTCATAGCTTTTGGATTTTTATGCCAGAGATAGTGAGAGATGCCCCAGCCGCAGTTTTGTGGGTAATTAGTAGTCGTCCCAACTTCTGCTTGCTGGGTATGGTCCTCCTGTGATAGCATTAATGACAAGCTTTTCTGAATCTTGCACTGCAGTGTTGTCGAGAGAGTCGGATTGACGGGTAGGACGTTGTTGATCCCGCGTGGATGAGGTTGGATCGACTCCGCTTCTTTTAACGTATTGTTGGAGTTTACCCTGCTCTAGCAATTCTTCAATCACATTCTTTAATTGGCGACATTGGTTAGTGTCATGGCCAGGTTGATTGTGAAATTGGCAGAATTTACCATTACGCTTTGCACCTCTCGTCATCTCAGGTGGCTTAGGATACCTGACAACGTCCTTTGTTGCAAAAAAGATATTCCTTGGTGTATCAGTTAAAGGAGTAAAGTCCGAAGGATTAAAGCGGCGAGGTTTCTTTTCATTTCCCTGGCTCTTTCCTCCTTCACTCTCCCTTTTCTGACTTTCAGATTCTCTTTTCTTAGATGGGACATTGTTATTATCAGTTTGGGAAGCAACCTCTTTTGATGTTGCAGAAAGGCTTTCAAGGCGAATGAACTCGTCGGCCTTTTTATAAAATTTATCAAGTGAGTTCGGTTCCTTCATCTTTAGCCATATTCCAAATTTACTCGATTTATCAATGGCTCGCATCAAATAAGTCAGGATCATGCGTGGCTCCGCATTTTCTACTTCGGCTAAAGCTATATTGAAACGGCTCAAGAAAGATTTGATTGATTCTCCGGGCGCTTGTTCAAGGTTAGACAGTGACATTATATCCTTAGCTTTTGAAGCATACAATCTGAACTGTTCTTTGAACTTTTGCGTTAAGCCGGAGAACTTATCTACACACCGAACTGGGAGCTTTGTAAACCAATGTAAAGCCACACCTTCCAGGTATACTGGAAAGTACCGACACTTATCTCGTCTGATGCTCTTGCACCGGTCATATGCCAATCGTACTTGTAGAGGAAATGATTAGGGTCACTGGTTCCCCTATAGGCTTGGATAGTAGGAGGTGCAAATTTCCTTGGAAACTCTGCTTTCAGGATCCTTTTAGTAAACGGAGTTCTGCTTGGCGCGAATCCCCAGTCAGCCTCATCCTCTTCCCTTTGCATGCTCTCTTTCATGATGCGGCCAACCATTTTAGACAGGTACTCTTTATTGTTCAAAGACACTTCCGGGCAAGCATCAGTTCTTCCCTCGGAAGTTTGCCCGGGCATATGTTCACGACAAGTCGGTTGCGGCATAGAACCGTCGGTTTGGAAAGGTGGCATTTGAGGAAAGGCTGTTTGATGGTTTTCTGGTTGACGATTTGCCCCGAGCAGAGCAGTTAATCTATCCATCATCAAAGCGTTTTGAGTTTCAATTTGTTGGTATAATCCAGAAACTGCATCATCCAATTCAGCCCTGGTGACTCCAACGGTTGGAGGTGCTTGGTCTGTCGTTGGGGAAGCGGAAGTCCCTTCATGAACATTTCCGGATTTGATAGGTCTACCTCTTCTTCCAGGAGCCATTATTTCGGATCTAGTCTTTAAGAGAGGTTCTTTTTATGAATCTTTGCGAAGCAATAGTGGATGATAGCCTGAGTTGGGTTCTCAGTGAAAGCACCAAAATGTTGACGCTAAAAAGTAAACGCCAACACCCGGCGTGTGTAATAGAATCGTGAAAGCACCACCCGTTGGTACGGGAACAGAATATAAGCTGAAAATAGCAGAAAAACAGTAAATGAACAACAAGTTTATAGTGGTTCGGCCCGTAATTGAGCCTACGTCCACTTTATAATCTTTTATTGCTGATTCGGTTACAATTTGATACAATATCCTTCAAAATACAATACAACTTGATCACGAAAGCACTCTTGACTACTAGCTCAATCTTTGATGATGAAACTCGGTGAATCCGTGTTGAATGTAAGGAGTTCTTCTCGAAGATTGTTGTAGCGTCTCAAATGCTTGAAGATCTTTGATTGCTGAATGAGAGGAGACTTCGACAGCATAACGGTGCTTGAAGAAATGAATGGCCAAAGTCCCCTTCATGTTGGAAGTGATGGGGTATTTATAGGAGCAGCTCTGAATTCTGGACAGAAAAATGGCTAAGTCATGAGTCGTAGCCGACTTAAGGTAAGCAATAACTCGTAGCCGACTTAAGATAACTCGTGGGCGCCATATTGGGTTCTTCTTGTGGCTCAGTTGAAGACAAGTGCTAACTCATAGCCGACTTACCAGATAGGTAGCATAAGCACGGGCTTTAAGTCGTAAGACCTTATGAGTCGTAAGACCTCATGAGTCGTAGAGCCTTTAAGTCGTAAGACCTTATGAGTCGTCAGACCTCATGAGTCGTAGAGCCTTTAAGTCGTAAGACCTTATGAGTCGTAAGACCTCATGAGTCGTAGAGCCTTTAAGTCGTAAGACCTTATGAGTCGTCAGACCTCATGAGTCGTAGAGCCTTTAAGTCGTAAGACCTTATGAGTCGTAAGACCTCATGAGTCGTAAGACCTCATGAGTCGTAAGAAGCTTGTCTCGTTGAGTCATGGAGCTCTTAAGTCGTAGGCCTGCTAACTCGTAAACTGTTAAGTCGCAAAGTCTTCTTAACTCGGAGCATTTCATAGCTCGGTATTGTTAGGTCGGAGCAGAGTTAACTCGCAATCTTAAGTCGACCATTTGTTAAGTCGGTTGGCTTCTAGGTCGGCACATATCTTAAGTAGTTAGGTCGCAAGCTCCTTTAGGTCGCAAGCTTCTAGGTCGCGAAGTTCCTTTAGGTCGCAAGCTGCTAGGTCGCGAAGTTCTTGAGATAGTTGGGTCGTAGACTCCATAACCCGGTAGGTCGTAAGTCGTTCAAGCCGTAGATTCCTTTTCAGCAACTAAGTCGTAAGTCGTTGAGTACGCAGGTTTTAGGCTTTTTAACTCGTAAGTCGTTGCTAAAAGGGAGTTAGCAATAGCTTTCAAAAAGAATTCATTCATAGCCTTTCAAAACATTTCAATTACATTTTAAATTTGAAACCTTTCAACACAAATTGGAAGTTCACTTCTTATATGGAAGCTGTTATTATTTGAAAACAAGTAGTTTTGTTTCAAAAAAATTCCAATTATATTTGCACGAGTTAAAACCTTTGAATTATATTCACATTTTCAAAATCAATACTTTTAAAATAGTTTAACCCATATATAACGGGTATAACATCTTTAATCCCTAGTTTCAAATCATAGAATTCAAATATTGAATTCAAATTTAAATCAAATTATTTAAATTTCCAAAATTCTATTAAGTTATTTAAAATAACTTTTATCTTTGAAATATCATTTCAAAAGCTTTTCACTTTAAACCGAAATTTCTAATTTCAAAATCAATTGAAATTAAAATTTTCAATTTCAAAAACATCAAATTTAAATTATCTATGACTTAACCGATTTCCACGTGAAATCCATATTTGTGTGTGTAAAAGTGTAGTCCAGGGGTTTTACACACAATAGTGCAACATCAATCATCACAGATATATCGATAAGCGTTATGATCGATAACGCTTATCTCCATTCACAGATTCATAGATAAAATAAATTTATCGGTCACAAAGATTCACTATTACAATTCGATGTGGGTTTCGGATAACCAACTGGAATCCGACTCCCTGTCGCATCGAAATTCAAATGTCGTTCTATGGGTCAAGGGTTTCATATTCACATAGTAATATATCACAGATAAGTAAATTACAGATCACAACATAAATCAGGATGTATCACAAAGCATCACAAATCAGATAGGACAATCAATTCAAGGCATCTCATATAATATAATCATTCATAAGTAAAGTCAAGTATTCAATAGTTATTTATAAGCAGAATCAATTAATCGTTTAATCCTGATTAATTCAATTTATTCCCAAGTAAATTAATTACTTATGAATTAATTATCAAATTAATTAACTATTAATCATCATTAATTAACTTAAGTGGTTAATTACAAATTTATTTATTTACCTACACATAAATTAGTTCAAATTCTAATTAGAATTATGATGTAATCATCCCTGATTACTAATAAATTATTCAACTTAATTATCATATAAAAAGGATTATTACTAATTACTAACTTATGTGTAATAAGTTTCATACGTATTTTATAGTAACTAAAAGCTTATCAATTTAAAGTATTAACTAAAATAATTAAAAACCATTAGCTTATCTTTAATTAAACTGCAGTTGAAAAGCAAAAACCCGGGCCTTCCCAAAAACTCGAGAAGCACTTCGAGTTATTCACGAAATAGCCCGAGCCTCTCCCCTGTCTTCACGCAACCCCTTTTCCCCCCTGATCCTATCTTCTTCCCTCCAGATAATCTTCTTCTTAAGTTCACAACATTTCTCGCTAAACACACTCACGCAACCGGGCCAACACACGAGCGAACTCCCCATCCTACTCGAGTATTTACTCGAGTCGAACCAACCCATGAAGGCGCTGACACACCCACACCACCGTGCATGTGCATGTTGGTTCGGCGTGACTCCGATGGCCATCGCGACCATCAACGAGTCGCGATTCATCCCTACATTAGAAATCAAGACCCCGTATTTCGAATAAAAACGAAATTGAAAATTTTGCCTGTCGCTCTAAAAACTGGAACGAACCCCCTCGGCAAAAACGCCTCGCCATCATCGTACTGACCACCGGAGCCGATGGCACTCCGGCCATACCTCGAACATGTCCTCCTCTACCTGCACCAAAATCTACGTGCCACTCGATCGAATCACGGCGGCGAAAACAAATTTTTACTGACCATCGAAAAACATTCAAACAAAACCCTACTTTCAATTCGTCACAAACATTCTTGCATTGGAAAATTTATTTAGCAATTTTCTTGGATTCGTGCATTATTAAACTTGCTGTATAACAAATTTTAGCAGCTAACATTTGTTAATTCAACCAGGATTGATAAAAATGCAATTTGAGTTCATATAGAAATTCCACCATTTTTAATCATCTAAAAATCATTGTTTTTGGTTTAAAAATCCTACTTTTAAATGTTTATCCAATATATAAAATCAAATCAACAAATTATGATATTCGAATTTTAATAATTGGACACATTTTTTTTTCTTACTGTAACTTGAATATACAGCATCCATGTTATACTATCAAGCTTCAAACAAAATTCCAAGCTATGATTTTAAGTTTAAACAACTTGTTTTGTTTAAAATCCTAAGAAAAAAAAATTGTTTTGTAAGAAGAAGAATAAGTCTTCCTCTACTTTTCTTTGCTTAGACACTAGAATTACTGAAGCACATCACATATTTAAACTTCCAGTATAACAGAGAACATTTCAATCTACTTATTTACAAGGGATAGTTAGGCTCACATCCCTAACAAGTTTTAAAATAGATAAAACATCCTTTACAACCAACATTTACGTTTCCGCTCCCTATTTTCAAATTCACGCACGCAAAAAGACCCAAATACCCTTTATGTTTTTAACTTTTCAAACGTGTATAACTTTATTTACAAAAACCGGATCAACATACCGTTTTCACCAAAAAATCACAAATTTTATGATCTTTAAAACAAGATCCATTGTTGATACCAAAAATTTATATTTGTATTAAAGGTGCAATTATTTCAAATATTTGCAGACAATTCAGCAAATATTGAATATTTTCGATTTTTTTTCAAATTTATAAAAATTGCAGAAAATTGCAGATATTTCTGCAACTATATGGTATAGTTGCAGAAATGTCTGCAACTGTTGGGTATAGTTGCAGAAATTTATGCAACTATAATGTATAGTTGCAGAAATATCTGCAACTATTGCATATAGTTGCAGACATTTCTGCAACTATTTGCAATAGTTGCAGAAATGTCTGCAACTATTGCGTATAGTTGCATAAATTTCTGCAACTATTGCGTATAGTTGCAGAAATAACTGCAACTATTGCGTATTGTTGCAGAAATGCAACTATTGCAAATAATTGCAGAATTGTCTGCAATTATTTGCAATAGTTGCAGAAATTTCTGCAACTATTGCGTATAGTTGCAAACATTTCTGCAACTATTGCATATAGTTGCACAAATGCAACTATTGTGTATAGTTGCAGAAATGTTTGCAAATATTGCGTATAGTTGCAGAAATTTCAGCAACTATCGCATATATTTGCAGAAATTTGTTGCGATTATTTATAACTGCAAATATTAAGAATATCATATTTCATAAAAAAAAACTTGATTTGTCTTCAATTTAATTGCAGTTTTCCATTTAAATCGAAAAATAAGAAGAAGAATTAGAGCTCGCAGTGAAGCGCAGGGGTAATTTGGGGAATAAATTGGCGGAAAACAGAAATAGGGACGTAGAATATATAATTTTTATGACAGGGACCCGCTTTGAAATTAAGTTCCGTTTTAAGGATGTGTGACTAATTTTCACTATTTACAATACATGGCAAGCATAAAAATTCTCAGGAACTAGATACCAAGATTTAAATCTCTAACAACAATAGTATGTTTACTCACAAGCGACAAGAAATCAAAACAGTTAAGCCACGAAAAATAGGAGTTGCTCAACTGAATATGGATGAAGCAGGGAAGCAGAGGTTTGAGGATGTTAAAAACTGAACTGTTTTGAAAGCTTGTTTTACTGGAACCTTGAATTGCTTAGATTTCCATTGAAACTGAAATGCTTGAAAAACTGGAAACTTGCTTAGTTCATTCAGATTGAAGCTTGTTTGTTGATGATTCAAGATTTTGATAATTTTTTTGATTCTAGGTTGCAACTGAAACAGTTCTGTATTTTTTTCCTTTTCTCAGTTTTGTTTAATTATGTTTTGAACGAATTTAGGTTGGAGGTGATGCATATAAAAGAGAAGTATGCAGAGTGTTCATTTATTTAGTACTGGTGTTTTGTACTGGAAATTGTTTTATAAATCTTCGATCAGAGATTGTCTAAGTTTTGTAGGCAATGGTAAGATTTATCTTATGTACTAAAGATGATGGTATTAAATTAACATGTACAATTTATCTTCATTTCGGCTGATGGTTTCTATAATTTGGTGGCTAAGGATCCAAGCATTAATTACTTAGTACTTTTTTTATTTTTCTTTCTTTAACTTTGTTCTGGTTTTACTCGGCTGAGATGTATTATTTTATATATGTGATATAATTTGCTTTGTACCATTTGTTTATGCTTGCCTACAATTTTTTTTTTAGCTCGGCTGAAAATCTTCTTTTTTGTATGCTAGAGGATATGGCATTTAATGCATATGTACCCTATGTTCCTATACTTACCTTGTTATATTTTCATTTTATACTTTGTTTTATTCCTATTTCTTTTGTTTGCTTCATTTGTAAGCTTATAGATATATATATATATATATTTATTTAACTTTATACATAGATTTGTTTACTTTGTTTTTATAATCCTATCACTTTATAATGTAAATAAGTTTCTATTTAATACTATAAAATTTATCTTATATATTTTCGATTCTATTTATAACTTAATATCTATTATTATCATTTATTATTATTAAACCATTTAAACTTAGATTTTAAACTCGAATTCAATATACATATATATTAACTTCAAATTTTCTCATATATCACGTATACATATATATTCACATATATGTACAGTATTTACAATATTATTAAATTTAAATGATTTATTCCAAATTGATTACGATCGGGGAAACTCGCTTCCATTGATTAATTTAATTTTACAATTTTTCTTCAAAAATTCATTTAATTATCAATTTAAATTAAATTAAAATCTTGGGTCGTTACAAACTTTCCCCCTTAAAAGAATTTCGTCCTCGAAATTCCCATGCACGAAAACAATTCAGAGATAGATAGATTCAATCTCCTATAATTCCTCAAACACAAGATATGGATTCCAAACTCAAGTCAGAATATCTTAGAATACATACCAATTTGTCCCTCTTCAGACTTTGGTATTCACAAGAAATTACAATACAATTTCAAATTTGGTTTCAAACGATATCGTTTTATTGATTTAATTCAATTTTATCCTCATATTCTATTAGTCAATTTAACTCAATTCAAAATTTCCAATTCATATTCATTAGGGTTTAAAACGAAAAGCTGATAAGAAACCGATAAAGATACAAAGTAAGGATTTTCTACAACGATTCGTAGGGCCATCATCACACCGAAACTTCTTTTCATCGCTGGTACGAAGCAATCAAAAGAATTTGGAAACGAATCAAAAGAATATTGATAAGAAAGTTGTTTCCACTGTCGCAGGGTATTGACCATTTATAGTTGTATTCCCCTGTCCCCTATCTCGTCCTCTTCTGGCACTCATACTCACTATCAGTGGATAGTAAGAGAATTTACTGAGATATTTAAACGGATATCTTAGGGATATACTCATTCTAGGGATACTTCACCCTATCTCTAATGAGCTACTTAACGTGTTATACTCCTGAGCTAAAGTTCAACCTTAGCTCTGATACCAAATGTAACGTCTACGGATTTTGCCCGCTCGAAAATCAACATCCATACTTTACATCGTACTCGAATGCCGTAGATTCGACCGTTCAAATCCGAGTCGCCGGAGCTTATAACAACATTAAGTAAATAACACAGCGGAATAAATGAATAATACATTGATATAAAATATCTGATACAACAGAGTGATACAACGAATATCAATATACATCAGAGATATGATAAAAGAAATAGCAGCGGAAAAGAAAAACGATAACATCAGCAGCGGATAATCTCCATCTTGAAAACATCAATCCAGAAATAGCTCGAACTCCCAATAACGAGGCACAAAGATAAGCAAGTGCAGTCCATATCCAAAGACTGAACTAGCTCTAGAAAATCTACTAATACGATTATCTGAAAAACCAAACTCTAGACTGCTCGTGTAGAAAAATTTTGAGCATCCAGAGTTTAGGAAAGAAACAATAAACTCCGGATCAGTCATGGGACTGGTGTGAGCAACAAAAATAGTTTATCTATAAAAACGAACAACAAAAGAATTTAAAGTCAATTCGCAATGCTTTTGGAAAATGAAACTACCATAAGACCTCCCGCCACACACACAATGCAAATGCAGAATTGGAGGAGATTTCTTCTTATGATAGTCAAAGATGCTTACTACGCAAAATCAAATCTTTTCGATATTATTATTAGTGCATAGTGTAAAACATTTCGAAAGTAGAATATAAATCTTAGCCAACATACAACCATTATTGTATGCCTACTATAGCTACTATGTTCAATAGCAGGTTACCGCGACATTCCATAGCAGGTAATACAACTAAAACCGTACAAGGCTCGTAGTGTTTCTTTGGATTTCCAACAAATGGTCAGGCCAAGGAACTTCCCATTGCCATATGGAAACGCCTCTGGAATGACGTCCCTGAGAAATAACCTAACATTACGGTTAGATCTCTGCCAACACAAGGCCGGGTTACCCCTAACTGGGTAACTACTAACACGAATATGTCATCCCCCGATCGTAACCGATCTGTATCCGAGGATCCTCGATTTCCAACGACCACAAAGTAAAAAATTGGCAGCAACAACATAGGTTAAATATCTGGGCTCCATACCATGATACCACCTCTATCCAGAAGGAATGACATATACTAAAGAGGCGCTATCGCTTAATAACCTTGCTGCATCCTTCCTGTTTTGACCATTCCGGGGTGTGAGGTCCGACGAAGTCTCGCCCACAAAGCTACGCTTTGTCACAAAGCCATGCTTCGGGTCAAACAAATGATTAAAGTAATGATCACAAAGATAAAAGATCAAACAAATGATCATATCGCAAATGTTCAAACAATGATCATTACACAGCAACACTCAGCATGTCACATTACCAAATTGGGAATATATCGCTGATAAATTTCAACTACATAACCTCTGAGCTCGTACGTCTCAGAGAAGGGTGTTAAGCTAAGAGAATAAATTTTCCGCCACCAACAGAAATGTATTTGAAAGAAATTGGCTTTATATCTCAAAGTGTAATGTCAGACTTGTAACCATACAAGTCTGTTCCGGGTTCGAACAGAACCGAAGGCACTTCTTACGAAGCCCTTGCAATTCCGGGTATTCACAATCCTGTCCGGACTTCCCATCACAAAGGGTGATAAAATCTCTATATCGGGGCCAGTCGATGCAGAGACATTCGACGAGTTGTCCTTTCGTTTTCGAAAATATCTGGTCTTCACCACCGGTCTTCAAATGCCATCCATATACAACGTATCACTATTCGGAATGGGTTATATGACACAAATGTCTTTTCCCGGCTAACCCGAATAATGAGCGCAATATTTTAAAACAAATGGATATGGGATTTCAATTAAGTCACAACTTAATAATTCCAAACTTCTTTTTAAATGGTTTCAATCGATTACCATTTCAAATCTTTTGAACAAAAAGATTTATTTCACAAATTTCACCCAGTTTCATAAAAATCCATTCACAGATTTCAAAACAATTTCCGTTTCAATTGGATTAACTCGTTAAATCTTTAAAACAAAGATTCAACTTATAGCTTTCAAAACAATTTTATTTCGAATGGTTTTAAACAAATCATCATTCTAAATCTGTTAAAAATAAATAGATTCAATTCATAGCTTTCAAAAAGAATTCATTCATAGCCTTTCAAAACATTTCAATTTCATTTTAAATTTGAAACCTTTCAACACAAATTGGAAGTTCACTTCTTATATGGAAGCTGTTATTATTTGAAAACAAGTAGTTTTGTTTCAGAAAATTTCCAGTTATATTTGCACGAGTTAAAACCTTTGAATTATATTCACATTTTCAAAATCAATACTTTTAAAATAGTTTAACCCATATATAACGGGTATAATATCTTTAATCCCTAGTTTCAAATCATAGAATTCAAATATTGAATTCAAATTTCAATCAAATTTCCAAAATTCTATTAAGTTATTTAAAATAACTTTTATCTTTGAAATCTCATTTCAAAAGCTTTTCACTTTAAACCGAAATTTCTAATTTCAAAATCAATTGAAATTAAAATTTTCAATTTCAAAAACATCAAATTTAAATTATCGGTGACTTAACCGATTTCCACGTGAAATCCATATTTGTGTGTGTAAAAGTGTAGTCCAGGGGTTTTACACACAATAGTGCAATATCAATCATCATAGATATATCGATAAGCGGTATGATCGATAACGCTTATCTCCATTCACAGATTCATAGATAAAATAAATTTATCGGTCAGAAAGATTCACTATTACAATTCGATGTGGGTTTCGGATAACCAATTGGAATCCGACTCCCTGTCGCATCGAAATTCAAATGTCGTTCTATGGGTCAAGGGTTTCATATTCACATAGTAATATATCACAGATAAGTAAATTACAGATCACAACATAAATCAGGATGTATCACAAAGCATCACAAATCAGATAGGACAATCAATTCAAGGCATCTCATATAATATAATCATTCATAAGTAAAGTCAAGTATTCAATAGTTATTTATAAGCAGAATCAATTAATCGTTTAATCCTGATTAATTCAATTTATTCCCAAGTAAATTAATTACTTATGAATTAATTATCAAATTAATTAACTATTAATCATCAGTAATTAACTTAAGTGGTTAATTACAAATTTATTTATTTACCTACACATAAATTAGTTCAAATTCTAATTAGAATTATGATGTAATCATCCCTGATTACTAATAAATTATTCAACTTAATTATCATATAAAAAGGATTATTACTAATTACTAACTTATGTGTAATAAGTTTCATACGTATTTTATAGTAACTAAAAGCTTATCAATTTAAAGTATTAACTAAAATAATTAAAAACCATTAGCTTATCTTTAATTTAACTGCAGTTGAAAAGCAAAAACCCGGGCCTTCCCAAAAACTCGAGAAGCACTTCAAGTTATTCACGAAATAGCCCGAGCCTCTCCCCTGTCTTCACGCAACCCCTTTTCCCCCCTGATCCTATCTTCTTCCCTCCAGATAATCTTCTTCTTAAGTTCACAACATTTCTCGCTAAACACACTCACGCAACCGGGCCAACACACGAGCGAACTCACCATCCTACTCGAGTATTTACTCGAGTCGAACCAACCCATGAAGGCGCTGACACACCCACGCCACCGTGCACGTGCACGGTGGTTCGGCGTGACTCCGATGGCCATCGCGACCATCAACGAGTCGCGATTCATCCCTACATTAGAAATCAAGACCCCGTATTTCGAATAAAAACGAAATTGAAAATTTTGCCTTTCGCTCTAAAAACTGGAACGAATCCCCTCGGCAAAAACGCCTCGCCATCATCGTACTGACCACCGGAGCCGATGGCACTCCGGCCATACCTCAAACATGTCCTCCTCTACCTTCACCAAAATCTACGTGCCACTCGATCGAATCACGGCGGCGAAAACAAATTTTTACTGAGCATCGAAATACATTCAAACAAAACCCTACTTTCAATTCATCACAAACATTCTTGCATTGGAAAATTTATTTAGCAATTTTCTTGGATTCGTGCATTGTTAAACTTGCTGTTTAACAAATTTTAGCAGCTAACATTTGTTAATTCAACCAGGATTGATAAAAATGCAATTTGAGTTCATATAGAAATTCCACCATTTTTAATCATCTAAAAATCATTGTTTTTGGTTTAAAAATCCTACTTTTAAATGTTTATCCAATATATAAAATCAAATCAACAAATTATGATATTCGAATTTTAACAATTGGACACATTTTTTTTTTCTTACTGTAACTTGAATATACAGCATCCATGTTATACTATCAAGCTTCAAACAAAATTCCAAGCTATGATTTTAAGTTTAAACAACTTGTTTTGTTTAAAATCCTAAGAAAAAAAAATTTGTTTTGCAAGAAGAAGAATAAGTCTTCCTCTACTTTTCTTTGCTCAGACACTAGAATTACTGAAGCACATCACATATTTAAACTTCCAGTATAACAGAGAACATTTCAATCTACTTATTTACAATACATGGCAAGCATAAAAATTCTCAGGAACTAGATACCAAGATTTAAATCTCTAACAACAATAGTATGTTTACTCACAAGCGATAAGAAATCAAAACAGTTAAGCCTCGAAAAATAGGAGTTGCTCACCTGAATATGGATGAAGCAGGGAAGTAGAGGTTTGAGGATGTTAAAAACTGAATTGTTTTGAAAGCTTGTTTTACTGGAACCTTGAATTGCTTAGATTTCCATTGAAACTGAAATGCTTGAAAAACTGGAAACTTGCTTAGTTCATTCAGATTGAAGCTTGTTTGTTGATGATTCAAGATTTTGATAATTTGTTTGATTCCAGGTTGCAACTGAAATAGTTCTGTATTTTTTTCCTTTTCTCGGTTTTGTTTAATTATGTTTTGAACGAATTTAGGTTGGAGGTGATGCATATAAAAGAGAAGTATGCAGAGTGTTCATTTGTTTAGTACTGGTGTTTTGTACTGGAAATTGTTTTATAAATCTTCGATCAGAGATTGTCTAAGTTTTGTAGGCTATGGTAAGATTTATCTTGTGTACTAAAGATGATGGTATTAAATTAACATGTACAATTTATCTTCATTTCGGCTGATGGTTTCTATAATTTGGTGGCTAAGGATCCAAGCATTAATTACTTAGTACTTTTTTTATTTTTCTTTCTTTAACTTTGTTCTGGTTTTACTCGGCTGAGATGTATTATTTTATATATGTGATATAATTTGCTTTGTACCATTTGTTTATGCTTGCCTACATTTTTTTTTGTGAAAATTAGGGTCACATCCCTAAAACCAAACGTAATTCACAAAAACTCCTTCCGTTCGAAACTTTATAAATCCGGTCCCTATTTTTGTTTTGGCTTAATTCTTTTCCATAAATACCCTCGTTTATACTGTGCTCCATTTTTTCTATCTGTGATTATTTGGTTTATATTGAATGATAAAATTATCTTTGCTTAATGATTTATCTGTTTGCAATAAAAGATTTTTACTGAAGTACTGTGTAAGTTCGTTTTCTGCAACTATTTGCAATAGTTGCAGAAATGTCTGCAACTATTGCATATAGTTGCATTTCTGCAACTATATCATATAGTTGCAGAAATGTCTGCAACTATATGCAATAGTTGCAGACATTTCTACAACTATTTGCAATAGTTGCATCTGCAACTATTTGCAATAGTTACATTTCTGCAACTATATGCAATAGTTGCAGAAATGTCTGCAACTATATGAAATAGTTGCAGACATTTCTGCAACTATTTGCAATAGTTGCATCTGCAACTATTTGTAAAAGTTGCATTTCTGCAACTATATGCAATAGTTGCATTTCTGCAACTATATGCAATAGTTGAAGAAATGTCTGCAACTATATAAAATAGTTGCAGACATTTCTGCAACTATACCATATAGTTGCAGAAATATCTGCAACTATATGTAATAGTTGCAGACATTTCTGCAACTATACCATATAGTTGCAGAAATATCTGCAATTTTTTGCAAATTTTATATATTTGAAAAAAAATCGAAAATGTTCAATATTTGCTGAATTGTCTGCAAATATTTGAAATAATTGCAGCTTTAATACAAATTTAAATTTTTGGTATCAACAATGGATCTGATTTTAAAGATCATAAAATTTGCGATTTTTTTGTGAAAACGTTATGTTGATCCGGTTTTTGTAAATAAAGTTATACACGTTTGAAAAGTTAAAAACATAAAGGGTATTTCGGTCTTTTTGCGTGTGTGAATTTGAAAACAGGGAGCGGAAACGTAAATGTTGGTTGGGAAGGATGTTTTCTCTATTTTAAAACTTGTTAGGGATGTGAGCCAAACTTACCCTTTTTTTTAGCTCGACTGAAAATCTTCTTTTTTGTATGCTAGAGGATATGGCATTTAATGCATATGTACCCCTATGTTCCTATACTTACCTTGTTATATTTTCATTTTATACTTTGTTTTATTCCTATTTCTTTTGTTTGCTTCATTTGTAAGCTTATAGATATATATATTTATTTAACTTTATACATAGATTTATTTACTTTGTTTTTATAATCCTATCACTTTATAATGTAAATAAGTTTCTATTTTATACTATAAATGTAACGCCCGGGATTTTCACGTTCGAAAATCGACATCCATACTTTACCTCGTACTCGAATGCCGTAGATTCGACCGTTCAAATCCGAGTCGCCGGAGCTTATAACACAGTTAAGTAAATAACACAGTAGAAGAAAAAGAATAATACATTGATATACAATATCTGATACAACATCTGATACAACAGAGTGATACAATGAATATCAATATACATCAGAGATATGATACAACAAATAGCAGTAGAAAAGAAAACGATAACATCAGCAACGGATAATCTCCATCTCCAAAGCATCAATCCAGAAATAGCTTGAACTCTCAATAACGATGCACAAAGATAAGCAAGTGCAGTCCATATCCAAAGACTGAACTAGTTCCAGAAAATCTACTAAATCTGAATATCTGGAAAAACCCAACTCTAGACTGCTCGTGTAGAAAAATTTTGAGCATCCAGAGTTTAGGAAAGAAACAATAAACTCCGGATCAGTCATGGGACTGGTGTGAGCAACAAAAACAGTTTATCTTTAAAAACAAATAGTAGAGAATTTTAAAGTCAATTCGCAATGCTTTTAGAAAATGAAACTACCATAAGGCCTCCCGCCACACACACAATGCAAACGCAGAATTGGAGAAGATTTTCCTTATGATAGTCAAAGATGCTTACTACGCAAAATCAAATCATTTTTGATATTATTATTAGTGCATAGTGTAGAAAACATTTCGAAAGTATAATATTAATCTTAGCTAACATACGACCAGTATTGTATGCCTACTATAGCTACCATCTAAATAGTGGTGACCACCGTACGTAAATGGCAGGTTCTACAACTAATACCGTACAAAGTTCGTATTTGGAAGATGGATTTCCAACAAATGGTCAGGCTAAGGAACTTCCTATTCCACGAAAGAAACGCCTCTGGCGGGACGCTCCGAGAACCAAACCGTTCTCTGCCAAACAAGGCCGGTTACCCCTTTTCCCAAGGGATATTACAAAACCTGAGATATGCCACCCCCGGTCCTTTGGGACCTTTAACCGAGGCGCCTCGAAACCAACATCACACATAATAAATAAGTGTATCCACATGAGTAAGTATCTGGGCTCCATACCATGATACTACCCATTTCTAGAAGGAATGTCATACCCTAGGGGAGCTACCCCTGAAAACCTTACCGCACAATTCCTGTTTCGACCATTACCGGGTTGTGAGGCTCGACGAAGTCTCGTCCACAAAGCTACGCTTTTTCAAAAAGCAACGCTTTGGGTCAACAGATGATCAACCTATGATCACAAAGATAAATGATCAAACAAATGATCATATCACAAATGATCAAACACTGATCATCACACAGCAACACTCAGCATGCCACATTACCAAATTAGGATATATCGCTGATAAATTTCAACTACATAACCTCTGAGCTCGTACGTCTCAGAGAAGGGTGTTAAGCGAAGAGAATAAATTCTCCGCCACCAACAGAAATGTATTTGAAAGAAATCAGCTTTATATCTCAAAGTGTAATGTCAGACATGTAACGATACAAGTCTGTTCCGGGATCGAACAAAACCGAAGGCACTTCTCACGAAGCCCTTGCAAATCCGGATAATTTTCAATCACGTCCGGACTTCCCATCACAAAAAGAGTGATATAAATCTCTATACTGGAGCAACTCAGTGCAGAGACATTCGACAGGTTGTCCTTTCATTTTCGAAAATATCCGGTCTTCAACACCGGTCTTCAAATGCCATCCATATACGACGTATCACTATTCGGAATGGGTTATATGATCTAAAGGTCTTTTCCCGACTAACCCGAATAGTGAGCGAAATATTCAAAAATATATGGATATTGGGATTTCAATTAAGTCACAACTTAAACCCAAACTTTCATTTTAAATGGTTAAACAAATTACCATTTTAATCTTTTAAATAAAAAGATTCATTTTAACATCCTTCAACGGTTTAAACAATTTTCACATTTTAATCTTTTAAATAAAAGATTTAATTCATAAAGTTCACCCAGTTTTACAAAGTTCATTCACAGATTTTCCAAAACAATTTCTATTACGAATTTAATTAATTCGTTAAATCTTTAAATCAAAGATTTAACTCATAGCTTTCTAAACAATTTCATTTCGAATGGTTTAAACAAAACATCATTTTATATCTGTTAAAAATAAACAGATTTAATTCATAGCTTTCAAAAAGAATTCATTCATAACTTGGAAAACCATTTTTCAATTCAATCTTGAAATTCCTTTAATTAAACTTGAATTTCATTTCTTATCTGAAAGCTTTTATCATTTAAAAACAAACAGTTTTCATTTTGGAAATCTGATTCATTTATACGAGTTAAGGTTCTTGGGTTAAATCCTAATTCTCAAAATTTTACTTTTAAAATGGTTTAATTTCATATAAACTCATAAATAAGTTGAACAGCCTTTTTAAACCCTAGTTTCCAAATCATAGAATTCAATTTCAAATATTGAATTCAAATCTAAATCAAATTATTTAAATTTTCAAAACTCGATTAAGTTATTCAAAAATAACTTTTATCTTTGAAATTCCATTTCAAAAGCTTTTCACTTTAAACCCCAAATTTCCAATTTCAAAATCAATTAAAATTAAAATTTTAATTTCAAAATTATAAAATTTAAATTATCTGTGACTTAACCGATTTCCACGCGAAATCCATATTTGTGTTGTGTAAAAGTGTAGTCCAGGGGTTTAACACAATAGTGCAACACAAAGAATCATCACAGATCAAAATACATGATATAGATGATAAGCGATATGAACTATCACGCTTATCGTTCATTCACAAATCACAGATATATATCACAGGTAATTAAACTACAGATCACAACATAAATCAAGATGTATCACAAAGCATCATATATCAGGGATATCAAACAATTCACATTCAATAGAATCCAAGCATTCATAAGTAAGATCAATTTAATTATCTGGTAAATTCAAATCAGATTTATTACTTATGAATAAACCACAAATCTTGGTTAATTAATCATTAATTAATTATAAACCATTTTAACTTAAGTGGAAATCAGGGAGGCATCCCTATCATACTTTCATATTGTAAAGCGGGTCCCTGTCAAAGTTTCATTGTAAAGCGGGTCCCTGTTTTCTGGAAACGAAGAAAAATTATTGCTGAAATGTCAGTAACTTTTATAAATAAGTGCTGATATTTCAGCAACTATCTGTGTCAAAGTTTTATTGTAAAAACAAAGAAAAATTATTGCTGAAATGTCAGCAACTTTTATAAATAAGTGCTTATATTTCAGCAACTTTCATAAACTGTGTTCACAGTGTACGTAAATGTTGCTGAAATATCAGCAACTTTTATAAATAAGTGTTGATATTTCAGCAACTTTCATACACTATGTTCACAGTGTACAGAAATGTTGCGGAAATGTCAGCAACTTTTATGAAATGTTGCATCATGCTCTGCAATAATCGTCAATAAAAAACAGGGACCTTATTTACACTGAAATTTAGTGAAGGACTTTTCGTGAATTTTGAAACTTAATAAGGACCTGTGCCAAAAGTACCCTTTAATTAATTAACCTTTAATCATTTTAATTAATTAACCTTTAAATCATTTATTACTTAAGCCTTAATTAATTAATTAACCTTTAAATCATTTATTACTTAAGCCTTAATTAATTAATTATCCTCAAATTAATTACCTTAATTTATAAATCATATTAATTAATTAACCTTAAACCAATTACATAATCAATTAACCCCTTAATTGCTTTCATTAAGTAATTAACAATTGATTTTCTTGATAAATAAATCTGATTAATTATCAAATTTAAATCACATTTATTTAATTACTTAATAATTTCTAGTTAATTTCCTTTATTAACTTAATAATTCAGAATTCTTGATTTCTTAATTAATCATCCATAGCATTAATTAATTGAATTAATTAATTATCCATTTTTAGTGAAAATTAGCCACACATCCTTAAAACGGAACTTAAATTCAAAGCGGGTCCCTGTCATAAAATATATATTTTCTACATCCCTGTTTCTGTTTTTCGTCATTTTTTCCCCAACTTACCCTTGCGTTTCGCTGAGGAGCTGAATCTTCTTCTTATTTTTCGATTTAATGGTAAACTGCAATTAAATTAAAGATGAATCAATTTTTTTTATGAAATATGATATTCTTAATATTTGCAGTTATGAATAATCGCAATAAATTTCTACAAATATATGTGCAATAGTTACAGAAATTTCTACAACTATACGCAATAGTTGTAGACATTTCTGCAACTATTTGCAATAGTTGCATTTCTGCAACTATATGTAATAGTTGCAGATATTTCTGCAACTATACGCAATAGTTGGAGACATTTCTGCAACTATTTGCAATAATTGCATTAATGTCTGCAACTATAAGCAATAGTTGCAGTAATTTCTGCAACTATACGCAATAGTTGCAGACATTTCTGCAACTATTAGCAATAGTTGCATTTCTGCAACTATATGCAATAGTTGCAGAAATATTTGCAACTATGTGCAATAGTTGCAGATATTTCTGCAACTATTTGCAATATTTGCATTTCTGCAACTATTTGCAATAGTTGCATTTCTGCAACTATATGCAATAGTTGCAGAAATGTCTGCAACTATATGCAATAGTTGCAGATATTTCTGCAACTATACCGTATAGTTGCATAAATTTCTGCAACTATACCCAATAGTTGCAGACATTTATGCAACTATACCATATAGCTGCAGAAATATCTGCAATTATTTGTAAATTTTGTAAATTTGAAAAAAAATCAAAAAGGTTTAAAAGTTGCTGAATTGTCTGCAAATATTTGAAATAATTGCACATTTACTACAAATATGAATTTTTGGTATCAACAATGGATCTCATTTCAAAGATCATAAAATTTGTGATTTTTTGGTGAAAACGGTTTGTTGATCCGGTTTTTGTACATAAAGTTATACGCGTTTGCAATGTTAAAAACGTAAAGGGTATTTGTGTATTTTTGCCTGCGCGAATTTGAAAATAGGGGGCGGAAATGTAAGTTTTGTATGTGAAACTTATTATGGATGTGAGCCAAACTCTCCCTTTTAATTATCCTAACAATTTAGTGAATCATTAAATTCATATAAATGATTTAATTATCATACAAATCTTTAATTACTTAATTCATTTCAAGTATAATTTAGTTAACCCTTCTTAATTACTTCTTTTAAAAACAGTTAAACAAAATGATCACTTAAAATTGTTTAAGTGATATAACTTCAATTCATTTATTTTGAAGTTTGCAAACAGTTTCGCCAAACATCAACATACCCAAGAATACCCCCATATTTACTCGAGCAGTCACTCGAGTTTCCCTCCAACTTTCCCGAGTTGTTTTCTTCCCTCACGTACGTCCTTCTTCTTTTATTCCTTTAAACTTAGTAAAATTTTAAAACTTTAAAACTGCAGCCTATCTCCTACGAATTCACGAGTACGAACTCGAGTCGAAACCCCAAAACCCCGAGCCTAACTTCGAGTCGACCACCACGATAAAACCCACTGATACACGAGCCTTCTTGTGCGCATGCACCATCACCGGAGCTATCTCCGATCATTACCGACATCACCAGCAAGTCACCAACCACCCTCACATCCCACCACGATCATCCAAACCACCTAGTCAACTCGAAAACGAAATAGAGCTCGCCAAACCAAACTTGGAACACTTGACAGCGACCCCACCTCAAAACCTGGCAACGCCACGTTCACGCAGCTCCGACCACCAGATATCACGAAACTTTGGCCATCACTTCGTCATCAACCCTACCACCATCTCCCAAAGGCCCGAGTAACTCGATGCTCGTAAGAAGTCGCGGTGGCCAAATTCTCGACCACCCAAAAAATTAGGTTTACGAAAAAGAAAACGTCGCCGCCTCATCCACGATGAACTTCATGTGATCACACTATTTTTCCAAGCTTCACTGATCTCTCCTCTACCTTCACTCGAGACCCCGAGGTACCTCAACGACGAGATCACTCGAATTCATCAAAAACCCAAATATTATTCCACTTCGATTTTCTCGTTCCCTAGTTCATTAAAAATCATGATTTTCCTTTCAAAAATCATCATCTTCGATGACGTTTAAGATTGTCTACCTAAAACTAAGATTTATGATGTTTGAAATTTTGACATAATTTAAGTGATGTCTGTATTTTCAAATTTTCAAGAGAAACTTCCTTTGTTTTACTTAAATCTATTTTTAATATTTGAACCATATTAAAACTAACAACTTTTATTTAAGGTCTGAAGTTTAACAATAATCAGAAGAGAGGGAATTTAATTTCAAAACATGTTTGGAGACCTGTTATGTTCAAACTGAGAACATGTCTGTTCTCTAACAGGCATAGTTCACTCATGCTCATATACATACCTATCTGTATGCATACAATATTTCATCACTTTTACTTTATCATGATTATTAAAACAACCAGCTAAATCAAGATTCAAAAGTTTACTCACAAATATCAAGAAAATAAAACAGGTTAAGCTTAAAAAAAAAAATAGGAGTTGCTCACCTTGATGGGAAGAAAGAAGAACAGAGATCTGGAAATAATTTTCCTTTGCTCTGATTTGTTACATGGATTTGAAAAAAAAAACTGATCTGTACTTGCTTATTCTATTAGCTCTTGAATCTGATGCTTTGATTTTTTTCTTTTCTTTTCTTTTCTAGCCTTGCTTATCTTCTTATTGAACTATTATAGGGGAAGGTACTATCTACTTGATATGAATATATAGCAACAGATAGTTTGCATATAGGGGAAGGTACTATCTACTTAGGCTTACTTCTTTTGTTAACTAAAGAACTATTTTAAAAACTGAAATGACTTTTAGCATTTCTTTCTTTCGGCTGAGAAGATTGCATTTATGCTTGTATTAAATGCATATGTTCCCATTTGTCTACAGCCTTACCTTACCTGATTTTATTATATTTTTTTCTTGCATCACTATTTGTCATGTTTGTTTTGTACTTTATTTACTTTTACTTTATGTACATATTACCTCTTTTATTCTCTTGTTCCTTGCCTTGCACTTCTTTACTCGGCTGATGATAATGTTATGGTGGCTGAGTTTGAAAGCATTTAATGCTTGCATTAAATGTCCATACTTGTATGTTCACAATCCTTGTAGACATGCAGTTCATATCTTTGCATATATTTTTAAGTGTACATAGTTCTTTTATTTCATTTTGTTTACAGCAAACCACTTTTGTACTTAGATGTTTTCATACTTGTCTTCTTTTCTATTCTTGCCTGCATAACATTTCTTTACTTTGTTTGCCTAGTTATGCACTACTCTATTACCCTATGAACAAATTAAATTTGTTTTGTTTTAGTTATTGGTTATAAATTTTAACTTAGGTTAATATCATAGTTCTTATGTTTATGTATTTATACTTATGTTTGCATTGATAAGATTGATTTTATTTTAAATATTTTATAAAAGAAATTACCCCTATATTAATAAACTACTTATTTTATCAAGCTAAATTTAAAAAGAAAATAAAACAAACCTATTTGTTAATCTTATTTAAATTCAACTTAAGCTAAAATAAAATTTAAAACAATTAACATTTTATCTTAAGTATTTTAAACCATATAGTTATTTATTTACTTATTTTCATACTTGTGTCCAAAGTATACATTTATCTCTATATTTATTTATTTTTATTTTTTTTATTTTTAAAACCATTTATTTAGGATTTAAAATTCAAGTCAAATATATATCTATATATTTATATTTTGCAAATTCACTCATATATGCCTAAATATATATACACACATATTACAATATTTATTAAATTTAAATGATTTATACAAAATATATTTGGATATCGGGTCAAACTCGCAATTAATTAATCCATTAAAATTAATTTTACAAATTTTTATTCAAAAATTCAACAAATTATTAATTTAAATTAAATTTAAATCTGGGGTCGTTACAATAAAATTTATCTTATATATTTTCGATTCTATTTATAACTTAATATCTATTATTATCATTTATTATTATTAAACCATTTAAACTTAGATTTTAAACTCGAATTCAATATACATATATATTAACTTCAAATTTTCTCATATATCACGTATACATATATATTCAAATATATGTACAATATTTACAATATTATTAAATTTAAATGATTTATTCCAAATTGATTACGATCGGGGAAACTCGCTTCCATTTATTAATTTAATTTTACAATTTTTCTTCAAAAATTCATTTAATTATCAATTTAAATTAAATTAAAATCTAGGGTCGTTACAAACTTTCCCCCTTAAAAGAATTTCGTCCTCGAAATTCGCAGGCACGAAAACAATTCAGAGATAGATAGATTCAATCTCCTATAATTCCTCAAACACAAGATATGGATTCCAAACTCAAGTCGGAATATCTCAGAATACATACCAATTTGTCCCTCTTCAGACTTTGGTATTCACAAGAAATTACAATAGAATTTCAAATTTGGTTTCAAACGATATCGTTTTATTGATTTAATTCAATTTTATCCTCATATTCTATTAATCAATTTAACTCAATTAAAAATTTTCAATTCATATTCATTAAGGTTTAAAACGAAAAGCTGATAAGAAACCGATAAAGATACAAAGTAAGGATTTTCTACAACGATTCGTAGGGCCATCATCACACCGAAACTTCTTTTCATAGCTAGTACGAAGCAATCAAAAGAATTTGGAAACGAATCAAAAGAATATTGATAAGAAAGTTGTTTCCACAGTCGCAGGGTATTGACCATTTATAGTTGTATTCCCTTGTCCCCTATCTCGTCCTCTTCTTGCACTCATACTCACTATAAGTGGATAGTAAGAGAATTTACTGAGACATTTAAACGGATATCTTAGGGATATACTCATTCTAGGGATACTTCACCCTATCTCTAATGAGCTACTTAACGTGTTATACTCCTGAGCTAAAGTTCAACCTTAGCTTTGATACCAAATGTAACGTCTCCGGATTTTGCCCGCTCGAAAATCAACATCCATACTTTACATCGTACTCGAATGCCGTAGATTCGACCATTCAAATCCGAGTCGCCGGAGCTTATAACAACATTAAGTAAATAACACAGCGGAATAAATGAATAATACATTGATATACAATATCTGATACAGCAGAGTGATACAACGAATATCAATATACATCAGAGATATGATACAAGAAATAGCAGCGGAAAAGAAAAACGATAACATCAGCAGCGGATAATCTCCATCTTCAAAACATCAATCCAGAAATAACTCGAACTCCCAATAACGAGGCACAAAGATAAGCAAGTGCAGTCCATATCCAAAGACTGAACTAGCTCCAGAAAATCTACTAATACGATTATCTGAAAAACCAAACTCTAGACTGCTCGTGTAGAAAAATTTTGAGCATCCAGAGTTTAGGAAAGAAACAATAAACTCCGGATCAGTCATGGGACTGGTGTGAGCAACAAAAACAGTTTATCTTTAAAAACGAACAACAAAAGAATTTAAAGTCAATTCGCAATGCTTTTGGAAAATGAAACTACCATAAGACCTCCCGCCACACACACAATGCAAATGCAGAATTGTAGGAGATTTCTTCTTATGATAGTCAAAGATGCTTACTATGCAAAATCAAATTTTTTCGATATTATTATTAGTGCATAGTGTAAAACATTTCGAAAGTAGAATATAAATCTTAGCCAACATACAACCATTATTGTATGCCTACTATAGCTACTATGTTCAATAGCAGGTTACTGCCACATTCCATAGCAGGTAATACAACTAAAACCGTACAAGGCTCGTATTGTTTCTTTGGATTTCCAACAAATGGTCAGGCCAAGGAACTTCCCATTGCCACATGGAAACGCCTCTGGAATGACGTCCCTGAGAAATAACCTAACATTACGGTTAGATCTCTGTCAACACAAGGCCGGTTTACCCCTAACTGGGTAACTACTGACACGAATATGTCATCCCCCGATCGTAACCGATCTGTATCCGAGGATCCTCGATTTCCAACAACCACAAAGTAATAAATTTGCAGCAACAACATAGGTTAAATATCTGGGCTCCATACCATGATACCACCTCTATCCAGAAGAAATGACATACACTAAAGGGGCACTATCCCTTAATAACCTTGCTGCATCCTTCCTGTTTTGACCATTCCGGGGTGTGAGGTCCGACGAAGTCTCGTCCACAAAGCTACGCTTTGTCACAAAGCCATGCTTCGGGTCAAACAAATGATCACAAAGATAAAAGATCAAACATATGATCATATCGCAAATGATCAAACAATGATCATTACATAGCAACACTCAGCATGTCACATTACCAAATTGGGAATATATCGCTGATAAATTTCAACTACATAACCTCTGAGCTCGTACGTCTCAGAGAAGGGTGTTAAGCTAAGAGAATAAATTCTCTGCCACCAACAGAAATGTATTTGAAAGAAATCGACTTTATATCTCAAAGTATAATGTCATACATGTAACCATACAAGTCTGTTCCGGGTTCAAACAGAACCGAAGGCATTTCTTACGAAGCCCTTGCAATTCCGGGTATTCACAATCTCGTCCGGACTTCCCATCAAAAAGGGTGATAAAATATCTATATCGGGGCTAGTCGATGCAGAGACATTCAACGAGTTGTCCTTTCGTTTTCGAAAATATCCGGTCTTCACCACCGGTCTTCAAATGCCATCCGTATACGACGTATCACTATTCGGAATGGGTTATATGACACAAATGTCTTTTCCCGGCTAACACGAATAATGAGCGTAATTTTTTAAAACAAATGGATATGGGATTTCAATTAAGTCACAACTTAATAATTCCAAACTTCTTTTTAAATGGTTTCAATCGATTACCATTTCAAATCTTTTAAACAAAAAGATTTATTTCACAAAGTTCACCCAGTTTCATAAAAATCCATTCACAGATTTCAAAACAATTTCCGTTTCAATTGGATAAACTCGTTAAATCTTTAAAACAAAGATTCAACTTATAGCTTTCAAAACAATTTCATTTCGAATGGTTTTAAACAAATCATCATTCTAAATCTGTTAAAAATAAACAGATTCAATTCATAGCTTTCAAAAAGAATTCATTCATAGCCTTTCAAAACATTTCAATTTCATTTTAAATTTGAAACCTTTCAACAAAAATTGGAAGTTCACTTCTTATATGGAAGCTGTTATTATTTGAAAACAAGTAGTTTTGTTTCAGAAAATTTCCAATTATATTTGCACGAGTTAAAACCTTTGAATTATATTCACATTTTCAAAATCAATACTTTTAAAATAGTTTAACCCATATATAACGGGTATAACATCTTTAATCCCTAGTTTCAAATCATAGAATTCAAATATTGAATTCAAATTTAAATCAAATTATTTAAATTTCCAAAATTCTATTAAGTTATTTAAAATAACTTTTATCTTTGAAATCTCATTTCAAAAGCTTTTCACTTTAAAACGAAATTTCTAATTTCAAAATCAATTGAAATTAAAATTTTCAATTTCAAAAACATCAAATTTAAATTATCTATGACTTAACCAATTTCCACGTGAAATTCATATTTATGTGTGTAAAAGTGTAGTCCAGGGGTTTTACACACAATAGTGCAACATCAATCATCACAGATATAGCGATAAACGGTATGATCGATAAGGCTTATCTCCTTTCACTGATTCATAGATAAAATAAATTTATCGGTCACAAAGATTCACTATTACAATTTGATGTGGGTTTCAGATAACCAACTGGAATCTGACTCCCTGTCGCATCGAAATTCAAATGTCGTTCTATGGGTCAAGGGTTTCATATTCACATAGTAATATATCACAGATAAGTAAATTACAGATCACAACATAAATCAGGATGTATCACAAAGCATCACAAATCAGATAGGACAATCAATTCAAGGCATCTCATATAATATAATCATTCATAAGTAAAGTCAAGTATTCAATAGTTATTTATAAGCAGAATCAATTAATCGTTTAATCCTGATTAATTCAATTTATTCCCAAGTAAATTAATTACTTATGAATTAATTATCAAATTAATTAAATATTAATCATCATTAATTAACTTAAGTGGTTAATTACAAATTTATTTATTTATCTACACATAAATTAGTTCAAATTCTAATTAGAATTATGATGTAATCTGTAAGGACCCAGAATTTTGAACAAATTAAAATATTTAATTAATTTTAAATATTTGAACGATGATTTAATTTGAATCCCCGATATAACTTTGAATTTGGCGATTAAATTATAAAATTTAATCTATTGTAAATTGGATAAAAATTTAAATCTTCAATTGTAAGTCAAAGAAAAATATTTCGAAAGCTTTTAAAATTCGTATTGATAATACTGAAGATAACAGAAGCTTCAGAATTGAGTTTGAAAACGATTTGTTCAATTTTGAAATTTAATCGTTCGAATTGATATTGGAAAATAGTCGTCCGAGGCACAGTCTCGGAATTCGACGAAACCAGTTCCATTGGGTCCATGATATTGAATTATTGTCGGATTTCAAATCTCGTAGCTTTCGGAGCTATCGTATGATCGTACAAGATATAAACGCCGAGACAATAATTAACCGATTTGATTTAAAAATAAATTTATACTCTAATCAACATCAGCCGTTCTTCCTTCAAATCACTGTCCCCTTTTCTAGACTTAGTCGCAGAACGAAATCCTGCAAAAGAAAAAAATGGCGACAAAATCATTTTGTTCCTCCTCTTCAACTTTGAAAATCAAATCGAGAAAAAGGAGGCAGTTTTAACAATCAAACGAAACCATTTTTCTCTCGTTCAAAGAAAATCAAAGAAATAAATGGTCGCGTGCCATCGAACAGTTCAAATTCAAAGCGCTGCTCCTCTTTTCTCAAATCTTCGAACAAATGAGGGAGGCGATTTCATCGCGAAGCCAGGCACGGCGGCAAGTGTAAGCGAGCGAAGAGCAGGGACGAGGGCTTCACGGTGAGGGGCTCGCGATTGTTTTTAGGGCATCGCGATTTCGAGCGGTCGCGAGGCGATGGGTTTTGGGTCGAGGCGGTGACATTCGCGAAGTCAAAGGGAGGCGCTCCACGTTCGATGGCAATAGAAATTCTCGGCGAACTCGGCAAAGAAACAATACGCGAGGCATACTCGACAGCGGGTGGTGGTGTGAGGCGTGCGTTCAAGAGTTGAAGGGGTGGTCACGTTCGACGATGTCAGTAGTTTATCGAAATCTGGGGCTTCTGTTAACAGTGAGGTATATGAAAAAAAAATTTCAATTCAATTTAGTTTTGAATACGAATTTAAATATGTACAGTAAATGATTTCTGTTTCACTAGATTTTAAAATACGTATATATGTATGTATTTAGATTTAAAAGAAAGTAATTTTACAGAAAAAGTTTTTATGTTTCACAAATTTAATTGCTGTTAGAATTAATAATTTTAGGTTGAAAAAGAGAATTATCAGATTTAAAGAATTTAATCTATTTCGAAGAAAATGTTTTGTTAAAGGAGAAATTGGTTCGACTGTTAATTTAAATTGTATAATATTTTGGAAGTTAATTTGGAATTTAAAAATGTTAAGTAGTTATTTATAAATCAAAACTAATATAATTTATTTAGTGGAATATTTATTTAAAGGAAGAATAGTTTTGATTTAAAATTTTGTTAGATAAATTTATTAAAAGAAATCGGGACAAAATAAAATCTTAGTTAAATAAGTTTATTTCAAAACGGAAATCAGTTAAAATTTAAAATTAACCGTTTAAAACGAAATTACCGATGAATTGAAGTTATCAAATGAAAATTTATTATTCGATTTAATTCGAATATTAATAGATTTATAAATTATTTATACAAGGTTAAAGTCGAGAAAACAAAAGAAGGATTGGATTGGATTGCAAAATAAAAAGGGCAAAGGTGAGATCTTCTCACTCAAATTGAAAAGTGGAATTTACAGTTATTGATTGATGATTTGATTGCTATTTGATGTGATATTAGATATAGTAGGATATATCTATATATATGTAGCAATATATACATATTGGCATATGTATATATTGGATTGATTGATTTCCCGCCTCGTATAGCGGATGAGACCCTATTGCGCCGTTAGTAAGCAGATATTTTTATAAAACCCATATACCACGATATTCCACCTCGAAGTGGAATTGGTATTGTGCTAACGTCTGTGGATGCAGGGAAACAGGTTGGAGGGATCCAACTGGATTCCTCAACTGTATTTATTTATTTACAGATATTGATGTATATTCTGTTATCATATGTTGATATATGATGTTTGATGTTGTGATGGACTAATTGATGCTGTTGCATCATCGGATTCAGTTTTGAAGTTTAAAAATAATGACTTTTACTCTAAAAGGATTTTTAAAGTGATTGTTGAAATAGACGTTTTATTGAATTTTTGAATTGATTTATTTCAAATGAATAAACATTTAAAATCTTAAAGTTATAAAAAGTTAAGATTTTTGTGAAATATAACCAAAGTGTGATTTTTGAAATGAAAGTTAATTTAATTGTAAAATGGGTTAAATTGAGATTTTTAAGGTATTATAAAAGATGTACAGAAAAATTGATATATTTATCAATTAAAATTATTGGAATTTTAAAAAGAGTTTTTATAAATGAAGATATGAATTTTATAGAATTTTAAATTGTGAAGATATGAAATTTATAGATGTATAAATTGTGAAGTTAAAATGAATGAAATTGTAGAATAGAAGATTTATAAGAAATTAACTTATAAATTGGATTTTTGCCTACAAATGAAATATTGATCGAATTTGTTAATAAAGGAGATTTACAAATCGAAGTTGTTATAAAATAGAAATGGAATTTATAAACGTTGTTTTATAAATTCAGAATCAATTGAATTTGATAAATTAAATATAGAAGATTTTTAAAGAAGATATATTCGTGATTTTGGATAGCGAATTTTTATTGAGATAAAAATGTGTAGAAATGATTGAAATTGGGTTAAGTGAATTATATTCACGATTTTGGACAGTGAATATATTATTGAGAAAAAAATCGTTATGTTTGGGAAAGCGATATTATAAATGAAGTTAATTGTTTTAAAAGATGTTTTAAAACGTGTGAACTATAGAAATCATAGATTTCAACATTTATTGTTGAAATAGACGTTTTCGAGAAATAAGGAAATGATGGACTATAACACTGTTGTTATAGTAAATGATTTTCGAAAGAAAATATTTTATGTAGTATTGGGATTTATATATCTATCTGAAAATCTGAATCCCTATACTAGTGATTTTGAGTCGTCGTAACGATGTTTTACGTAGCATTCGTTTTGACTCAAATAAATGTTGTCAAAGTAAATGATTTCCTTAAAGAATGAATTTATACTTAATTTGATTTAAGTATATCGAATATTTTCAAATGTTGAAAATAAATGATTTGTGAATTACTTATTTTTAAATAAGTACGGAAATGCTTTTCCAATATGAAATGAACTGTTTTGAGATTTTATCTTCAAAGATAAAATGAAATGTGGAAATTGATTTGAAAACTGTTTTTAAACGGTTAAGTGTGGAAATTATATATCTAGTAAAGATATTTTTTGGAAGATTAAATAATTTGGAATCTGATGATGTTGCGCATTTTTATTGATAGTTAAATAACCGACTATCAATAATTACCTTGAATGGTATTTGTTGTGAATTGGATGAATTGAATGCCATACTTATTTTTAAGGGACAGTTTGGCACAGGTCCCTAATAAGTTTTAAAATACACAAAAACCCCAGTAGAATAAAGTTTGTAAATTAGGTCCCTAGAATTAAGTTACTGAATAATGACATACACTTATGCAATTATTTAGTGAATAATTGCAGACATTTATGCAATTATATCAAAAAATTGCGGAAAATTCCGCAATTATTCATCCAAAAAATTGCGGAAATTTACGCAATTTTTTCAAAAAATTGCGGAAAATTCCGCAATTATTCACCCAAAAAATTGCGAAAATTTACGCAATTTTTTCAATAAGTTGCGGAAAATTCCGCAATTATTCACCAAAAAAATTGCATAACTATATGCAATTACTTAGTAACTCAATTCTAGGGACCTAATTTACACACTTTTTTTTACTGGGGTTTTTGTGTATTTTGAAACTTACTAGGGACCTGAGCCTAATATTCACTATTTTTAAATAAGCGCTCACTATTCGGGTTAGCCGGGAAAGGACCATGGGGTCGTATAACCCATTCCGAATATGTGATACGTCATTATGAATCACATTCGAAGACCGGTGTTGAAGACCGGATATTTTTGAAAACGGAAGGATTACCGTCGAGTTACTCTACATCGGCTGATCTCCGGTTTAGAGGTTTTATCACCCTTAGTGACGGGAAGTCCGGACGTGATTAGAAATTTATCCGGATATGCAAGGGCTTCGTGAGAAGTGCCTTCGGTTCTGTTCGATCCCGGAACAGACTTGTATGGATTGTGTGTCTGACGTTACAATTTGAGATATAAAGCTGATTTCTTTCAGATACATTTCTGTTGGTGGCGGAGAATTTATTCTCTTAGCTTAACACCCTTCTCTGAGACGTACGAGCTCAGAGGTTATGTAGTTGAAATTTATCAGCGATATATTCCCAATTTGGTAACGTGGCATACTGAGTGTTGCTGTGAAATGATCAGTGTTTGATCATTTGCGATATGATCATTTGTTTGATCTTATATCTTTGTGATCATAGGTTGATCATTTTTGTTTGACCCGAAGCAGGGCTTTGTAGAAAGCGTAGCTTTGTGGACGAGACTTCGTCGAGCCTCACACCCCGGAAATGGTCGAAACAGGAAGGATGCAGCAAGGTTCTAGGGAGTAGCGCCCCTTAGTGTATGTCATTCCTTCTGGATAGAGGTGGTATCATGGTATGGAGCCCAGATACTTAACCTATGTGGTTGCTGCATTATTATTTTGATGTGGTTTGTTGGAAATCGGGGATCCTCGGGAAGATCGGTTACGATCGGGGGATGACATACGCGTGTCAGTAGTTACCTATTTTTGCAGAGGTAACCCGGCCTTGTGTTGGCAGAGATCCGGTTAGGTTCTCGGGTCGTCTATTCCAAGGACGTACCCATCGTGGATAGGAAGTTCCTTAGCCTGACCATTTGTTGGAAATCCAAAGAAACAATACGTGACCTGTCACTACGCCATAGATGGCCTTCTGCAACAGATTTGCATGGTGTTGCCAGCTAAAATGTTGCGATAGGTATGCTGATTTTTGTCTATTGCAACACACGCTTTAAGGTGTTAGCATAGATATCAGCAAAATGTTGCAGTAGCTATAGCTGTATTCAAATTAAAAAATTAATAAAATTAGCAATCCGCGTGAATACGATCCAACGATCTATATTTAATCCGACTGTTAAAATGGATCACCGCTGCACTTTTTACCAAATTTTCGTTTTCCCGCCTATGTTGGTGTAGATCCCCTTTCAGTTTTCAATTCATAATTCTCAAATCAAAAGGCAAATTCACGAAATCCAGCAAATTCATACTTCCAATTCGCATATGCTTTTCGACGTCAGATTGGAATTCGGTATCAGACTCCTAGAGCTCCGGAATCAGATCCGGCATGAAGTGAAAAGCGCCACCTCCTTCATACTCCTCAGAAAAACCGAGTGCTTCTCAATGCCTTCAAAGCTATGTCTGATTATTTAGACGCGAGTTATAGGGTTTCGACACAGCGGCAGGCAAGGGCGGAAGCCAGTATTCACCGTGGATCTGATGAGAGTTTCGAAGGATGGACGTCTACTCCAGCTTTTGATTTTGACAATGATGGCAAATTCGATGCTATGCTTTTCGACCCTAATTCTGTGTGCTGTAGGCTATTGATAGAATCTTTCTGTTGTAATGATGACCCAATTGGTGATCTTGTAAGTGACAATTCTACTATCACAGTTGTAAATGCATATGCTGCTGCTAGTGATGATATTGCAGCTATTGTTCTTAAAGACGCTGGGTTTGCTACTGAAACGTGGGCTGAAATGGCACTAATTTCTTCTGATGGTATAGTTGCTGGCAAAGCAAGAGCTATTAGCGAAGTTACTATCGAAATTGCAACAGGTGCCTGGGAAATAATATTTCAACCGAAGCTGCATTGACTCTGGAAGAGATGAATGTGCTTCGGGGATGTAAGTTGCAGCAGTTTGGGGATGGTGGTAGTGTAGAGGTTCGTGCTGCCGAAGTCCGTGACCTGTTCGATGAAATGTCAATTTTGTGTAGAGGTTCGTGGCAGTGTAAGTTGCAGCAGTTTGGGGATGTAAGTTGCCGAAGTTTGGGGATGGTGGCAGTGAAGGGTAATGTATTACTTATTAACACGCAACCTGTTCGATGAAATGTCAATTTTTATTTATCATGGTTTCAGGTCTTTTACCAAGGCAGAGCTAAAAGCAAGGTTATTTCAGTTTTCACTGAACAATTTGCTAAGAATGATGGCTGGAAAAAGGTCGATCCCCGCCGGGACTGCGGTGCCCCGGACCCCCGCCGGCGCTGCGCCCGGACCCGCTTCTCGGCTCGCCTTCGGCTCGGCACTCGGCTCGCCTTCGGCTCGGCACTCGGCTCGTCATATATTCGTCAGTGTCAGTGTCTGTATAAATTGAAACTGCATATGTAATGAGTGAACTGAGTGATGTAGTGAGGAATATCTGTATATGTAAATATCAGTGTTATATATCATTGAATTGTAAAATAGTGGAGTCAGGAATTTGTACTATTTCTAATGTTGAAATAAAATATTTATTTAAATAAATTACTGTTTGAATATCAAATTCTGTGCAAATAGCATTTTATTAAATAAATATTTATTTCTATTAAAAAATCAAATATGCTCTACATTGTGGGCCCCACAAATTCAGAAAGTTAATATCTATAGCAACATTTTGGAATGTTGGTACAGACACCTATGGATGTTGCTATAGACCCAAATATGGTTCTATTGCAACAATATTTCTTATGTTGCCTTAGATAGTCAAAATGTTGCCTTTGAGGTCTGCGGCAACGCGGCAAAATGCAACACCGAGAAAGTGTTGCCTTTGCCCTTTTTTAGCCTACAGCATCATTTTTTGGCACTTCCTGCATCACTTCTTTGGTGTTGCAGTATGCAATCTATGGCGTAGTGTGTATGGTTTTAGTTGTATTACCTGCTATGGAATGTGGCGGTAACCTGCTATTGAACATGGTAGCTATAGTAGGCATACGATACAGGTCGTATGTTGGCTAAGATTAATATTATACTTTCGAAATGTTTTCTACACTATGCACTAATAATAATATAAAAAAGAATTTGATTTTGCGTAGTAAGCATCTTTGACTATCATAAGAAGAAATCTCCTCCAATTCTGCGTTTGCATTGTGTGTGTGGCGGGAGGTCTTATGGTAGTTTCATTTTCCAAAAGCATTGCGAATTTGTTTTATTTTCTTTGTGAAAAATAACTGTTTTACGATCTCACACCAGTCACCATGACTGACTCGGAGTTTATTGTTCCCTTCTAAACTCTGGGTGCCCACCAATTTTCACACGGGCAGCCTAGAGTTATATTATCAGGATATCCTGGAGCTTTGGAGACAAGCTGGATGGCGAGACGTAGTATTTGTATTTGATAGTATTTATTCCGCTGTGTATTCTGTATGAGGACAAGTTATATAATTGTCCATTGATGTGCTGTATTGTATTGAGTTGTATATTGACTCTGATGATTGATGTATGTAGAAACTGATATAGTTCTTTGTTTTAAAAGGCTAGTGTTTATTTATTATATATTGTTCCGCTGCGATGTGTAAGATTCTGATATTGTTTTCTGTTCTGATGTTGTTCTGTTAGTTCTTCTATCTTCTTTTCTTCTTCCTTCTTCTTCTGTTTTCTTCTTCTTCTACCTTTTTCTTCTATTTAAAACCCACACTATTGGAGTTTCCGGCACTCGATTTCTCGGCAGTCGATAAAGTGAGTATCGATGTCGAATTTTCGAAAGTCGAAAATTCCCGTACGTGACAGTAATTATCCTTGATTACTAATAAATTATTCAACTTAATTATCATATAAAAAGGATTATTACTAATTACTAACTTATGTGTAATAAGTTTCATACGTATTTTATAGTAACTAAAAGCTTATCAATTTAAAGTATTAACTAAAATAATTAAAAACCATTAGCTTATCTTTAATTAAACTGCAGTTGAAAAGCAAAAACCAGGGCCTTCCCAAAAACTCGAGAAGCACTTCGAGTTATTCACGAAATAGCCCGAGCCTCTCCCCTGTCTTCACGAAATCCCTTTCCCCCCTGATCCTATATTCTTCCCTCCAGATAATCTTCTTCTTAAGTCCACAACATTTCTCGCTAAACACACTCACGCAACCGGGCCAACACATAAGCGAACTCCCCATCCTACTCGAGTATTTACTTGAGTCGAACCAACCCATGAAGGCGCTGACACACACACGCCACTGTGCACGTGCACGGTGGTTCGGCGTGACTCCGATGGCCATCGCGACCATCAACGAGTCGCGATTCATCCCTACATTAGAAATCAAGACCCCGTATTTTGAATAAAAACGAAATTGAAAATTTTGCCTGTCGCTCTAAAAACTTGAACGAACCCCCTCGGTAAAAACACCTCGCCATCATCGTACTGACCACCGGAGCCGATGGCACTCCGGCCATACCTCGAACATGTCCTCCTCTACCTTCACCAAAATCTACGTGCCACTCGATCGAATCACGGCGGCGAAAACAAATTTTTACTGAGCATCGAAAAACATTCAAACAAAACCCTACTTTCAATTCGTCACAAACATTCTTGCATTGCAAAATTTATTTAGCAATTTTCTTGGATTCGTGCATTGTTAAACTTGCTGTATAACAAATTTTAGCAGCTAACATTTGTTAATTCAACCAGGATTGATAAAAATGCAATTTGAGTTCATATAGAAATTCCACCATTTTTAATCATCTAAAAATCAATTTTTTTGGTTTAAAAATCCTACTTTTAAGTGTTTATCCAATATATAAAATCAAATCAACAAATTATGATATTCTAATTTTAACAATTGGACACTTTTTTTTTCTTACTGTAACTTGAATATACAGCATCCATGTTATACTATCAAGCTTCAAACAAAATTCCAAGCTATGATTTTAAGTTTAAACAACTTGTTTTGTTTAAAATCCTAAGAAAAAAAAGGTTTTGCAAGAAGAAGAATAAGTCTTCCTCTACTTTTCTTTGTTCAGACACTAGAATTACTGAAGCACATCACATATTTAAACTTCCAGTATAACAGAGAACATTTCAATCTACTTATTTACAATACATGGCAAGCATAAAAATTCTCAAGAACTAGATACCAAGATTTAAATCTCTAACAACAATAGTATGTTTACTCACAAGCGACAAGAAATCAAAACAGTTAAGCCTAAAAAAAATAGGAGTTGCTCACCTGAATATGGATGAAGCAGGGAAGAAGAGGTTTGAGGATGTTAAAAACTGAATTGTTTTGAAAGCTTGTTTTACTGGAACCTTGAATTGCTTAGATTTCCATTGAAAGTGAAATGCTTGAAAAACTGGAAACTTGCTTAGTTCATTCAGATTGAAGCTTGTTTGTTGATGATTCAAGATTTTGATAATTTGTTTGATTCCAGGTTGCAACTGAAACAGTTCTGTATTTTTTCCTTTTCTTAGTTTTGATTAATTATGTTTTGAACGAATTTAGGTTGGAGGTGATGCATATAAAAGAGAAGTATGCAGAGTGTTCATTTGTTTAGTACTGGTGTTTTGTGCTGGAAATTGTTTTATAAATCTTCGATCAGAGATTGTCTAAGTTTTGTAGGGTATGGTAAGATTTATCTTGTGTACTAAAGATGATGGTATTAAATTAACATGTACAATTTATCTTCATTTCGGCTGATGGTTTCTATAATTTGGTGGCTAAGGATCCAAGCATTAATTACTTAGTACTTTTTTTATTTTTCTTTCTTTAACTTTGTTCTGGTTTTACTCGGTTGAGATGTATTATTTTATATATGTGATATAATTTGCTTTGACCATTTGTTTATGCATGCCTACATTTTTTTTAGCTCGGCTGAAAATCTTCTTTTTTGTATGCTAGAGGATATGGCATTTAATGCATATGTACCCTATGTTCCTATACTTACCTTGTTATATTTTCATTTTATACTTTGTTTTATTCCTATTTCTTTTGTTTGCTTCATTTGTAAGCTTATAGATATATATATTCATATAACTTTATACATAGATTTGTTTACTTTGTTTTTATAATCCTATCACTTTATAATGTAAATAAGTTTCTATTTTATACTATAAAATTTATCTTATATATTTTCGATTCTATTTATAACTTAATATCTATTATTATCATTTATTATTATTAAACCATTTAAACTTAGATTTTAAACTCGAATTCAATATACATATATATTAGCTTCAAATTTTCTCATATATCAAGTATACATATATATTCACATATATGTACAATATTTACAATATTATTAAATTTAAATGATTTATTCCAAATTGATTACGATCAGGGAAACTCGCTTCCATTTATTAATTTAATTTTACAATTTTTCTTCAAAAATTCATTTAATTATCAATTTAAATTAAATTAAAATCTAGGGTCGTTACATTCCTAAATAAGGTATTAATTCAAATCAACACGCGCGCGCATACACGTTGATTTGTAGAAAGGTCAGACTATTGAATGGCACATATAAAAGTTTCAAAACTCATATATATACTTCTTGTCATTTGGTCACTAGCATAAAATTATAAATTAGATTGCTATTACCCTTTTATAAATAAAAACTAGTTTATATAATAAGCTTGAAATTGCTACAGATTTTGTTAAACATCTAGTTGATAACTTGTAGCACTAATTCTAAGTTTGCTGATAACAAATAGTTGCAAAACACATTTCTTGTTAAAATGAAATGATGACTTTTAGGCACAAGTTGACAGGCACTAGTTTACATTTATTAGCAAAAAGTGATAAAGCAGCTTCCTTAGAAAAGCATGTATATCATGGTACCATGCTATAAATGTGTTCAACTGCAAAGCTATGTATTAAACTACGCTGTTATCTATATTACCATGTTTTGCAAAGTAACAAGCATTATCACATGGCAAAAATAAAGGCAAACGCGCAAGTAATGATACAAAATATTCAATATATAGGTGGCTCAATTACTCAACAAACAACATAGGAAAAAGAATACAAATCTGCAAATCAATCAAGAAATGTTTAACAAGCATTCATGATGTGTAGAGATAGATGGTTTGAGTAATTAAACACACCTTAATTTCCAAAATGGCCAACACACATTCAAGTTCTCAACACTAAATGATTTCCAAAGAATGACTCAGTTTTTGACTCAAAATCTTCTGCATATATTTTCATATATTTCCAAAGAATGAATCTTCCAAAGAATAATTCATGTGTTCGAACAAAATCTGAAAACAAAATATAACTCAAAATCTGACCACCCTACATATATCTTCATAACTCAACATCTCGTGTCAATATGCAAATTTCCACAAAACCAACAAAAAAGAAACTCAAAGTTGCATACATACCAGTAATCTCGGCAACGACATTAGGAACGTGGAGATGAAGGTAGGCAGTGAGATGTTAATACGCGATTTGAGATTTTGAAATGGAGGTAGGCAGGAGGAGATGGAGGTAGGCTTGAGAAATACGGTAGTTCGATTTCAGATGTTAATGCGTGATATTTGATTTTCGATGCTTTGAAACGGCAGTACAATTTGAGATGAAGGAGTGGCAGTTTTAGTTTTTTTGAAGATTGAAATGAAATTAGGTTATACGCGATTTCAATTCGGGTGGGCTTGGGAAAGTCTACGTCTGTTTGCTACGGCTGAAGCATAATGGTCGTAATTTGCTTCTGTATTTGCTACTGTTGTATTATACAACCATCGCAAATTATTTTTTAATTTTTTAGTTGCATTTACAATAGGTATTTGCTATGGTTATGAAAATTACAGTTGCAAATAACAACATATTTGCTACAATTATAGATAAAAACCATCGTAAATTGCTTTTATTAAATTTTCTTCTGCTTCTCATAGACCAACTGGTACGGTTTTTAATAAGAACCGTCGCATATTATACTATTTGCTAATGTTTTTACCTAAACCGTCGCAAATAAGGTGACGCAAAAGACATATTGTGTACTAGGGAAACCCGTTCCGCTAAGCGGCGTGGACTCACTAGATATATAAATGGTTTTAGATGGTAAATTATTATACATACCAGGCTTTATGTCTGACTCGAAGTTTTTGTTTTCCCCTTAAACTCTTAGGTACTCAATTGATTTTGAGTAGGTTGAGAGTTAAGTTTTCCATGTGTTCTTTTAGACGACTAAAAGCTTCTGAGGACGTGAAGAAGGCAGGATAGTTATTAGAGTTCTTTTATTTCCGCTGTGTGTTTTTGTAAAGGCAAAATGTTTTCTTGCCCATCTATATACTCTTATCTACTTAGGCGGCATCTTCATATGTCGCACTTGGCGTAGTTTGTAAAGATTTTATGTTATCTGAATGTGGTCTGCGAATTGGGATTATGTAATCAATTTGGAATATTTTAAAATGGAATGTGGAACTTGTTTTGCTGTTTAATTTTTTTCCATATTCTTGTATTTTTGTGTATCAATGCATCTAATATCACCGTGTTTGGTTGCCGAAGATTAATAACTATGGATGACTGTAGCATCCGTAGCTGTTACTTTTGGGCCTCCAAATAGAGGGATGTTACAAGTTGGTATCAGAGCCAGGTTTATGGAACTTTAAAAGAAACTTAAACCTTAAAGGTTTTTCTAAACATAATCCAATAAATCAGATAATAAGATTGGGTTTTGGGTCAATGCTATAGTAATGTACTTGTAATTATTATTATATATAAAAGTACGTATTCCCCACTCTCTTAGACCGTTCTTCTGTATATTACTAAGGTTCGTATGCAGATTTACGAGAAGGTAGATATGGAAGCAAGAAACGGAAGAGGAAATCTCGGTGGAGGAAGCACCACAACTAATGGAAATGCTCGACCCACTACTAGGAGAAACCCGGGTCAATGGGCTGATGCTAGAACCAAAATGCAGAAGCCAATGTAGGCGCTGGAAATCCGCTAGTAGATATGGCTGCGATGTATCAGTTCTTAGCCGATTTGATGCAAGCTGAAGCTACTACTGGAGTTGTTGGAGATGGAGGAGTGGCTAATCCTGTAGCTCCAATTGGGAATATTGCTTTGTTGAGTAGAGATTACACCAGTTTGGGTGGGAAGCCATTCTTGGGAACGGAGAGTGCCGTATACGTTCAGAATTGGTTATTGCATTGTGAGCGTATATTTACTGATTTAGGTCTGAATGATGGACAAAAGAGAAGGTTGGCCTCTAGGCAGTTGCAGGGTTCAGCACTACACTAGTGGAACAGTGTCACTACCGGAGTTTCGGAAGAACAGTTAACTTGGAATGATTTTAAGATGAGATTTGAGCAAAAGTTTGTATCTGAGTTTGCTAAGTTTGAGCTGATGAGGAAATTTATGGATATAGTACAAGGAGAGATGTTAGTAGTGGAGTATGCTACTTAGTTTGAATAGCTGTCTAGATATGGATATGCTATTATACATACTGACATCAAAAGGAATGAGAAGTCCATACGGGGACTGAGGCCCGAGCTTGCTAGAATGACCATGACACATGTCCATGATCCTTGTAATATTGTGGTGGAGATGGCTGGCTATTCGCCATGAGGAGTTGCTTGCTGATTTAGCTAAAGAGAAATCAGTGGAAACTCAGGGTTCTCAAGGAAAGAAGAGGAAGTTCTTTATAAAGAAGGGAGCCCAGAGGGGAGACACCACTAAGAAGTCAAAGGCTGAGGTCGTTTGCTATAAGTGTGACAAGAAAGATCACTTTGCTAATGAATGCCGGTCAGGAAATGGAAAGAAATCTACAGTAAAGAAGAATGTGAAATGCTTCAACTGTAATCAAGTTGGGCATTACAAGAATTAGTGTCTGGAGCTAGTTATGGTGGACAAAGGAAAAGTTTTTGCCATAGGACTAGCTAGGCCTACTGTAGCAGATAAGGGAAAGACTATGATGGAAGGTACGCTTTTGATCTAGAGTATTTCAATTAGAATACGTTTTGTTATCGGTGCATCACATTCATTTATATCTCAGTGTTTGGTTGATAGATTATGTCTAGAACCTACCTACCTTGTTGCTTCCTTAAAGGTTGTGAATCCAATAGGAGGGTATGCAACTCTAGGGTTAAGATGTGAGCAGTTAGAACTTGACTTGTTAGGTCAAAAGTTTGCATGCAGTTTGTATGTTATTGATTTCATAGATTTTGCGATCATTTTAGGTATGGATTGGTTAAGTAGGTATAAGGCTAGAATATTTTGCTAGAATAGAGAAATATCACTGAGACACCCTGATAGTCATAATCGAGTGATATTCTCAGTAGAGAATACTGACCGGAGTGTCAGTGCTATGCTTACTGCTATAGAGGTAGGAAATGAGTTAAGTCAGGTTCTGGTAGCAAGAGAGTTTCCAGATGTCTTTGAGCCAGTCATGGGACTACCTCCGAAGAGAGCTGTTGAGTTTAGATTAAATCTTGTCCCAGGAGCTGAACCTGTAAGTAGACCACCTAACATGATGACACCAACTGAGATGAAGGAATTGAAGGTGCAGGTAGTGGATCTAGAGGGAAGGAGTTTTATTAGACCAAGCAATTCGCCTTGAGGAGCTGCTGCGGTGTTTGTGAAGAAACCAGATCGGTCGTTAAGGATGTGTATTGACTATCATAAGTTAAATGGAAGGACAGTTAAGAATAAGTATCCTTTCTCAAGAATAGATGATCTGTTGATCAGTTAGTAGAGCTAGAGTGTTTTCCTAGTTGGATTTGGCTACAGGTTTCCATCAGTTGAGAGTGGTGGAGGACAATATTCCTTTAATAGCATTTTGGACTAGATATGTGTAACAACCCGCATATTTTACAATTGTATATTTAAATATTTTATTTAAATATAGAATCGTTAATCGGATTAAAGTCCGAAATGTTACATTTTGCAAACAGTCAAATTAGGACTCGAGACCACTTCCATTGAGTCCAAAATGGCATTTGCGACCTTTTTGAGTATAATCATCGATATGTTTGGAGTTGAGTAAAATTTTGATATTTTCATTTAGGGCTTTGGGTTTGGGTTTCAGCCCACCAACTCATCTATTACCCTAACACTCCATTCCATCTACTTTCATTCTATTATTTTCCTAACACTCTCAAGTTAAAGGAAAAATGGGGGAAGAGAAAAGGAAATTAAAATTCTTAAACCTAGTTTACTAGGAAATTCAAATTCAAGCTCTAGAAACCAAGGAGATGCATAGGTAAGCATCCTCTTCATCTTCTCCATCTTCGTCTCTCTTCAATTCTCAGAAATTCCAAACCCTAACTTAGGAAATATTTGCTTATAATCTTAGATTGGAGCTTCTAGAGTTGAAGTTGAAGAGTAGTTGATCTTTCCTTTGCTTTAGAGCTTCTTATTCGTGTTTTTGGGTTTAAAGGTGAGTTCTTTAACTCACATCTACGTCTATAGCTATCATTGTTGTTAGGTATGAATTACTAACATTTGTGCATATTCATTTGCTTTTGATTTGAATTGATTTGGTGAATTTTCCAAATTTTGGTGTTTTGGTCCAATTTTATGAAAATCCTAATATGGATGTTTGGATATTGATATTTGGGGTGTATCGAAGAGCCTTTAAGGCTGGGTTGTCGCTAGGCGTAAATCCTTAGTCGTTGTTGCTCGTCCGATCGCTCCCGATACGTTTTGGCCACTTTGGCCTAGGCAAATTGTTGCCCAGACCAGGCGACCAGACGTCTGGTGACCAAGTCCAGACGTCCGGTTTGGACCTGGAGAGAAAAATATAAGCACGTAGAATATAAAAAAAAGTCAGAGACTAATTCCAAACGTCTGAAATCTAAGATCGTACGTCTGGATGGGTCTCAGATGTCTGACTTGAAGTTTCAAACGTTTGGGGGTTCTCTGGATTATTTCCAGAGAACAAATCCAGACGTCTGGATTCTAAACCAGACGTCTGGTTAGTTTTCAAACGCCTGGATTGAACCTCTAGACGTCTCGAATTTAGCAGTTTGCCTATTTTCTTATGTTTATGAGTAGATTTCCTATTTTTAATCGATTGTTGGTTATCCAGATAGGTGTCATCACTTACTATCGACTTTGATGACTTCTTTCTTTGGATTTTTGGGAATATCCATTTGATGGATTTGGTATCGATTTCTATCATTTTGATTCACGTCTTCGTATGTGAATCTATGGTGATTGATTGTTTTTCCAATCATTTTTGTGATTTGTCACTTTCAAATACAAAGGTTTCTATACTAGTAGTAAATATTCAAACTCTTTCATCAAAACGATTTCAACACTATTTTAAATATAAATCTCTCTTTTAAAACCGTTTTCCAATCTATTAGTATATACAAACCTTTACCTCATTCGTATGAGAAATCTAATTAAACGGCTTAGTAAAACAAGTGGTATGAAACGCTTGCATTTACTTCGTCGATTAATTCTTGGACTTGTTCGATTGAACTCTCGTGACAGTTTTCGAGTGGAAATCTACAATTTGTTCTTAAATATTTAAGTTAAGCCAGTGGTTATGGGACATGAAGCGAAACTCATTTATTTACTAGCATAGTGTAATCGACACTTCTTGACGATCGATGATGATCATTTTATGATTTAGACTAGCGATGTGCGATGTCTCTTTGTCCGCGTGGGGGACTATACCCCGTTCTGTTGAGCTTCGTCTCATTTTTATAGACTAGCGACCCATGGTCTTTGGACCGTTCGTGGAGCATTCAGCTCGATAAGTCGGTACATGGGGTGTATCTTTTTAGGTGCATCGATGTCCGACTAGGCATGGGGAGTATCTTTTTAGGTACATCGATGTCCGACTATACATGGGATCTTTTTAGGTGCATCGATGTTCGACTAGGCATGTGATGTATCTTTTTAGGTGCATCGATGTCCGACTACACATGGGGCGTATCTTTTTAGGTGCGCGATGTTAGTTTATACATATGGCGTATGTTTTCAGGTGCGTCGATGTTCGACTGGGCATGGGGCGTATCTTTTTAGGTGCGTTGATGTTCGGTTCATGGGATAGCGTCCTATTTGTGATACACGTGTTGGTGAGTTTTAATGCCCCCGTTTGTGATAGGCCTCCCCTTTGTGATTTTTGGATTTCTGGTTGATGATTTCTAGAATTTATGTTTCATTAATTTCTATGCGATTGGCATTGATATGTTTTGTCAATATTTGTGTTTTGGTGAATAATTTAAAGAATATGACATTCTTTTTGGTGTTTGAGAATATTTGAGATATTGTATGATTTTTGTTGTTATCTGATTTAAACTTGTCATAATATGGCATTATTGATACCATACGTTTTTGTGATATCTCTTATCCTATCTCATTTTTATCTGATATTTATAGCTAGACTGATCCGTTTATTATTTTCGTCTTAAATAATACTCGGGTCAGACCGAGGTATTTCAGGTGCTTCTGCTTGACTTCTTATCAGGGTTCGTCACCTGACTTTAGGCTAACTAGTTTAGCTTAGTAATTTTTGTTATTATACGTTCGAGATAGAGACTCCTTGATGTATACTTATTCTTTTGTCTAGCACTTGTACCTATTTTTTTGTGATGTAGTGGATCTTGTATGGCCACTATTTTGATGTACACTCTTATGTGATATATTCATATTTGTTTCCGCCTTTGTGATTTGAATATTTGTGACTGATTTGTGTTATGTTTATTTCTATATTTGTTTTCGAAGGCCTCATAGCCACTGTGTGGTAGCTTTGAGTTTGTATTTGATATGTCGGATTTCATCTAGAAATAAAATGTAAATTATATTATCTGACATATCGATACTCGCACAAAGCAATTACACAGATGGCCTCTCCTCAATGGCCTTACTCTTCGTGCTAGTCGACGACATTACCCCCTAGTGTCCTTGGCTAATGTGAGTATAGAGGTGGGGCATCACAGCATCTTTTATGACCACTATTTTTATGTACACTCTTATGTGATATATTCATATCTGTTTCCGCCTTTGTGATATGAATATCTGTGACTGATTTGTGTTATGTTTATTTCTCTATTTGTTTCCGAAGGCCTCATAGCCACTGTATGGTAGCTTTGAGTTTGTATTTGATATGTCGGATTTCCTCTTGAAATGAAATGTAAGTTATATTATTTGACATATCGATACTCGCACAAAGCAATTACACAGATGGTCGCTCCTCAACGGCCTTATTCTTCGTGCTAGTCGATGGCATTACCCTGTAGTGTCCTTGGCTAGTGTGAGTATAGAGTGCGGCGTCACAGCTTGGTATCAAAGCCGAACTTCGAAATAATGTAGAATAATCTAGCAAGGATCATTGTCCTAAGTCTTTCTTAGGAATCGTGCCATAGGATTTAATTCGAGTCTTCATACCGTTCTATCCTATTTCTTTTCATGATGCCTTGTTTTATCAATCAAGTTTGTTTGATATTCATTTTGAGAATAACCTTTTTCCTCTTCTTTCTTTCTTTCTTAAAGAAGAGAAATGGTTAGCTATGGTAGTCCTAGCGTTGGACAATCCAGTAGTCCTTCTCTGGATGGCATATTCATGTCTGCAAAGCTTTTGGATCTTGTAAAGAATCAAAAGTTTTTCTGTGTTTCGAATAAGTACCCCAAAAAGGTTTTACCTCTAAAACTAGAAGTGCCTTTCGATTAGCTTGTAGATATCACTCTTCGACTAGAAGAGGGTGATAAAGAAAGTGATGTTGAAGTTGTGGATGCTAAACAGAACTTCAACATCAACAAGAAGAGGCATATTAAGTTCAAAAGCCCTTATCCCAACAAGAAAGGGAAGCAGGCAATTTCGGTAGCAAAGACACCTACCACTAGTCGTGGTCGATGCTACAATTGTGGTTCTACGGACCACTATGCGAATAAGTGTCCGAAGCCTCTTACTTGTCGCTATTGCAAAGGTTTGGGTCATCTTTTATCCTCATGCCCCAAACTTCTAAACAAGAAAGAGGGAAGCTAAAGGTTGTGCAAGCCTCTACTAGCACTTCTCTTGGTCAATGTATTTCTCATTCTATCCTTGACGATATTTGTTTTGTGATTATCCTATTCGAGTTCTTTTTTATACAGATTCATCTCATTCTTTTATATCAAAAGAACTTGTTGATACCTTTTCTTTATATATTATTGGCTTGATGACTTCACTGAGAATTGCGAATTCGGTTGGTGGATCCGCAACACTCAGTTTACTTTGTAAAAATGTCGAGATTATTTTATGTGATTATTCTTTTCGTGCCAATTTGCATGTGATGCGTTACTTAGGCTTCAAAATTGATTTTTGGGAAAGGATTGGCTTGATCATTATTAAGCCCACATCCTATGTCCTGAGCGGACTATATATCTTCAACATCCTCAATCTGTTAAGCAGATTGCTTTGGTTCTTAATGATTTCAATTTCCAAATTCGGTGGCATCATTTTATTCTTTAAACCTACGTGATGAGGAGAATAATATTTCTCTCATTCAAGTAGTTTGTGGATTTTCCGGTATATTTGAGCTTGTCTTAGGATTATCACCTAAGCAATCTATTTAGTGGAGCTAAGGTCTTTTCAGCTCGACCTTGCCACCGGTTTTCATCAGCTACGAGTTGCGGAGGGTAGCATTCCACTTACCGCATTCTGTATTCGTTATGATTCTTATGAGTGGTTCATTATGTCATTCGGTTTGACGAACCTTCTACCTTATTTCATCCATCTTATGAATCGAGTATTCTACAAATATCTCGATGAGTTTATCCTTGTATTTATTGATTATGGATAAAAACAACAATTTAAATTTTGCAAATCTTTTTAATAAGATATTTATAAGTATGATTGGATTTTGTTCTTAAAACGAGCAAAGAATATTTGTAAAAATTTTAAGAGACTTGTTTATCATATAGAAGATGATTTTGTTGTTTTACCCATTGAGTGCTATAAGAATTCTGGTTGATGCGCTTGATCAACGTTATCGATAGGAATCTCCTAAACGCTATGATGAGACAGTCAGACACAATAAATTGACTTGTAAAAAGTAAATTTTTCAAAAAAGATGATTACATAAAGTTATTTATAATTTTGAATGTCTTAGCTTTTCGGGAAAGAGGATCAATTAAAAGAACTCTTTTCCGATGCTTTTATTTTTGCGATTCCCGAAGGGAACCAAGACTTTTTTGTTTGTATCGATGCTAGTCGTATTGGTTTGGGTGTCATTCTCTTGCAAAGGGAATGTGTTATCACATATGCTTCTTGACAATTAAAGTTTGTCGAGACTAGATATGCCATTCATGATCTGGTGCTCGCGGCTATTGTTTTCGCCCTTAGAATTTGGCGCCATAATCTTTTGGGAGAGAAATTTGTACTCTGCAACGATCATAAACCTTTGAAGTATTTATTTTCTCAAAAGGAACTTAATTTGCGTCAACAACGTTGGCTCGAGTTCCTTGCATCTTATGATCTTGATATTCTTTATACTCCCGGAGAGGGAAATCGTGTTGCCAATGCCCTTAGTCGTAAGCAACAAGTGGTTGTTTTAATGATGATATCCGAATGGAATAATCTCGAGACTTTATTCACTTGTGAGATTCGAGATTGTGAATCCAATTTATGTTCATCTCTTGTTTTGTGTAGCCTTGAGGCTCATCCTTCTCTTTTGGACCGTACCTCTTTTGGCTAAACACTATGTCAAAGAAATTGTTAAATTGCATGGAGTTCCTACTTCTATTGTTAGCGATCGTGAACCATTATTTTACTAGTGGATTTTGGTAAGGTCTTCAAAAGCTTTGGGAACAAAGCTTAATTCTTGCATCGCTTATCGTCCTCAATCCGATGGACCAACCGAGCGTGTGAATCAAACTCTTGAAGATCTCCTTCGTGCATGTGTTCTTGATTTTGGTGGAAGTTGGGAAGATCATATTCCTCTTGTTGAGTTTTCCTCCAATAATAGCTTCCAATCTTGTATTGGTATGGCACCTTTCGAGGCACTCTACGGAAGGCCATGCCGATTTCCTTCGTGTTGGCTTGAAGACGTTGAAAAGCTGGTTTTAGGTCCAAACTTTATTTGTGTTCATTTGTGTTTCACCTATGAAGGGTGTTGTGTGTTTTAGTCGATTGGGAAAATTAGCACCTCGATATATTGGTCCATTTCCCATCACCGAACGCATTGGTTCCGTGGCTTATTGTTTTTTTATTACCGGCTTAATTTTCTGCTATTCATGACGTATCCCACGTCTTTCAACTACGAAAATACCTTAGGTATTCCAATTCTATTCTTGAACCCGGTGTAATTGAAGAAATTGAAGTTCCACCCAATTTGACTTATGAGCAACATTCTATTCATGTCATTACTTCGGAAGTTAAACGCCTTGGAAATAAAGATGTTCTTCTTGTGAAAGTTCAATGGTCCTCAAATCCTAATGATTGCTCTTGGGAATCTTGAGAATTCATCGAGCAAACACATCCGGACTTACTCTTTCGTGCTCTTTAAAATTTCTTCTTTTGTGTTGTTATGCCTTCGTATGGTTGTTACTTTTTACCTTCCTCTTAATTATTGCGAGGACGCAATTTCTTTAAGGAGGGGAGTCTGTAACAACCCGCATATTTTACGATTGTATATCTAAATGTTTTATTTAAATATAGCATCGTTAATCAGATTAAAGTCCAAAATGTTACTTTTTGCAAATAGTCGAATTAGGACTCGAGACCACTTCCATTGAGTCCAAAATGCCGTTTGCGACCTTTTTGAGTATAAACACCGATATGTTTGGAGTTGAGTAAAATTTTGATAATTTCATTTAGGGCTTTGGGTTTGGGTTTCAGCCCACCAACTCATCTAATACCCTAACACTCCATTCACTCTACTTTCATTCTATTATTTTCCTAACACTCTCAAGTTAAAGGAAAAATGGAGGAAGAGAAAAGGAAATTAAAATTCCTAAACCTAGTTTACTAGGAAATTCAAATTCAAGCTCTGGAAACCAAGGAGAAGCTTAGGTAAGCATCCTCTTCGTCTTCTCCATCTCTATCTCTCTTCAATTCTCAGAAATTTCTAACCCTAACTTAGGAAATATTTGCTTATAATCTTAGATTGGAGCTTCTAGAGTTGAAGTTGAAGAGTAGTTGTTCTTTCCTTTGCTTTAGAGCTTCTCATTCGTGTTTTTTGGTTTAAAGGTGAGTTCTTTAACTCACATCTACGTCTATAGCTATCATTGTTGTTAAGTATGAATTCCTAACATATGTGCGTATTCATTTGCTTTTGATTTGAATTGATTTGGTGAATTTTCCAAATTTTGGTGTTTTGGTCCAATTTTATGAAAATCCAACTATGAATGTTTGGACATTGATATTTGGGGTGTATTGAAGAGCCTTTAAGGCTGGGTTGTCGCTTTGCGTAAATCCTTAGTTGTTGTTGCTCGTCCGATCGCTCCCGATACGTTTTGGCCACTTTGGCCTAGGCAAATTGTTGCCCATACCAGGTGACCAGACGTTTGGTGACCAAGTCCAGACATCCGGTTTGGACCTGGAGAGAAAAATATAAGCACGCAAAATATAAAAAAATAGTCAGAGACTAATTCCAAACGTCTGAAATCTAAGATCAGACGTCTGGATGGGTCTCAGACGTTTGACTTGACGTTTCAGACGTCTAGGGTTCTCTGGATTATTTCCAGAGAACAAATCCAGACATCTGGATTCTAAACCAGACGTCTGGTTAGTTTTCAGACGCCTGGATTGAACCTCCAGACGTCTGGAATTGAGCAGTTTGCCTATTTGCTTATATTTTTGAGTGGATTTCCTATTTTTAATCGATTGTTGTTGATCAGATAGTTGTCATCACTTATTATCGACTTTGATGACTTCTTTCTTTGGATTTTTGGGAATATCCATTTGATGGATTTGATATCGATTTCTATGGTTTTGATTCACGTCGTCGTATGTGAATATTTGATGATTGATTGTTTTTACAATCATTTTTGTGATTTGTCACTTTCAAATACAAAGGTTTCTATACTAGTAGTAAATATTCAAACTCTTTCATCAAAACGATTTCGACACTATTTTAAATATAAAGCTCTCTTTTAAAACTGTTTTCCAATCTATTAGTATATACAAACCTTTACCTCATTCGTATGAGAAATCAAATTAAACGGCTTAGTAAAACAAGTGGTATGAAACGCTTGCGTTTACTTCGTCGGTTAATTCTTGGACTTGTTCGATTGAACTCTCGTGACAATTTTCGAGTGGAAATCTACAATTTGTTCATAAATATTTAAGTTAAGCCAGTGGTTATGGGGCATGAAGCTAAACTCATTTATTTACTAGCTTAGTGTAATAGACACTTCTTGATGGTCGATGATGATCATTTTATGATTTAGACTAGCGATGTGCGATGTCTCTTTGTCCGCATGGGGGACTATACCCCATTCTGTTGAGCTTCGTCTCATTTTTATGGGCTAGTGACCCATGGTCTTTGGACCGTTCGTGGAGCATTCGGCTCGATAAGTCGGTACATGGGGTGTATCTTTTTAGGTGCATCGATGTCCGACTAGGCATGGCGTGTATCTTTTTAGGTGCATCGATGTCCGACTAGGCATGGGGTGTATCTTTTTAGGTGCATCGATGTCCGACTATACATGGGGTGTATCTTTTTAGGTGCATCGATGTTCGACTAGGCATGTGGTGTATCTTTTTAGGTGCATCGATGTCCGAATATACATGGCGCGTATCTTTTTAGGTGTGTCGATGTTAGTTTGTACATAGGGCATATGTTTTCAGGTGCGTCGATGTTCGACTGGGCATAGGGCGTATCTTTTTAGGTGCGTCGATGTTCGGTTCATTGGATTGTGCCTCATTTGTGATACACGTGTTGGTGAGTTTTCATGCTCCCGTTTGTGATAGACCTCCCCCTTTGTGATTTCTGGATTTTTGGTTGATGATTTCTAGAATTTGTGTTTCACCAATTTCTATGCGATTGGCATTTATATGTTTTGTCAATATTTGTGTTTTGGTGAATAATCTAAAGAATATGACATTCTTTTTGGTGTTTAAGAATATTTGAGATATTGTATGATTTTTGTTGTTATCTGATGTATACTTGTCACAGTATGGCATTATTGATACCATACATTTTTGTGATATCTCTTATCCTATCTCATTTTTATCTGATATTTATAGCTAGACTGATCCGTTTATTTTTTTCTTCTTAAATAATACTCGGGTCAGACCGAGGTATTTCAGGTGCTTCTGCTTGACTTCTTATCAGAGTTCGTCACCTGACTTTTGGCTAACTACTTTAGCTTAGTAGTTTTTATTATTATACATTCGAGATAGAGACTCCTTGATGTATACTTATTCTTTTGTCTAGCACTTGTACCTATTTTTTTGTGATGTAGTAGATCTTGTATGACCACTATTTTGATGTACACTCTTATGGATATATTCATATCTGTTTCCGCCTTTGTGATATGAATATCTGTGACTGATTTGTGTTATGTTTATTTCTCTATTTCTTTCCGAAGGCCTCATAGCCACTGTGTGGTAGCTTTGAGTTTGTATTTGATATGTCGGATTTCCTCTTGAAATGAAATATAAGTTATATTATTTGACATATCGATACTCGCACAAAGCAATTACACAGATGGTAGCTCCTCAACGGCCTTATTCTTCGTGCTAGACGACGGCATTACCCCGTAGTGTCCTTGGCTAGTGTGAGTATAGAGGTAGGGCATCACAATATGGTTCATATGAGTGGTTGGTGATGCCATTTGGATTGACGAATGCACCTGCTTTCTTCGTAGATTTGATGAACCGAGTTTTCCGAGAGTACTTGGATAGGTTTGTACTAGTATTTATAGATGACATTCTAGTATACTCTAAGGATGAGAGAGAGCATGATGTTTATCTTAGAGTGGTGCTTGAGATGCTGAGGTAGAATCAGCTAAAGGCGAAGTTCACCAAGTGTCATTTCTGGAAGAAAGAGGTAAAGTTTCTTGGTTACATGGTTTCAGAGAAATGGTTGTCAGTCGATCCAGATAAGATCGAAACTGTGAATAATTGGAAGAGACCAGCGACTGTGACTGAGATCAGGAGTTTTCTTGGACTTGCTGGCTACTATTGGAGATTCATTAAGCATTTCTTGCGGATAGCAACACCCTTAACTAAGCTAACCGGAAGGAAGCAGGGTTTGTTTGGTCCGACAAATGTGAGGAGGCATTCCCTAAGTTAAAGCATTTGTTAATAAAATGTTAACCAGCCCCTAAACATCTATATGCCCCTAAAAATGTTTGTGAAAGCACACTAAGTACAATGTTGCATGATAACAAATCAAAAGATGGAATTAATTGTAGACATGATTTAGAGGATTGGGGTATTCAGCATGGTCTTTATGCACAACCCCGTGGAACCAAAACATATCTTCCACCAGCTCCGTATACATTATCAAAATTGGAGAAAAAAATATTTTGCAAAAGGTTGTATGATTTCAAAGGTCCCGATGGTTATTGTTCAAATTTCAAAAAATGTGTGTCGTTGGTGGATTGTAAAATTAGTGGTTTGAAGTCTCATGATTATCATGTTTTAATGCAACAATTATTATCAGTTGCAGTAAGAGGTTTATTGCCAACCAGACCCCGAAATGCAATAATTCGTCTATGTTCATTTTCCAATAAAATATGTCAACGTGTTCTTGATAGGGAGAAGTTGCAACAACTTGATGATGATATCGTTAAAATATTGTGTGAACTTGAAAGATATTTTCCACCCTCATTTTTCGATATTATGATACACTTGACAATTCATCTTGGAAGAGAAGCACGATTGTGCGGACCAGTTCATTTTCGTTGGATGTATCCTTTTGAAAGGTATATGAAAACACTCAAAGACTACGTAAGAAATTATGCACGACCTGAGGGGTGCATTGCAGAATCATATCTTGCCGAAGAATGCATGAATTTTTTTAGTGAATTTTTGAGTAAGTCGGTAGATATTGAAAAAAAGATCGAAATGAAGATTATGAAGATAACGCAATACTTGAAGGGCGTCCAATTTCAATGTCCAAATCAATTACATTGTCTTCCAATGAGAAAGAAATTGCTCATTTAGCTGTGTTAATGAATATGGCTATGGTGGAACCATTTTTAGAGTGAGTATATGTTATGTCCCACTTTCATTGATTTGATGTGCTTGTATTGGCAACTATAATTTAACATCACTTTTACTGTACTAGTTTGCATTTGGAGGAGTTGCAAAATTCAAACAAGCGCTTAGAAAAAAATGCAACCTTACTGTGGAAAACCCATAGAGATAGCTTTGCTGATTGGATTAAAAGGAAGGTTTGTTAAAGAATTTCAATATTTTCATATATGAATTAATGAAATTACTTGTTTAATATGTTTGAATATTTTTTTAGATTCCTGTTGACTCAAAGGATCATGATAAAATATTAAAATGGATTGCATACGGTCCTAAAAAGACGACATTCTCCTGCAAAGGATATATTATTAATGGACAACGATTTCATACAAAAGATGTTGATAGAGAAACCCAGAATAGCGGAGTAACTTATGACGCGACTACCATGTGTAGAGCAAGTGCAAAAGACATTTCTCAAGTGGTTGATGTGGTTACGTACTATGGGATACTGACTGAAATAATTTTACTAGATTATAATGTTTTTTATATTCCTGTTTTTAAGTGTCATTGGGCGAACATAGGAAACGGGATAAAAGTTGAAGATGGATTCACTCTTGTTAATTTACATCAAAGTCAGGTTTCATTTTCAAAAGATCCTTATATCCTCGCATCTCAAGCGAAACAAGTCTTTTATTCAAGAGAAAATGATTCTTCTAATTGGTATGTTGTAATGAAAGCACCGCCAAGAGGTTTTGATGAATTAGAGATAGATGATTTTGTTGAAGAAGCTAACTATGTTGCGAGCGGCCCTGAAGAAAACGATATGGATGCAGATGATTTAGTTGAGAATGTTAGTTATGTCAGGGAGGATTGCGAAGGCATACTTGAGTAGTTTTGATGTCTTGTTTTGTTATGAGAAGTTTAAGTTAGATTTGAAGTCTTATTAAATGTTGAAATTTGAAATTTTGTTTTGAACTTTGATGTATGTATATGGTGATGTCAGTAGCAACTTTGGAAACGATATGGATGCAGATGACCCACCAATATATTAAAATTATAGTAGTATATATGTTTCATATGGTTTTCTTGCTAATTGCTATAATCAACACAAAGCCCGTGATTTTTTTTCCTAAGATGGCTACACAAATGTATAGTGTATACTAATTGCAGTTGTATATTCTTGCAAATATTGTTTGTTTCATTTTCACCGATGCATTGGATTACTAATGACAATGCTAAAACACAATATGTAGTAAAGGCTCTGTCTTTCTAATATTGTTTGTTACCATAGGACAAATTGTTATGGAATGTTATTGTTATTAATAAATCAAAGCAGCAAATAACGTTCAAATAAACCATCTGTACAGAAAATAGCATCAATCCTCATCCTATTTGCATCTTTTATATATTGCATTTTTTACAAGGCCTACTGCTCAAAGACTTAACTGCTCCTCGCATGATCGAAGTTGGACCTGAGTTCTGATTTTGGTAAGACGCAGGCCAATTTGTACTTTCTATATGTTACAATTTTTGTAAGGCAAACTGATTTTTGGTTATGAAAATATATTGGATGGTTAATTTAATAAAAACACTCCTGATAATTATGTACTAGATTCCCTTGACAATCAAGTGCACTGTACCAGTGCAAAGAATTAGTAACGTAATGAAATAAATAATTAGTTTAATTACAAGGATGATCACCAATTTGAACCAGAAATAACATTGACTAGGTCAAGTGATACAAGTCAAAAATGTTACATCATGCAGCAATATATAGTGCATACTGCATGCTCTGACAAAGTCTTTTTTATTTGTACCTTAAAAGTTTTACCTAGAATATGCTCTTATAACTTGAAATTCATATGTTGATATGTTATACTTGCAGAAAATGGTTAGAAGTACGAAAAAGACAATGGATAAGAGGATTACGCACAATCAAAAAAGACTCGAACAATCCACATATGCAGTCGATGGGTCTAATGCAATAGGAGAGCATATTGAGCAACCTTTGGAAAACAATGATGTTGGGAATGCAAACAACTCAATCGCAGACACTGCTATGCAAGTCGATGGAAATCCTGAAACAACAATGGAAATCGAGAGAACAATTGAAGACATTGATGCAAATCAGATTTCAAAAAAGAAGACTAGAGGCCCAACCAAAGTGAAAAGACTTCCTTCAGATGTTGCAAGCCGAATCGAAGTCGAGTTTAACTCATCGGGCGAACCGATAGGAAAAGGGTCGGTGAAGCTATCTTCTTATCTGGGGCCACTTGTGCGCGAGCATGTTCCATTTACACTTGAGGACTGGAGGCAACTTGGTGAAGAATTGAAATCAGTTCTATGGGAATCCGTTCAGGTTTGCTTATCTTGCAATGTTCTTAGTTACTGTATACTGATTACTTCTATTAAATCTATTTATTTCTTTACTTTTTATACATTAGCAACCCAGTGACCATATGAAACAGTGGAATATTGACAATATGTCACTAACAGTGAATACATTCACAATATAGTGCATGTGTTTCTTACAACCGTATAAAGAAAAAAAGAGAACATTTTTCTAATAATCATGAAGAATATGATAACAAAAATAACTAAACTCAAACGAAATCAAACAAAAACAATGATCAAGATATAAGAAATCACAATGGAGACCGTCTGGGAAAAGCTACGAAGGCAAATCAAAACTATGTGAAATATTTTTCAGGACACTGAGTAATTATAATTTTTTTCTAAGGGTTATATGTTATTAGTTTGTTATGCTTTATGACTTCAGTGGTAATTCTTCGAATGGTAGTTTTTGAGGATTGATTTACCTTTTTCTAAAATGGTTAACCAGGTAGTTTACTGTAACTTTTACTAATCTTAAAATTTTGGCAACCTGGATGTACTTGTATGTTGTGGATTAGTTTACTTAGGTGTTGAAATGCAGTTGGTTTGTTATGTTCACCGTTTGTTCTTTAATTTTGATAACCCATTGTTAGCTAATACATTTGATGTCCCTATAATTTTCATTTTTACATGTGTGCACAATAATACATTATTTGTTGTTGGTTCATATACTATATGTCTTTTCACCTTGATACTTGGCCTAAACTTCCCTTTGTCGATATATTTATTTCAACTTAATGTAATATGTAGTACCTAACTTGTACGAAAGTTTGCCTGATTAGTGGTTGGGGTTTTGGACATTGTGGAAATTTAGCAGTTTCCATTGTCTGTCTTCTCGATGACTATGCGATCTTATTAATTTCTTTATTCAGTTTTTAAATAAAATTACTATATTTTGATATTTTTCTTTGTTACAGGCTAGATTTAAACTAGATGAAGAATGGAAAAAGGTTCCCATTCTTCGGCAAATGGGATGTATTTGGAGGTGTTCAAAAAGCAAACTAGTTGACAAGTTATTAAAGGCAAAAAACACGGAGGAACGGCTTAGACTAAAACCAGATAATGTCAAAACTATGAAGGAATGGAAAAGGTTTGTTGAGTCCAGAACTAGTAATGAGTTTAAGGTAATTATATAGTAATTGTTTTAATCATTTCTATATATAAAATATAAGTGCACAAAGAATGCAAATTAACTAATAAATGTGATAAATCTTTATACATAGTTACGAAGCGAAAAATTCAAATCCATAAGGGGTAAAAAATGCCACATACTTGTAGTCGTCGAGGAATGGCGCGATTAACTGAAGGTATGGTGAGAAAAAATATTTGATTAATTTACTATGATTAGTTGTTTTATCTAATGTTATGTCATTTTTAGTGCAGAAAGAGGAAAGTGTAAATCCTTCTTCCATTTCTAGAGTTGATGTTTGGGTTAAATCTCACACTCATAAGAATGGCGAACCCGTGAATGCACATGTTGCCGAAGTTGTTGTAAGTGCTTTTGACCTTTTTTAAAGTAATTATTTTGAAAATAATATAAATTAGAACTCATATTTAAAATATATTTTTTGTAGGAGAAAATAAAAAAGGTGGAAAATGAATCACAACCTAGCTTAACATGTAATTTCAAAGATGATGCTCTCTCACAAGTGTTGGGACAAGATAGACCGGGACGACTACGTGGAATGGGAAGAGGCATGACTGCGACCAAGGAGGTTCTCTCACAAATCAAAGATACTCAAGTAGCTCAATGTCAACATAGTGTCTCAGAACTAAAGCAAGTGGTTTACATGTTAATGAAGCATCTGGTATGACTTTTAATTTATATTTCAAATGTTTTTGGTGTTCAGAAATTTCGAGAATGATTTTCAATTTCATGGAGATAACCTAAATGACAAAACAAGATATCTATGTTTTGGCGTCCATTGTAGCTCAATGCCACTTTTCTGTAGATCTCAAGATGTTTGAGTATATGTGTTACACGGTTTGTCACTTGCACTGAACTCTGATTTATTACTGCCGGTCATCGTTCTCTAATAAATAGTTCTCCTTTTGTTACTGTTCTATATGTACCGGTGATATTCTTGTATTGTATACAACCATATTTGGAGAATTACCATCGGAGACAACGTAAAATTATAATCTGCTTGCTGAAATCACAATCAACCCAAAAACAACACATTTTTTTTCAATGGTTACTCGGCTTGATCTTCATTCTTCAAACACTAATGTAGATTTGTAACTTGATATATAACAATTACATATGTCAGGTACCCAGTTTTGTTACCTTCCTTGACATACCATTTGTTTTTCCATTCCTTTAACCGTGTTTTCAAATTAACAGTTTCAATTATTCGTCAACAAGCATGGCATTATGCACATGTCATGCTTATGTCCATCTATTTGTTTCTGCTGTGGACTACCATTTATTCCAACCAATTTTCTGAACGTTCTTCTGTATGAATAATAGATTGTTTTTTTTCCTTTCAAGATTGTTAGAATAAGACTATTTGCCACTGAACAAAATATCATCATTTTCAGCGCTATTTTCTCTTTTTAAAATTGTTTAAATACTAGAACTTCCTTCTTTGCTTTTTTTGTACTAATTTCTTTTTAGGTATCTAAAAAATCATTAACTATTCATATGTTTCCATATTTAATATTGTTTTCTAAAGGTCCTTTGGTCTACATAGCATTTAGTTTATTTACTTATTAGCCGATATATAAAAAATACTGAATAGCTAACTACATCAGTTGGTTGCAATAAAAAAATATATAAAAAATGTGAAGAACACTGCATCAGGCATACCAAAGCTGCGAAAGTATAGTTATAACTCACTGGATGTTCAGTATTTTTTTCTTTGTTCTTTTCTGAAAAGATTTTATACTGTCAAAGATTAAAAGCTTTATTATAAGTTTCTGTGATTATTTCGACAATTTATTCTTTGGTTAAATGAACGTTTATTTATTTTTACCATTAATTTGCAATATTATTGATTTGGCAGGATAAAGGAAGTTGGGGAGAAGAGAACACATCCGTAGTGGTAAAAATCCAACGGTTGCAACATCATACATAATTTGATATCTAAATCAATAATCAATATAATATAGTTTTGGTTAATTGCAGAGTAAGTATAGTCAAACAGGTGATAATTGTAGTTTACTGCCTTGGCATGGAGATGATGACGAGGTTGTCGCCGAAGGAAAAATTGTGTCAAGCGATCCGAAAGAACTGTGCAATGAAGTCCCTTTAGGTCCAAATGCCAAAAAATTTTGATTGTCCATCCAAGAAAATTAGATGTTTTCTTATGGAGGCCTTCTCCTGGTTTGGTATATATAAGAGATGCCAAGGATGAGATAGTAGTATGGTCATCTGATAAAGTTGTTATACACAAAAGTGAGGACTCCAAAAAACAAAACAAGGTAAGTTTAACACTAATTAGCATTTTTTTTAATATGTAGGGCCATCGTGGATAATAATCTCTATCCATAAATTTAGCATTTTATGGTAGTATGGTAGTATGGTTTAGCATTTTTTTGTATATTTCTATTGCTACAACGCTTTAAAGATGTGTTACTGAAATTTGTGCAATGTTTTTGTATATTTCTATGTTCAACTTAAACAAATGTATTTTTTTAATAGAGTAAAACTAATAGCATGGAAACCAATTGCAAGCTGTATGATTGGGGTGGGAGCAAAGAACTGGTTGCTGAAGGACGAGTGTACTCGAGTGATCCAAATCAGATAATTAATGGTATTCCTCTTGGACCAGATGCCAAGATAGTTTGGGTGGACAATCCGAAAAAAGAAGATGCATTTTTGTGGAGGCCTATAGTTGGCATGACGTGTATTGGAGAAGCTATTGGTAAGAAAATAGCATGGCCAGAATCAACAGTGGTTGTTGAAACGGTTAATGCTAGCACATGTCCTGCTCCTATGATCAATGCTCCAACATCTCTTACGGTAACATGTTCATATTGCTAATATTCCTCTCAAAGAATTGTTGATATCGTATTACCATTTTTTTGTTATGTGATAGAGTGCAAATTTTTCTGCAAATACCAAATGCAAGTTGATTGATTTAGAGGGTACGAGAAAAATAGTAGCAGAAGGAACCGTGTCTTCAACAGATCCAAATGCTTTGGTACATTCTGTTCCACTGGGACCAAATGCGATAAGAGTTTGGGTGGATGTTGTAAAAGTCCCAAATGCACCTATATGGCGGCCTACATCCTTCATGGAATGCTTATCAGATGCTATTGGCTTGACTGTAGCATGGCCTGTTGCGAATGTTAGAATTGGCTCAACTTCCATGTAAGTTTCACATCTTGTTTATATGCAATAGACAAGATAAAAACTACTATAGTTTCATTTGATTAAATATGCTAGTGTAAATGAGCATTGATTGGCTGTGACCGGTTTTATTAAATCTCATAAATTCAAATCCATTGTTAACTCTCCTGATTTTGGGACAAAATGTCCATTGTTTTTTTTTGGGAGTGAAGTGAAGTTTTTATGTAGTTCTGGTATTTGTTTTGGAGTTGAATGGTTGTATAACAAAGGAGTGTTATAGGCAGTAGCAAGAGGAGGAGCTTGGCAAAGGAAGGTGAGGATGTGAAGTGATAATGAAGTGTTGAAGTTGGGGTATTTATTGTATTTGATGGAAGTGTGAACTGATTTCAGTTTTATATGACAGTGGTGTAGTTGTTTGGTGATGCAACAGTATGTAGGCTGGTGATGACTGTGTGCAGTTTTGATGTAGGGGAAGCTGTCGAAATGAGATGGTGTAACAGCAGTGAAGTACGTTGGTTATGATGTTTGGTGGAGGAGTTATGTGGGACAGCTTGATGGGGGAAGTTTGGAAATGGTGATAGTGAAGTTGAGGGAAGACAAATGAAGTTTGCTAAAGGTTGATGTGTTGTATGCTGGTGGTAGGGGAAGTATGGTGTGGTCAGAGGGTATGCTTGGTTGCAGCAGAGGTGTTTTCTGAGATGGTGGTGGATGATTAGCACTGTTTAGGGTAATGCAGTGAAGTATTTGATGTGGGAGGAGGCGGGTGATTTAGCAACAGAGTCTGTTGTGAGCAGTTGGAAGAGTTTGTTGTTTGTATGCACAGATGGTGTTGGAGAAGTGAAGTATAAGGCAGTATTGAGTAGCAATGTTTGGTGATGTGGAAGTAGAGTTGAAGTGGGGAACTGGTTGTAGGATGTGGTAATGTAGGCGATGAACGGGTTGTGGATGACAGAGGTATGTGGACTGTCAGGTGTGTATATGCCAGAGAAGTGATAGGCAACTAAATTGGTAGAAGTAGGGTACGGTGGTTTTGGTTGTGGAAAATGCAATATGGCGGCGACAGTGAGGTATAAAGTTAGTAGAATAGTGGAATGGCTTGGTTTCAGGTTTGTGTGGTTGTGTTCAGGTTTTGAAACTGAGGTGGTGTAGGGAGTGTTGAATGAGTAAGGGGAGTTTGAATGGTGAATTCAAGGCAAAGGTGACTGCTGGTATAGGTTATAAGTTATTGACTGCTAGTGTTTGATGATGTGGTGCATGCGATTGGTGATTGGAATTGTCACAATTTGGGTATTGGGTATTCAGGAGTGGTCGCGTAGTGATTTGGGAGATGGCGATGGTTTGATTCAGGTGTTGGGGGTATTCGATTTATGCAATGGGTATTCGAATGTAAATCCGTTTACAGGTTGTTTATGTTGGCTGCAGTTTGTTCTGGTGGTTGGTCAGAAGCTCGTGCATAGTCATGGTAGCAGATGTATGCAGTAGGTATTTGGTCAGTTTGATAAGGAGAATGGATTTTGAATGATTGTGTGGTTGAGTCAATGTATGTAGCAGGTTTCAAAGGAAGGCAGTTGAGGTGATGCAGGCAGGTTGAGGCACTGCAGGCGATGAAGGTTTGATTGTAGAAGTGATCGACTTGCTTGGTTTTGATGTCTAAATTGTTTATTGAATTTGTGTGAAGGGTAGCAGCACAGTTGCAGTTGTAATACAAACAGCACATTGGTTTAGACTTTGTGGTACAAACAACAGTTCTTGATGTATGGATGTAGTGGTATTGGGTAATGGCCAGTGAACAGGGTGGTTTGTTCGGAGTTGATTGAAACTGTTTGTAGAAGTTGGAGCACTGGAACTGCTAATGCAATGGAAGGGTGTTGCTGTGTAATTTGTCAGTGTGTAGATGTTTATCAGTGTGTATGTGGAAGTTTGTATGGGCTGGTGGTTAATGTATAGGGTGAATAGCAGGACGGTGACTGTTTTTGTGGTGAAAGGGTAGTGTATGTGGGTGATTGCAGAGATGGATGTCAGAGTGTGGTCAGTGAGAATGGTTGTGGTTTTTGAATTATATGGCAAGATTGTGGAGTTGTGAATAGCAGTGATTGTGAAAGGGGATGAAGGTGAGTATGCAGTGGGGTAAAATGTAGAATAGTTGGTGGAAATGATGTCTGATAGCAGTAAGTTGGTTGTCAGGGGTGAAATGCAGAGGTGTTGGGGAGATATGGTTGTATGTGTTGATGTGTTGATGGTAAGATGTTGATGATGTTGTGATGAATGCAGTAGCAGGATAGGCTGTTGATATGTAAGGTAATTGGTTTGTTTGTGAAGTAGTGTAGCGCATTTGCAATGAAACGAAAAAGTCAAAACGAAAAGGGTAAACTTAAAGAAATAAAATGCTTTTTTGCTCGATAGGATAATTGATTAATTATTGATGGGAAATAAAAAAAAGAAGAGAAAACATGGTGTGAAAATATGCATAATTAATCTGTGTGCAGCGCAGTGCAAAGTGCAGTGCAAAGCAACAGTTTGAATGTTGAAGAAATGGTGGGTAATGTAATGCATTATATGCTGATGACGAGATGAGTAGTAATGTGACAGTTTGAATGTGGCAGTAATGAAGGATGTGTTCAGAGAGGAGAAGTGGCAGAAGTGGGTGGTTTGGTCTGACCGGGTTTGAACAGGGGAGAAGCAGTGAAGATGAATGGTGGTGTAAATGTAATGACAATGCTTGGTGTCTGGTCGTGTGGTTGAGTGGATTTTGTTGCAGCTGTTATGGCCGTAGCAGAGTGTATTTAAATGGTGATGATGGAGGAATTTGCAATAGGGTGGTAGTGGGGGTAGTTGGGGATGGAATATGGTGCAGTTTGGTTTGATGTTCACTGGTGATGTGCACTGGTTTGTATTGATTATAGTGGTGGGTTGTTAAGCATTTACTCACTGATCACTTCAAATTTTTAGATCCATATAGTGATTTTTTGGCGTAGTTAAGCATTTTAGCATATGAAACTTCAAATTTTTAGATGGCGTTTACTCACTGATCATTTCAAATTTCTTCATTGCAGGTAATTAAAGATGGCGATGACACATTCTTCTTCCGTAGCAAGTAGCAAGTAGCAAGCATATGAAACTTTTTAGATGCACGTTTTGTTGTTGGCATTTGGTGTGGACTTACTGTATTGATATTATACTTTTACTTAACATATAACATGTCTTTGTTTAACAGAATTTGTGGCAACTTGGTTTACTTTGTTATTTTTGTTTATGGATATTATTGAAACTTGGTTTATGGATGTCTTTTGTTTATTAATATTGTCTTAACTAGTTTATGTAACCAATTAATAGTTATTAGAACCTGTTATATATACTAGTTGCTTGAATATGCTTAAAATATAGTTTTGGAATATTCAAAAATAGAGTGGAATATTAAAGCTGTTATATAAATAGAAGACAGCGTTTGATTAATGCTGTCAATGAAGAAACAACAGCGTTTAATTCGTGCTGTAATTATCTTAAAATTGTCATTAACAGCGTTTTTTACATGCTGTCGAAATAGTTGATGATTCAATAACAGCGTTTGTAACATGCTGTCGAAATTGTTGATGATTCAATAACAGCGTTTTAAAAAAGCTGTTGTAAACAGTTAAAGTAGAATTTGAACATCTTCGACAACTAAATTATAAACGCTGTTGAAACATAATACAGCACGTCTGAAAACGCTATAAAAACATTATTGACAGCTCGTAATAAACGCTGTCACAGAGATGTTTCAACAGCGTTTATAGAAAAGCTGTTGTAAGTTATGTATATACGACAGCATGTCGTTATACAGCATTTGAAATAACGCTGTTGTATTGTGACATCCCGGAATTTTGAGCAATATCAATTTAATAATCTATATTAAATATTAAATTGATTTGATATATAATTGTTAATAAAATATAAATTGACTTGATAATTTTATTTTAAATGGATATTTAACTGATAAATTATCTTTTAAAGCTAATAAATTATTTCCTATTTATTTATATATATATTTGTATATATGGTAAATAGTTAAGGTCTGTTTTAAATTTTAATAAATAAGAATATGTTTTAAAATTCTAGTCTTTTGGGTAATTTGGAAATTTGATTTAAATTAAATATTAAATAAATACACTTATGTTAAGAGTAGGATTAAATACTAAGTTTTAAAAATTTATAACAGGATAACATAACCATAACCACCTTTAAACAAAAATATAAGTCAAATATTATTTAATCTATAGCAAAACTTAGGATCAGGCAAGGGAGTTTATACCATAACAAAACTTTAAATTTAAAACTTAAGTTAAATATACTTGCAGGCAAGTAAAAGAATACAAGCATCTTACAAATAAACAAAGCAAAAATATAATACACTTATGTTAGAAACTAGAAATAAATAACAAGCTAACTATAACTATAACTATAACAATTACAAACTAAAAACTTATGTGCAGGCAAGAAAGTTTTACTCTATGGCAAAATATTCTTGCAGGCATTAAAATCACCTAAGTATAAGATGATAGATAAGGCAAGTAAATTATTTTGTACACTTTGGCAATGTACAGGTGCAGGCAGAAATCATTTCAGTACATACGAATGAAGATAGGGTAAGTATGCTAAGTTTAAAATTAAACAAATATAAACATGGGTAAGGTTGTAAGTACATACGAAAGTGGATTGTAGGAGAAGCTTGTATACAAGAAAGTACATAGCATTTAATGTTTTTCCACCTTAGCACAACAAAGCCTGTCCAGAATGGTTTTCAGTCACCAAAGAAAATGGAAATATCTCTGAAATTTGTACTTAAACAATATGGTATACTTGTTATTTGTTCAACCTACTTCATTTTTATTTCATAAACGAGAGTGTTGCAATTCCAGTTTTTAAACAGAGAAGAATTTAAACAAAATACAAAACTGGAAATCAACAAAGCAAAAGCACTTCAGTTCTCAATCAAAAATAAAAGCATTTTCAATTTTAACAAGACTTCCAGACAATTCATGTTTGAGTTCCAAAGCCAATTCAAAGTTTTCGAAGATCAAAACAACAAAATATGGAAGTTTTCAAATACCAGATTTCAAGTTCCCTGTCTTCAAATAAAAAGAGCGAGTTTCTGTTTCAAATGACTGGTGAGTAAACATTTTTAAATTAAAACTTAAATAACTAAATCTCCTGTTGCATATGAGTTCTGTGATGAAGTTTATTTATGTGTATGTTTATGTGCAAATGTTGTGACTTTATGTAGTGTGCATGTCTGTAGATTTTAAAACCTCCCTGATCTCAGTTCTAATCTTTGACTTGAACTGTAAATGTGAGTAAACTCTTAAACAAAACTTAAATAACTTGTGAAGTCTGTGTTAATGTTTGTTTATATGTATGTGTTTATGCCAGCCTTTGTGTATTTATATAAGTGTGCATCTCAGTTGTTTTAAATACCTCTGATTTTGGGTTAAGACTCTACCTTTAACTTGTTAACTTGGGACATCTTTAAATTTTGATGCATATGACTTATGGCCTAAGTAAACTTATGATGTATGCTTGGAAATGTGGTTGTATGTTGGGTTTAAAGACTCTAAAAACAGGTGAGTATGTCTAGATAATCCCAGTGTTCATCTCTGTTTAAAAACTACAGAGATTTAACTTAGTTTCATCTTTTAAACCTTCTCACTCAAATTTCTTTAAGACTTAAGTATCTAAAACAAAGTTGTTGTTTAAAACTTAACTAAGATTTTAAAAATAGTGGCAATAATTTTAGGTAGGAAACATTGTCTGGTAGAAGAGAACACAGAGCAATCTTGAAATATATCATAAATCCAATCTTGTAATTTGTTGATATAATTATATATCTGGAATTTTAAATGGAAGTTAGGATTTTTAATAACAAATTCACAATTTTAATGAAGTAGTGAATGTGATATTTAGTGAAGTCTGAAAAATGAGTTTCCGAGATTTTCTGATGATCTAGAGTGTTTTGACGATCGGGATTCTTTCTGGTGGAAGAAGGATGATCGGCGATGGTGAGAAAAATGCCAGGTGGGTAATCAAAGCATTGGGGTGAGGAGGGTGATCGAATTAAATTTTTAACCCTAGTATTTACGAGGGTACTTGCTTGGATTCATTCGCTCCCTATGATGGATCGAGTGCGACTGCACTCTGGACGATGGTAGCGAGGTGGTAGGTGAAGCCGTGGCCAGAATTTCGTGACCTCCGGGGGTCGAGGCGGTGAGATTGGATCGTTGACAGGTTTGAGGAGGTGTTGAGTGGCGTTCCAGGTTTCGTTCTTCTTCTCGATTTCGAATTCGAGAATTATGGTGATGCGAGTGGGTCGGGGATGGTTTTGGAATGATCGACGTTTTGTTCGACGATGAAGTGATGGCTGGAAAAGGCTCGCCGACACCGTGCACGTGCACGAGCTCGGTTTTTGCCTGAATATGGTTATGCCTGGGAGTTTGTTTCCCTGGTTTCTCTCTCGCGAGTTTCTCGAGTAAAGTGGGGAAGTTGCCGAAGTTTTCTGATGTTCGACTCGAAGCCAAAGTAGGAAACTCGAGTTAGTTTATGGGTTGTTGCCAGGTTTTGTAAAGCCTGTTAGTTTTAAGATTTAAAAGTTTAAACAGGGTTTTAACTAAGTTTAAAACCCGATTTTTAGATAGGATTCAAATTATTTTGTCTCCTAGTTTTAAATAAATATAAGTTTATAAAAAAAATGAAATGTTTTAATAACTTTAAAATGTCTAAAGTATATTTAAAATGTTTTAATTTAGCTAAGTTAGGTTGTAAATAATTATCTTGAATCTAAAAATAAAATGTAAAAGTAGATTCAAAGGTAAAATGTTTCAAAGGCATTTACAAATGAGAATTTGATCATTAATAAGGAAACGCTTTACCTTTTAAATAAATATAGATTTAAAGATTTGTAACTTTTAAGTTTATTAAAATAAATAATTAATAAAGTCCGCGAGCATAGCTCAGCTGGTTGAGGACTACCTTGCAACCATGGAACAAAGTTCCTGGAGGTTGCGGGTTCGAGTCCCGCAGCTAAGATATGTTTCCCTTAAGGCTTGGAGAGGTTATCCTTACTTAAACCTAAAACTTGGTAAAGGATTGATTCTCTGGGCTGGGCTGGCTGAAAGGGGGATCAGTGTGGCGGGCAGCTGAATTCCCTAGCTCTACTCTCCGGAGTAGGGTTTTTTTAAAAAAAAAAATAAAAAATAAAATAATTAACTAATTTGATTAATTAATGATGGAATTAATTAATTTAGTAATTAAAAGTTAAATTGGTTAATTAAGGTTTAAGATAATTAACTTAGAATAAATAATGTTAATTTAGAATCATTAATTAAATAGGAGTTGAATTTTAATTTATGATTATTAATTAATGAAGTGAGGGTTAATTAAGTTGTATCAGATACTTAATCTATTTAGTAATTAAGAATTTATTTATGAGTTATTAAAGATAAAACTTAATTGTAATTAAATAATAAATCTTAATTTATTACTTTGGAAAAGTAATTTAAGAAGTATAAATAATTAATGAAGGTTATTAACTAGAATTATTAAATAATGGATTAATATGATAAATCTTGATAATTGATTAAGCTTATTAATTTAAGATAATCAATAGTGAATTATTTCAGTATAATTACTAATGGAAATAATTAAGAAATTTATTTATCATTGTAATAAATTCAGTTTAATATGAATTTGTTTAAGTTAATTAATTTAGTTTAATTAATTTAAATAAACCTTTGATGATATGGTAAGTATAATTACTTAAGGAAGTAATTAATTATGGATGATTTGAAAATGAAAGTAATTTGGGTATAATTACTTTGTATAAATTAATCAAGGGATTAATTAGAGAATAATTAATTATGGAGTAATTAAATTATTAATTGAAGTAATTAAGGGTAGTTAATTACTGAATGGAGTTAATCAAGGTGATTTACATTTTGTTTAATTGGAGATAAATTACTAAATGAAATAAATGTAATTAGAGATCATTAATTATTGTAATTAATGATGCAAGTTAAAATGGATTTATTTGGGAATAATTAATAAATGAAGCAATTCATTAGAGTAATTAATTAAGAAGAAATGGAATTAATTTTAGTAATTTAAAAGGTTACCTTCTATAATTGGTATGAAGTAATTAATTTGTAAAATAATTAGAGGATAATTACTTAAATATAATTTGAGATAATTAATCTAAAATGGTTAATTAAGATGGAAAAGTAGGAAATGATTAATTAATTGACTTGTAATTAATTAATGGTTATGTAAGCAAGATTAATATTGATGGGGTAATTAATTTAATTTACTTTAAATTAATTAGAGATTTGTAATTAATTTAATTCATTTTAAATTAATTATAAATGAGGTGATTATTAATCTTTGTTTATATATGATGGATGATATTGATTTCCATGATTGATTGTGATCTCAGATATATACCTATTGTGTTATGGATGTTTGGTTCAGTATGATGATATTGATTATCTGTTTGAGTAGATAATATGGATTAGCTGTTTATGATGATGATGTTATTATCCATTGTGATATTGTTATTTATCTATCTGTGTGTATATAGATAATTGAATTTAAATTGTTTTAACTTTAAAACAACTTGGCCTTAAAAGACACGGTTTGGATTTCGATGAGACCGGGATCGGGTTTCCGTATACCGGGATTCCAGGTCTGGAGACCCGAAAACCACATCGATCCAAATTAACGTTAGGTCGTGAAATTCAATTGGAGCAAGTGAAGACTCGAGGTATAAGAACTATTCGTCAGTATAACTCTGTGGGTGATTCCGTAATGAGTTTGACGGAGATAGTACTTATAGGCTCGAGATGGTGATTCAGAGTGCAAGGGTTATTGTCGTTAACTCTGAGGGTGATTCCAAAATGAGTGTAACGAGATAATGCCTTCGGTTTCGTTCGAACCCGGAACGAACTTGTATGGATTGAATGCTTTCAGCACATCGTCAGGCGGACGATGAGCATTCTAAGTGATGAGATCTGTAAAGGTAATCGTGACCTCAAGCCTCATCTACCGGGAATGGCTAAAACAGGGGAGGTGCAGCAAGGCTTCGTGGGTAGCTCCCACTTGAGAGCGAGATATACCCCTGTCTAGAGGTCCCTTTTTATTCGGTTTGTGGGCAGTTGATTCGCGACAACTGCTGGGGTTGTTTCGTTTGGAACTGTTCAGTAAGGAATGGTTCCGGCCTTGTGTTGCAGGGGAGCGGGCGTACTCCTCGGTACGGTGATCTAGGCCACGTACTGTGACGGGCGGTACCCCAGTAGCCCAGCCATTGATGGAAACCCATTTTCCCTACGAGATCCTACGGTTTTGATTGTATTACCCACATTGTGGCTAGTATGCTGGAATTTAATAGATGTAACAATTTCAGCTATTTTCTATTTACTTGAAAACCCTAGACACTATTATAATATCACCGGATTTCCTATTAAACTGTTTTGGTTAGCGTAAGGTAAAAACATTTCCATGTTTATGTGTGGGATGTCTTACGTGATACCTTTTGTTTTCAAAGGATTTTCAAAGTTAAGCAACTTTAACCGTTTACTCATACCAGACCCATGTCTGACCCGAAGTTTATTTCTGTTTTTCATAAACTCTCGGGTACCCAAATTTTTACGGGTAGCCAAGGGATTCAGGTTAGCTTTGACGAATACTGGAGGAGCAAATGGAGCAGGAGGCTTCAGCATATAGATATATATATTGGTTCCGCTGTGTTAGTGTTTATCTGTATTTCCGCTGTGTTGTATCTTTGTGATTTGTGAGTTGTATTAACTAGACAGGTGTTTATAACTGTCTAGTATGTGTTGTATTATCTGTGTGACTCTGATGTATATGATACTATTTATTGTTTTATGTGATATATTATATTTTATTCGTTCCGCTGTTGAGATTCTGTGATTGTTTCTTCTTCTTCTCTATCTTTTCTACTTCTCACCTCTTTCTTTTCTTCAAAACGATGCGATTTTCCGGGCGTGGAAAGTCAGGTCGTCACAGTTGGTATCAGAGCGTTAGGTTGAGTGAATACCTAGGCTCTGGAGTGGTGTCTATCCTGAGAGAGCGTACTTGTAATTTTTATCTATATATATATATTTATCTATTTCTACCTGTCTGTTGGATTACCTGTTCGGGTTTTCCAATATAAATTATAAAGGTAGATAGGGTAGTGGTGTGTGTAACACGACTACCAATGGTTGGAAGTGTATCTGTCGAGACTGTAGATCTAATACCGTCTCGAGTGAGCTTTGTTGATGTAAGGATTTCATCGATCTCTGAAGGAAACCTGTAAAGGTTCGGAGTCCATTTTGAGTAGAGTTGGATCTGTCGGTTGGACAGAAGCAAGTGATGATATCTTGATACTTCAGGGATTAGTAGCTGTGTGATGAGACGCAGTGATTATGGATGTTTCCGAAGATGTTTCTTTGGAACAAGTTTTAAAGAAGTGTGTCTGCTTCGGTGGTGTGACTGAGTACAGCAGGGTGTTTCTATTTGGTTTGAGGTTCGAGTTTCTCGAAGAGCTTTTGGATTTGTAGTCGTTGGGCATTGGTGTCAGCAGTGTAGCTCGGAGTGTCCTGTATGTTGGCAAGGAAGCTTTCTAGCTTAGCAGTGGAGTTCAGAAGCAACAGAGTGGTTCCATTTCTTCATTGGATTGGGAAGTTAAGTGTAAGCTGTTCTGCTTGATAAAGGGAGAACAGTTTTTCTTTGGAATTAGGTTGAGTTGATCGCAAAAGTGACTTGCAATAGTCAGCATTCTCTTGGGTTGTCAGTGATTTTTCTGGATATCTTCAGGAAGTCAGAGTTTTGTTAGCATCTGGAGTTTGAGTTTGGTATCGACTGGATTCCAGGAGTGGTACCGATGGTTCCGCTTAGTAGTAGGATGGTTTCTGGAGGAAGATCTTAGTGAAGCAGCTCAGGGTTTGGAGGATCTGCTGAGTTTTATTTTTAGATCTGTTGAACCATATTTTTGGAAAGTGGTTTCCCAGTCTTTGCTTGTGTTCGTCATCAGCATTTTCATCTGCTCGGATCAGAGTTGCGCAGTGGAAGCATGGTGGCAGTTGTTTAAGAGTGGAAGCAACTGGAAATTGCAATGTTTTGGATTAGAGAGTTTCTATAGGAAATTTTTCAGGATCTGAGGCCAGTTTGGCAAGTGCACCTGTTTTATCTCTTCCGGGATGTGAGTAGTGAGATCTGTTTCCTGATTCTGGAGTAGAATGGAGTTCTGAGTTTTGGTTGATCTTGGAAAGATCATTTTGTTGGATTGTTTTGGTTCAGGTTGTTTCGAGGGCATCAGCGAAGGATAAGCTGATCAGTAAGGATGTAGGCGACCCAGGATCGTCCGAGGAATTTTGTGGATTTGAGACGGAGGAATTTGGATTCCAGAATCGGAGATTTGATTTTGGACAAGTGTTTGATCTTCAGGAGTGGATTGTCAGTTTGGATAACTGAGATTCGTTGTTTACACGTGTCTCTGAGGGAGTACGTGTATGAGTTATCTCTGGTTGTAGAACCAGCAGTTCAGGAGTTTTGGATGTTGAGTCAGACTTGTCTATAGTCTGATTTCCTATTTTGTTTTGTAGATCTAGATGTGTGTAGCTTTGTAGTATTGATTGTTTGGATTCTATAGAGCGAGTAACCCGGTATTTATACTTCGGGAAACTCGAGGAAAATTCTATCCATTATTTTGTCCGGATAGTTAGATTTGTTGATTGGATGATTGATTGCTATGGTTGTTAGTATATATTGATGATATATGCTTGTTTTTTTTTAAAATCAGTAATGAGATTATTAAATTACCTTTGTTTTAAATTTCGGGGACGAAATTCTTTTAAGAGGGGAGGAATGTGACATCCTGGAATTTTGAGCAATATCAATTTAATAATCTATATTAAATATTAAATTGATTTGATATATAATTGTTAATAAAATATAAATTGACTTGATAATTTTATTTTAAATGGATATTTAACTGATAAATTATCTTTTAAAGCTAATAAATTATTTCCTATTTATTTATATATATATATATTTGTATATATGGTAAATAGTTAAGGGCTGTTTTAAATTTTAATAAATAAGAATATGTTTTAAAATTCTAGTCTTTTGGGTAATTTGGAAATTTGATTTAAATTAAATATTAAATAAATACACTTATGTTAAGAGTAGGATTAAATACTAAGTTTTAAAAATTTATAACAGGATAACAAAACCATAACCACCTTTAAACAAAAATATTAGTCAAATATTATTTAATCTATAGCAAAACTTAGGATCAGGCAAGGGAGTTTATACCATAACAAAACTTTAAATTTAAAACTTAAGTTAAATATACTTGCAGGCAAGTAAAAGAATACAAGCATCTTACAAATAAACAAAGCAAAAATATAATACACTTATGTTAGAAACTAGAAATAAATAACAAGCTAACTATAACTATAACTATAACAATTACAAACTAAAAACTTATGTGCAGGCAAGAAAGTTTTACTCTATGGCAAAATATTCTTGCAGGCATTAAAATCACCTAAGTATAAGATGATAGATAAGGCAAGTAAATTATTTTGTACACTTTGGCAATGTACAGGTGCAGGCAGAAATCATTTCAGTACATACGAATGAAGATAGGGTAAGTATGCTAAGTTTAAAATTAAACAAATATAAACATGGGTAAGGTTGTAAGTACATACGAAAGTGGATTGTAGGAGAAGCTTGTATACAAGAAAGTACATAGCATTTAATGTTTTTCCACCTTAGCACAACAAAGCTTGTCCAGAATGGTTTTCAGTCACCAAAGAAAATGGAAATATCACTGAAATTTGTACTTAAACAATATGGTATACTTGTTATTTGTTCAACCTACTTCATTTTTATTTCATAAACGAGAGTGTTGCAATTCCAGTTTTTAAACAGAGAAGAATTTAAACAAAATACAAAACTGGAAATCAACAAAGCAAAAGCACTTCAGTTCTCAATCAAAAATAAAAGCATTTTCAATTTTAACAAGACTTCCAGACAATTCATGTTTGAGTTCCAAAGCCAATTCAAAGTTTTCGAAGATCAAAACAACAAAATATGGAAGTTTTCAAATGCCAGATTTCAAGTTCCCTGTCTTCAAATAAAAAGAGCGAGTTTCTGTTTCAAATGACTGGTGAGTAAACATTTTTAAATTAAAACTTAAATAGCTAAATCTCCTGTTGCATATGAGTTCTGTGATGAAGTTTATTTATGTGTATGTTTATGTGCAAATGTTGTGACTTTATGTAGTGTGCATGTCTGTAGATTTTAAAACCTCCCTGATCTCAGTTCTAATCTTTGACTTGAACTGTAAATGTGAGTAAACTCTTAAACAAAACTTAAATAACTTGTGAAGTCTGTGTTAATGTTTGTTTATATGTATGTGTTTATGCCAGCCTTTGTGTATTTATATAAGTGTGCATCTCAGTTGTTTTAAATACCTCTGATTTTGGGTTAAGACTCTACCTTTAACTTGTTAACTTGGGACATCTTTAAATTTTGATGCATATGACTTATGGCCTAAGTAAACTTATGATGTATGCTTGGAAATGTGGTTGTATGTTGGGTTTAAAGACTCTAAAAACAGGTGAGTATGTCTAGATAATCCCAGTGTTCATCTCTGTTTAAAAACTACAGAGATTTAACTTAGTTTCATCTTTTAAACCTTCTCACTCAAATTTCTTTAAGACTTAAGTATCTAAAACAAAGTTGTTGTTTAAAACTTAACTAAGATTTTAAAAATAGTGGCAATAATTTTAGGTAGGAAACATTGTCTGGTAGAAGAGAACACAGAGCAATCTTGAAATATATCATAAATCCAATCTTGTAATTTGTTGATATAATTATATATCTGGAATTTTAAATGGAAGATAGGATTTTTAATAACAAATTCACAATTTTAATGAAGTAGTGAATGTGATATTTAGTGATGTCTGAAAAATGGGTTTCCGAGATTTTCTGATGATCTAGAGTGTTTTGACGATCGGGATTCTTTCTGGTGGAAGAAGGATGATCGGCGATGGTGAGAAAAATGCCAGGTGGGTAATCAAAGCATTGGGGTGAGGAGGGTGATCGAATCAAATTTTTAACCCTAGTATTTACGAGGGTACTTGCTTGGATTCATTCGCTCCCTATGATGGATCGAGTGCGACTGCACTCTGGACGATGGTAGCGAGGTGGTAGGTGAAGCCGTGGCCAGAATTTCGTGACCTCCGGGGGTCGAGGCGGTGAGATTGGATCGTTGACAGGTTTGAGGAGGTGTTGAGTGGCGTTCCAGGTTTCGTTCTTCTTCTCGATTTCGAATTCGAGAATTATGGTGATGCGAGTGGGTCGGGGATGGTTTTGGAATGATCGACGTTTTGTTCGACGATGAAGTGATGGCTGGAAAAGGCTCGCCGACACCGTGCACGTGCACGAGCTCGGTTTTTGCCTGAATATGGTTATGCCTGGGAGTTTGTTTCCCTGGTTTCTCTCTCGCGAGTTTCTCGAGTAAAGTGGGGAAGTTGCCGAAGTTTTCTGATGTTCGACTCGAAGCCAAAGGAGGAAACTCGAGTTAGTTTATGGGTTGTTGTCAGGTTTTGTAAAGCCTGTTAGTTTTAAGATTTAAAAGTTTAAACAGGGTTTTAACTAAGTTTAAAACCCGATTTTTAGATAGGATTCAAATTATTTTGTCTCCTAGTTTTAAATAAATATAAGTTTATAAAAAAAATGAAATGTTTTAATAACTTTAAAATGTCTAAAGTATATTTAAAATGTTTTAATTTAGCTAAGTTAGGTTGTAAATAATTATCTTGAATCTAAAAATAAAATGTAAAAGTAGATTCAAAGGTAAAATGTTTCAAAGGCATTTACAAATGAGAATTTGATCATTAATAAGGAAACGCTTTACCTTTTAAATAAATATAGATTTAAAGATTTGTAACTTTTAAGTTTATTAAAATAAATAATTAACTAATTTGATTAATTAATGATGGAATTAATTAATTTAGTAATTAAAAGTTAAATTGGTTAATTAAGGTTTAAGATAATTAATTTAGAATAAATAATGGTAATTTAGAATCATTAATTAAATAGGAGTTGAATTTTAATTTATGATTATTAATTAATGAAGTGAGGGTTAATTAAGTTGTATCAGATACTTAATCTATTTAGTAATTAAGAATTTATTTATGAGTTATTAAAGATAAAACTTAATTGTAATTAAATAATAAATCTTAATTTATTACTTTGGAAAAGTAATTTAAGAAGTATAAATAATTAATGAAGGTTATTAACTAGAATTATTAAATAATGGATTAATATGATAAATCTTGATAATTGATTAAGCTTATTAATTTAAGATAATCAATAGTGAATTATTTCAGTATAATTACTAATGGAAATAATTAAGAAATTTATTTATCATTGTAATAAATTCAGTTTAATATGAATTTGTTTAAGTTAATTAATTTAGTTTAATTAATTTAAATAAATCATTGATGATATGGTAAGTATAATTACTTAAGGAAGTAATTAATTATGGATGATTTGAAAATGAAAGTAATTTGGGTATAATTACTTTGTATAAATTAATCAAGGGATTAATTAGAGAATAATTAATTATGGAGTAATTAAATTATTAATTGAAGTAATTAAGGGTAGTTAATTACTGAATGGAGTTAATCAAGGTGATTTACATTTTGTTTAATTGGAGATAAATTACTAAATGAAATAAATGTAATTAGAGATCATTAATTATTGTAATTAATGATGCAAGTTAAAATGGATTTATTTGGGAATAATTAATAAATGAAGCAATTCATTAGAGTAATTAATTAAGAAGAAATGGAATTAATTTTAGTAATTTAAAAGGTTACCTTCTATAATTGGTATGAAGTAATTAATTTGTAAAATAATTAGAGGATAATTACTTAAATATAATTTGAGATAATTAATCTAAAATGGTTAATTAAGATGGAAAAGTAGGAAATGATTAATTAATTGACTTGTAATTAATTAATGGTTATGTAAGCAAGATTAATATTGATGGGGTAATTAATTTAATTTACTTTAAATTAATTAGAGATTTGTAATTAATTTAATTCATTTTAAATTAATTATAAATGAGGTGATCATTAATCTTTGTTTATATATGATGGATGATATTGATTTCCATGATTGATTGTGATCTCAGATATATACCTATTGTGTTATGGATGTTTGGTTCAGTATGATGATATTGATTATCTGTTTGAGTAGATAATATGGATTAGCTGTTTATGATGATGATGTTATTATCCATTGTGATATTGTTATTTATCTATCTGTGTGTATATAGATAATTGAATTTAAATTGTTTTAACTTTAAAACAACTTGGCCTTAAAAGACACGGTTTGGATTTCGATGAGACCGGGATCGGGTTTCCGTATACCGGGATTCCAGGTCTGGAGACCCGAAAACCACATCGATCCAAATTAATGTTAGGTCGTGAAATTCAATTGGAGCAAGTGAAGACTCGAGGTATAAGAACTATTCGTCAGTATAACTCTATGGGTGATTCCGTAATGAGTTTGACGGAGATAGTACTTATAGGCTCGAGATGGTGATTCAGAGTGCAAGGGTTATTGTCATTAACTCTGAGGGTGATTCCAAAATGAGTGTAACGAGATAATGCCTTCGGTTTCGTTCGAACCCGGAACGAACTTGTATGGATTGAATGCTTTCAGCACATCGTCAGGCGGACGATGAGCATTCTAAGTGATGAGATCTGTAAAGGTAATCGTGACCTCAAGCCTCATCAACCGGGAATGGCTAAAACAGGGGAGGTGCAGCAAGGCTTCGTGGGTAGCTCCCACTTGAGAGCGAGATATACCCCTGTCTAGAGGTCCCTTTTTATTCGGTTTGTGGGCAGTTGATTCGCGACAACTGCTGGGGTTGTTTCGTTTGGAACTGTTCAGTAAGGAATGGTTCCGGCCTTGTGTTGCAGGGGAGCGGGCGTACTCCTCGGTACGGTGATCTAGGCCACGTACTGTGACGGGCGGTACCCCAGTAGCCCAGCCATTGATGGAAACCCATTTTCCCTACGAGATCCTACGGTTTTGATTGTATTACCCCATTGTGGCTAGTATGCTGGAATTTAATAGATGTAACAATTTCAGCTATTTTCTATTTACTTGAAAACCCTAGACACTATTATAATATCACCGGATTTCCTATTAAACTGTTTTGGTTAGCGTAAGGTAAAAACATTTCCATGTTTATGTGTGGGATGTCTTACGTGATACCTTTTGTTTTCAAAGGATTTTCAAAGTTAAGCAACTTTAACCGTTTACTCATACCAGACCCATGTCTGACCCGAAGTTTATTTCTGTTTTTCATAAACTCTCGGGTACCCAAATTTTTACGGGTAGCCAAGGGATTCGGTTAGCTTTGACGAATACTGGAGGAGCAAATGGAGCAGGAGGCTTCAGCGTATAGATATATATATTGGTTCCGCTGTGTTAGTGTTTATCTGTATTTCCGCTGTGTTGTATCTCTGTGATTTGTGAGTTGTATTAACTAGACAGGTGTTTATAACTGTCTAGTATGTGTTGTATTATCTGTGTGACTCTGATGTATATGATACTATTTATTGTTTTATGTGATATATTATATTTTATTCGTTCCGCTGTTGAGATTCTGTGATTGTTTCTTCTTCTTCTCTATCTTTTCTACTTCTCACCTTTTTCTTTTCTTCAAAACGATGCGATTTTCCGGGCGTGGAAAGTCAGGTCGTCACATGTATCATATTACAGCGTTTACCAAACGCTGTTAAAAGCCTTTTGTGGTGTAGTGCTAAAATTTGAAATATTTGCGAAAAACTTGATCCCAGAGGTCAAAATCCAACTACAGGGGGACTCAAGGCATACCAAACACCGTAATTATTCCCCATCACTTTAAGAAAAAAGCGATCCCCAAATTTGCATTTAGAAGCCTGAATATTGAAAGTAGTATATATATTGGAATGGATATACTTTAAAATAGTTTATATTTAAAAATTGGTTATAGATTAAAATAGTTTATATATTAAAAATAGTTTAAATATTAAAAATAGTTTCTATATTAAAAATGTTTATAAATTTGAAATAATATATATTAAAATAGTTTATATTGAAAATAGTCTCAAATTAGAATTGTTTCTTCCAATTTCACAAATCAATTCAAATCAACTTTAGTTCTAAAAATTCAATTCAAATCAATCTCAGTTCCACAATTTAAATTAAAAGGTTAAAGGTTCAATTCAAATTCTCATTAAAACCATTTTTCAATTATATCGATTTCAAATCTAGGTTTAAACTACAAATTTAAACCACTTCCAATTGAATAGATTTCAAAGTCCAAATATTCAAACAATTTCCAATAACTCAATTTGATAAATTTCATTTATATTTTAAAATTCAACTTTAATTTTATTTAAATTTGAAAATTTTCAATTAATCATTTTTAATAACATTTCAATAAATCTCAAATTACAAATTCAAATCAATATTAAATATTCAATTTCAATTTTATTTAAATTTTGAAAACATTCATTTAATCGCCTTTAATCAAATCCAGTTATAAAGATCATTACCTAAAATCTCAAAATCAATAAGTTTGAAATCAATTTTTACTCAAATACAATTCTTAAAGAAAATAAATTTCAAATCAATCTCAATTTATCTTTCTAACCTCTATTTATTAAAGTTATTACAAATTCTATTTTTAAAATGTTAATATAAAATTTAAATAAATATTTTAAATACAATATATATACCTATCTAAATAAATACTATTAAATTAAATCTTATTATATTAAATATTATTAAATTATATCTGATCTTATTAAATCTATATTATTTATATTAAACAATATTTTATATATATAAACATAATAAAATTATAAGTAAAATCTTAAAATTTATATTATTTTCAAAACTTAACTTATAAATTTAAAACTTCCAAACATATAATTTAAAAATCTAAATTTTACACATATATTAAAATCTTTATTTTATATTTAAAAATCAATATTTATTAAAACCCATCTATTTTCTTTCAAAACATTGAAAATAATTTTTCAAAAATAGACAACGATGTACGTATATAATTTTCTATCCTATGGTCAAGTGATACAGATATTTATCATTTCAATCCGCAATTATTTAAATTTAGGGATATATATCATTTCAACCCGTAATCCAAAAATTTCAAAATCAATAAAATCGCTTTGGTTTATCATTTCAACCCATAACGATTTTCCCTAATCTACAAGATCGTTCGGGTATGTATCATTTCAACCCATAGGGAATTCCTAACTAACAAAGAACTTGTAGTGTGAGAATATAAATAGCATAAAATGACATCATATCAATGACAAGCATATATAATCATAATTAGCAATTTAAATAAACATACATAACAGGTTATGGTGTCATATGTCAATTAACACAGGCTAACAATTTAAAATAATAACTTTTCATATTTAACAATTAAATTACTAATAAATTCAAATTTAACAACATATTTCAATCGTCATTTCATGTGAATTCAATTCACTAAACATAAGAATGTTAATCTTGAGTGATCGCTCACCTTTCGAGGCTATAAAAACAATGAAGGCGAAGATGGTGACACAGACATGCACACGGATGCAGACATGAGCAAAGAAAAGCAAACAACTACTGAAATCGATGGAAACAAATCAAGGCTAGCTTGTGGTTGATGGAATCAAAATATATGTATATATGCAATATATATACACACCTTTTCCTACCTTTTTTTATAATAGGAGAAGAAGGCTGCTAGCTGTGGCTTACAGCTGTTGGGTGCTCGAGCAATGGGAAGTGGTCGGAGGCACTGTGAACTACTGTGGGAAGTAAGGTGGCTAGAGGAAAGAGTGGAAGGGTTTGTTTCGTGTGGAGGATGGGTGTTGCGACAAGGAAAATTGCCGGAGTTTGCTGCCCCGAGGCAAGGAGTGGTCGTAGGTGGAAGGCTTGGCATGGATGCAAGGAGGGAGTGGGATCTAGAGGGTGGTGTTCATGTTGCGTCTATTGGAGTTTGTGAGGACAGGGGTTCGGGCGACTAAGGTGTGAAGGCAGCCTTTGCTTCGGGTTCGGCTTGGTAGTGAGGTGTTGGCGCTGGCGGACAGTGAGAGGAGAGGAGGATGGCGACAGAATAAGGCGAAGAATGGAAGGCCAGATCAGGAGAGAGGGCACAGTTACGTGGTTAAGGTGGTGATTCGGCAGGTGATGGGAACAGAGGGTTGACTTTGGATTGCTCATGTGGGGCTGTCGGGTTAGAGGAATACGACTGAGAGCTGCTTGCGGTTGTTGGTGGGCTGTCGTTTACTACTAGGGGTGTAGAGGAGAGGCGTGATGACATGGTGGATCTGGAGTGGAGGGTTGGCTATTGTGGAAGTTGAAGGAGGCGAGTGAAGATGGGGACGGTGGCTATGAGAGGGTGGTGTAGGTTTGAAGTTGAGGGGTTGATGACGTGGGCGTTGCGATGTGAGGCAAGGGACGGTGAACTAGGGTGAAGGCTAGAGGAGGACGAGCAAATCGAACGAGAAGAAGGCGAGCAGTTTTTCGAAGCAACACGAATGAAGTCCCGAAGCAAAATTGAATGCAGCCCTTTATATTAATTTTTTTTCTAGAATGAAACAAAAAGAAGATGAGAGAAAGAAAGTGAATGGACAAGCTTTGATATATATTGAATATAGCAGGATATCAAAAGTCAAGGGTTGTATTTGGGAATATTAAAAATAAATGTCCAATTGTTTTCACCCGATGGATAGTTGAATGGACACAGAACACACAAGAGACTCAAACAGGTATTGATACGGCTAATTGTTTCATAGATTTCGCCGCGTGCCGGACGTCGAAATGCACAAATGAATATATTGCAAAGATTAGCACGATGAGACAAACAAAATGGTATACAAATATGAGTGATACGACCCACCTATCAAAACTCATTTTCGCTGCCGAAAATGCTGCTAAAATGCCAAAAATAAGATAAACGTGGCAAAAGCAGTCTAAATTTGGCAAAATGAATTACGACGTCTCACTCAAAAAATGATTTACATTTTTATTATATAAAAATATTCTCAAAATTATTTTATTTCCATCAATTTAACTAATATTAAATTTAAAATTGAAATTACATAAATGAATAAACTTTCATATTTTCCAATGAAAATCTGACACTTGCTACGCGTAAATAGACGTATTCCAAATATCAAATTTTCATTGCTAAAACTTTTTTTTTATTATTTCAAGAAAAATTTGGTTAATCATGTTATTAAAATTGTTAAGATTTACGGGTCGTTACACTCTCCCCCACTCAAAACTTTTCGTTCCCGAAAACGAACGAGATAGGAGAATAGAAGCAACATAATGGAAAGATAGATTCAAAATACAAAGTATCGGATACAACAATTAGTTCAAAACCATATAAATTTCATTTTTAATTTATTTACATCCATTTAAAATTATCATTCTACTTAACTCACTTTCAATTAATTTACATTCATATCCAATTTATTTATGTTCATTTATTTTATTCATTCACATAGTATATTTCCTTTAATGTCAATATTACTTAATTAAACCTTCAACAAATTTATTTAAGTTTAATATTAACATTCCATATTTATTTGCTTAAATAACATTCTCTTTTTATTATTTAATTTATTTCATTTAACATATCTTGCACATAGATTAAGTGTATAAATATTTATTATAACCACTAAATTTATTATTTATAAACTCCCTTAATAAAATATCATTTTGTACATCTTATTACTTACATTTATATTGTATACTATTCAATTACATATTCCCATTACAATTAAACTTTTTCCCATGTAAGTTTTACGAAAGTTTCTGAGTTTAATTGAGAACTATACAAATTTACCTTTTATTTACAATATTATTTTATTAAGCAAAATTTAGTTTGAACAATTTATTACTGAAGTCTTCTCTTGTATAACCTTCAATTACATATTCACACTAACATTTTAACTTTTGAATATTTCAGGTAAGTTATATATGTTTTAGATTGCAATTGAATATTATACAAATTAATTTTATCCTATTCAATTGTTTCAAGTTATTTCAATTCCATTTCTCATTTTAGACACTCCAATTATTCAAAAAATTTCTTCATTTCAACAGTTGAAAACCATCTCATAACATAAACTTAAGAATTAAATTTTTGGTTTCACTTCAAACCATTTGAAATAAATATATACATATATATATTTTATACATCAAATCATTCTCAAGAAATTCAAATCAAATCCATTTTCCAAAACAAAAGTTTAGCAAAGCTACTTAGTGGTATCCCCACTTTGAGACTCGAAAATGAATGTCGATGATGCTGTAGTCATCACCAAAATTATTTTCCAACGACACAAGAGGAGAATACTGACTTACTTCTTTTAAAATTCTTTGGAAATAATTTCCATTCGAAAATACTTTCAAATAATAATAATTTTTTTCAAAACTTTGAGAAGCACCAGAAATTTAATTCTCAAATCCTAAATTTAAATTCATTTTGTTTGCAAATCAGATTTATAAACCATGTTTCAAAATTTCATCTCCATATAACATACAACAATAGTTAATGGTTTAAGAATGTTAACAAAACAATAAACGATAATCTAGTATTATCATTTCTAACAACCAATTCATTTAACTACCTAATTCCAGAAAATCACACTTTTATATATAAAATATAATCATACATAAAATTATTTCATTTACCAATTTCGAAAACAATATTGTGTCAGTTTGCTCTGTTCAAGCATTTTGGAATTCCTATCGATAGCGTTGGCTAGATGAATCGATCAAAACCCAAAATTCAAACTTAACAGCTCAAATAACACAATATAAAACATTTTTATATCAATTACAAAAACATTCTCGCATGTGAGGATTCAAGAATGGATTTTTAGAACAGGGATGGAGATCCAAATTTAGAGGGACCCAAATCAAAGAGAATTCTAACTTAGAAGATAGGCTCAAAAGGAAGATAAGATAATTAAATTACAAAAGAGGAAAACTGAATAGACTTATATTAATTGCAGCTACCTTAACCGGGATAACCGAGACTTCGAAAAGACGAGAATATCATCAACGAAAAAGCTACCTTAACCGGGACAACCGAGACTTCGAAAAGACGAGAATATCATCAACGAAAATGTGGATAAACTTGTTTAGAACATCGTGGAACATGCAATTCATGAGATCGACGAAGAAGGTAGGAGCATTGGTTAATCCAAATGGCATGACTAACCATTCATAGAAACCATTCTCCGTTCGGAAAGCTGTCTTGGGAATGCTCTCCAGCTACACGAAGCTGGTGAAAAACGGTAGCAAGATTGAGCTCCAGGAATAAGATTGATGCAGAATTCAATTTCCCACTTAGGAGGAAGAGAAGTGACTTCACCAAAAACATCAGGATAATCCCTGACTATCGGGGTGGAGTCAAGATCACTAGGCTGAGAATCAGCGAAAAGATAAAGCAGCCGATTTAAAACTCCAAAACAAATAGCTAGGAATAGTAATCGTCTAAAGACGATAATTAATCGGTACGAATCGGCACGAACTCCCGGGTTGTTACAATTTTACGGTGATTTCCATGGAATTTACAAGGGCACTTATGTTGATTTTTATAAGTATAAAACTTTGAGGGACTTATCCAATTTAACCACGATTAATTTTATGATAAATATACTTAATAATTAAATAATTTATTACTAATAACTAATAATTAAAAAGCAATATCTAAAATTTAATAATTAATATTAAGTTATTATTATTTAACAATTAATCATTAATAATAAATATTAAATAATTACTATTATTATTTAATATTGATTATTTTATAATTAATAATTACTATTAAATAATTAAGAAGTAATAAATGATAATTAATAGTTAAGATAAATATTTAATAATTAATGATTAATAAGTAATTTTTAATGATTACGAAGTAATACTTATTATTTAGTATTTAATATTTAATAATTATAATTGATAATTATGTTTAATATTTTAAAAAAAATAAAATTTTGAAATTTTCTAAAATGAAATTAAAATTTTTTTTGATTCGAAAAATATAAACATTACATTTTAAATTATTACTTCAATTTGTTAGATGTTTTATTTTTGTAACTATATGCTTTGACATATACAAGTTTTGAATATATATACAATTGTTTAAAATTATAATTCATAATTAGTAATATATAATTAATAACTAATATGGTTGATAATTTATATAATATTATAATAATCAATAATTTGCTTATAAATAATAATTTATAAATAATAATTATATTTTATAATTAACAATAATTTATAAACAATAATTCATAAACAATAATTTATAATTAATGATTATTAATATTAAATAATTGTTAACAAATAATAATTTATATTTAATAATTAATAGTTAATAATTAATAATTTCTAATAATTAATGATTTGTCATTAGGAAATTGCAAAAATCAACGTGAACAAATTTACCTACCTACTTTCATTTTCCATCTTTCCGCTTAATCCTTTTGCATACTTCGCCATGGAAAAAAATCCTTAAATCTCTATCCTCCTAGAAATCCCTAAATCTAAAACCAAAATCACTTCCTTTCCTTTAACTATATTTCCCATTGTCCGTCACCTCATTGCCTTCGACCATACCTCCTTGTCTTTACTCATACCTCCTCCTAGACACCAATTTCCACCGACCATAGCTTGCTGACCTCATACTAGACGTCGTTTACCTCCGACCCAAATTCCATGCACTGATACTTTGATAAAATTGTCGAGCAAGTTCAATTGATCATGGGAAGGCACAATAGGAGGGTTTAACTCTTGTCTGATTTTTGGTAAGGTTAAACACTTGTAGCTACAAGTCGGGTAGGTTCAATCGATCATAGGAATTTTATAAAAGATTTTTCTTATTGTTTCGATTGCTTATTTTGGTTATCTTGCTCTAATTTTTTTTCTGTTGGAGATTGGTTTTTTAGTTGACCTTAAAACATGAGTATGAACATTTTTCTTTCCGATGAATCTTATATATTAGCATTTGTAAATACACTTGGTGTTGTTGCTACTATTTTGCAATCCGAGTCAACTTTACTAGGTTCTGGTAAATTATTTCGGGAAAAATTAGTTTATTTTTTTTCTTTTTTTAATTTCAGTCTTAAATTGCTAGTTTAATGTAACTCTTGCCAGGAGAATCATGTTTTAGATGAATAATACTCGTCGAATTCAGAGCAGATTTCAAGTGAATGTCATACCAAATCATCATCGGTTAACAGATCTGTTTTAAGTTGTGCTTCAAGCCCCCTTTTTAAATGATACTTTAATCACACTGTGATAACCTGGATTTTTAGATATCTGTTAATTGGAAATTAACAGGATTTAATCTATTAATACACTGATTTTTTTTGAATGTGATAATCTCTCTATAAATATATATATATATTTTTTACTTGAGTTTTCAATAAGTTTTAAATGAAAAAGTTCATTTGTTTTAAATACTCTTTCATTTTAAGATTCCAACATAAGATAAAGTTAGTTTGGGAATTGTGTATATAGAGTTAAAATATGTTTCTCGAGTTTATAAACAGATGATACATTTAATTGGATCAAAACATAAGTTATTTATAAATAAATATTTATTTGAATTCACATATGTATATTTATATAAATCTAAAAGCTTTAGTTATAAAAAGGTAAATACATTTTATATACATGTAGATATTACATAATTATATATACATAGCTTAAATAAATTTAATAAAAGACATAAATGACACTAGTAAGCACCTAGGTCATAAAGCAAAACCAGATAAGTAATGTATGTGTATGAATTTAGATATGCCAAGCTAAAAGAAAAAAATCTATGAACATAGATAAAATGGGATAAGGATGAAGGACATTTGCATTTAATGCTAGCACTACATAGGGTCATTTCGTTCAAAATCATTTCAGTGTTCACCAAATGTTTGCCTGGTCAAAGAAGAAAAATCTCTTACCCTTTGTTGTACAAGTAAAATAAACAACATGTATATTTATTTATATATATCAATCTCATGTTTTTCATTCCATTCATTCGAAAACTAGCAAGTTAAGAAAAAAAGAAGAAAAAACTCTAGAATCATCTCAATAATCAGATCTTTCAAGTTTTCAAACCTAAAGCTCAACAAATTCAAGTTCAATTCAGTTCAGAGCAGATCAAAACTTCCAGTTTCAAAAGTTAATGCAAACGGATTAAGTTCAAAATTAAAACACTTATAGGAAGAAGCTTCTCTGTTCAAATAAGGTGAGTACAACATCTACTTTTTCAACTAGTTATATATACATATAAGCATATAATTACTTGAGAATGGATTTTGATCTGGATTGAATGTGTTTTTTTGTTTGCTGGGTACATATGTGAGTAAAAGTCCAAAACTTTTACTTACTGGACAAACTGTGTATTCACATATATGATTGTAAACTAGGATTTTGCATTTTTATCAAAAACATGTATGTGCTAAGTAAGTATGATGACTCACATATCTGTATTAAATCAAGTGAATAACCTGGAAAACTCACAGCAACCCAACTCACCTCTGTTTTTGTTGAAAGGCTGACATTTTATAAACTTTAAAAACCAATATATCTTGGTCTATACAATTATAGATTGTAGTTCCCAAAACAAAATCGTTTGTTGTCAGTGAAGTTTATTTTAAAAATCATTTCCACTAAACAAGCAAGAAGATTTAGGAAGGTACCAAGCTAATAGTTTTTTTTTTCAAAACAGAAGTTGCTCCCAGTTAAAACTTTTTACTAGTGAGTAAAATAAGTATTTTATGTTAACCAATGGGTAAGCTTGGTTATATAAGTAGTAGTGTTCTCTGTTCAACATTGTCTGTGAGTAAACACCCTATATAAAATCTGGAATAAGTTATATCTGGTTACATATGATTGATGTTGGAAATGTGCTGTGGAAATGCTTTGCATGGATGTGTATATGTAATTGAATGTTTATATGCAAGTAATATAGGTATGCATATCTGTATACATAGACATATCACTGTTTTTACACCGACATGTTAAGAATCTAGAGCAAAACTGAATTCTCTTCATACAATCTCTTATAGGCTGAGTAATTCAAACATGTTATTTTTGTTTAAGTATAATTAAAATTTTAAAAATGTATTTAAGGTATATTTTTGGAAAATAAGAAAAAGCAGTAAGAACTTATAAAGCATGAAAATTTAAGCATCACAATTCTTACATTAACTTATATGATCGAAATCACCATCTAAAATTGAGAATTGTAAGAGTTAAATCCAGATTTTTAGTTGGGAAACGAGTGAGATTTTGGTAGTTTATCGGTTTTGGTGTTTTGAGACTTTGCTGGCAATCGAGGCATTCGGGGTGGTCGAAGTTTTGCCTGGAGGTGGAGGAAGACTCGAAGATCATCAGAAAAATGTCCAATGAATGTATATTACATTGTGGTGATGGGTAGGTAGGTATTTAGGGTTTAAACCCCTAGTTTGGTCGAGGGAAGATTTTTGATTGTTGTGGCATCGTCGTTGCATCGGAATCGATCGTGCCGGTGGCGATCGAAACTAGGAAGGTAGGCGAAGCTCTGACAAAATTTTCGTGGCCTGTGATGGCCTGAGGCGGCGGTGCGAGTTGATTGTGTGATGATTGTTATTATTTCAGTTTGGGGCAGATTACTCGTTTGCGAGTTCGCCATCGTTCGAAGTTTCTGGGTGGTCGAGTCGAATGGGGGTGACGACGGCGACTTGCTGGTGGTAGTGGCGATTATCGGAGCTGCGGCGAAGTAGTGTGCACGTGCACGCATATCTTTGGGTACATTTTGTTTTGTCTGCTGTGTTGTGTTTTGGAGAAGATGAAGGGAGCCGGAGTCGTTCTCGAGAATGTTGTGTGAGTGACTCGGGGACGTTAGTGGATCATGAGTGGTACGAGAGAGACTCGGGGATTTTGGAGAGTTTGCTTGAGTTTTTAATGTGATGAGCTTTCTGGTTTTAGGTAAGAACCTGTACCAGTTTTAAAATACAGGTTTTAAAGTTAAAGTAAAATCAAATGCAAGTTTTAAAATGAAACTTGTACTAGATTTGTTTTAAGTAAAGAAAATCAAAGTGAAGGATAAAGAAAAATGTTTGTAGACAACTTTTGAAGTTTTAAAGGTTTTAAGGTTATAAATAATGTGTTTTCAAAAGGAAGTTTAATGATGTAATTAAGTATTAAATAAAGATAAAGAATTTATCTTTAAATTATTTAAGTTGTGATTAATTAGGGATAATTAAATTGAAGATGATTAATAAAGAGATAATTACTAGAGGTGATTTAGGATCGCTAATGAATGTCATTAATTAATTAAAGATTAATTAATGTGAATGGTTAAGAATAATTAATCTATGTGATTAATTTCATAGATAAATTACTTAATGTAATTTAAGAATAATTAATCAAGGAGGATTAATTAAGATGGATGATTATTGGATGATTAATTAATTGGTTTGAAATTAATTAATAAGCAGGATTTAAAAGAAATTAATATAATTGATTTAAATTCAAGGGTGGTTAATTAAATTAATTAGAGATGGTATGGTTAATTAATCTTGTTTATGAATGATTAAATGGTATTGTGTACCTTAGATTAGTTGATATCTCTGGTATGTGATGTGTGATGCTACGTGATATAATATGTTGGGTTAAAACAGTGACACCCTGTATTTAAAATTTGAATCGTATTTCATTGAATAACCTTAGTTAAGATGATATTGTATTCGAAGAGACCGGGATCGGGTATTAGTAATACCCGAACCCACTTCGATTGGTAACCTACAATGATTCTTTATGGGTTAATATGTGAAACCAACAGGCTGAAATGGAATAGTTTAAATGACTGGACTATTTAAAAACTAAGTAAAGGTACTTAGGGATTGATTGTGGAAATATGTGTTGACTATAGCAAGTAATGGACTCGTAGTGAAGTACGAGTTACCCGGGTTTCTTTTACGGTTTGGACTTAGTATTTCAAATTATATGGGTTTACTCACGCTAGTTTCCAGCCTGATTCGGGTGTTACTTTGATGTAATGCTCGGGTCAGACCGAGTATTACAGATTTTCAGGTAAGGACGTTCTGGAGCTCAGGAGGCGAGCTGGATGGTAGGAACGTATGGGGTGTATTCCGTTGTGATATTGTTATTTATCTGTGACAAGTTATTTTAACTATCCAGTGATTGTGAAATGTTGTAACTCTGATGTATAAAATGTAAATTAACTGATACAGTATTCTTTTGTAAACTGTTATATTATTTAATATTATATTTTGATCCGCTGCGAATGTGAGAATCTGTGTAGTGTTTTTGTTTCTTCTTCTTCTATCTCTTTCTTCTTTCCCTAACTATCTGGAATCGAAAATTCTGGGTCGTTACACACACCATTATTGGATATTTGCATACATTTAAACAAATGTGTAATTATTTGGATTTGTTTAATCCTTTATGTTTACTTGATACTTTAAATATTGGGTAAGTTTGGCTCACATCCCTAATAAGTTTCAAAATAAATAAAACATCCTTCACATACAAAACTTACATTTCCGCCCCTTATTTTCAAATTCGCGCAAGCAAAAATACACAAATACTCTTTATATTTTTAACATTTCAAACGCATATAACTTTATGTACAAAAAACGGATCAACAAACCATTTTCACCAAAAAATCACAAATTTTATGATCTTCGAAATGAGATCCATTGTTGATACCAAAAATTCATATTTATAGTAAAGTTGCAATTATTTCAAATATTTGCAGACAATTCAGCAAATATTGAAACATTTTCGATTTTTTTTTCAAATTTATAAAAATTGCAAAAAATGCAGATATTTCTACAACTATATGGTATATTTGCAGAAATGTCTGCAACTATTGGGTATAGTTGCAGAAATTTATGCAACTATATTGTATAGTTGCAGAAATATCTACAACTATTGCATATAGTTGCAGACATTTCTGCAACTATTGCAAATAGTTGCAGAAATGCAACTATTGCAAATAGTTGCAGAAATGTCTGCAACTATTGCGTATAGTTGTAGAAATTTCTGCAACTATTGCGTATAGTTGCAGAAATAACTGTAACTATTGCTTATAGTTGCAGACATTTCTGCAACTATTGCATATAGTTGCAGAAATGCAACTATTGCAAATAATTGCAGAATTGTCTGCAACTATTTGCAATAGTTGCAGAAATCTCTGCAACTATTGCAAATAGTTGCAAATAATTGCAGAATTGTCTGCAACTATTTGCAATAGTTGCAGAAATCTCTGCAACTATTGCAAATAGTTGCAGACATTTCTGCAACTATTGCATATAGTTGCACAAATGCAACTATTGCGTATAGTTGCAGAAATGTCTACAACTATTGCGTATAGTTGCAGAAATTTCTGCAACTATCGCATATATTTGCAGAAATTTGTTGCGATTATTTATAACTGCAAATATTAATAATATCACATTTTAATAAAAAAAACTTGATTCGTCTTCAATTTAATTGCAGTTTTCCATTTAAATCGAAAAATAAGAAGAAGAATTAGAGCTCGACATTGAAGCGCAGGGGTAATTTGGGGAATAAATTAGCGGAAAATAGAAACAAGGATGTAGAAAATATGTTTTTTATGACAGAGATCTGCTTTGATATTAAGTTTCGTTTTAAGGATGTGTGACTAATTTTCGCTTAAATATTTATGCATTCATTCTGTATTTATGATATCGTCAAAATAATATAATCATCCTTAATAGAAATTTAATCTTAATGAAGGAAATTGATCATATAATTTCAGTTTGTTTTTCTACGAAAAAATATAGCTATTTTTATTATTTTTTCCTCCCATGAAAAAGAGGAGGATCGTTACATATTTGGAAAATTTACGTGGGAAAAATATACGAACTTACATATTCGAAAAATTTACAAATTTGATGGAAAATTTACATATTTTCTATGAATAATGCATACCCTTGCAACAAGGATGCTGATGCTGGTGATATTACAAAGAGAACTGCAATAAGGAGTTGTGTTCTAAAAGCATGCACTATCACATCTGGTGCACTACCAGCATTAGGTCTATCGATTCATTAGGTGCACTTTCTAATTTTATTATGTTTCAGAGTACATAATATTGCAAAAAGAAAAGAAATTCTTTGCTGATTTGCTTTAGTGCACTTAAGTTGCATGTACCACACATAGCATTGGTTCAACAGTATCATGTTTAGCTTATACTGCTTATAGTATCTTCAGTTGGGTTCGAAGCAGGCTTTTAAATCTCCCCGAGATGGCCGAGATGAAAAATCCGAGATATCAGCCAAAATCCGAGATTTGGCAGCCTATTTAGTTATAAGTGTTTTAAATATCGCCCGAGATAGCCGAGATATTTTCCCGAGATATTGGCCAAAATCCGAGATTTAAAACACTGGTTCGAAGTGTGGCATATATAGGCCTGTCAATGGATGCTTCTGGATGCGGATAGTGCCATATCTACATCCGCATCCGAAATCATTTTCTGATATCGGATATCCGCATCCGCGGATATAGACGGATATTAGATAATTATCCTATCCACTAACCACCGATAAATCTAGAATTATAAAATGAAAATTTTAGTTTAACATAACTATTTTTCATACCATTGATTATAGAAGTGTTAAAAATTAACAAATATGATGATAAAAAGTAGTATCGAACAGTTAATAAACAATAAATGCATATAATATAAATTACAAACTTAATAAAATAATAAACGAATATCTTTCACTACATTAAAATACACTTAATTTGAACTATTATCTTGATAAAAACCGAACGGATAATTTCCAAATGCGGATGTCTTCGTATCCGCGTCCGTTTTTCCAGATATCGGATATTTATCCGCTTTTCCGATGCGGATGCGGATGGATTTTGGATTTTTCGAGTATCCATTGACAGCCCTAAGCATATATAGTTGATCATAGGTATTGTTCTACTCTCAACATCTTGCGCTATGTGTTATAAAAGAAAGACGTGACCATATTTTTCACACACTAGTTCAATTGCAAATGAACAGATGTGATAATGGCTGTTTGATCATATTATGTTTTCTTCTTTTGAACTCTCCATTTTATCGAAACTTGTATTTGAAACAATTGGTATATTTTTAGGTTCTTACTTCCTTAAAGCCTTTACACCATCTTGTCGTGGCATTTCTGCCTGGAATTAGCGAGGGAAACATTTGATCAAGTAACAAACTGAGAAGAAATGCCATTCTAAAACAATACTTTTAATTTACCACCTTCGGTTGAACTCGCTAGTTAACGACAATATCCAAAAGAACTAATTATATATGTATGCATATCATGTTAATGCTATCGATTAAATGACGACAATTAGACAATTAACTTTTATGCTTTTACGAAGCATGTTATACAACATGGTGTTAAGCAACTAACAAAATTAAGTATATATACCAAACAATATTCAAAAGAGTAATTAAAACAAAAAAGTCAGAGTTTCACATACAATATTTGATGACAATATATGATAGTTCATTAAAGAGGTTTGAGAAGATATCAAAAGGATGGTGAGTTAATGCATCCTTTGATTAATTGTTGATAAGGATTGTACATAAATAATGACAATAAGGTTCTAACTTTTCTAAAATCTGATCATAATGTATAAAATGCCAACTTTTAAATGTAGTTATTTGGAAAGATCTATTGTCTTTGTTCATTCATTAAGGTTTATATTAGCAGTAAGATGAATACTTTATTAGATGTCCCATCATTTTGCAATGTAAAAGTTGATTTTGAAGCGTTAAAAATGTTATTGTGGGTAGGTTTTAATTGCTGAGAGGTTCCATATTGCTTTATCGAGTCTCTGTTGACATTTTACAAAGATTCATAACCTGGTTGCACCATTGCTTCAAGTGGGCATGCTAGCCTAAACAATGGTAGATTGCCTCTTTATTTATATAAATGAGTTTGTCTTAATGGAGACTGAATCAAGGGAGTTGAAAAATATACATAGAATTTTAGATTGTAGTGTCTTTGAATGATAATATGTTGGTGTTTCAACATGTATAATGTAGTCATATGTTATCTGAATAAGTTTAGTGTAGAATTTACAAGGTTGGATCTTATTAGGAGAAACTAAATAAATTCAAGGAAATAGTTAATTGCTACTATTTTATGGATTGCACTAGTTTTTTCAGGCACTGGATTATGTTTTGAACACAATTTTATGGACTATGAGCAAGTTAGGACTCGAGGAAGAGAAAGCAAGGCTTGCATAGCAGTAGAAGGGCTCGAGGAAGAGAAACCATGGTTTGCATAGCAGTAGAAGGCAGATAGAGATAACTTTCAAGCACAAAGGGAAAAAAGGTGATGGTAGTGCAACAAAGGCACGTTATCCAATTATGAAGATACTTAGCTGTCGTTGTCTTTGTAAGCACTTTAATATGGTTGCTAGACATATCTTGTTGTAATTGAGATTTTATGTGGCTTTTGTGTGGGATATTAATCATGGAAGTGGATGGTATCAGTTTTTGTATGAGATATTAGCACTAATTAAATAACTTTGTTGTTCAGAATTCGGCTTAGTGTGTATATGGATTAATTGTTTATAATTGCATTTCTATTTTTGTTTATGCTGTTCATTTTATATTAAATGTGCATGTACATACATTTGAAGATGATTTTATTATTGACTATTGAATTTTTGGCAGCTATTGTACAAGAAAATCTGTAAAATAATAACTTTTTTTGGCATAACAATACAGTTATCGACGGAATGGAAAGACAATACCAACGAAATTACAAACAAAATCACCGTTAATACGTCATACATAATGGTGAGTGGTTACATAAAAATTACAAATCCACTTCTAAACTTTTGCAAATCAGCGTGTGATTAGCGGCAGAAGCTTATTACATCTGTTGCTAATCCTACGTTACATAGCTAGGGTTTAGCGACGACTATTTATTAAAATTATTTCTACATAAAATATTTTTTTAAATAAATGTTGGGAAAACGTCGATGATTTCACGTTAAATTCCATCACAAAATTGACGCTAGTTTACTGACTATGAATTTTCCGACCTAGGTGTACCGTCGTAAATCGATCGATAAATACAATTTAACGACGGTTTTGCGACAAATTTAGCCGCTGCAAAATCAAAGTTTTCTTCTAGTGTAGTAGCCAATAACAAGTGAAATTAATAAGAAAATTACTATTCACACTAGACTTCTATTTTACGTTGATGTGCCAGAATTCGAGCTATTTTTTAGGGAAAAAAACATAAATAGCAAAAAATGAACAAATCCACAAATATATGACTAGCATTTAAAACTAATCCATATACAAGAGAAAGAATTTGAAGAGAAACTGCTGTTAATGACTTTGACATACAATTGTATTGATTGCTTATAGTTTCATTACATACTGAACAAAAAAATTTATTGTATATTTATAGAGAAAGTATACTTGTACATTATATTGTATTGGACTATGATATGGCCCATGATAGTGCAACCGTATCCAATGCGCTTTAGTATAGTATATCACTTGATTGTGTTGACCAATTCTCATTCTCATATTCTTTTATTCGCCTCCTCAAACCTTACTTTAGGTTTAGGGTTTGGAGACAAACCTCCAATTCTGCAGCCGATCTTAATTTTCTTAAAAATTCTTCAAGTTGATCAAAGTTTTACTTTGGTTTCTTCATCAAATCAACATTTACTCTCTCCGTTTCCTTATTTCTTCACAAATGAAATGAAGTTTAGCTATAATAGAAATTGTTGAGATATTGTTGCTTCGAATCGCTGAAAATCTGAAGTTATTCGTCTTCACAATTGATACAATGCTTCAGCTTTAGTCGATGGGTTTGCTTTTGATTTCACTAATTAAGATTTCATAAATGATACAACCCAAATCTAGATAGTTCTCGCTACTTCATATTTCAAGTTGATTGCCTTTGAGCTTAGCTTGAGTGAAGTTGCTCTCGGCGTGATGATGACCGTCGGATGCACTAACTTTGAGCTTCTACTTAAACAGTAGGAAGTTCTTCTTTGATAAAGGTTTGACTAATATGTCGGCAATTTGGTAAGTTGTAGGTATACGATTTATTTTCAGTTTTGTATGTAGAATACTCAATATGTTGAAAATAAAGTATCATATAAAGTTATTCTCCTACCTCTATCCAATTTTTCAAAACGAAATTTTAATGAATAGAAGTGCACTTTAATTTGAGAAACATTACTCTCCTTTTTAAATAAAAGGATCAATGAATTTTCTATTTCTACAAAAAGAAAACGGTAGAAGAACAAATTCATGTCGTCGTCCATGTTTATTAAATAAGCTTTTGTAATAGAAAACGATTTGAGATACTCTAGTTATCACATATTTTAGGAATAGAAATTATATATGTGTGTATATGTATTCTTCTATGCGTATTTATATGCATGTCATTGTATAATAAGAAAAAAATGTGTATATATTCTATTAGCAAAATGAAACAGAGGCCACAAAAATACAAAGCATAACTTCTGTCAATGAATATTCAGAATTACTTTTTTCCTATTTGTAAAAGGACACATGCCTGAAGTGAACTCAAACTCATCCGAAGATTCTTTAAAACTTCAAGTTCTTTTGGGATATCTTCTGTATTTGTTTTTTCTCGTTTTCTTTTGGTTCACCATCACTATGCCATGCACATTAACTATTTGAACCTTTCAAAATATTCACTGTTGCTGATATAAATTTAAGATGAGCAACATAAAAAACCTCCAGTTCACTTGTCTTATAGCATGGTTGGTTATTGTAAACCCTAAAGTATACATTGCCAATATGAAGCTCTTTAGAGAGGACCTTATAGGCAAATGTATGAGACTCTGTCAAGTCATATGAGCCATCAGTTTTCCGGTTAGCACGTTGTTGTTCAATAAAATTGAGTAGTTCAGCATAGGCAGTAGAATTCCAAATAATCAGTAGTTAAATGTAATAAGAAAAGTGACAATAATCGTAGAAGATAGACTTCAAGAGATGGAAACAAAATGAAGTAAATGTTATGCTTTAATGAATCATAAACAAGTTGAATATGTGCATTCTTGCATCCCATAAAAGTTCTTCAAGATATAGATATATATATATATATATGTGTGTGTGTGTATGTATGTATATATATGTACGTACATACGTATGTATGTACATATGTATGTACGTACATACGTATGTATGTAGATATATATATATATATATATATATATATATATATATATATATATATGTTTGTATGTATATATACAGGCGAAATTAAATCAGGTTCGTATGAGAATACTTTTAAATAGATAAACATGGATACCAACATACGATCTAATGTTTCTTTCATAATAATATGGAACTAAGAATCTGGGTAACAAATAAAACTGCCCGCGTATCCGATTTAGATCGAACTAACATCAAATTCTATTTAATGACAAATCAATTTGATCAGTGGAGGGGGGTGTGGTGTTACATCCTACAAACAAAGATTAAAAGCAATGGTGGAGGTAGCTAGCTAGATCAGACAGGGCAAAATTATAGGGTGGAAATATTATTATACATAGGGCTAAATTGAATTAAATGTAAACTTTATAAATAGCACCAAGAATTGAGATGAGGGTTAAGCCTCACCTAAGCCGTGACTGCCCAACACTTACTTAAAAGAGTAGTTAAGGTTTAGAAAAGACTCATATTTGACACATGCAAAAAGACAGTCTACATTTTTCTCCTACCAACTAGAAAACACTCTGATATAACTTACCTAATGCATCCAATCGAGAAGCGTGCCTAAATTAAAGCCCCGAGTGATACTACTCACTGGGTGAAAGTGAACTGTTATTTGATGGTGTTTTCCCTAACCTTAATCGAAGCAACATAAAAGAGGTATGAAATGTTTTTCTAGAAGTTTATACACAAATTGAAATGTGTGTTTTAGACAATCCAAAAAAGTTCTCATGTATATTAGTAAAAACTAAGTTCATATGAGGGTGCTCTGACATAAACAAACATAGAAAACAAGGATTTTCAAACTTCTTTCGTACGCATGTGAAACAAAGCATCTGAGTAATAGATATAACTATCCACAGATCGGTACAATCAGGTACGCAAATGAATTCGACCAATGTTGGAGGTGAAAACACATGTAATAAACAAACACTTAGGTAGGCTTACAATGGTTGTTAAAGTAATAAAGAAAAAAAATAAGTTTACACATTCAACCAGCTCTTATATTTTATTCCTTCCAACTAGAAAATGCTCTAGACTTGACTCATCTGTTGCATTCGAATCGAGAAGCATATTTATTTGAAACCAACACCCTGAATGAAACGGCTTGGGTAAACATGAAAAGGTTTCCAAGTCGTTTCCCTAAACGGTACCTAGAGCAATACATAAGTGGTATTGAAAGTTTGCTAAGAATTTTATCATTAGACAATATTAAAAACCAACTAAATCTTTATTCTTAATTAAGCAATGGTTTCCTTGATGTTAGAAATCCTACCCGAGAGATCCTTATCATACTTATCATTAAATTAAATAAACAGAGTTTTAAATCTCGCACAAGATCTTGGTTCTGCATTTGGACGAGAAAAACATCAAATCTAATTCATATTTAAATCATTAACGGAATCAGGAGTACTATCTCAATACGATTTCGCACCGAAATAATATATATTTTTATTTTATGCAACTTTTATGCTTTTTGTATGATTTAAAATAAAGCATCCTACCAATCATTATTTACAAAGTTCTATGGTCTTTGTTATTTTAATTTTATCATAGTATGTTAGAATGAATTAGTTCATCAATTTTAGTTCTATCAGTGTTTAAATGATTAAAATCCTTTAGTTCATACCAAATAAATCAATCTACCACTTTCCTCCAAAGTGCATGTTAAGTATATTACAACTTAAAAGAAATGCCCTAAACTAGTAAACACTTTAGACATGCTTCCACACTAATATCTAAAACGTTTCTTTCCTCAAGAACACTTGATAACAATGGTAGAAGACATCGAATCGTTCTTCTTAGTAGCTTCCTTCAATTGTCTTAGAGTTCTGCTCAATACCCCCATCCCCTAGACTCATCCCTCCATTTGTTTTCTCTCAACGACCTTGAATACAAAACACTCTTCTACATCATCTAAGATGTCTCCAACTCTTCTTAAGCCACTGTTTATGGACAGCAACCTCATTAATCTTTTTTCCCAAAGATTATCTCATCGTATTCAGTTAAAGTCGTCATTTTCAAGCTTTCGAACAGTACTCGCCTAGAGTCCACACACAAAAGTGATGGTGTAAATATTTCTATGGATTCTAAAAGTTGTGAAAGAACACAAGCAGCCATGAGTACAAAGGCCTAGAGGTCCTTAGGTTGCTCAGTAGCCTCTAAGATAGCTCAAAGATCCTTAGCCAATCCTTTTGTTAAAGGATCCACTAGATTCTCATTAATGCATACATGGTCCACTCTTAAAGATTCCGAAGAGAAATACTCTCTTACAGTACTGTGCTTACAACGAATTTGTCGTCTCTTATCGTTGTAATAATGGTTCTCAACTTTTGCAATATCCGCAGTATAATCGCAATAGATCAACACAGTTGGTATCGATTTTTCCCATATAGGGATCTCAACTAGCAAATTTCTTAAGTAATCCGCTTCTTCACTAACAGTAACTGGTGCTATCATTTCTGATTCCACTTGGGCCAAAATAGTCTGTTTCTTAGATTTTCAAGAAACAGCTCCTCCTGCAATACTGAAAATATATCCACTCGTGGCTTTGGAATCGTTTGATAACGTAATCCAATCTGGATTGCTATATCCTTCAAGGACAGCGGGAAACTTCTAATAGTGTAATCCAAGGTTCATAGTTCTTTTAAGGTATCTCATGACTATTTCAATAGCGTGCCAATGATGCTTCATATTCATTGTAATCTCACGACAGAGGCAATGTCGGGTGTAGTACAATCAGTGGCATACCGAAGACTGCCAATGATGCTTGCATATTCAGACTATCTTACACCTTCACTAGTGTTCTTAAATAGTTTTACAGTTGGATCATATGGTGTACTAGTAGGTTCACATTCAAAGTAATTATATTTCTTTAACATCTTCTCAATATAATGAGATTGATCCAAAGAAATTCGCTTTTCAGACTTAGTAATCTTAATACCAAGAATTACCCTCGCTTCATCAAGATCTTTCATATCAAAATTGGCACATAGTATGGACATAACATGATTCACAACATGAATATTTGAACCATATATAAGTAAACCATATACATATAAACATATGATAGTGCAAATGTTATTCTCGGATTTATAATAAATACACTTATCACTTTCATTTACTTTAAAGCCATGTGAAATAACTAGACTGTCAAATTTTTCATGCCATTGTTTAGGTGTTTGTTTAAGACCATATAGACATCTATCCAATTAACAAACTTTGTGCTATGGACAAGGTATAACAAAACCTTCAGGTTGGTCCATATAAAACTCTTCTTCTAATTCATCATTCAAAAGTCCAGTTTTTACATCCAATTGGTGAATTAGTAGATCATAAAGTGAAGCAGGAGAAATTAATACTTGAATTGATGTCGTTCTTGTAACAGGTTGAAAAGTATCAAAAAAGTCAATGTTTTCTCTTTGTCCAAATTCTTTAGCTACAAGACGAGCCTTATATTTATCAATTGTACCAAAATGTCTCAAAATTTTTTAAGTACCCACTTACACCCTATAGTTTTACAACCTGGAGGTAAGTCAACAAGATGTCAAGTTTTATCAGATTCAACAGATTCAATTTCATAATTTGTAGCTTCTTGCCAATGGTTTGAATCTAAAGAAGACAGAGCTTCTTTTAGATTAGCAGGGTCCTCTTCTAGTGCATAAGCATAATATTCTGGACCAAAATTTTTAGCTATCCTAGTTCTTTTACTTCTTCCAGGTTCATATTCAATTTTCGCATTATGTTCATTATTTTTTATTATTGGATTATTAGTGATAGATGTGCCCCCACTATTCCTAAGTTTAAATGGAAATTTATTTCAAATAAATCAGCATCATAGACTCAAAATTAACTCGAGCTTTCAAATCAAAAAATCTATATTCTTTACTGTTAATGGAATAACCAATGAAAACACATTCATTTGCTCGACTTGCTAATTTAATTCTTTTAGGGTCAGAAATATGAACATATGCTACGCAATCCCAAGTTTTAAAATAAGACAAGTTAGGTTTATGATTTTGTAAAATCTCAAAAGGTGAATTTTACTCCTAGATTTAGAAATTCTATTTAAAACAAAACAATTAGTTAACAAAATTCCCCCCACCAGTGTGATGCTACACCCGAATTTAATAAAACAACTACAACTAATTCAGTAAGAGTCTTATTTTTTCTTTCATATTTACTGTTCATTTCAGGCTAATAAAATGCAGTTCTCTCATGTATTATGCCATGTTGATTATAAAATTCAATGAATAAGCTAGATTCATATTATGTTCCTCTATCACTTTGAAATCTCTTAATTTTCTTATTAAATTGGTTTTCAATTTCAGTGACAAATAACTTAACATATCTAACTGATCACTTTTATTTTTCATTAAACATAAGTGAAATCGAAGCAATCATCAATAAAAATAATAAAGTAGCATTTCCATCCCTAGTTAGAGGGCCATCAAGTTCACATATATCAGAATGCATTAAATCTAAAGGTTTTGACTCTTTAAGCACAGATTTATGTGGGGTTTTTGCAATTTTAGCTTGGATACAATATTCACATTTTTCTAAATCACTTATGGATACTTTAGGGATTAAGCCTAAGTTACTCATGTTATGAGTCAGTTGCTTATTAACATAACAAAGTCTAGAATGCTAAATATTAAAATCACACAGCATATAAGCATAACTATTAACTTTATTCAAATCAACATTTAATCTAATCATCTCATCTATAGCATATCCTTTAGCAACAAAAACACCATTTTTAGTAATTGTGTACAACTCAGATCTAGTAGTTTGAGTAAAACCACAAGAAACCAAATACTAATTTTTTCCTCATCTCTGGAGTATGCATCGCATCTTTCAGTAACAAGTTCTTTCCAAAGGTAAACTTTAACTCTACAGTCCCAATTCCAACAACAATAGTGATGTGAGAATCTCCCAACATCACTTTCATGTCATTAATGACATTATATGTTTTAAACTTTTCACAATCATAGCAGGCATGACGAGAAGCATCAGTGTCTACCCACCACCCTTCGGATCCACCGACTAGATAGATCTTAGTAAACATAGCCATAAGGGCTTTTTCAGTCAGGTTAGCCTACGATGTAGGATTTGGCCAATTTCGACACTTTCGCCCCGTATGGCACGATTTGTCACAGTTGTAACATAAGAACAACCGTCTAGCCCATTCTTTAGGGTGGTATTTTGCTGTTTGTTTTAAGACTGATTGTTGCGGTTCTGATTCGGTTTGCGATTCTGATTTCTGAAATTTTTCGCATTTGGTTTTAGACTCGCGTTTGTCGTTTTCTTAGTGTTGGCAGATACAACAAGCACCTCTTCTTTCTAGTCCTGTTTTCTAACCTCCTCTTCAATACGAAGACGAGTAACCAAACTTTCTAAGGAAAACTCCTTAGTCGTATGCATAAGAATATTTTTAAAGTCTTTTCAACTAAGGGTAATTTATCAATTAACACAACAACTTGAAACTGTTCATCTAAAGTCATACCTTCGAAGATAATTTCATGCACAATTTTCTGAAGCTGTGTGACTGCGCCTCTACCAATTTTTTGTCCGTTATCTGAAACTTCAAATAGCAACATACAACATACTTTTTCGCTCCAGCTTCCTCAATATAATATTTTTTTTCAGAGCATTCCAAATCTCCTTTACTGACTTGTTTGAGTAGTATTAATCGTATAGATCGTAGCTCATGTCATTAAGAACATAATTTTTGCAGAGGCAGTTATGGTCCATCCAGTCCTACAAAGCCATTTTCTGGTTGTCCGTTGCTTCTTCAAGTAGCGTCAGTTTTTCCATCGTCAACACATGCACGACCTTCTTTACAGTCGGAAAAATTGATTTTTGTTTATCCAGGTCGTGAGAGCGTTATGAAATCCATTCAAGTTTTATTGGACTTTGATAAACAGAAATTTCTACTAAATTGATTTTGTCAGTGAACAAATTTTCAACTAAATCGATTTTGATAATGAACTAGTTATATATGTTGATTTAGCAATGGTATTCATATATGTATGTGTGTGTGTATGTATATGTATATGCATACATACATAGAGTAAATCAACAACATCTACACTACATAGTGTAGTATACGTTCTTATCAGTTTAATATATATATATATATAGTAAATTATGTATGTTACTCATATATTATACATAAGAAAATCTAGGTGTGAAAACCACATCATTCAAAATGTGAAAGGATCACGGGTACATAAGATAATCTAACTATATCCACACCTGCAATTTATAGAATGATATTATTCAAAATATAACATGAAATGTAGTAAATGCGTACAATAATAGCATTCAAATAATAAATAGATTTACTTATTTACTTTGTCTCTACTGATGCAGCTTCACTGAAGATTTGACATTCCAATTTGTAGCCAAATTTTCCAAGTGAAGTAAATCCTAATGATGCTGATTTAGGCAAGATTGGTAAATAAACAAACCATATATGCAGACAGAATATTACGTTCTTGTGCTGATTTCAATTATTATTTTCAATTATTGACTTCAAAATGTATGATGCAAGGAATATAATAGAGAGAACAAGAACATTATTGTAACGACTCGGATTTTTCGCGTTCGAAAATCAACATCCGTACTTCACATTGTACTAGAATGCCGCAGATTCGACCGTTCAAATCCGATTCGCCGGAGCTATAACAACATTAAGTAAACAACACAGCGGAAAAGAAAAAGAATATAGATATACAACATCTGATACAATGATGATACAATGAATATCTATATACATCAGAGATATGATACAAGAAATAGCAGCGGAAAGAAAATAGATAACACCAGCAGCGGATAGAATGTCTCCAATAGAATGCTCCAAGATAAGCAACGTCAGTCCATGAACTCCAAGAACTGAACTAGCTCCAGATAATCTACTCAACCTGAATATCTGAGAAAACCCAACACTAGACTGCCCGTGTGGAAAATAGTGGGCACCCAGAGTTTAGGAAGGGAACAATAAACTCCGGATCAGTCATGGGACTGGTGTGAGCAACAAAAACAGTTTATCTTTAAAACAAGCAACAAAGGCTTTTAAACATTGAAATCCGCAATGCTTTTCGAAAATGAAACTACCATAAGACCTCCCACCACACACACAATGCAAACGCAGAATTGGAGGAGATTTCTTCTTATGATAGTCAAAAATGTTTACTACGCAAAATCATTCGATATTATTATCATTAGTGCATAGTGTAGAAAAAACATTTCGAAAATATAATATAAATCTTAGCCAGCATACAACATTTCATCATATGCCTACTATAGCTACTACGTTCAATAGCAGGTTACCGCCACATTCCATAGCAGGTAATACAACTAAAACCGTACAGGGTTCGTATTGCTTCTTTGGATTTCCAACAAATGATCAGGCTAAGGAACTTCCTTACCGAAATAGAAACGCCTCTGGAAAGACGCCCCGGATCCTAACCGGATCTCTGCAAACAAAAGGCCGACGCTACCTCACGCTGTACAGTTGTAACTAGGTAACTAACACACTGACGCTACCTCACGCTGTACAGCTGTAACTAGGTAACTAACACACGAGTCATGACATTCCCCGGTCGTTACCGACCTTTATCTGCGGGTTCCCGAAAACCAACAAAGCAACATCATACAGTAATAATAACTGTGCAGCATCCACATAGGTAAAATATCTGGGCTCCATACCATGATATCACCTTTTATCCAGAAGGAAATGACATACCCTAGGGGCGCTACCCCTACAAACCTTTGCCGCAACATTCCTGTTTCGACCATTACCGGGTTGTGAGGCTCGACGAAGTCTCGTCCACAAAACTACGCTTTTTCACAAAGCCACGCTTTTTCACAAAGCCACGCTTTTTCACAAAGCCACGCTTCGATCAACAAATGATCAGCAGCACTTCGTATGCCACATTACCAAATTGGGAATGTATCACTAGTAACCATCAACTACATAACCTCTGAGCTCGTACGTCTCAGAGAAGGGTGTTAAGCTAAGAGAATAAATTCTCCGCCACCAACAGAAATGTATTTGATAGAAACCAACTTTACATCTCAAAGTGTAATGTCAGACACACATCCATACAAGTCTGTTCCGGGTTCGAACAGAACCGAAGGCACTTCCAAAGAAGCCCTTGCAAATCCGGGTATTCACAATCTCGATCGGACTTCCCATCACTTAGGGAATCTCTATACCGGAGCCATGATGCAGAGAAAATCGATAGGTCATCATATCGCTCTCGCAAATACCCGGTCTTCACCACCGGTCTTCAAATGCCATCCATATACGACGTATCACTATTCGGAATGGGTTATATGACACAAAGGTCCTCTCCCGGCTAAACCGAATAACGAGCGTAATTAAAAATCATATGGATACTGGGGTCTCAGTTAAATCACAGCTTAAAAGCCCAAAACTTTTCATTCGAATGGTTAAAACAAATTACCATTTCCAATCTTTTAAACAAAAAGATTTATTTCAACAACCTTCAATGGTTTAAACAATTTCCACACTTTTAATCTTTTAAACAAAAAGATTCAATTCACAAAGTTCACCCCGTTCACAAAGATCTATTCATGGATTTCAAAACAATTTCCATTTTAATAGGTTTACTCGTTAAATCTTTAAATCAAGATTTAACTTATAGCTTTCAAAACTCGTTTCCAAAGATTCATTCATAGTCTTTCAAAATCAATTCCATTTCAAGTTAGATTAACTCATCCGGTCTTTGAAATCAAAGACTCATTTCATATTTTTCAAAACATTTCAATTCCATTTCAAACTTGAAATTCTTTCAACACAATTTTGAAGTTCATTACTTTTGTGAAAGCTTTTACTATTTGAAAACAAATAGTTTCATTTCAGAAAAATCCAGTTATATTTACACGAGTTAAAACCCTTGAATTAAATTTAGTTCCCAATCAATACTTTTAAAATGGTTTAACCCATATATAACTTGTACAGCATCTTTAATCCCTAGTTTTAAATCATAGGATTCAATTTCGAACTTGAATTCAAAATTTAAATCAAATTATTTAAATTTCCCAAACTCGATCAAGTTATTCAAAATAACTTTTATCTTTGAAATTCCATTTCAAAAGCTTTTCACTTTAAACCCAAATTTCAAATTTCAAAATCAATTGAAATTAAAATTTCAATTTTAAAAACATCAAATTTACATTATCTGTGACTTAACCGATTCACACGCGAAATCCATATTTGTGTGTGTATGGTGTAGTCCAGGGGTTTTACACAATAGTGCACAACATCAATCATCACAGATATATCAATATCGATAAGCGGTATAATCCACAACGCTTATCTTCATTCACAGATTCATAGATAAAATAAATTTATCAGTCACAAAGATTCATCATTACAATTCGATGTGGGTTTTGGATATCCAACTGGAATCCGACTCCCTGTCGCATCGAAATTCAAATGCCGTTTACGGGTCAAGGGTTTTCATATTCACATAGTAATATATCACAGAAACAGAAATCACGGATATATATATCGAAGATAAGTAAATTACAGATCACAACATAAATCAGGGTATATCACAAAGCATCATATATCGGGGATATCAAACAATTCAACCATTCAAAGAAATCCAAACATCCATCGATAGGATCAATTTAATTATCTGATTAAATCAGATCAGATTTATTACTTATGAATAAATCACTAATCTCGGTTAATTAATATTGATTAATTACAAATCATTTTGATTAATTATCCTTTAGTCATTAATTAACCTTTAAAAATAAATTGATTAACCTTTAATTATAAATTAATTCTTTAATTAATTATCTTAACAAATTTACCGTTAATTAATCACATTAATTAATTAACCACATTAATTAATTACCATTTAATTAATTATCCTTAATTAGTTACCATAATAAATCATTCTTAAGTCAATCACATAATTAACCCTTAATTAATAAATTATCCTTGGTTAATTATCCTTTAATTAAATAATCCTTTAATTTCTCACTTAATCCAATTGTTAAAAACAATTCAAAGATGTTTAACTTTAAACATTTTAATTACCTCGTATTCATTAATTAATCATCTTACCTTTACAAACCTTTCTTTACATCAACTCTTAACTTAACACTAACCAACAATATTTATCAAATTAATATTAAACTTTGTATAACAAAATACTTTAAGTATTTAGGCTGTTCCACGTAGAAATATAACCCGAGACCACCCTTACTTTTCTCGAGCAAGGCTTCGAGAAATTCACGTACATCCCCGAGACTCTCCCTTTCTTCCCCGTGCCTGATCTTCTTCTCTTTTTCTTTCCCTTTCCTTTCCAGTTTAAATATTTAAACTAAGATAGCAACGCATACTCACGTTCGCGAGTTTCATCCCGAAGCAAATGTGCTTTTACTCGAGCCATCTTCCTCTTCTCCCCGTGCCAGTTTCTTCTTCTTCCCCTCACGTACTCTCCTTTTTTTGTCTTTCCACTGACACATCATCACCACCGTGCACGTGCACGGTGGTTCGCCATCACTTCGGCGATCCACGGCGCCCTCTGCAAGCTACAAATCGACCTCACATTCGAAATCAAAACCTAGTTCAACACGAAAAATTCAAAATCTTAATATGTTCGATTGTTCGAACAGCACTAGAACACGCCACAGTAAAACGCCACGTTCTCCAACTACTGACCATCGGAGGCGAAGCCACTTCGTCCACGCCATGACCATACTCTCCTCGACCTTCACCCAAAATATCGAATCACTCGATCAATCGTACGTGCCGTGGTGGTCGATTCATTCGACCCAGTAGAAACTAGGTCACCAGATTAAAACCCCACGCCGCCATCGCCACCGTCATCTTCGCCACCTCCACCCAGTTTTCCCCCAAACTCCGATAACTCCACTACCTCTAGGCACAAGCGCGGCCTCCACGATCAAGTGGGATGACAGGGATCACCAAAACTCTCTAATTTGGTCAAACCCAAATTACTCAGTCATCACTTAACTAGAATTCACCATTTAACTTTTAAAAATCATGGTTAGGTTTAAGGATTTTAATTATCTTCCTGAATTCATAAACTATGACACTTTATTTTTTTCTTGTTTGGAGGTTTCACTGTTGTCTTAATATTTCCAGAGCTATATACATCATTTTAATTCAAACAAAATTTTTTAAACCCTGGCTTATGCTATAACAAACATTTTTGGTTTAAGACTTAAGTACTAATAAAGATTGGATCAAGTGAGATTGATTCAAGAGTACATTTTAGAACCTGGAAACTAAACAATTTAACCACATGTACCCAGAAAGATACATATATACAGAGCATACTTGTTCCAGATTTTCAATCAACTTAAAGCTTTAAAATTTGATGTTTACTCACAAGCATCAAGATATCAAACAGGCTAAGCTTCGAAAAAATAGGAGTTTGCTCACCTGGAAAAGAAGAACAGAGGAGAAATTTAGAAAACTGGGTATTTTGAATCTTCTTGTTATAGCTTGTATTTGCCTTGAAACTTTGCTTATTAACTAAGGTCTGAAGCTTTGTATAAGTTTGAAAATGGTGATACTTCAGCTTTGCTTAGTTTTGTAGCTGGACGAACTGATGAAGATGAGATATATAGGAAACAAAGTTTTACAGGTTATTCATTTTGTACAGGGTAATAATATTTGTTTGTACAAATTTGTAGCAGTGATATTTTTTCTTTATGGAGGCTGAGATGATAATATGTTGGGTACTCAAGATCCTAACATTAATTGTTGCGTACTTTATGTCTTCCTTTGCAATACTTCGGCTGTACAAAGATTTAAATTGGTGGTGGCTGCAGATCTCATATATAACTTGTACACTAATATCTTTGTTTTAGTCATACTTGACTTTGGCTGGTACATATCTCTTGTGTACAAAAGGCATGTTGAAGTGATCTTGTATTAATTAAGGTGTACAACATATACTCATTTTGTTTTCTTCTTTTCGGGGCTGATAGTATTTAAATGTTTTGTTTTATACTTCATGTATATAGATATAAAGCTATAAAAACTATTGTTATAAAGAATTGACTTATGTATTGTTTTATTTCTATGCTTTTGTTCTATTATTTTAAATAAGATTCTATAATTATTCTACTCCAATACTTATCGTCTTGTATTTATTTCATAAATTCAAATCATTATTAACCATTTACTTGAAATTTGAATCTAATCACATATATACAATATTTTAGATTTTAATTGATTTAACATAGAATTCATATGGAGGGGAAACTCGCATCATTTTAATCAATTTATTTTTACTATTTTTATTCAAAAATACAATTAATTATCAATTTAAATTTAATTAAAATTCGAGGTCGTTACAATTATGCTTCAGAAAGTAACTTTTTCTTGCTATTGGATAAAATATAAAAAAATTAGCCATCATGCTTTCATTCCTACAAGTTTACAAAGAGTGCATCTTTGACCAACAACACCTGTTAAAACAAAAGATAAATACATTTTAAGTGGTTGGAGTTGATTAACCGAAGAAATGACCAAATTCAGTAAAGTTTAAGCCAAAAATCAGTAGTATCATTAACTATATAAATTAAATGGTACTCTATAACTTACTTACAGAAGGGTCGACATGCAAAAATAAGCTTGCAGCGACTATGACATAACACAAGGTAAGCATTAGCCCCTTCAAATAATGTGCAGTACCATCCTGACACAAATGATGCATATAAGATATCAGAAATTTGTGCATATCCATGTGTTTCTAGCAATCAATGAATATTAACAACCATAATAACATTGTTTCCACAAAAAGTCGAAACTATTTACATCAGATCCCTCATAACCCACTCAATGTGTACCCGAAAATCTAAAATTGACCCACAACCGTATCCAAACGGATAAATGTTCAATATTATAAAAACGGTCCAAAAATTATTCGTACAATTTAAAAAAACAGTAGTTGAATAAATTCAATATACACAAAAATGTAAAAAATAAAATTAGCGATCAAGTTGCTATTTCAGTTATTATTTTTGAACATTCTAATAAATTGTATCGTTTTCATAAATTATATCATTACAAAATATGTTATAACTACTTCAACAGAAGCAGCTCAATTTGTGAACGTAATCACAAAATAAATCAAAAGACTGATCCAAAAATGTGGAAATTAAAGTTTACAAAACAAAACAATACCAATAATCAAATTTTGTCTCTTTATTTAACTAAAATGTTGTTGTGCTAAAGACCAAAAACTATTAACAATAAGAAGGAAAGCTTCAAAACTAGGATCACTTAGATTTTACACATAATTTAACAAAAGTGGAAATTAAGGAGGCATCCCTATCATACTTTCATATTGTAAAGCGGATCCCTGTCAAAGTTTCATTGTAAATCCGGTCCCTATTTTCTAGAAACAAAGAAAAATTATTGCTGAACTGTCAGCAACTTTTATAAATAAGTGCTGATATTTCCGCAACTTTCCCTATCAAAGTTTCATTGTAAATCCGGTCCTTATTTTCTAGAAATAAAGAAAAATTATTGATGAAATGTCAACAACTTTTATAAATAAGTGTTGATATTTCAGCAACTTTCATACACTGTGTTCACAGTGTACATAAATGTTGCTGAAATGTCAGCAACTTTTATAAATAAGTGCTGATATTTCAGCAACTTTCATACACTATGTTCACAGTGTACAGAAAAGTTGTGGAAATGTCAGCAACTTTTATGAAAAGTTGCATCATGCTCTACAATAATCGTGAATAAAAAACAGGGACCTAATTTACACTGAAATTTAGTGAAGGACTTTTCGTGTATTTTGAACCTTAATAAGGACCTGTGACAAAAGTACCCTTAACAAAATCATAGGCCATAAGTAGCTTCTAATTCTATTTCTCCCAGTAAGTTGTAGTTTTAATTTGCTCCAAAACCAGTTCCACTTCTACTTGTTCCATGGGATTTTTTTATTTTTCCTTGAAGTGTTTTCAGGTGAGACTGAATGCACCATACAATATATTGCAATGTCTGCATCAATAAAAGTATAGAAACAATTTCATTTGCTATTGTTACATACAACATTAAAATAAAAGAAACCTTAACTACCAATGAGCACCGGTAACAGTGGTAAATACAATGGCTATGTTACCAAATATCTTGGGTCCGATTCTCTAGACATAAACAGTGGTGAAGTGGAGGCTGTACCAAGTCTGATGCAACATAGTTTGATATATATTACTCGTTATTAAGGTAACAAATAAAATACCAAGGGAGAAGCAATCATCAATTGACAGTTGGCTCACATTGTCCACTGAAATACCAAGAGAAAGCTATAATGATATTCATAGATCACATGAAAACTTACTTGGTTTCGGAGAGATGGGATTACTTGATGCACAATCCATTTCTAGTCCACAACGCCAATTTTTTCATGACAGACTGTTTGAATAACGGACGAGGATGAGTTGAATCATATAGCAACAAAATTTCCAGGTCTATAAAAAATTAGTAAAAAAACAACTAAAAATTAAGATAGTTTTGACTTACGCAACTGCACCCGCATTGAGGCCCTTCTCCTTTACAAACTTCCTCCACCCTTTAGTCAATACATAGCTGACTATACCTAAACCTTCACACCTTCCCCCATTCATCTTCAAAACTCAGTAGCTTACTTGTACCATTCACCATTGGAAGATGCTTCTCAGCATAGAACTTGGGTATCACCAGCCTGTTCAGCTTCCCTACATCGCTCGGTGTGACTATCTTCTCAAACATCTCCATCACCATCGTTCCTCTTCCTCTTTAATTGGCCTGTATAGGAGAGTGCAAACCTTTTGCTTTGGTTGAGCTCGTCATGGTAAGTGTGCTTCCTGAGCATGTCTACAATCTCAGCCTAGAAGAGTGCAAACCATTCTTGTTTTCAAGAAGATTTCATGTCATAATCACTTTACACGATGCGTATAAATTGAGGGTATGATCACTATGAATTATTTCCATTCAAAATCATGGGGTATACAATTATAAGTTGGACTATGCTCTTTTTCAACCTTTCATCTTTGTACATTATTTTCTTTCCTTGTTATGAGCAACAACTTATTTTTAATGGGAAAGCGAAACATTTATATTATGTCTACAATTGTTGGTTGCTACAAAAATAAAATAACATCCTATATTTGTTGTATTCATGGTGATTTGGACTCATTTATTCTTATAGTTCTATTTTACACAGAAAATTGTTATCCTTAAGCTCAAAACTTGGATTAGAAAAGTTATAGCTGAAGAAAAAGAACCACAATGCATGAAACTTTAGTTTGTGGCTCTCCCCATAGACATGAAAAACCATGTTCTGATTCAGATCTCTGCTTGGATAAAAGCTAGAGCAAAGGTTCACAACGTCAATATCAACTGTACAATCGAAAAATAAGTAGTCCAAATTTTTTCAGTAAACATTTGCTTTGCTGGTCCCAAAGTATTATCAATAATACATGGATCAGTCTAAGCCAATGCATGGACAATATGTACTTCCTATATTTAGATGGTGACATAATTTGTTGTCGACATACACCAAATGTGATACATCCCTACAGCGCATTTTACCAAGTATACACGTCAAATACAACAATATATTTTCATTTCATGGATGCCACATAATTTAGCTAGTGAAATCCTTGATTAAGCTATAATCAAGAAAGTGAAATGCTTGAAGTTTACGAACTAATTCACTTTACCAAAAGTAATCACACTAAGCATTTACATATATAATAGCTAGACGACAATTTTCAAGAGCTAAATCTAACACATGGCATACATTATTAACCATGAAGAAAACCATCAAGTTCTGCTGCATTGGAGATGGGCCTATAGTAAAGAACGCCTTAATACATTTCTAATCAATAAGAATAGGATAGTAAGAATAATGCATGTACACAAAGTTAATCATGTAACTTAAATGTCGCCTAGACCATAGTGAAATCAATGCTCAATGGAACTGGATGTGTTCCAGGTTCCCGCTAATGCTGGATCAACAGAATCTAAAGATACCCCTAATCAAAAACAAGAAACAATAACTTTTTTCCATTGTACATTTACCCAAGCACTTTAAAATATCAGTAGTCTATACATGTTTCAGTCTTATATTATATGTTTACTATGGTGTTATCTTTGTATAAGAGGGTATGATCAGATTTACTCTATAATATCAATAGTACATTATTTAAATATGTGCAATGTAACACACACACATACATATATATTATAAATGATACACCAATTTAACATTGCTTTCCTATTTTTGTATTATTATTTAACATAAAGATGTTTTTTCTGCAATATTATTTACAGGAGTGAAGCACTTTAATTTCTAAAACAAAATTTATAAGAAAATACCAAATCCGTAATGTAGCTTTTATACATCATAATCAAAGAGTAGGCTAATAATTATAATGGAACATTTGATAGAGACTTCTTTTTGGTTCACAAGTACAAAAGAGTAAACAGTAAAGTGCAATAATGTATTGCTATTACTAACTTATTATACAAAATATAACACCTTGGCTTAACATTATTCTTAAGCATAGAACTACGCTTTAATATAAAGCAAGGCATTGCTTTGAGTTGTACTTGATCCGATGAATGCCAAAACAAGTAAGCATGCAATCAAAAGGTCTTTCTAATTTTGAAAAATGGCACTTTATGACTCATGATGGATGAACATTTTCAGCTCACCAAAATTCATGTTTTAAGTTGTAGATCTATAGACCAAGAGCATTTACAAATTTGTAGAAACAAAACTATGGGATAGCTGGTGCAAAATTTGATGTATGTGTTTTTTTCTTTTTCTTGTACTATGATGATACATTTAGTAATTCAATCATGTAGGATTTCACCATTAGCTGAAGAAAGGCCCAGAAATCTAATATATTCCATTATGTTGCAACAGTTTCAATATAATGCACAAGAATAATAACAGAAATAGAGGTTTGGCAAGTTACCAAGCACCACCCGTTGGTACGGGAACAGAATATAAGCTGAAAATAGCAGAAAAGCAGTAAATGAACAACAGATTTATAGTGGTTCGGCCCGTAATTGAGCCTACGTCCACTTTATAGTCTTTTATTGCTGATTCGGTTACAATTTGATACAATATCCTTCAAAATACGATACAACTTGATCATGAAAGCACTCTTGACTACTAGCTCGATCTTTGATGATGAAACTCGACGAATCCGTGTTGGATGTAAGGAGTTCTTCTCGAAGATTGTTGTAGTGTCTCGAATGCTTGAAGATCTTTGATTACTGAATGAGAGGAGACTTCGACAGCGTAACGGCGCTTGAAGAAATGAATGGCCAAAAGTCCCCTTCATGTTGGAAGTGATGGGGTATTTATAGGAGCAGCTCTGAATTCTGGACAGAAAATTGGCTAAGTCATGAGTCGTGACCGACTTAAGGTAAGCAATAACTCGTAGGCGACTTAAGATAACTCATAGGCGCCACACTAGGTTCTTCTTGTGGCTCAGTTGAAGACAAGTGCTAACTCGTAGCCGACTTACCAGATAAAGGTAGCATAAGCACGGGCTTTAAGTCGTAAGGCCTCATGAGTCGTAAGACCTCATGAGTCGTAGAGCCTTTAAGTCGTAAGGCCTCATGAGTCGTAAGACCTCATGAGTCATAGAGCCTTTAAGTCGTAAGGCCTCTTGAGTCGTAAGACCTCATGAGTCGTAGAGCCTTTAAGTCGTAAGGCCTCATGAGTCGTAAGACCTCATGAGTCGTAGAGCCTTTAAGTCGTAAGGCCTCTTGAGTCGTAAGACCTCATGAGTCGTAGAGCCTTTAAGTCGTAAGGCCTCTTGAGTCGTAAGAAGCTTGTCTCGTTGAGTCATGAAGTTCTTAAGTCGTAGGTCTGCTAACTCGTAGGTCCCTTTAGCAATTAGGTCATAAGTCGTCGAGTCCACTTGGGTTTTAGGCTTCTTAACTCGTTGGCTTCTTATAAGTCGTGGCACAATCTGACTCGTCCATTTCTTAACTCGTAGGTCGTTGCTAAAAGGGAGTTAACATTTGCCCCTCGAAGTACACGCCTTAAGTCGTAAGTCGTGTGCTTCGATTTCCTTAGCTCGCTTCTTGATGAGTCGTAGGTCGCGAATGACTTAGTATAAGTCGTAAGTCAGATGCGTCGATTCACCTTTCATTGTCCCAGGGCATAAATAGCTTAGGTCGTTCCTTCTTCTCCTTCACCTGTTTCATTCCGTCATTTGCAAGCATTCAAGTTCTTCTCAGACAAACTCAATTACTCGATCGCCAGACATCTTCGATTTCGTATTGCGTAAGTGGACTCGATTGCTATTCATTCCTCGATTATCACCCAATTACGATTCCCATTTTCACCATCGACCCCCCTTTTCTTATGCCGTATTTCTCTGTAATTCTTGTTTTAAGTGATTACTGATGGGTTTGAGACGGCTTGTCCTGGCTTTGGACAGTCGGTCAGAACAAGACGATGGACAGCAGCCTTTCAGTTTGATTGATTCGTGGTTTGTGATGGAATGACATTAGATTGGGTTTATGGTGATTTCGGGATGATTAAGTGCGCTGAGGGAATGAGAGTTTTGGTTGGAGGAGAGGCTAATGGGTTAACGGGTTAAGGAGTTTAGCGAATTGATGTATTGGGGAGAAGACGAACGACTTAAGGCCTTCGCGTTCTGAACAGAAATCTTGAGACCTAAGTCCTAAGTCGTATACGACCTAAAGTAGGTCGTAGGTCGGTAACGACTTAAGACTTGCAATTTTTCATTGCCTCGAGACCTTATGCAGCACTCCTTAATAGACTGATGGCTTAACTTAACTCGTAGCTTGCCTCTTAGGTCGTGGACGAGTTAGCAGATGCGTTGTTTCAAACCGAAGCTTCATATCTCTATAAGTGTTATAGCTGATGACTCAAAGAATTAGATAACCAACGACTTAACTCATAGGAACTTTCTTAGGTCGTCGCCGAGTTAGTACTTAAGGATTTAACTTGCGAGCACATCTGAACGACTTAATAACTTGAACTCCATGACTTTGAATTCTCGGACTTGAATGATTTGACTTAAGAGAACACGCCTTGAACATCTTGACTCGCACAATACGACCTAAAAGCCCCGACCTCTCACATTGTCTTGACTTTAATGCTAATAACCTGCTTAATCACAACATTCACAGAATACTGGGATGAATATACTGCCACTGACTGCCCACATCGAATGACAGATTAGTTGACAAAGAAAAAGTTAAAATAAATGAACTGTATGAGTGAAATGCTATACAATAACCAATTCAAGTGAAGTATTAAAGCAAAATCGTAATGGTAAACTAAAACTGATTTGTCTGCATTAACACTGCACTTGAGTATTAACAAGTTCTGAAGTCTCGTAATTGACTGATTGTCGGTTAGTTTAATTTCAGTTATACTTGCTTTTCCTTGTTTTCATTAGTTTTGCACAGCACTTCACACTTCTAGGAAACGTGCACCTTCACTTTTGAACATTCAGCTGATTGTGTAGAATGGCATCTCATCAAGAAGACTTGGAACCAGCTGGAGAAGCTTTTCCAATTGCTACCCCGCTGAATGATCCCCCGGAAAGGACTCCTACCACCTTGAGTCATAAAGTCTTCCGTCAACTATGCACCCAGTTTGGCATCACTGAATCTGATGCTTTGCTCCCTGGAGTAAATGACACTGCTGATAGGCCGCCCCACGGCTTTGTCGCAGTGAACCGCCAAATGTGCTTGAGTGGAGCGATTCCCCCGTTTAATGACTGTCTTCGAGAACTTCTCCTTCGATTATCTATCTCCCTTTTTCAACTACACCCTAATGGCTATGCCATCCTGCTGGGACTGTGTGTGCTTTTTAGGAGAACGCTGGACCGTTTTCCCAGTTTTGGAGAAATTTGCTTCCTATGCTCATTTACAAAGAACAAAGACCATCCCTCTATCACAGTTGCAAGGAGTGCCAGGAACCGTAAACTGATTATTGGTCTTCCTGAGAGCGTTCCTTGGTTTCTAAGCCAGTTTTTCTTTGTTTGTTGTCCCCCGGGATTTTACGCCATTTGGAGAGTGGGAAGTAAGACTATCTATCTTTTCCCTGTGTTTTCTAAAATTCTTCGAAGTCCAAATTGTCAAGTGTTAACTTCTTTTTCTACTGTTTCAGCGCTCCCTCCCCCCTCTAGGGAAACTCGTCACAAAACTACCTTCGAGAGGCTTATGGCTGTGCCGGTCGAGGAGAGGAGTGTTCAATTTCTATTGAGAGATGAGTTCCTCCACGAATTTGGACTCTTACATCCTTCCCGTTCCACTCAGCCACATGAAGTCCATGATTCTTCGGCTGAGGAGTCAGATGCCCCCGCTTCTGCTAAAGAACCTTCACCGAAAGAACTTACCATTGAGACTGACAAGTTGGTTGCGGCATAGAACCATCAGCTTGGAAAGGTGGCATTTCAGGAAGAGTAGTTTGATGGTTTTCTAGTTGACGATTTGCCCCAAGCAGGGCAGTTATCCTATCCATCATCAAAGCGTTTTGGGTTTCAATCTGTTGGTATAATCCAGAAACTGCATCATTCAACTCAGCCCTAGTGACTCCAACGGTTGGAGTTGCTTGGTCTGTTGTCGGGGAAGCGGAAGTTCCTTCGTGAGCATTTCCGGATCTGATAGGTCTACCTCTTCTTCCAGGAGCCATTATTTCGGATCTGGTTTTTAAGAGAGGTTCTTTTTATGAATCTTTGCGAAGCAACGGTGGATGAACGCCTGAGTTGGGTTCTCGGTGAAAGCACCAAAATGTTAACGCTCAAAAGTGAACGCTAACACCCGATGTGTGTAATAGAATTGTGAAAGCACCACCCGTTGGTACGGGAACAGAATATAAGCTGAAAATAGCAGAAAAGAAGTAAATGAACAACAGATTTATAGTGGTTCGGCCCGTAATTGAGCCTACGTCCACTTTATAGTCTTTTATTGCTGATTCGGTTACAATTTGATACAATATCCTTCAAAATACGATACAACTTGATCATGAAAGCACTCTTGACTACTAGCTCGATCTTTGATGATGAAACTCGACGAATCCGTGTTGGATGTAAGGAGTTCTTCTCGAAGATTGTTGTAATGTCTCGAATGCTTGAAGACCTTTGATTGCTGAATGAGAGGAGACTTCGACAGCGTAACGGCGCTTGAAGAAATGAATGGCCAAAAGTCCCCTTTATGTTGGAAGTGATGGGGTATTTATAGGAGCAGCTCTGAATTCTGGACAGAAAATTGGCTAAGTCATGAGTCGTGACCGACTTAAGGTAAGCAATAACTCGTAGCCGACTTAAGATAACTCATAGGCGCCACACTAGGTTCTTCTTGTGGCTCAGTTGAAGACAAGTGCTAACTCGTAGCCGACTTACCAGATAAAGGTAGCATAAGCACGGGCTTTAAGTCGTAAGGCCTCATGAGTCGTAAGACCTCATGAGTCGTAGAGCCTTTAAGTCGTAAGGCCTCATGAGTCGTAAGACCTCATGAGTCGTAGAGTCTTTAAGTCGTAAGGCCTCTTGAATCGTAAGACCTCATGAGTCGTAGAGCCTTTAAGTCGTAAGGCCTCATGAGTCGTAAGACCTCATGAGTCGTAGAGCCTTTAAGTCGTAAGGCCTCTTGAGTCGTAAGACCTCATGAGTCGTAGAGCCTTTAAGTCGTAAGGCCTCTTGAGTCATAAGAAGCTTGTCTCGTTGAGTCATGAAGCTCTTAAGTCGTAGGCCTGCTAACTCGTAGGTCCCTTTAGCAATTAGGTCGTAAGTCGTCGAGTCCACTTGGGTTTTAGGCTTCTTAACTCGTTGGCTTCTTATAAGTCGTGGCACAATCTGACTCGTCCATTTCTTAACTCGTAGGTCGTTGCTAAAAGGGAGTTAACAGCTATTACTAACTTATTATACAAAATATAACACCTTGGCTTAACATTATTCTTAAGCATAGAACTTCGCTTTAATATAAAGCAAGGCATTGCTTTGAGTGGTACTTGATCCGATGGATGCCAAAACAAGTAAGCATGCAATCAAAAGGTCTTTCTATTTTTGAAAAATGGCACTTTATGACTCATGATGGATGAACATTTTCGGCTCACCAAAATTCATGTTTTAAGTTGTAGATCTATAGACCAAGAACATTTACAAATTTGTAGAAACAAAACTATGGGATAGCTGGTGCAAAATTTGATGTATGTGTTTTTTTCTTTTTCTTGTACTATGATGATACATTTAGTAATTCAATCATGTAGGATTTCACCATTAGCTGAAGAAAGGCCCGGAAATCTAATATATTCCATTATGTTGCAACAGTTTCAATATAATGCACAAGAATAATAACAGAAATAGAGGTTTGGCAAGTTACCAAGTCACCGCTTCCTTTTCAGGGTATTCAATTATTTTATTACATACTCGGCTACCTCCTTCAGAGTTGCTTTTCTATTCTCTTTAAAATTCCACAGCTCTGGAATGACATATCGACCACTGGGATTATAAGCATTCATTTCTCTCAGAGTTGTAGTTACCGCATCTTATGCCTTTTCACCCAATCCCCTTTTTAAGGCAACAAGTTTTTCATCGTCCTCCTTCAATACTTCCCGCACTAATAATACGCCTTTCATGCAAAATAAGGCACATTTTTAAAAAAGATACTGGCCATAGATAAACTCCATATTTTTTATTTTTAATCGGAATCTTCAAGTTACCATCCTTCTTACTAAGAAGGACAATCGTAACTTCTACAAGTATATAGGTATCGATATTGTCATATACCTGCTTTAAATGTTCCTTACATTGTTATGGAAATTTCCAATTCGAGACCGCTCGAACACAATTCCCAAACGCAGCGGAAAAGCTAGATCGCGATAGACGATGCAAAACAACCAATCGATAACCCAAATCAATCTCAACCAAAACCAAGATACGATCACAACACCGAGATAAGCAATATATAAGAGCAATAACAATAAGTAAATAACACACCGATTTATAGTGGTTCCACTAACAACTTGTTAGTGTACGTCCACTTTAAGAGAGAGCTTTTATTATTACCAATGAAAAGAGTACAAGAGATTGTTTACAATGATCAACTAATCACTCTAGAATATATTTGTGGAGAATAGGATTGAAGAGATTAGGATTCACCAAAACCCTAATAGAAGAATTAAACCCTAGATTAGAAGTGATTAGGATTCTCAATAGGCTGCTGAAAATAGCTTTTATAATAGGGTAGAGATCAAAACCGAATGACCAAAATACCCCCCAATATCAGCACAAGCAAAATAGAAGACCCAGGCCCGAAACTGGAAAACTGCCGAAAAACGGTCGACTGGTCATTTTTGGACCAGTCGACCCATGGTCTCTGGACGAAACCGGTCGACCGGTAGAAATGGACCGGTCGACCGGTTTTGGGCAGCAGTGCACAATAGTGCACTGTTTGCTCCCGGAACTCCCCCCCGAGCTCCGCTACTCCGGCCGCTTCCTCCTACGCCTCGCTACTCCACTCCTCTTCAACTCCAACATATCGTGTCGCCAAAATTTAACACTCCACCTCGACACTATATCCATCTCCATCATCAATGGTACCATACCATCATCAACACCGATAGCTCCAACTATCGCCACTTCTACCTTCACCAAACATGAATGCTTCCTCAATGGGTTCCGGCAAGGCCACCCCCCATTGCACTTCACCAACGAGTTCAGGCACAAAGCCCCCACCCGCTAATGAAGTGTTGGAAACACCCAAAACCAAAACGATCTCACCAAAGACCCGAACACTTAGGAGTGTAAACTAGTGTTCGCCAAGAAGATAGAACCACAATCTCACCCCAATACTCTTCTTCATCTACCAACCAAGCTCCTCTCTCACCCGTGCCACCCCATGGCACCTAGCACTCCTCTAAGCAAATCAAGTTCGAGCAATGCTCGAACTTCCCAAACGGCAATGCTTTAGTAAACATATCCGCCGCATTATCCTTTGTGTGCACTTTCTGAAGATATACTTGCTTATCCTCATCCATGGCTACCAAGAATGACTCCCTCACTTCAATATGCTTAGTACGTGAGCTAAACGCCAAATTCTCCGCCAAATGGATAGCGCTTTGGCTATCACAATGAACATCGATACTATCGTGTCCAACACCTAAGTCACACAACAATCGCTTCAAATAGAGTGCCTCCTTAGCCGCCTCCACCGCGGCTATCAACTCCGCCTCCGTAGTGGATAAAGCTACTACGGTTTGCAATCTCGATCTCCAACTTATGGCCGTGCCACCAAGTGTGAAGACATACCCGAAAGTTGACTTTCTCCTATCCCTATCACCGGCGTAGTCCGAATCACAATAACCTACCAACTTGCAATTCATTCTCCCACTACCGCCAAAAACAAGACCATGAGATGACGTACCTTTGAGATATCTCAAAATTAGCTTTACGGCTTCCCAATGCGATTTCCCCGGATTAGCCATGAACCGACTAACCACCCCGACGGCATTTGCAATATCGGGCCTTGTACACACCATGGCATACATCAAACTACCAACCGCACTTGCATATGGCACCGTTGCCATATAAGCCTTGTCCTTCTCCAAGATAGGTGAACCTTTACTCGAAAGCTTGACATGCAAAGGTAAAGGTGTAGTTGTCGCCTTTGCATTCTCCATGCTAAACCGGCTAAGCACTTTCTTGATATAATCCTTTTGAGTTAATTTCAACTCAAAACGCTTCCGATTCCTTTCAATCTCCATGTCCAAAATTTTCTTTGCTTCTCCAAGATCCTTCATCTCGAACTCCGATTTCAATTGTAATTTCAACTTGTTGATTTCATTCTTGTCCTTCGAAGCAATGAGCATGTCATCCACATACAAGAGTAAATACACCCAACAATCATTTCCCAACTTCTTGAAATAAACACAAGCATCTTTGATGCTTCTATCAAAACCATTTTCAAGCATAAAATGATCAAACCTCTTGTACCATTGCCTAGGTGATTGCTTCAACCCATATAGTGATTTCTTCAACTTGCACACCATATTTGACTTCCCATTTACCCCAAAACCTTCCGGTTGCTCCATGTAAATGTCTTCATCCAAGTCACCATGCAAGAAGGCGGTTTTCACATCAAGTTGCTCCAACTCCAAGTCGTGAATAGCAACTATGGGAAGTAATATCCGGATAGAAGTATGCCGCACAACCAGTGCGAATATCTCATCATACTCCTTTCCCTTCCTTGGTGCAAACCCCTTAGCCACTAGCCTAGCTTTGTATCTCCCATCGTCCTTCACCTTGTAAATCCATTAGCACCCAATAGCACGGTTTCCTTTAGGAAGTGGAACCAAATCCCAAGTTTGATTCTTCATTAACGATTGCATCTCTTCCTCCATGGCACAAACCCATTTTGAGCTATCACTCGAATTCATGACGTCATCAAGGTCCATCGGCTCATCTTGGACTACTATAAGCGCATAGTCCATATTATCACAAAAGCTAAGATAATTCCAATCACCATATCTCTCGGGTGGTCTTATAAGACGACGACCCACCCGAGTAGCAATACCATCACCCGGACTCCTTTCGGCTCCACCTTGAGTCGAATCTTCTCTAGAATCGTGCACATCACCTACACTACTAGAGGCACCTTGTGGACTATGTGATGTACCATCAACCGCTCCCTCCTCACAAGCATCTTCTACTACTCTACTCTCTCTACCCCTTGGACAAAATGTGGGAATAACTTCCTTCTCCTTCGATTCACCATGAACCAAATCCGGAACATCCGATGAGCTCTCATTCTCCTTGAACATTGCCGACTCATCAAAAGTAACATGACGAGAGTTTATTACCTTCTTCGTTTTCGGATTCCAAACCCGATAGCCTTTCACTCCTTCCGTATAACCAAGCAAAACCCCTTTGAAAGCTCTAGGTTCAAGCTTATCATTTCCCGGATCATGCACATAAACGGGACTTCCAAAGACACGAAGATAGCTCAAGTCAATACTCTTACCTCTCCACACTTCCTCCGGAATTTTGTTATCAATAGCCGAGCACGGAATTCGATTAATAATGTGTACCGCGGTTGACATAGCTTCGGCCCAAAATCCCTTAGACAAATCCGATGTCAATCTCAAGCATCGAGCTTTCTCTAGTAGAGTACGGTTCATCCTCTCCGCAACTCCATTTGATTGCGGATCTCCCGGTGTAGTAAAATGTCTCTGAATGCCATGATGCTTGCAATAATCTAAGAATTCTCCGGAAACATACTCCCCGCCATTATCGGACCTATGAACCTTCAAAGATTTACCACTCTCATTCTCAACAAGAGCCTTCCATACTTTGAACTTAGCAAATTCCTCCGACTTGGCCTTCATTACATACACCCAAACTTTTCGAGAAAAATCATCAATAAAGGAAATATAATACTTTGCTCCACCCAAAGAAGCAACCGGTGCCGGTCCCCAAACATCCGTGTGCACATACTCAAGAACGCTTCTTGAATCATGTTTCCCTTCACCGAATGAAACCTTTGTTTGCTTCCCCATGACACACTCTTCGCAAAACTCTAGCTTGTTGAAACTCTCTCCACCAATCATCTCCCTTTTCCGAAGAATCTCCAAACCCTTCTCCGAGACATGACCCAATCTCAAATGCCACAACTTAGTCGCATCCAAGTCACGAGAACTATCAACGCCAACACAAGTTTCACCTTCTATGGTCACTCCTTGAAGCAAATAAACACCATGAACTCTAGCACCTTTCATAACCACAAGCGCCCCCTTCGAAACCCTCAAGCAATCTCTCTCAATAGTGATCTTGCACCCCAAAAAATCCAATTGCCCCAAAGAGATAAGGGACTTCCTAAGTCCCGGAACATAGCGTACATTTGTGAGAGTACGAACTACTCCGTCAAACATCCTAATTTGCACGGAACCGATGCCCTTCGACTTACACATAGCACCATTACCCATAACAATCGAATTTCCCTCTCTAGCTTCGAAAAGAGAAAAACAATTCCTATTAGGCGTCATATGATAAGACGCCCCCGAATCGAGCACCCATTCGCTACCCGAAACATCCGATGCCACCGCCGTCAATACATCAACATTTCCCTCACTATCAACACTCTCCACCGCAACCGATGAAGACGCCACTTCCTTCTTTCCTTTCTCCTTGTCCGGACACTCATTCTTCCAATGACCGCGCTTCTTACAAATATAGCACTTGCCTTTCTTTTCCTTCGACTTTCCTCTCCAACCGGGATTCCTAGATTTGGAACGACCCCGGTTATCCTTCTTCCAATGTTCCTTCTCCACAAACAAACCTTGACCATTCCCGGCACTACTACTTCCTACACTCAACTCCTTCATTTGATCTCGCAACTCCTCACTAAGAAGACCCATCTTGACATCATCCAACGTCAATGTATCACGGTTATAGATCAAACTATTTGAGAAACCCGTATAACGGTCCGGCAACGAACATAACAATATCATCGCCTTTTGCTCTTCCTCAATCTTCAAATCTACCGCCTTCATCTTCATTAGCAAATCATCAAACACATTTAAGTGCGCCTTTAGCGAAGTCCCCTCTTTCATCTTATAGGTGAAAAACGTTCGCAACAAGATCAATCGATTAGTTAGAGATTTCTTCATATACAACTCCTCTAACTTCTTCCAAATTCCCCCAGCGGTGACCTCACCACTAATTTCGGAGATAACATTCTCTCCCATAGCAAGTTGAAGTGTAGTAAATGCCCACTCTTCCATTTCGTCTCTCTCAACCTTCGATATGTCCGCCGGCAACAAATGTGTATCAAACACCACCCTATGAACCCGATTCCTCCTTAGAACCGCTTTTATCTTCCATTGCCATTTTTCAAAATCATTATCGCCATTCCACTTATCAATAACCAATTGCGATCCCGAAGCCGCATACGAACCACGTACATACGGCGCTACACCACTTGGACTAACCATAGAGGGAACACTAGAGTTTTTATCCAATTCTGGCATTTCAACAAACACCTACCGACTCCAAAGCTCTGATACCAAATGTTATGGAAATTTCCAATCCGAGACCGCTCGAACACAATTCCCAAACGCGGCGGAAAAGCTAGATCGCGATAGACGATGCAAAACAACCAATCGATAACCCAAATCAATCTCAACCAAAACCAAGATACGATCACAACACCGAGATAAGCAATATATAAGAGCAATAACAATAAGTAAATCACACACCGATTTATAGTGGTTCCACTAACAACTTGTTAGTGTACGTCCACTTTAAGAGAGAGCTTTTATTATTACCAATGAAAAGAGTACAAGAGATTGTTTACAATGATCAACTAATCACTCTAGAATATATTTGTGGAGAATAGGATTGAAGAGATTAGGATTCACCAAAACCCTAATAGAAGAATTAAACCCTAGATTAGAAGTGATTAGGATTCTCAATAGGCTGCTGAAAATAGCTTTTATAATAGGGTAGAGATCAAAACCGAATGACCAAAATTCCCCCCAATATCAGCACAAGCAAAATAGAAGACCCAGGCCCAAAACTGGAAAACTGCCGAAAAATGGTCGACTGGTCATTTTTGGACAAGTCGACTGGTCCAGAGACCCCATGGTCTCTGGACGAAACCGGTCGACCGGTAGAAATGGACCGGTCGACAGGTTTTGGGCAGCAGTGCACAATACTGCACTGTTTGCTCCCGGAACTCCCCCCCGAGCTCCGCTACTCCGGCCGCTTCCTCCTACGCCTCGCTACTCCACTCCTCTTCAACTCCAACATATCGTGTCGCCAAAATTTAACATACATCACATCTAGCAGCACAGAATGTCTAGGACTATCAATAACAGTTACAAGTTACAACAATGTTGACATAAAATCCATGAAAACGGATCAAATCATCAAATGAATCGAGAGATATACCACTGAAGAGTGATGGTACCTGGCAACAATTTCAAATAGGGCACGGTATTTTATCTAAAAAGTAAAATGAAATAGTAAAGAAAAATACAAACTAAACGGGTCGATAGTTTTAAAAAACCCTAACTGAGATGGGGCGAACTCTTATTCCTAGACGGGGTATAAATTGTAACGGTGGACTATCATGAATTAAAATTTTATTATATACAAAATTTCCTTAATTTAGATGCAATATGAACATTTTGAAAATGTAAAGACATGAGACTTAAAATAACAGTACCAGGTTTATTTGATCACACTAGTAAGTTCAATGACAAAAGAAATATCAAATTGTAAGGTATGTATAAAGCAAGACTTGGATAAATTATATAAATAATTTATTACCTTGCATTTGTCCCCAACAGTTATTACTTTGAACGGATGCCATTCAGGATCTTTTAAATGCTTTTGCCACTTTGAACAATAATTGCTGCTTTAACTTCAGCATTACCCTTTTCTTTATTTTTGTTTACAGGCAATTTAGAATGCTTTCTCATCAATCTCTCCCATCCTTTTTATCCCAATTAAAGTTCGACTATTCAGCACATTTGATAACCCCTACATTTAATACTATGTTATGCACTGATAAAATCGACCGAAATCAGAAGATGTATACAATACATTAATCATAACGCTCGACTTCGATTGACTTGCAACTGTGGCCCTACATAAATTTGAAACTACCTGAGATAGTCATGCGTGAAAATGAAGGGAAATAGAAAACAAATAAGGCCTAAAGTAGTAAGGTATTAATATTTAATCATTTTGAAAACCATGTTGAAATATCATGGATTATAAAAGAAGTCTTATTGCAATTAGTGCTTTACGAGCTTATTCAAGATCATCATTGCTCATTCTCCCTTTAACAACAAGAGTTTGATTCAAGTTCTTCAATTTCCTCCATTTTTTCTTTCAACTCATTAGTCATTTCAGCCATTATTTTTGTCTTTGGACCAGAGTCATCTTCGCCTTCCATATACTTCATCGTATTCATCTTTCCTTTCACTTGTTCTATTTCTAGCTCAAGCTTTTGCTTGGCATCAAGTTGCTTTTCCAATTATAGAATTTTATGATGAGCGGCCTCTATTTCTCTCTAACAAATTAGGTTCCCAATCAGTAAATTTTAATGAATTTAGATATATCAGTTTCGAACAACGTAGCTTCTAATCTTCAATTAGTTTGAGAACATTTCATCTGCCTTATTCTGCTCCATCGATGTCATTTCGAGGTTGTTGTTTGTCAATGCCATATGCGGAAATGAACTATGCTCATATTTCAACAACTTAAAACATAAAAATCAAATCGATACCTATTTGCGGAAATCAAAAGAAATGATCCTGGGATGTTGCCAAACTGCGAGTGAGAGATAGTGTTATGCCCCACGTCTACATTCAAGTTTGCAGCGTACAATAAATTGCCATGGCCAGAATTCAGACCATAGACCATCGGACTTGACACCGGATATCATCAGAGAGGGTGGTCAGAGTGAAGATATGGAAGGAGTGGTCATGGCTCTGGAGTTTGATGCTTCTGGTTGAAGGGAGAAGAAGATATCAAATGTACATGCGTGCACGTACACAACATGCACATGCATGTACCGCCTATAATATTCTGGGCTGATTTATATATGTTTGTGTAATTGTTCATTAGGGTTATGAGTTGATTTAGTCATGCCTGAAGGCTAAAATGGTCAATCGGGTCATTATAAATAAGTATGTATGGGTGGTCAGTTTTTACGTGTAATAATTTTCATAATGAAACCCTATTTCTTTACTTTCTCCTTTCTTTCTCTTGTTATTCTATAACTACTTGTATACTTTAAGTCCTTCTTCTTTAAACTACAATTTCATTCTTCTCTGAACTCTACAACCCAATAAACAAGACAATATACTACTCCTTATTTCATTCCCTCCACTTTTCTCACTCTTCTATTGCCTGCATCAAGAACTTCAACCAAACCACTCCATATATATCAACATGACCATCACCAGAAATCAATCCATAGAACATGGGCCTACCAAACTGTAATTAAAACAGGACCTAAGCCAAGGTTCTCGTGCCACTCCAAACTCTCAAAATCGTGAATCCAGCAACCAAGATGACAACAACGACCTTACTACTCCAACTCCTGATAATGAAGAGGATCTTTGGACAAGGCAAGAACACATCAATGGGACAACTAAACATTCCTTGGATCAGTTAGTCAAAGCTCAGCAAGAACTCCGTCAATCATTTCAAGAAAATTCATAAGAAGTCAATGGAAAGGCTGATCTTCTCTCGGCCACTCTTGAATCTTTTATGCAAGAAATGAGGACTCATAAGAATTCACCTACCACTTCAAATCAAGAACCTCATCAATCATCAAAAAACCACTCCTATGTCCCTCCATTCCAGAGAAACAACAACTGGAGCACCTCAGTTTCCTCGCATACCATTGATCAAAATCAAAATCCTCACTCGAGGCAACAACCTAGTATTCTGCCATCTCCTACCTTGCTACAACACACCACCATCAAATTAGAATTTCCTATCTACAATGGAGATGAGACTATTATTGAGTGGATAGACCAGGTTGAGCTATTATTCAGATATCATCATACACCAGAAATTGAATGGATGACTACATGCTCTTTCCACCTCAAGGATGATGCGCAGAAATTGTACAAGTGGCTGTTTAATAATGTCAAGAACTATGAATATGGAAAATCTTTGAAGAAGAGATTATAGTGAGATTTGCTCCTCCGGAGTTAAGAAAGCATTTTGAAGCCTTTGCTAACTTAAAACAACTCTCCACAATCCAGTCTTATCTCACAAAATTCGAGTAGTTTAAAGGTTTACTTCCTTATCTTCACCCAGAGTATGTCCTTGACAAATTCATGGATGTCTTAAAGAAGGATATTAGGATAGATGTTGAGGCAGTTAGACCCACCAACTTTAAGGAAGCAGTAGCACTGGCTAAAATCTATGAGAGTAGATGGTCTAGGAAGCCATTCAAATCACATTTCTCCTCACAACCTTATGTATCAAAGAACCTACCTCCAAGAAACACCAAATTAGTAGGATATGGTCCTACCTCCGACAAGGATAATTCTTTGTCATAATTTGCTAAGAGAAAAGGTTTAACTTTCGAGGAGGTTATTGAAAAAAGAAAATGAATCTTTGTTATGGCTGCAATTAAAAGTGGCACCCTGGCCACCAATGCAAGAAAAACAAGTATATACACTTGAAGGAATCTTTGACTCAGAGAATGCAAATGAGCCAGAAGATCAAGAAGAACAAGACATTGAGGAGATTACAGAACCTAATGAAGAAGAAATTAGCCCAATTATCACTTTCCAGGCTATGTGTGGAATTCCAACCCTTCATACCATTAAAATATGTGGATCAATCTATGAGAAACCAGTGCAAGTGCTTATTGATTTAGGTTCCACTCATAATTTTATAGACTGCAGGCCTAGCTAAAAGGATCCGGTTGGAAGTTGATGACACTAAAAGACTTGAGGTTCAGGTAGCAAATGTTGAAAAGCTTTAGGGCACTGGAATGTGCAACCAGGTTGCACTAAAATGTCAAAATTGTTGTATGATTATTGATCTATTACTGTTACCTTTGGATGTCTGCCAAATTGTGTTGAGTACCCAATGGATGAAAACCTTGGGTGAAGTGACACTAAATTTCTCAAAATGCAAGTTATGTTTAAATATAATGGTAAGTCACATGTTTGGCAAGGGTACAACCAGAAGGGTTAAAGATAATGGACCAAAAAGCAATTAGAAAAGAATGTTTTCATGGGCCGATTGCCATGATGCTTTGTTCCTAATTTATCACTGAAGAAAACACTGAAATACCCGAGTCCGTTAAAGAAATACTTGATAAATTTCCTAAAGTACTTGCTCCTCTAGATACCTTACCCCCTAGCAGACCTCAAGATCACAAGATACCACTGTTTCATGGGTCCAAGCCTACAAACACTCACATCATATTAAGAATGAATTAGAAAACATTATTCAAGAAACTTTGAAAACTGGCATCATAAGGCCTAGTTGCAGTGCCTTTTCTTATCCCGTTGTCATGGTGATATCGTAGTTCTTTAACAAGAAAAGAAGAATGATAGAGAGAAGAAGATTACAAATAGAGAAGAGAGACTAGGAAGATAGAAAGAAATTTTCATTCATTTTTCTTCGCTTTTTTCCTTTCACGTAACACAGCAGCCTAATTTATAGAATGGCTAATACAAAGCATAGGATACTAATTTGCCAAGTGGCATTACATTGTAGGCTAGCTAAAAGTTGTAACTAATTGCTAATTTGTAGATAATTGAAATAAATAAAAGATTTTATCAGAAGCTTCTGGCTGGTAGAAAAGGTTCCATGCTCATGCTCATTCTTTGTATATTGCAGGGACCGTTATAATACGTTTAGGCATGTGCATCACTATAGGGACCGTATCATTACCATCTCCTCGAAATCAACCTTGTCCTCAAGGTTGTAGACAGAGTTGTTCCAACAGTTTCAATATAAGTATTGTCCCATGTATTATTATCAACTATTACTGTTCGATTTGCCATTGCCGTATTTTGGTAACCATAGTCCCACCATGATGCTATCTTGTCATGTACATTAGTACTATAACTCAACCATGAATAAGCTTTATGAAAGTCATCAAAAACATGTAAACCATCATGCGAGTGAGATGTGAGAACAATAGACGGAGCAGAATAAGCTCTTGTAGCAGCCTGAAATGATGCAAAATGCTCTAAAGTCCTCACAGGATTGAACCAAACCACGAGTACCAACGCAGCTAGAAGTGTTCAAGTGGAGCATATGCGATATATAATGGTGAGGAGTAGCGAGCAATGTTGATACATAAGAGAACATGCATTGGAATAAGAGTAATGATAAATGTATATTCGCTCCACAAGCACACCATATCGAAGTGAGATGGGAAATTAAGGGTTGCATAAAACAGTGATCCTGCATTCACTGTCTTTATATAAAGATGAAGGGTGAAGGTCAATGCAAATATTGCTATAGCTTCATTGTCATAACCATCAGCCATAGATCGTGAGATATAGGAATGCACCATGTCCTCAAGATTGGAATCTCTCTTTACATCGCACGTACCTCCGGGATCGAAAATATAAACTTCTTCAATGCGAATCATTTGTCCATTGCCAACCGTGGCTACAAACAAGCATCGATGATTTGAGTAGAGATCGGAAAAGCATGCGAATGGGAATACATAAGGTGTGGGTTGGATCTTGGAAACAGGAGAGAAAGAAAAGAACTGGATGGTGACAACATTGTCGGAGTGTGTAAGGATGGAGAAAGAAGTATCGATGTTGTTGCCGAAGAGGGCCTCATTGGTGACGGTGGTGGCGACAACTTTGGTTTTTGAGAAAATTTTTGTGTAGTTGATTGGGATAAGATATGCTACTGATGTTTGATGAAATGACCGCAAGGAATATGTAACTACAGGAGATGGAGTAAAGGGTGATGGGGTGCTGATGGCGAGAGAAGAGACATTTGTTGTAGCCGGGTTTGGAGGAGCTGCTCTCGTAGAACCTGCGATAGTGGTAGGCAGCGATGTTGGAGGTGTCAAAGATAGAGGGAGAGGCAGTGGTAATGTGATTTGGAGGCCGAGTTTCATTGTGAGATCGGATAATGAATGGATGATATGATTACTGGAGTTTTGCATGTCGACGATGATAGTTTTGATAGCGGTAATGTCTTTTTGTTGAGTGGCGAGGGTGGTTTTAATGGAGTTAATGGCGGTTTGTTGGCTCATAATGGTTTCATGGAGTTTATGGATGGATTTGTCGACGGAGCGGTTGTTGTTGATGGTTTCGGCTATGGAGTTCATTAGTAAAACGACGAAGGAGATGAGAGATGGACGAAGGAGGGGAGAACAAGAGTGAAAGCACCGAATGATATGGTAGTTCTTTAACAAGAAAAGAAGAATGATAGAGAGAAGAAGATTACAGACAAAGAAGAGAGACTAGGAAGATAGAAAGAAATTTCCATTCATTTTTGTTCGCTTTTTTTTTCACGTAACACAGCAGCCTAATTTATAGAAAGGCTATTACAAAGCATAGGATACCAGTTGGCCAAGTGGCATTACATTGTAGGCTAGCTAAAAGTTGTAACTAATTTCTATTTTGTAGATAATTGAAATAAATAAAAGATTTTATCAGAAGCTTCTTGCTGGCAGAAAAGATTCCATGCTCACGCTCATTCTTTGTATATTACAGGGACCGTTATAATGCGTTTAGGCATGTGCATCACTATAGGGACCGTATCACATGGTTAGGAAGAAAGATGATTCTTGGAGGTTATGCATTGACTATAGAGGCCTGAACAGCATCCGCATTAAAGATAAGTATCTTATCCCATTAGTAGATGATTTATTTGATGAGTTATATGGTGAAAAATATTTTACTAAGCTAGATTTAAAGTCAGGATATCACCAAATTAGAGTACATGAAGATGACATTCACAAGACCACATTTAAAACACATGATGGACACTATGATTTCATGGTGATGCCCTTTGGTCTTGTGAATGCTCCTTCCACCTTTCAATCTTTAATGAATACTACCTTCAGACCTTATTTAATTTATTTTAGTATTCTTTGATGATATACTAACCTATAGCCAAACTATGCTTGAGCATCTAAACCATATTAGGGTTGTATTACTTTATAGGACAACCACTTGGTGATAAAGTTTACAAAATGTTCATTTGCTAAGGAGACCATTGAATACTTAGGCCATGTGATCACAGCAGATGGTATAGTTGTAGAAAACAATAAGGTGCAAGCTATAAAAGAGTGCCCAGCTCCTACTATGCTAATGGCATTAAGGGGATTTCTAGGCTTGATTGGGTACTATAGAATATTTATTAGACACTATGGTCTCATTTCTAAGCCCCTAACAGAGATCTATTGATGAAAGATGCTTTCCCATGGAATAAAAAAGCTACTCAGGCTTTTGAAAGGTTGAAACAGTGCCTCATGACCCCGCCTATTCTCACTACGCCAGATTTTAATACACCTTTCATTATTGAGTGTGATGCAAGTAAGATAGGTATAAGTGATGTAATTTTACAAGAAAATAAACCCATTGGTCTTTTGAGTAAAGCAAAGCAGGAATTTAAATCTTTCTACCCATGAAAAGGAATTGCTGTATTTGATATTAGAAACAAAAAAGTGGTCCCAGTATCTTTTAGGAAGGCGGATTATTATTAGAACATATCACCAAGGCTTGAAGTACTTATTAACACAAAGGCTACACACTGGGATACAAGGGAAACTGCTTGCTAAATTACATGGTTATAATTACATAGTTGAATATAAGTGTGGTAAGGAGAATATAGTGGCAGACTCCCTATCAATAAGAGATGAAGAAAAAGTCAATGCATGGCTCTTTCACAAGTGCAAGCAACATGGTTACAAGAGTTGAAAAATACACTAGTTGATTCACCTTTGTATGTAGAGATCAAGGAGAAAATAAATCAAGGGAATTCTAGTAAATACAAGTTAGTTGATGGGTTGCTCTTCTATGAAGGAAAGATACTGATTGACCACCACAACTCAGAATTGCTCAATATTCTCACCAATGAATTTCGTTCCACTCCTCTATGTTGGCATTTTGGTACCGAAGGGACTGTAAAAAGAATCAAATTTTTGTTCTACTGGAAGAAAATGAAAAGGCACATGTAAAAATATGTAAAAGAGTGTGAAGTGTGCCAGAGAAATAAAGGGGAAAACATACACATAACAAGCTTGCTTCAACCTCTCCAACTCCAGGAAGAATATCGACTGACATCACCATAGATTTCATAACTTCCCTACCGAGAAGTCAAAGGTACACTATTGTATATGTGGTGATTGATAGGTTGTCAAAATATGCTTATTTCTTTCCCTTGTCACACCCTTAAACTGCAAAGGATGTAGCATAAGTGTTTTTTGATGGGATATTTAAACTTCATGTCATGCCATCTTCAATCATTAGTGATAGGGACTCACTTTTCGCCAACACTTTCTGGAAAGAGCTCTTCAGACTACAAGGCAACAATCTAAAATTAAGTACGGCCTACCATCCCCAAACTGATGGCCTATCAAAGGTTACAAATAGAATCTTGGAGGGTTACTTAAGGTGTTTTGTATGTCATAAGCCTTTTGAGTGGTCTAAGTGGCTAACACTTGTGGAATTTTGGTATAACACTTCATTGAAAACTATCACTAATATGACACCTTTCCAAGCACTGTATGAAGTTATCCCACCTACCCTATTGACCTATGTCCCAAACACTCCAAAGGTGCCCTAGGTATTATTTTAAAAAGAAATTTTTGAAAGACAACTTAACCTTGGGCAAAGAAAGAATGAAAAAGTATGTCGATCTTAAGAGGACAGAGAGGAGCTTCAAGGTTGGAGATTGGGTTTTCTTAAAATTGCAGCCATACGGGTAGTTAATTGCAAGAACTCAAATGATACATATGCTCTCGCCTAAGTTCTATGGCCCTTATGAAGTAAAGAAGAAGATTTGAGAGGTACCCATTTGAAATTACCACCACGTGTCAAAATTCATCCGGTCTTTAATGTGTCACGGTTGAAAAACAAACCATGGTCTGGAATCATAATTCAAAAAGATATGCCAAGCTATGTAGAAGAAATGGTCAAGGAGCCTGAAAGAATTTTAAATAGAAGGATTGTTCCAATTAATAACAAACCGGTGGTACAAATATTGGTTAAATGTAAGGAGTTGCCAGAAGAAGAAGCTACTTGGGAGGAGTATTAGAGGTGATTAAAAGGTTTCCAACTTTGGACCTTGGGACATGGTCCCTTTTCCAAGAGAGAGGGGGTTATTGTGCCCCATGTCGACATTCAAGTTTGCAGCATAAAAAATTGCCATGGCCAGAATTCAAACCATAGGCCAACGGACTTGACTTCGGAGATCATCAGAGAGGGTGGTTAAGGTGAAAGTATGGAAGGAGTTGTCATAGCTCCGGAGTTTAAGGCTTTTAGTTGAAGGGAGAAGAAGATATCAATTGTACATGTGTGCACGTGCATAACATGCACAAGCATGTATAGCCTATAATATTCCAGGCTAATTTATATATGTTTGTGTAATTGTTCATTAGGGTTATAAGTTGATTTAGTCATGCCTGAACACTAAAATGGTCAAGTCGGATCATTATAAATAAGTATGTATAGGTGCTCAGTTTGTACGTGTGATAATTTTAATAATGAAACCATATTTCTTATCTTTCTCCTTTCTTTCTCTTGTTATTCTATAACTACTTGTATACTAGTCTTTCTTCTTTAAATTGCTACTTCATTCTTCTGGATGTCTACAACCCAATAAACAAGACAATATACTACTCCTTATTTCTTTCCCTCCAATTTTCTCACTCTTCTATTGCCCGCATGAAGAACTTCAACCAAACCACTCCATATGTATCAAACTTCACCACTTCCACTGCCTTGTCAGTCAACATGACCATCACTAGAAATCAATCCGAAGAACATGCGCCTACTAGATAGAGAGGAGGCAGAACTTGTGAGGCAGAGAGGAGGTGGAACTTGCAAAAGACAGGGCGGAGGCGAAACGATAGAGTGAGGAGGCGGGACTAGGGCATGGTGAATTTTTTTGGGAAATAATTTTGATAGCGTACGTTTTTGGGAATGGGGTGTTGAAATTTGAGCGGCATATATCTATTCAAAAATAGGGTAACCTTGCAACGCTCTACAACTATTGTAAAATTACCACGGCCCTTAACTGTTGCTATTTATTTTGCAATAGCTAGAAGCTATGGCAAAATTGCCACAGCGCTAGACTGTTGTAAAATTTACACATTTGGGTGTGACAAAATGGGCGGTATGGTGAAGTAATTGCAATATCGCTTCTTCCCTCTATTTTTTTCTACACTCCCTTAAACTTCTCAGTCCTTTCTGGCTTAAATCCTTAATTTTATTATAACATCTGCCTTTACCTCAATCAGAATCAAAATTGAATACGGTTTTCACAGTCCTGCTCCCACTTCAATTGTTGTTCCTCTGACCATCATCCCGCTGCCATCTCTTATTTTCTCCACAAATGCATATAAGACAAAACATTAATCTAGAAATAAAAACATGTTATAAATTTTAAAGAGATTATCCGCGTTTCTAATTTTCATGTTTAAATTTAGGATACTCATAGCCATCTGTTAAATAGGGATGTAATACTTACTCAATGAAATAAATAATGGTTTGCTTTGATATCACTTTTTAGGATTTAATACAACCTCGGTTTGATTAATCATTATGTGGTGGCCCTCATCCTAAAATGCTTAGAAAATTTTTTTTTATACAAGAGGAACTCACCACTAACCCCAAATACTTTTATATTTAAATTTTTTTATAGTTTCCAATTATTTTTCCCAAGACCCTTGAATTACTAATATAATCATATCAGTATACAAAGATTAAACCAATTATATATTTGATGATACACAATTGTTCCTTTATTATTATTTTATATATATATATATATATATATCAGAGTCAATTTAAATCAAAGTGAAAACAAAATATCATACAATCTATTGACAAGCCATTTATTTCCTTTCTGAATCTTGTTCTACTTCCAGAGGTGTATTTTAGCAAATTACAACACTTAAACCTTTTATCTGTCTATAAATATTAATCTGCCTAAATAATTCTATTAACACAAACACAGTGTTTCCTTAATCTTATCAGTGTTATCAGGTATACACATAACACTACTCATAACTTATTTCCATTTATCATTTTAGGTTGATTAGGAGAGTACTTTTAGCATTTTAAAGTTTAATATGATGCAGACCTACAAACTTGGTGGTTTGTGAGATATGCTTGGAGTTATATAAGGGCTGCTTGGTGTTTTCTTTAATTTTGTCCCGGAAGCACATTACACTTCACTGATTGAAATGAAGTGGTTCCAGGCATCCAAGGGTTTGACTCATGGCCATCTAGGCCGGCCATAGTCCCTCCTTTACCACTTGTAAACCCATATCCCTCATGTTAACAACCTTCTACAAAGTGCTACTCCTAAATTTCCAAGCCTTTTTATGTCCAGTTCAAGTTTTCTGGAAAAATCATTCTTATAGGTGTTCAATCATTTATCAAAAATTCAGTACCTTTCAAGTCTACTATTCTCAAAGTTCTTTCTGAAAATTTAAATACTCAAATTTATACAAGTTTCCAGAATTCATGCACATGTCAGTATCATTTACCTGCCATACACAAATTCATTTCACTTGAATATTCTACAAAAAATCTTGAGAGTGCATTTCAAAAATTAAATCCCCTTAGCAGTTCAATTCCCATAAGACAAAATATAAACAATAGAAATCAGAGGCTCAACTATATATACATATACATATATCAGTATCAACTATCTAACATGCATACATTTATTCCACTTGGATATTTCTTATTCAAATCTTGTCAAAACTATTATAATTTTATTTAAAGAAAATCATAGAATAACTCAGGCAATAAAACCAGAGATCATTACATTCACATTTTATATTTATGTGTTATACCCATGCCCTTGTTTTCTCCAAATCAGATGATCACAACATCAATAAAAATCAAACTCCATCAAATATCATTCAAAATGAATTTTTCTTAAGTACAAGTTTTCATCCTCAAATACTTAGAAAGATTCCTACAAGTACTTCAATTGCAGAAAATAGAATTTGTCTAGTAATTCCATTACAAAGCAACTGCAAATTTAAAACAAGTCTCTCTTATTTATACTAGCAGCCAATGCCTTCTTTACTCATCAAGCCAACTTCAATTTCCTGCAAGCAAATCATTTAGCTGCCCCAAATAATTTTTGAGACACCCAGATGATTGCAAGGGCAACCAAAAGGGTCAGTTTACACTGGTATGAGCATTTATCAATTTTGTATATATGTACATAATTGTAGTAATCTTGCAATGCCTTCCTAGATTAACAGGTCTTATACTTAGCATGTTTTGGATTATTCAAAAAGACACAATACCACATCCAACAAATCAAACAATGCACAACAGTCAGTTAAGATTAAGCATGTGTACAAATTTTTAATTCATCCTCATCAAAACTTGGGTAAGTAATCTCTGTTTTATATTCCAAATTTCCACCCAGCAAATTAATCAATGAACAATGTTTAACTTGATTAAATCTAACACCAAATCTGAAAGTTTATAACCCATATTTTTAAACCCCTACCCTCATTTATTTCATGGTCTTTAACTCCTTGTCAAATGAACACTATGTATGCATTGTGATGGAAACTCCCAGGTTGTTTAAATTATTCCAACACACAAAGGCCTCAGGGTGCTGTTGCACCATGCACATACTTGCTTCCACCTGAAGTAAGCAGATCATTGACTACCCCCAAGTGACCAGTTTAGTTTTTCTTTTTTTTATATCAGAGAAATATGACTGCCTGCATATTTTCTGACTCAACCCCATGTTCCCCTATTAATCTTGATCCATGTTTAATGATATAGAACAAGAATACTTAAAACATGTTAACTCTGAAAGCCAAATTACAGATCAATGCTCCAAACAAAAATGCACAAACAAACACCCATATCACCCATAACAAATCATTTCAGAGATTCAAATAACTCATAGTATTTTTAGGCTGCCTGCAATAGGACTTAATGCCATTGCATACAAAAGATAAATACTCACATAATGTTTCTTCTTTCACTGCCTTAATTTCTTAGAACAGCAAATCCCCCAAAGCCTCAAGCTAGAGTTTCTCCTTGCTTATTTTATTTTTGTTTTGATCCCGAGAGAGTGATGGTTTTGGCTATGTGCAGTTATTTATAAATCCATTCTAGGGTTTTAGAAAATGGGTAATTCCCCTGATACCCTTAGATGTTTATGTACACATCATATTTCTGTGTGATCATAAATTAGAAATGCATACTTTAATTAGCCATTTCGGGGATCATACATTTTTAGACACTCAATACTATTTTCATGACTCCTTTCTACTCATGCCATAAGCATGTGACCCTTAGTTTATTATTTTTTTTTTAAGTTTTAAGGAAATCTGAAAATCTACTTTGTATATATTTTCTTTCTACCTATCCATTACCTCCTTTCTATCAGACATACTACTCTATACTTTGTAATGTAAAAATCATTTACCCAAATTATTTGCTTGGAATAAATATGGTATGGAAATTTTATTTGATTCTGTATATGTATATATATATTTCTGCCTTTTTGTCAAATCAGTCAACTCCCTTTTTAAATTAAAAAAATCACATATATTATGCTAATTATTTTCTGGCACAATTATAAGACATATAAACCTTTATATTAAACCTCATTTTATTTTATCTTCATATAAAATAGCAAACACCCCATATATATTAAATGTATATATATTTACATAATTCTTTGAACATAAAACTATATTTATTTTGAGCTCCAATTTTTCTTCTAATTACCTTGATTCCTTGCATTTTATCAAACAGAAGCTCTCATTTAATTTTATTTATTGCCACATTCTTTTCTGTTTTAATGCAATATATATATATATATATATACTTTTTATATATATCTCAGAATTTTCTAATATAAATATATGTATTATTTTATTTTATTTTAGGGTCATTACATACCCTCCCCCTTAAAGGAATTATGTCCTCATAATTTCACCTAATCTCTCCAATTAAAAACACTAATCCATAGCCTGTTTTAACTCCATAACCCCATACCCATATTAAATGTATAAGTATATTTAGAAAAATCATCTTAGGCTGCTTAGACATACCTCTCCATCAGTAAATAAACTGGGGTATTTAGCCCTCATTTTATCTTCAACCTCCCATGTACAATCATTAGTGTCCAAGCTCCATTGGATTTTCACCAGTTTGATCACCTTGTTCCTCAACTTTTTCTCTTCCTTGGCAACTATCCCTACTGGTTCATTGGTATAAACCAAATTCTTCTGAACTTGAACTTGAGTAGGTGACTCCAGAATTGCTCCTTCATCATGCACCCATTTTCTCAATTGAGAAACATGAAATACAGGATGCACACCACTCAACTCCTCAGGTAACTTGAGTCTGTAGGCCATAGCACCAATTCTCTGCATAATTTCATATGGTCCTACAAATCTTGGTGATAGCTTACCAGATTTTCCAAACCTGAACACTTTCTTCATTGGTGATACTTTCAGAAAAACATGCTCTCCTACTTCAAACTCCATTGGCTTTCTCTTTCTATCTGCATAAGACTTTTGTCTTGATTGTGCTGCCTTCATTCTATGCCTAACCAATTCAATCATGTTGGAAGTTTCTTTAACATGATCTGGCCCCAACATTACACCCTCTCCTGCTTCCAACCAACAGGCAGGAGACATGCAAGGTCTCCCATACAAGGCTTCAAAGGGAGCCATTCCTATGGTTGATTGATAGCTATTGTTGTAAGTGAATTCTGCCAAGTGAATATGATCCTCCCAATTTCCCCCAAAATCAAGCACACATGCTCTAAGTAAATCTTCCAATATTTTATTCACTATCTCTGTTTGCCCATCACTTTGAGGATGGTAGGCAGTGCTTAAACAAAGTTGTGTTCCCATTGCTTCTTGGAAACTTTCCCAAAATCTTGAGGTGAACAAAGTGTCTCTATCACTTACAATAGTCTTGGGTATGCCATGTAACCTCACCACTTCTTTGATAAACAATTGTGCAAGCCTAGATGCATTTCTATCTGACCTGACAGGAACAAAGTGAGCTGATTTGGTTAGTCTATCAACAATTACCCATATACTATCATTGCCTTTCTTAGTTCTATGCAAACCATCCACAAAATCCATGGAAATGCTTTCCCACTTCCACTGAGGTACCTCCAAGGGTTGCAACATGCCAGAGGGCTTTTGGTGGTCTGCTTTAATTTGTTGACATGTGGAACATTTTGCCACATATCTTGCCACTGCTTGCTTCATTCCTGGCCACCAGTAGCCTCTTTTTAAATCATGATACATCTTAGTACCACCAGGGTGTATGGTGTACCTGGTCTTGTGATGCTCATTCATGATTTCTTCCTTCAATTCTGCAATGTTTGGTACACAAAGCTTATCATTTTTCCTCAAATAACCTTGGGAATCTATTTTAAAATTCTCTGACTCAATGTTGTTTAATAACATTTCTTTCTTCTCCTTCAGACTTTGATCTTGATCTTGCATGCTACCAACTTTCTCCACCAGATTAGACTTTACTGTGATTATTCCCAGTGTACCATACTCCACCATATCACCATGCTCTTTAAAATTCACTGCATCCTTACTGTATATATCTGCCTCCCCAAGCACTGCAAGATTTTTAAACTCATCAATCATCAAACTGGCTAATCTAACATGATTTCTGCTCAAAGCATCTGCTACTATATTAGCTTTTCCAGGAGTGTACAATATATCTAAATCATATGCAGCCAGAAACTCCAACCACCTTACTTGCCTCATATTTAAATCTTTTTGAGAAAATAAATATTTCAATGCTTGATGATCTGTGAATAATTCAAATTTTGCCCCAAGCAAATAATGCCTCCATAATTTTAGTGCAAACACTATTGCAGCTAATTCTAGATCATGAGTTGCATATTTGGTTTCATTGGGTTTAAGCTGTCTTGATGCATATGCCACTACCTTGCCATGTTGCATAAGCACTGCACCTAACCCAGACCCACTAGCATCAGTGTATACAACCATTCCTTCATTTGCTTCTGGGATTTGTAGGACAGGGGCTTCCACCAATGCTTGCTTCAATTTCTCAAAAGCTTGTTCACACTGCTCAGTCCACACATATGGTTGGTTCTTCTTGGTTAGTTTGGTCATTGGTGCAGCTATTCTTGAAAAATCCTTGATGAACCTCCTATAATACCCTGCCAAACCTAAGAATGACCTCACCTCAGTCACTGTTTTGGGTCTACTCCATGATTGAACTGCAATGACCTTGCTTGGATCTACACTTACTCCCTGCTGTGACACTATGTGTCCTAAGAATTTTACTTCATGTTGCCAAAATGTACACTTTGAATACTTGGCTTTTAATTCATGTTCTCTAAGTCTGGATAATACTAAATGTAGGTGCATGGCATGATCATTTTCTGTCTTTGAATAAATTAATATGTCATCTATAAACACCAAGACAAACTTATCCAAAAAGTCTCTAAAAATTCTATTCATCAAGTCTACAAAATAGGAGGGAGCATTGGTCAAGCCAAATGGCATTACTAGAAATTCATAAAGGCCATACCTTGTATTAAAGGCTGTGTACTCAATGCTTTCCTCTGCAACTTTCATCTGATGAAATCCAAAGGCTAAGTCTAGCCTTGAAAATATTTTAGCCCCATGCAATTGATCAAATAGATCATCTATTCTAGGCAGTGGGTACTTATTTTTAATAGTCACCTTGTTTAAATCTCTGTAGTCTACACACAACCTCATTGTTCCATCATGTTTCTTGACAAATAGCACTGGGGAACCCCAACTGGAACTACTTGATCTTATAAATCCTTTCTCTTCTAATTCTTCTAGTTGATGTTTTAATTCTACCAACTCTTTTGGACCCATTCTATAAGGCTTCTTAATGATTGGATTTGTTCCAGGAATTAATTTTATTTTAAATTCAACTGGTCTGTTTTGAGGAATTCCTTTCACTTCTCCAAACACATCTACATATTCATTGACTACTAGGATTTCCTCTATCTTTAATTCTTTCTGAACTTCATTAATACTCCAGATTTTATTAAAACATGTATTCTTTGCTATTTCACTTAAGATGGTAATTCTTTTGCCTTCATTTGTTTCCAAAGAGATAGTAAGGTTTTCTAAATTTAAAATTGCTTTATTTCTCATTAACCAATCTACCCCCAAAATAATCCCAATACCAGGGTAATTTAAGGTATATAAATCTGAATTAAATTCATAACCCCTTATAATTAATTTCAGACCCAAACACTTCATCCCCAACATACAATGACTCCCTATGGGACTGTGTACAACCAAGGGCTGATCAATGGAAACACATGCAAGTGTTAACTTCTTTACAATTTCCAAAGATATTAGTGAATGTGAGGCACCAGTGTCATATATTACTGATATGGGTTGGGTATGAATAAAAATTATACCTTCAAGTTGCCCAACATTCCCAGTGTTACTTGCTGCCAAAGCTCCTACCCTTGCTGTTCCCCTATTGGTTTCTGGGCAATCCTTCTTGAGATGACCCATCTTTCCACAATTATAGCATCCTCCTCTGGGTATCTTGGGGTCAGGGCATTGGTTACTATAATGTCCAGCTTTTCCACAATTAAAACAATGAGTGAACTTCTTGCTTTCAGGTGCTGTTGCTCCTTCCCCTTTCTTAACTCCTTTACTTGCATTTCTCTTGTCATAAGGTTGCACTTTGTTCTGACCACCTTTCTTCTTGTTGAGCTTCATATTCCTGAATTTCTCTCTTGCAGTGTCATGTTGCTCAAATGAGAGAGTTAGATCAATTACTTGATCAAAGGTTTTGTCCTTGTATGGCAACATTGCCCTTGACAAACTAGGGTTCAAGCCTTGAATGTACCTTGCATTCTTTGCTTCTGCATTCCCTATTAACACCAGTCCATACTTGGATAAAGCTTCAAACTTCTGAGTGTATTCATTCACATTCATACTTCCTTGCCTTAATCTAATAAAGTCTTCAAGTAGTGTGGCCTTGGCAGATGCTGGGACAAATCTGGCCTCAAGCATGTCCTTGAAATTATTCCAAGTAATGGTATCCTCTTGTCTTCCTGCTGTCACAACTTCCCACCAATCCAGTGCAACCCCCTTCAATTTCCTTGAAGCTATCTGTCTCTTTCTTTGGTCATTGATTTGCATATCTGTGAAGACCCTCTCCATAGTTTTTATCCAAGTTTGAACACCTATAGCTCCTTCAGTACCTTCAAAATCCTTTCCTCCCAAAGTGGTACAAGTCTTAAGCAGTTTGGAGAGTTCCTCATGAGGATTGTCTTGCCTTGGTGCCATTCCATCCCTTAAAGCTCTCACAAAATCCTCCATACTCATCACAGGTGGCTCACGTGATGATCCTGCACCTGTGTGATGCCTTGGTCCTACCATAATGCTATAAATATGATTTTTATGTTAGTTTATTTACCCCTATCAGTTTTTGGTGTCTTTACTTGGTTCATTTTCATTTCTGTGCACACTGTGCATGTGTCACATGTACACACATATATTTCTTGACATACAGCAAAAACATTCAACACCAACAATTCAAACAATGCATTCAAACATCCATATGCATACAACAACATTTACTATGTTATTTAAAACATAGCTCTGATACCAACTGTGGTGGCCCTCATCCTAAAATGCTTAGAAAAATTTTTTTTTATACAAGAGGAACTCACCACTAACCCCAAATACTTTTATATTTAAATTTTTATATAGTTTCCAATTATTTTTCCCAAGACCCTGGAATTACTAATATAATCATATCAGTATACAAAGATTGAACCAATTATATATTTGATGATACACAATTGTTCCTTTATTATTATTTTATATATATATATATATATATATATATATATATCAGAGTCAATTTAAATCAAAGTGAAAACAAAATATCATACAATCTATTGACAAGCCATTTATTTCCTTTTTGAATCTTGTTCTACTGCCAGAGGTGTATTTTAGCAAATTACAACACTTAAACCTTTTATCTGTCTATAAATATTAATCTGCCTAAATAATTCTATTAACACAAACACAGTGTTTCCTTAATCTTATCAGTGTTATCAGGTATACACATAACACTACTCATAACTTATTTCCATTTATCATTTTAGGTTGATTAGGAGAGTACTTTTAGCATTTTAAAGTTTAATATGATGCAGACCTACAAACTTGGTGGTTTGTGAGATATGCTTGGAGTTATATAAGGGCTGCTTGGTGTTTTCTTTAATTTTGTCCCGGAAGCACATTACACTTCACTGATTGAAATGAAGTGGTTCCAGGCATCCAAGGGTTTGACTCATGGCCATCTAGGCCGGCCATAGTCCCTCCTTTACCACTTGTAAACCCATATCCCTCATGTTAACAACCTTCTACAAAGTGCTACTCCTAAATTTCCAAGCCTTTTTATGTCCAGTTCAAGTTTTCTGGAAAAATCATTCTTATAGGTGTTCAATCATTTATCAAAAATTCAGTACCTTTCAAGTCTACTATTCTCAAAGATCTTTCTGAAAATTTAAATACTCAAATTTATACAAGTTTCCAGAATTCATGCACATGTCAGTATCATTTACCTGCCATACACAAATTCATTTCACTTGAATATTCTACAAAAAATCTTGAGAGTGCATTTCAAAAATTAAATCCCCTTAGCAGTTCAATTCCCATAAGACAAAATATAAACAATAGAAATCAGAGGCTCAACTATATATACATATACATATATCAGTATCAACTATCTAACATGCATACATTTATTCCACTTGGATATTTCTTATTCAAATCTTGTCAAAACTATTATAATTTTATTTAAAGAAAATCATAGAATAACTCAGGCAATAAAACCAGAGATCATTACATTCACATTTTATATTTATGTGTTATACCCATGCCCTTGTTTTCTCCAAATCAGATGATCACAACATCAATAAAAATCAAACTCCATCAAATATCATTCAAAATGAATTTTTCTTAAGTACAAGTTTTCATCCTCAAATACTTAGAAAGATTCCTACAAGTACTTCAATTGCAGAAAATAGAATTTGTCTAGTAATTCCATTACAAAGCAACTGCAAATTTAAAACAAGTCTCTCTTATTTATACTAGCAGCCAATGCCTTCTTTACTCATCAAGCCAACTTCAATTTCCTGCAAGCAAATCATTTAGCTGCCCCAAATAATTTTTGAGACACCCAGATGATTGCAAGGGCAACCAAAAGGGTCAGTTTACACTGGTATGAGCATTTATCAATTTTGTATATATGTACATAATTGTAGTAATCTTGCAATGCCTTCCTAGATTAACAGGTCTTATACTTAGCATGTTTTGGATTATTCAAAAAGACACAATACCACATCCAACAAATCAAACAATGCACAACAGTCAGTTAAGATTAAGCATGTGTACAAATTTTTAATTCATCCTCATCAAAACTTGGATAAGTAATCTCTATTTTATATTCCAAATTTCCACCCAGCAAATTAATCAATGAACAATGTTTAACTTGATTAAATCTAACACCAAATCTGAAAGTTTATAACCCAGATTTTTAAACCCCTACCCCCATTTATTTCATGGTCTTTAACTCCTTGTCAAATGAACACTATGTATGCATTGTGATGGAAACTCCCAGGTTGTTTAAATTATTCCAACACACAAAGGCCTCAGGGTGCTGTTGCACCATGCACATACTTGCTTCCACCTGAAGTAAGCAGATCATTGACTACCCCCAAGTGACCAGTTTAGTTTTTCTTTTTTTTATATCAGAGAAATATGACTGCCTGCATATTTTCTGACTCAACCCCATGTTCCCCTATTAATCTTGATCCATGTTTAATGATGATAGAACAAGAATACTTAAAACATGTTAACTCTGAAAGCCAAATTACAGATCAATGCTCCAAACAAAAATGCACAAACAAACACCCATATCACCCATAACAAATCATTTCAGAGATTCAAATAACTCATAGTATTTTTAGGCTGCCTGCAATAGGACTTAATGCCATTGCATACAAAAGATAAATACTCACATAATGTTTCTTCTTTCACTGCCTTAATTTCTTAGAACAGCAAATCCCCCAAAGCCTCAAGCTAGAGTTTCTCCTTGCTTATTTTATTTTTGTTTTGATCCTGAGAGAGTGATGGTTTTGGCTATGTGCAGTTATTTATAAATCCATTCTAGGGTTTTAGAAAATGGGTAATTCCCCTGATACCCTTAGATGTTTATGTACACATCATATTTCTATGTGATCATAAATTAGAAATGCATACTTTAATTAGCCATTTCGGGGATCATACATTTTTAGACACTCAATACTATTTTCATGACTCCTTTCTACTCATGCCATAAGCATGTGACCCTTAGTTTTTTTTTTTAAGTTTTAAGGAAATCTGAAAATCTACTTTGTATATATTTTCTTTCTACCTATCCATTACCTCCTTTCTATCAGACATACTACTATACTTTGTAATGTAAAAATCATTTACCCAAATTATTTGCTTGGAATAAATATGGTATGGAAATTTTATTTGATTCTGTATATGTATATATATATTTCTGCCTTTTTGTCAAATCAGTCAACTCCCTTTTTAAATTAAAAAAATCACATATATTATGCTAATTATTTTCTGGCACAATTATAAGACATATAAACCTTTATATTAAACCTCATTTTATTTTATCTTCATATAAAACAGCAAACACCCCATATATATTAAATGTATATATATTTACATAATTCTTTGAACATAAAACTATATTTATTTTGAGCTCCAATTTTTCTTCTAATTACCTTGATTCCTTGCATTTTATCAAACAGAAGCTCTCATTTAATTTTATTTATTGCCACATTCTTTTCTGTTTTAATGCAATATATATATATATACTTTTTATATATATCTCAGAATTTTCTAATATAAATATATGTATTATTTTATTTTATTTTAGGGTCATTACACATTACCCTAGAATCGAATAGTAACCATATAGATCTAATTGAGAATAAAGAAGAGGAAATTGAATAAATTAGCGAAAGTCATACCTGAATCCATAGTTGCTGATTGAAAGAGAAAAATAATTAGTTTGATCTTCCAAATTGACACAAACCCTAGATCTGATTTATTTCTATAGAAAAGATTAGAAGAATAACAATACCTTGTTTAATTTGGAAACCTGTAACGACCCTAGATTTTAATTTAATTTAAATTAATAATTTATTGAATTTTTGAATAAAAATTTGTTAAATTTATTTTTAAATAGATTAATTGATTGCGAGTTTCCCCGATATCCAAATATATTTTGTATAAATCATTTGAATTTAAATTGTAAATAAATTGTTTAATAATAAATGATAATAATAAATATTAGAATTGATGGTTTAATAAATATTTGAGTTTATAAATATATGTATATATATATATATATATATATATATATGTGTGTGTGTATATATTGGTTTTGAAATAAAATCTTAATAAATGACTTAGAAAATGTTGATAGTTGAAAATTTATATGTAAGATAAACTAAGTATTGAAGTTAGAAATGAATATTTGAGTTAAAATAGAAAATATACAGAAGATAAATTATATAGATTTGTAAAATAGAAATAAACATATAAATTAAATTATAACAAACATCTATACATAGTTAAGTATGCAAAGAAGCATATTTATAAAAGATAAATTATAAATTACAAAGTAATGGTTCGATAAATACTAGATGTTGAAATCCGTTTTGAAGCTAGCTTGGTAATTTTTAAATTCAGGAAAAATGCTAAAAAAAATTATTAAAAGCAAGGATTTTGAGAACGAATCAAAACTAGGGTTTTAGGACTGTGAAAAGTGGCGTCTGGATTACGGGCACGTGCACGCTTGTTAATGCATCGAGCGTGGCCAAATTTGGAGGGGATGTGCTGGAGACATGGATGGAGGCATGGACGAAGGCGTGGTGGTTCCGGTGGTCGGCGTGGAGGTGATGAGGGGTTTTGGGTTTGGTGTATGCGAGTAGCAGTTCGAACGAATAGGCAAACTTCGACCTCGAGATTTTGGGTTCGAATTGAGTTGTGTTTTTAGATGCAGAGGGTTTTTGTGACTTGCCGGTGATGGCACGGTTCGCCAGAACGACGGCGAAGCGCCGTGCATATGCACGGCGGCGTAGGGATGTCAGAAAGTTTTGGGGAATGAACAATCTCGAGTTGTTACTCGAGTATAAGAATTGTTTGCTTCGGGTTGAAATTCACGAGCGTGGGAGTAGTTATTGGGTTTAAAAACTTAAGCTAATAAAAAAATATAAAAGAAGAAGCATACGAGGAGAAAGACAGGGGGACTCGGGAAAGTTGGAGAGAAACTCGAAGTGATACTCGAGTAAAACTTGAAAAGAACTGGGTGAGTTCCTTTAAACTGCAGTATTATAGAAAGAAAAAAAGTTAAGTTAAGTATTAAATCAATTTAACATTAAAGTTTTGTAGTTAATTAATCAAGTAGTTTAATTAAGAATGAAAAATTGATTAATTAAGTAATTAGTAATAAATAAATGGATAATTTAATCATTTAATAAATTAATGACTTGGACTAATTAAATAAGTAATTAAAGGTTTAAATTATTAATTAAAGTAATTAATTTGAAAAGAATTTATTTATTATAGGTTAATTAATTAATGAAAGTGATTAAGAAATGATCTTAAGGATTAATTACTTATTGAAATTAAGGTTGGATATTTTGATTAATTGAACTTAATTAATTATGTAATTGGTTTAAAAGGTTGATTTAATTAATATAATTAATTAAGAATAATTTAATTAATTAAGTGATTGATTTTTTATTTTATATCAAATGATTTGTAAATAAATAAATCAGGATTTGATAATTAATTCATAAATAATTGATTTAATTAGAAATTAAATTGAATTAATTAAGATTTGAACTATTAATAAATCCTATTTTTAATTGATTGGATTGCTTATAAATGTTGGTATGAGATGCCTTGAATTGAATTGTTTGATATTTCTGATCTGTGATGCTTTGTGATATATCCTGATTTGTGTTGTGACCTGTAATTTATTATCTGTGACCTTTATATATCTGTGATCTGTGGACGAACGATAGGCGTTATAGTTCATATCACTTATCAACTATATCTTGTATTTTGATCTGTGATGATTGAATGATGTTGCACTACTGTGTGAAACCCCTGGACTACACCTACACACACAAATATGGATTTCACGTGGAAATCGGTTAAGTCACAGATAATTTAAATTTGATGTTTTGAAATTGAAATTTTAATTTCAATTGATTTTGAAATTGGAAATTTGGGTTTAAAGTGAAAAGCTTTTGAAATAGAATTTCAAAGATAAAAGTTATTTGAATAACTTAATCGAGTTTTGAAAATTTAAATAATTTGATTTAAATTTGAATTCAAGTTTGAAATTGAATCCTATAATTTGAAACTAGGGATTAAAGATGATATAAATGTGCTTAAACCATTTTAAAAGTATAGTTTTGAGAATTTGGATTTAACCCAAGAACCTTAACTCGTATGAATGAATCAGATTTCCAAATTGAAAACTGTTGTTTTAAAAGGATAAAAGCTTTCAGATAAGAAATGAAATTCCAATTTAGTTAAAGGAATTTCAAGTTTGAATTGAAAATTTTTTTTTTCAAGTTATGAATGAATTCTTTTTTGAAAGCTATGAATTGAATCTGTTTATTTTTAATAGATTTAAAATGATGATTTGTTTAAACCATTTGAAATGAAATTGTTTTGAAAGCTATAAGTTAAATCTTTGATTTAAAGATTTAATGAGTCAAATTGATTTGGGAAAATCTGTGAATGAATCTTTGTGAAACTGGATGAATTTTATGAATTAAATCTTTTATTTAAAAGATTAAAAATATGGAAATTGTTTAAACCGTTGAAGGTTATTTAAAAAGAATCTTTTTGTTTAAAGATTTGAAAATGGTAATTTGTTAAACCATTTGAAAAGAAAAGTTTGGGTAATAAGTTGTGACTTAATTGAAATCCCAATATCCATATGTTTTTAAATATTGCGCTCACTATTCGGGTTAGCCGGGAAAAGACCTTTGGGTCATATAACTCATTCCGAATAATGATACGTCGTATATGGATGGCATTTGAAGACCGGTGTTGAAGACCGGATATTTTCGAAAATGAAAGGACAACCTGTCGAATGTCTCTGCACCGAGTTGCTCCGGTATAGAGATTTATATCACTCTTTTTGTGACGGGAAGTCCGGACGTGATTGGAAATTATCCGGATTTGTAAGGGCTTCGTGAGAAGTGTCTTCGGTTCTGTTCGATCCCGGAACAGACTTGTATGGATTGTATGTCTGACATTACAAATTGAGGTATAAAGCTGATTTCTTTCAAATACATTTCTGTTTGGTGACGGAGAATTTATTCTCTTAGCTTAACACCCTTCTCTGAGACGTACGAGCTCAGAGGTTATGTAGTTGAAATTTATCAGCGATATATTCCCAATTTGGTAATGTGGCATGCTGAGTGTTGTTGTGTGATGATCAATGTTTGATCATTTGTGATATGATCATTTATCTTTGTGATCATAGGTTGATCATCTGTTGACCCAAAGCATGGCTTTGTGACAAAGCGTAGCTTTGTGGACGAGACTTCGTCGAACCTCACAGACCGGTAATGGTCGAAATAGGAATCGTGGCAGCAAGGTTATTAGGGGATAGCGACCCCTTAGTGTATGTCATTTCCTTCTGGATTATGAGTGGTATCATGGTATGGAGCCCAGATACTTACTTTGTTGTTGGTGCGAATCTATTACTTTGTGATTGCTTTGTGGTTGTTGGAATCGAGGTACCTTGGATAAAGGTCGCTAACGACTGGGAGTTGACATACTCGTGTCAGTTGTTACCTAGCTTAAAGGTAACCCGGCCTTGTGTAGCAGAGATCCGGCTTGGATCCGGGAACGTCGCTCCAGAGGCGTTCTATTTTACTTGGGAAGAGTTCCTTTGCCCGACCATTTGTTGGAAATCCAAACAAAACAATACGAGACTTGTACGGTTTTAGTTGTAGAACCTGCCATTTAATATGGTAGCTATAGTAGGCATACTATAATGGTACCTATGCTGGCTAAGATTGATATTCTATTTTCGAAAACGTTTTTCTACACTATGCACTAATAATAATATCAAAAATGATTTGATTTTGCGTAGTAAGCATCTTTGACTATCATAAGAAGAAATCTCCTCCAATTCTGCGTTTGCATTGTATGTGTGGCGGGAGGTCTTATGGTAGTCTCTTTTTCCAAAAGCATTGCGAATTGACTTTAAAATTCTCTGCTATTTGTTTTTAAAGATAAACTATTTTTGTTGCTCACACCAGTCCCATGACTGATCCGGAGTTTATTGTTTCTTTCTTAAACTCTGGATGCTCAAAATTTTCTACACGGGCAGTCTAGAGTTGGGTTTTTCAAATAGTCAGATTAGTAGATTTTCTGGAGCTAGTTCAGTCTTTGGATATGGACTGCACTTGCTTATCTTTGTGCATCGTTATTGAGAGTTCAAGCTATATCTGGATTGGCGCTTTGGAGATGGAGATTATCCGCTGCTGGTGTTATGTTTTCTTTTCCGCTGCTATTTGTTGTATCATATCTCTGATGTATATCGATATTCATTGTATCACTCTGTTGTATCAGATATTGTATCAGATAGTGTATATCAATGTATTATTCTTTTTTCTTCCGCTGTGTTGTTGTTTACTCGACTGTGTTATAAGCTCCGGCGACTCGGATTTGAACGGTCGAATCTACGGCATTCGAGTACGATGTAAAGTATGGATGTCGATTTTCGAGCGCGAAAATCCAAATCGTTACAAAACCATAACCCTTTATTTATAATGTTGGCATTTTCTAATTTGGTCCTTCAACAAATTAAAATGCCCATGTATCTACATATTAATCTCATGATAATTAGATTCTTAAGTCTTTTACCTTTAGTGTAATTTTAATCACTTTAATTAGGCTTTATGCCAAAATAGCACAACATATTTTATTTTACATATGTTGCCCAAATTATTGAAATATTCCAACATAAGCCAATCAATTTCGACTATACGGTGGTTACATGCATTGTATTTGCATAAAAAAAAAGAAACATATAAATCGAGTAAATAAAATGAAACAGATATTTACCTCAATGGGAGTAAGAACAGGAACACGAGCCACAAGAGTCCACCGCAATTCATGTATATCACGCAGCCTCTTCAAATCAGGCATGCTAGATGCCCAACCTTGGTTGTCCAATGGATGGTCATTTTAGACTTCTAATTGAATCTTTCTCCATCGGACCAACTTGCGAGCCACTGGATTGCCCATCATCCGAACGTCTTCTTCTGCCTCTTCCAGCCATAAGCTAAAAGTTAAGATAAGAAAAGATTAATCACAAGGTAGATATCATTTATTCAAATATGGAATACTACGGAATTTAAAATGCATTCCTAGACATATTCCCAAATTCTATATACCCCAAAGGCATGGAAAGAAATAAGGCACAGTGATTCAAAGATTTGTAACATTCGTAATACACTTTGATGTACCGTAGTATGTGTGTCTGTTCTATGTTTATCATATTTTGTTCGGAACTCAGCTCTGATACCAAGCTGTAACGCCCCACTCCGAGACCCACATTACCAAAGAGCATTACAAGGTAACACCGTCTGCTAATGCGAAGAATAGAGCTGGTTAGGAGCGACCATCTATAGCCTTGCCTTAATTACGTACTGAATACGTCGACAAGGTAGCATATATCTATTTTTCTCAAGTGGATCGACATATCCAATAAATAATTAACACAAAGTCATAGGTGGTAAAGGATCTATTAGAACAAATATAACAACTCAAATGTAATACACATCACAGAACAGAAGATCATCACATACATTTACACATATACAGATACATTACAGAGTTTACAAAATGATACATGTCAAGTGGTAAAGCAAACCATAATATACAGACGAGTTAATAGAGTATATATAAGAGTTACAGACAAAAAAAGACTACACAAAAAGCTAAGACAAAAGAAACTAGCGCAATAATCCATGCGGAAGCAAAAGAGGCTAAGTCCAAAAGCACCTAACCTGAAAACATCCCGGTCTGACCTGAGTATAAAATACACGGGTCAGTCTAGCTAAAAAAATCAGTTAGATAAACTGAACGATAATGAACCTGCAAGATCATATAGTATAACAATTATCTCTAAAGGAGATAATTCAATCATCTAACATAAGATGAATCATAACAAAACAAGCCTCATATCATCGGCAACTCAAATAAACAAAGGATACCAATATCCCAAAATAAGCCAAAAAGGCAATTAACAAATACCAATGAAGGTAATACAAGTTCCACAAGGTACCCGCTATACATCGTGTGGCTCAAAAGACCAACACCGAAGGGCGATACCTGGGGAATATACGTATCAAAGAAACAATAGAAAATTCCAACTGCAACAAACCCAAATATCTCTTGAGCGGTGGTGAAGAACCCACTCCAATATCTCTCGAGCGGTGGTGAAGGAACAACTCCGAAAGCACTATAAAAAGCAACACCCCAATATCTCTCGAGCGGGGGTGAAGAAACCACTCCGAAAGTGATACTATAGGGCAACAACAATCCCAAATATCTCTTGAGCGGTGGTGAAGAAACCACTCCAATATCTCTAGAGCAGTGGTGAAGAAACCACTCCAATATCTCTCGAGCGGTGGTGAAGGAACCACTCCGAAAGCGATATTAAAGGCAACAAGCCAGAAGGAGACATTCCGAAGACACTATCCCAAAGGCAGCATGTGTCACAAACTCCCGAAAAGGAACCCGAAAAGTTTTAACGTGAGTCCCATAACCACCCGTTCGCACTAAACGGTTTACTATCCAATAGTCAATTTCACACTCAAAGCAGTACAACGTTTACCTCATCTTATCGGTAAACCAAACCTAAAGGTCAAAACGTTCAAACGAATAGATTGGGAATTAACTGAAAAGATGAACGCACGTGTTCATTGCACGCGTTTTATCTAATCATTTAATTCTCCTCCCTCTTCGCTCGAAGTGTAAAGTTGTGCATGTGTTTTGAATAGAAATTATAATTGGAGAAATGAGACAATTTGAAAAGATCATTTTATAAAAACCCGTGTACGAAATTAGAAAAAGGAATCATCAAAGTCGAATATGCAATAACAACTAATTGGAATCGACACAAATCGATTAAAAATGGAAAATCCACTCAAAACAGCCCAAAATAGGCAAAGTGAACAGTTCCAGACGTCTGGGGGTTGATCCAGACGTCTGGCCCTAGGTTTTGGCCCAAAATAGGAAAAACTGCACATTTCAGACGTCTGAAATTTCCAACCAGACGGCTGAACCACTAACTAGACGTCTGGATGGATTTCCAGACGTCTGTATTTTGTCTCTGCCTTTTTGCGTTTTCCAGGGACCAATTCCAAACGTCTGGATTTTTCAACCAGACGTCTGAATTTGAATCCAGACGTCTGAAATTCAATCCAGACGTTTGAAATTTCCTGGTAGGCAAAAAACAACCTAGCCTACAAATGGTGAAAATCCAAACGAAATGCGATCGGACGAGCGACGAAGACTAGGGATTTATGCCAAGCGACAACCCAGCCTTATAGACTCTCCGAAACACCACCTAAAGCATTTTCAAACAACAAAGCTAGGATTTTTAAAGATTTGACTTCAAAACACCAAAACTGAAATATTCACAAAACCAATCTGAATCAAAGCAAATGCACATGAATAAGAGTTAGGAATTCATGCCTAACACTCAAAGATAATCATAGACTAAGATGTGGGATAAAAATCTCACCTTTTAACTCAAAAACAAAGAAGAAGGAGCTCAATTGCAAAGAGAAGACCAACCGTTCTCCACTTCAACTCTGCAAGCTTCAATCTAGATCAAAACAAGCATTTCCCAAATTTAGGTTTAGGAATTTCTAAAATAGAAGGAAGAAAGAGTTGGAGAAGATAAAGAGGAGGCTTACCAATGGCTTCTCTTTGATTTTGGAGCAAGAATTTGGATTTTGCAAATGAACTAGGGCTTGGAATATCTAATTCCCTTTCCTTTCCACCATTTTCAGTTGAAGCTTGAGTTTGGGGAATGAGAATGAGTGAATGGAGAGGGGAAGGCTGAGTTAGGGTGTTAAGTTAGCTAGTGGGCTGAATCCAAACCCAAAACCCAAATAGAAAATGTAGCAAAATTCAACTTACTCCAAACATATCGAAGCATATACTCAAAAAGATCGCAAATGGCATTTTGAACTCAATGGAAGTGGTCTCGAGTCTCAATTCGACAGTTTGCAAAAAGTAGCTTTTTGGATTATAATTCGACAATCTACACCCCCATCCACCATTTTTCCTGCAACCACCGTAGACTCCTCCACCTCCACACGAAACCTCGAGCTCGACGAACTAGCAGATCGCCGGAAATCACCAAATCAACGAATTTCGAACAAACACGAACTGCTCTCAAATCCTAACTCTAAAAATTATGATTCTTGCTTTAAAAATCATTTTAAAGCATAAGAATTCAAATTATATATCTGAAGTCGTAAATTACGAAGTTTGAAGTTTGGCTAATTTAAAGTTTTGCTCTGTTCTTTTAATTTCCAGAAACATTGACAAGTTATTTTAACTTGTATACATTTTTAAAACTTAATATATTCGGTAACAAACAATTTTTGTTTTAATCACAAGTTCAAAAAGTCAATAGATCAAGAGAAAATGATTTTTGAAACTAAATCTTGAGCTTGAAAACTGGTAACAGAGATGATACAAGAAATAACTGTGCGAATATATTCATCCATCACTCATGTATACACAGAGAAACATACATGTATAAAAATATACTTATCATAGATACTTGCAATAGAATCATTTTTTTAAGATTTTAAAAAGAAAAGTTACTCACAGTGTTTCCAGAAGAAAACAGAGCTTCATATATGTTGAGACAGGCTTGAGTTTTTTCTAGTTGAACTTCTCCTTTGATTCTCTGGTTTGTATGAATTTAATAGTTGTTAAAGTTGAAGCTTGGTTTAAGTTTAGATAGTATTACTTCAGATTTTTTTTCTTGGCTTAGAGTGGAACGAAACTGAAATGAGAAGTTGTTGATGTATATAGGAAATGAAGTTTACAGGAGATGATGATATGTGTACAAGTGATATTTTTTTGTACTAGTTAGCAGAGATTTTTTCTTGTTTGTTTTGCTGGGAGGCTGATATGATTTTGGTTGTGGTGGCTGCATTAATTAACTTTGTACAAATATATTTATCTATATATTAGTGTCTTCTTCTAAAAGCTAATGCATATATATTTTATTTTCTTTTGCAAGCTACACATATACATTTGTTTACTTGTTTCTTACTTGTTTCATTTCATTATTCACATCAATTTGATTTGTTTACATACTTGAATATATTCTATTTTTCTTTCTTGAATTATACTTTGTAATATTACTTTATAATATAAATAAATTTCTATTTTAATATGTTGTTAAATTTAACAAATGTTTACTTTAGATTTTATAGTTTATCTTATATATATTTATTTATTTCTATCTCTAACATAACCCATAAATTTAAATTTTAAAATTATTTATTTTTATATTTGTGTCAAATGTCTATACTTTTATATTTATTTTTAAGCCATTTATTTAAGATTTAAATTCAAATCCAATATATATATTCAAATTTACTCATGTAATTCAATATCTTACTATTCAAATTTAAATGATTTAACACATTTTTATTTGAATCCGGAGAAACTCGAATCAATTTACCAATTAATTTAACAAATTTTTATTCAAAAATTAAATTAACTATCAATTTAAATTTATATAAAATCCGGGATCATTACAAGTTTCATTGGATTGCCAATCTATTTGGAAAAAGTGAAGAAAATTCTAGAAATATGTATGATTAAAACAATAAAATTTCGATATCACAATTATTCAAATAATTGCTGAAAAATAAGCAATTATTTTTTAAAACTGCTAAAATATATGCAATAATTCCACATACCTGAAAATTTGCATATACCTTAAAATTTGCTGAACAGACTGCAATTATTTAAGATAATTGCATACATTTCTGTTTTTTCTGCATATTCATTATAACTACAAGTATTTAACATCGCCTATCATATTATTAGATTGTTCATATTTATTTAATAATTTTTAATGTACTTTTACAGAAAAACAAAAAAAAGAAATAAAAGAAGGAAAAAAGTAATTTTGGAAACATCACTTGTTCCGATTGAACAACAATCAGGATCAAATATTCTACAGAAAAAAAGATAAACAATCAGTGAAGAGAAAATTACTTCAAGGGAAGACAACTACAGAAATAATTTAAGGCCTTTCATCCATGTCTTTAGCAGGATTAAGAAGGAAGAATTGCTGACAGTATCACATACAAAATATCTTCAAAATTTACCTTTCTACAAATTCATTCATATGATCTATGTTGGAATTATACCAGCAAAGGAAAACACAAAAAACTCAACAACTATAGACACAATCATCAAAGCCTACAAAAAGAACTTGAACTGCTTTCAATTTGGAGATATGTTACTAACATTCACAAAGAATGATATAAGCCAATTATTATCAATTCCTACAGATGGTCAGCAAATAAAAACTTCTGGCCATATGAAAAAAGAGTGCAAAAGCAATGTTCAGTTTACATCATTCATCAACAGACACTTTGAAGGAGAAAAAAGTGTCAAAAAATATAGAAAGGGAGTTGTTTACAACAATAAAAGGAACATCAAAAGAAGAATAAGTAGATACGGCAAAGCTTTTGCACCTGCATTTGGTTGCAACATTCTTAATATCAAATCCAAACTCAACTATATCTTGGAATATGATTCCATATTGTGTTTGTGAAGATAAAATGCAGTAGATATCATGGCCAAAAACGATTCACAAACATTTGATAAATTAAATTGAAAAATATATTGACACACCAAGGAAAATAAATGGTTGCATTACACTGTCACTGGTATTAAATTTTTGATTAATTAGATACATATCCTATTAATTAATAATTTATTCTAATACTAATTGTCTTTATTGCAGTGGTGGATCTGTGAGAAAACACAAATTTTGAAATCTGCTAAATTGCAATACAACAACTCATATCCCTTGGCTGGCAAATGGGATATATCAAAACTCAAGCCAATAATGTTAATGACCATAGAGTACAACTCAATAAGTATAACTGCAACATAATTTGTAGAATTGTTAAGTTACAGTACAAAAATAGCCAGTACTCTATTTTTTGCAAACTTATCTGCAACAATTAACAATAGTTGCAGATATATCTACAGTTATTCACTATAGATGCTGACTTATCTGCAATTATTATAAACAATTGCATATTTATCTGCAGTTATTGTTGAATTTCGGCATTTTCGCGTACCGTACGCATTTGCTTCACCGTGTCTAGCAGGAGTCAAAAGTCGAAGTCTCCCATGCCTGCGTCCCAAATGAACATCCCTCCATCACCTCCATAAAGCATATAATATGGTCTTGGCAACACATTGTAACAAAAGAAATCCCCAATGTTACGTGCCACCAATCCCATATATATACCATGATTATTTCAGATATCCTACGATGTGGGACTTTTAACATATTCAATCCACGCACCCACTCTATTTACAATATGAGCCACACCTAACAATTATAAATAGGAAAACTGATCATAGGACTACAAATATTTACAATAATTGAAGATATATCTACAATGTTGCATAGTACTTGCAGATTTTGCTGCCATTATTAAAAATATTTATGGACATACATGCCAATCATAATTAAAATTATACACATTTTTCCAATTATTCACAATTCTTACATAATTATATTCAAATATTCTAAAGCTTCAATTTTGATTCAATTCTTTATTTCAGGATTTTCAAGGAGAAGAACTAAAATTGCTGAAAGATGCAGTTGAAAACGATGAAGAATATGAAGCATTGTACAAGAAAAGAGAAGAAAAATACAAAGAAATAATCAGAACACTTGAATTGGACAACCGAAAACTTCAAGCCGAAAACACGCTACTAAGAAAGCAATTGAGACAATATGTGGAAACATCATTATCCACACAATCTGAGAATGTAGAGCTACCAATAAAAGAAATAAGTGGTAGCAAACTAAACTCCACAGATGAAAATGAAACTGAAGAAAATGAAGAAAGTGAAGATAATGAAACAGAAGAGAATACTTCATTTGGTAATACTTTCAATAATATATTGTTTTTCAACAAGAATGCAAAAATTTAAAATATTTGATGATACATCTGCAAATATTCTTACTACATGACAAAAGCATTGTTAAAGAATAAATGCATATATTATTACAATAATTTTTAAAAAGTGCAGCATATTCTTCATTTTTTACATAATACCTTATAACATAAAACATAAAATCCATAATTATTTCAAAAATACTAAAGACTTAAATTGCAAACATATATTTCAGCTCAAAGGGCAGAAGAAAAGGAAAATCAAACTGATGTTCAAACTGAAGACAAAACTGTTGAAGGTGAATGTCATCTTATGGAGAAAGATAAAGATGAAGAAAAAGAAGAACAAAAAGGAAAAGATGTTGACAATGAGGAAAAAAGAAATTTCGAAGAAAAACAAAAAGATCCAGATGATGATGAACAAAAAAAACAGTTGAGGAAGATAAAGCAATTGAACAAAATCCTTCATTTGGTAATGCTTTGAATAATTATACTTTTTCAACAAGAGTGCAAAAATTAAACAAATTTGTTGATATATCTGCAAATATTCTTATTATATCAAAAATACGCTGTTGAAGAATAATTGCATATATTAATGCAACAACTGTTATAAAGTGTAGCATATTCTTCATTTTTTTCATAATTATTCACAAAATTACAAATAAAATTCATTATCGTTTCAGAAACAGTAAATATTTCAATTGAAAATATATCTTTTAGCTCAAAGCACTGAGGAAATAGAAAATCAAACTAATACTGCATATTAAAACAAAAGTATTAAACAACAATGCAGACTTACGGAAGTTGAAAAACCTGAAGACAATCAAATCACAAAAATTGTATTCCGAAAACCAATCATGAAATATTCACCAACATTCAAATTAATTTCATGTGAAAGCATTCGAAATTATCCACAGCTACAAGGCAAACAAACAGAAGATGAAATATCTAGTTTTGCAGAAAAAAACTAAAGAAAGCAAAGAGAAAACATTGGAAATTGAAAAGCAAAAAAAAGGTATAAATCAACTGAAGAAGTGGATTTCCAAATTGAAAAGAAATCAAAAAAGACAAAACAGCAAGTAGAAATCCTACCAATAATAGTTGAAGAATATGAATCTGAACCTAGATCAACTGAATTATCTACCACTACAAAGATAAATGTCAGAAAAAGATCAAATGTGCGAAGTCTATCTGAAGAAAAAATCAAGCTGCTTGAGTACTTCTTTAATAACTCCGACCTCAGGTAAAACGAAGTCCTAACTGTGTATAATTCTTTAAATAGCCAAGTATGCCAATAATTGCTCAAATAAAAGTAATTATTTAAATTAGCTATTGACATATCGACAAATATTTAAAAAATGCAAACATTTAGTAATATTGATCATTATATCATGGCAAAAGTGCATACCTGAATGGAGATGATGACATCATTATAACTGGAACAACACTTGGTGAACTAATTATAGGAAGATTTCTTGAAGGCCTGGTAGAACTTTACTCAACAAATCCATTTATTTACAAATTTATCAGCAACATTTCATTGGACTTGTTGTTTTATCTGCAAAAATCCATTTATCTGCAACAATTCCATTTATCTGCATATTTATCAGCAACATTTCGTTAAACTTATTGTTTTGTCAGCAATATTCCATTTATTTGAAACAATTACATTTATCTGCAGATTTTTCAGCAACATTTCATCGAACCTGTTGTTTTTTATGCAAAATTCAGTGAACTTATTGTTTTTTCTGCAAAAACATATTATAGTCTTTTATCAACAAATATACTATCACTATTTCCTTATAATAATTTTTGTAGATCATTGACTGGTATTCACATGAATTGCATAAAGTTCATGCAGAAATGTAAAGACCCGCAAATCTGTCTTCGGAAAACCCGACACTGCTACGTCCGCTGTAGCAACTGCCGAACAATCGGATGGCGGAAACGCGAACTTTAATGTTTAAAAGAAGAGGAAGAAGAAAAGATAGAAGAAAAAGAGAAGAAAGAGAGAATAGAGAAGAACAACAACACGGAAGAACAACAGAACAGAAAACAATATCAGAATCTTACACATCGCAACGGAATAACATATAATAGATAATCAATAGTCTTTTAAAACAAAGAACTATATCAGTTTATACATACATCAATCAGAGTCAATATACAACAATGGACAGTTATATAAACTTGTCCTCATACAGAATACACAGCGGAATAAATACTATCAGATACAAATACTACGTCTCGCCATCCAGCTTATCTCCAAAGCTCCAGAATATCCAGACTATCCTGATAACATAACTCTAGGCTGCCCGTGTGGAAAATTTGTGGGCACCCAGAGTTTAGAAGGGAACAATAAACTCCGAGTCAGTCATGGTGACTGGTGTGAGATCGTAAAACAGTTATTCTTTATAACAACAAAATAATTTTTAAAGTCAATTCGAAATGCTTTTGGAAAATGAAACTACCATAAGACCTCCCGCCACACACACAATGCAAACGCAGAATTGGAGGAGATTTCTTCTTATGATAGTCAAAGATGCTTACTACGCAAAATCAAATCATTTCTGATATTATTATTAGTGCATAGTGTAGAAATCATTTCGAAAGTATAATATAAATCTTAGCCAGCATAGGCATTCCGCACTTATGCCTACTATAGCTACCATCCAAACAGTGGTGACCACCATAAGTGAATGATAGGTTCTACAACTAAAACCGTACAAGTGTCGTATTGTTTCTTTGGATTTCCAACAAATGGCCATGCTAAGGAACTTCCTATCCACGATGGGTACGTCCCTGGAATAGACGACCCGAGAACCTACCCGGATCTCTGCCAACACAAGACCGGGTTACCTCTGCAAAATTAGGTAACTACTGACACGCGTATGCCATCCCCCGATCGTCACCGATCTTCCGGAGGATCCCCGATTCGCAACAACCACAAAGTAATAAATTTGCAGCAACCACAAAGGTTAAGTATCTGGGCTCCATACCATGATACCACCTTTATCCAGAAGGAATGACATACACTAAGGGGCGCTACTCCCTAGAACCTTGCCGCATCCTTCCTGTTTCGACCATTTCCGGGGTGTGAGGCTCGACGAAGTCTCGTCCACAAAGCTACGCTTTCTACAATGACATGCTTCGGGTCAAACAAAATGATCAACCTATGATCACAAAGATATAAGATCAAACAAATGATCATATCGCAAATGATCAAACACTGATCATTTCACAGCAACACTCAGTATGTCACGTTACCAAATTGGGAATATATTGCTGATAAATTTCAACTACATAACCTCTGAGCTCGTACGTCTCAGAGAAGGGTGTTAAGCTAAGAGAATAAATTCTCCGCCACCAACAGAAATGTATTTGAAAGAAATCAGCTTTATATCTCAAATTGTAACGTCAGACACACAATCCATACAAGTCTGTTCCGGGATCGAACAGAACCGAAGGCACTTCTCACGAAGCCCTTGCATTTCCGGATAATTTTCAATCACGTCCGGACTTCCCGTCACTAAGGGTGATAAAACCTCTAAATCGGAGATCAGCCGATGTAGAGTAACTCGACGGTAATCCTTCCGTTTTCAAAAATATCCGGTCTTCAACACCCGTCTTCGAATGCAATTCATTACGACGTTATCACATATTCGGAATGGGTTATACGACCCCATGGTCCTTTCCCGGCTAACCCGAATAGTGAGCGTTTATTTTAAAAACAAGTGTGGCATTCAAATTCATCCAATTCACAACAAATACCATATTCAAGGTAATTATTGATAGTCGGTTATTTAACTATCAATAAAGATGCGCAACATCATCAGATTCCAAATAATTTTACCAAATTATTTTATCTTCAAAAATATCTTTACTAGATATAAAATTTCCACACTTTAAAAAAAATAAATCAACGTTTATTTTTCTAAAACAATTCCCCTTTCCTTCATAAATTCCATAGTGAATTTATATTTTCAAATATCTACTGATATATGATTTTCAATCGATTTCAATATTCAATTTCAATTTCAATTTATCTTTACAAGGATAAATTCTCAAAACGTTCGTTTCATATTGGAAAAGCAATTCCATACTTATTTAAAAATAAGTGTTTCACAAATCTATTTATTTTCAACACTTGGAAAATATTCGATATACTTAAATCAAAATTAAGTATACATTTCATTCTTTAAGGAAATCATTCTCTTAAGCACATTTATTTGAGTCAAAACGAATGTTACGTAAAACATCGTTACGACGACTCAAAATCACTAGTATAGGGATTCGAAATTTAAGATAGATATGTAAATCTCAATACTATATAAACATTTCCTTTCGGAAATCATTTACTATAACAACAGTGTTATAGTCCATCATTTCCTTATATTTTCGAAAACGCCTATTTCAACAATGAACGTTGAAATCTATGCTTTCGATTCATAATACATTTTAAAACATCTTTAAAATGTTTAACTTCATTTTTAATATCACTTCTTCAAAAACAAATCCATTTTTATTTAATAATATATTCACTGTCCAAAATCGTGAATATAATTCACTTAACCCAATTTCAATCATTTCTACACATTTTTATTTCAGTAGAGATTCGCTATCCAAAATCGCGAATATATCTTCTTTAACAACCTTCTATATTTAATTTATCAAATCCAATCTATTTCGAATTTATAAACACGTTTATAAATTCTATTTCTCTTTTAATAACAACTTCGATTTATAAATTCCTTTTATTAACAAATTCAATTTATACTCGATATAAATATCACAAGTCCATATTTTAAGTTAATAACTTATCATTCATTTATTTTTAAAAGAAATCGTTCTTTTAAACTTTACAAAATTAAAACTTTCAGATTTCATTAACTTATGAAATTCCATTTTTACTTCATTTTACACTTATAGAAACTTGTCTTACAATCCCAATATTTTGAATTTATAAATATCCATTTTTGTACCTCTTTTATTACATTGTTTTTAATATCTCAAAAATTCCAATTAACCATTTTATAAATTTCTTAACTCTTCATTTCAAAAGAAATTACTTTTTGGTTACAATTCACAAAATCTTAACTTTTATAACTTTAAAGTTTTAACGTTTATTTACTTAAAATAAATCAAATTCAACAATTTAAATACAACGTATATTTTTCAAAGATCACTTTAAAAATCTCTTTTAAAATCAACATCGTTATTTTTAAATTTCAAGGATGAATCCGATGATGCAACAGCACCAATTTGTCAATCACAACATTCAATATCATATATCAACATGATAACAGAATATACATCAATATCTGTAAATAAATAAATACAGTTGAGGAATCCAGTTGGATCCCTCCAACCTGTTTCCCTGCATCCAAAGATGTTAGCACAATACCAATTCCACTTCGAGGTGGAATATCGCGGTATATGGGTTTTATAAAAATAATCCGCTTACTAACGGTGCAATAGGGTCTCATCCGCTATACGAGGCGGGAAATCATCAATCCAATATATACATATGCCAATATGTATATATTGCTATATATATATATATATAGATATATCCTACTATATCTAATATCACATCCAATAGCAATCATCAATAACTGCAAAAATTCCACATTCAATTTGAGTGAGAAAAATCTCACCTTAGCTTTTATTCTGCAATCCATTTTCCATTTCAATTTTGTCTTCACGGTATTATACCTTGTACAAATAATTTATATAGTCTATTAATATTTGAATCAATCGAATAACAAATTTTCATTTGGTAAATTCAATTATCCAATGGTTTTCTTTTGAACAAATTCTCCTTTTAATAAATTGATTCAACCAGAATTTAAATTCGAAACTATATTTTCTTTTATTCACCAGAGATTTTATTTTAAACCAAATTTCTTTTAATAAATTTATCTAACTAAACCTTTTAATTTCAAACTAACTTTCCTTTTTCTTTAAACCAAAATCTCAAGTATATAAATATTTCAAACATTTTTTTCTTATATGAATTTCTTCAATATTTTAAAACTCCTTTGTATAAATTCTTTTAATATTATAAACTTCTATAGTTTTTTTAAAATCTTATATACTTATTAAATTTATTCCTAACTGCCTATACATACCAAAAATCTTTCATTTATTAAATTAAACTGACCTATAATCAAATTTATATTATCATTTGGTCTTAAGCTAAATCCCCTTTTTAAAATAAATTCATTTAACTACAAATAAAATCTAAAACTAAATTTCTTTACTGTAAACATCCCAATATTTTATACCTATCCCCTATATTACTTCATCTTGAAAATATCATTGATATAAAATTTGTAAAAGTACTCACAGTCGAGTTCGAACGGAACCCAAGCTTCGTTCACGCGATCGACCAACGAAGTTCATCGAGTCGCCCTAGATGGTAAACCCTAAAATTTCAAAACACTGCAGCACTAACCCACGCGTGCCACCAATACTAGCAACACCGAACTCGTGCCATCACCGCAGTCGACTCTTCCACTCGCGTCTGCGAATCGCCACCGCCGCTTGCTCACGTCTACTGTCGAACTCCTCGACAAAACGAGCTGCTTGAATCCAGCCCCAAATCCTCGAAATCACGAGCACCATTCGAATCCACTCGATGCGACATCGACCTCGCGCCCACCAATGAACCCCTCTCGACATTACATGCGCTTCCGCCCTTCGTCGAACCCGATTTCACCCTTGGCCAAGCTCGCGAGTGCGCACGCGGAGTCGCTGCCATCACCTCCCAGGCTCTCGCGATTTTCTTTTAAACAAGCTTTGATTTTTCTTTTGTTTGCTTGAGACTGTCGAGCGATTTAAGTACGCGGCCATTGTTTTTTTTTTCTTTACTTTTTTCGTTTGCTTTTGTTTTGAACTGAACGGAGGAGAGGTATATTTAAAATCAAAAGGAGGATGGTTGGCACGATTATTTCGTGATTCTCGGCGTATTTGAAGGCGTAACATGGGGAAGACAAAGTGTTGAGATTTTGACCAACTTTAAAATTTAAATTCGAATTAATTTCAACGCGTTTACCTATCGTGTGCTCACATAACAATTCCAATCAATACGAAATTTGAAATCCGGTAATAATTCAATATTACGGACCCAATGGAACTGGTTTCGTCGAATTCCGAGACTGCGCCTCGGACGGTTATTTTTAAATATCGGTTCAAACAATTAAATTCAAAACCGAGCAAAACAGTTTAAAATTCAATTCTGAAAGTTCGATTATCTTCGGTATTATCATTACGAATTTTAAAAACTTTTGAAATATTTTTCTTCAGCTAAATATTAAAGATTCAAATTTTTATTCAACATTCACTAGATTAAATTTTAAAGTTTAATCGCAAATTTCAAAATTATATCGGGGATTCAAATTAAATCATCGTTCAAATATTTAAAATTAATTAAATATTCTCAATTTAATTCGTTCAAAATTCTGGGTCGTTACAGACTTCCCCCCTTAAAAGAATTTCGTCCCAAAATTACAAGTTAGGAAAAAAAAAGGTCCTTAACTCGTCTACTATTTTTCACAATCCAAATAGTTTTATCAAATTTTATCAAAACAATTTTTCTACTAAAGATTCGTTATTAATTCAACTAGTTTTCCAACTTCAATTATAAGTTTCAAAACAACTTTGTTTACTTCAAAATTCAAGTTTAAATTTAAATTCAAATTTAAACTTTCCAAAAATTTCTCAAAAATTTTCTAACACCCTAAATTCTCGAAAAATTTTGCCAGCGTCTCCTTTGCGCGGCTAATACGGCACGACTACAAAACGTCCCTACGGACTCTCAGATTTCAAAAAGAAAAAGAAAAAGCCAAACGGCTAGAGAAATAAGTCATCAAATCTCATATTCAAATTTAAATACATACCTTTTTCGAGCAATTCAAATTCATCTTTGAAATCAAAATCCCAATTCCTTTATAACACCTGTATATCCTACTAGCCATAATATCTAGTTACACATTCAAACCATTTTGCAAATTCTATTACAAAATTTTCAATATAAACTACTTATATCATTTTTACTTTACTGTTGAAGTTATATATCCTTTCTCATTCAATTTTACATTTCTAATCTCATTTGAATTCAATTCCAACATTTAATTCAATTTGGATTCAGTTTATCTTATGAATATTGAATTTATCATCAGCTATCTTTTATTCAACTGCACTATTTAAATTAGTTTCAATTACTAATTCAAATTGATATCAATTCAATTTATTTTCTTACGAATTCGAAATGAATTTCAACTTTCAATTTCGTTTTCATTTAATTGATTCACTTATACTTGCTTTGATTTAACTTCATTCTTTTAAGTTAAATTTATTCTACCAAAATTCAATTGGTATAAGTTATCAACTTAGTAATATTTCATAAATATCTTTATATAGCATTCCAGAGTTTACAAACATTTCAAAGCCATTTTGAAAACAATTCAAATTCCATTTGAATTTCCAAAACAAAAACCCAAATTTTCCAAACAACTTCCATTTAAAACAATTTGGTAGCAATTCCTCTTTTGGAAACCCGAAAATGAACATCAGTAATGCTGCAGTCATTACCGAAGTTATTTTCCAGCGACCGAAAAGAGTTTAGAGCTTTTCATTCATTCAAAACATTTTTCCAAAATCCTTTGAAAATCATTTTCAAACCAAAAAGATTTAAACTTTCCAAATCTTCAAAATTTTCAAATTCTTTTCAAAACATTTCCAAATACTTCTCTGGAATTCCGTTTCAAATTATAAGTCACATTTATAATTTATATTCTTAAATTTCATTTGTATGTGAATTCATCTCTTTATCTTTCAATTCACATTTATAAATTTCATTCGTTAAATGGATTTATTTCCAAATCTTTGGTTATTATTTTAATTTCTCATTCCATTTCATATAACAATGATAATAATTCAATGTTATTGTTTTATAACAACCATGCAATATACTGTAGTAATTTACAGAAAATCATTTCTTTTATATACAAAAATAGTTTTGGGCAAAATTATCTCATTTACCCTATTTTAAAACAATACTGTGTCGAATTGTTCTATTTAAGTGTTTAGAAACCCCTTCGATCCAGTTGCGCAGACTGTGCCGATGAAGGTTCATATGCCACTCAATAAACCAATCATCACAATATAAAACAATTTTATATTCAATAACAAATACGTGCTCATATCTATTATTACACTCAAACTCATTCTAGAGTACTACTGACTCTATCTCTAATGAGTAACACCCAACAGAGCAGGGTTGTCGTTTAACCATATGCTCTGATAGCACCTGTAAAGACCCGCAAATCCGTCTTCCGAAAACCCGACACTGCTACGTCCACTGTAGCAACTGCCGAACAATCGAATGGCGGAAACGCGAACTTTAATGTTTAAAAGAAGAGGAAGAAGAGGAAGAAGAAAAGATAGAAGAAAAAGAGAAGAAAGAGAGAATAGAGAAGAACAACAACACGGAAGAACAACAGAACAGAAAACAATATCAGAATCTTACACATCGCAGCGGAATAACATATAATAGATAATCAATAGTCTTTTAAAACAAAGAACTATATCAGTTTATACATACATCAATCAGAGTCAATATACAACAATGGACAGTTATATAAACTTTTCCTCATACAGAATACACAGCGGAATAAATACTATCAGATACAAATACTACGTCTCGCCATCCAGCTTATTTCCAAAGCTCCAGAATATCCAGACTATCCTGATAACATAACTCTAGGCTGCCCGTGTGCAAAATTTGTGGGCACCCAGAGTTTAGAAGGGAACAATAAACTCCGAGTCAGTCATGGTGACTGGTGTGAGATCGTAAAACAGTTATTCTTTATAACAACAAAATAATTTTTAAAGTCAATTCGAAATGCTTTTGGAAAATGAAACTACCATAAGACCTCCCGCCACACACACAATGCAAACGCAGAATTGGAGGAGATTTCTTCTTATGATAGTCAAAGATGCTTACTACGCAAAATCAAATCATTTCAGATATTATTATTAGTGCATAGTGTAGAAATCATTTTGAAAGTATAATATAAATCTTAGCCAGCATAGGCATTCCGCACTTATGCCTACTATAGCTACCATCCAAACAGTGGTGACCACCATAAGTGAATGATAGGTTCTACAACTAAAACCGTACAAGTGTCGTATTGTTTCTTGGGATTTCCAACAAATGGCCAGGCTAAGGAACTTCCTATCCACGATGGGTACGTCCCTGGAATAGACGACCCGAGAACCTAACCGGATCTCTGCCAACACAAGGCCGGGTTACCTCTGCAAAAATAGGTAACTACTGACACGCGTATGCCATCCCCCGATCATCACCGATCTTCCCGAGGATCCCCGATTCGCAACAACCACAAAGTAATAAATTTGCAGCAACCACAGAGGTTAAGTATCTGGGCTCCATACCATGATACCACCTTTATCCAGAAGGAATGACATACACTAAGGGGCGCTACTCCCTAGAACTTTGCCGCATCCTTCCTGTTTCGACCATTTCCGGGGTGTGAGGCTCGACGAAGTCTCGTCCACAAAGCTAAGCTTTCTACAAAGCCATGCTTCGGGTCAAACAAAATGATCAACCTATGATCACAAAGATATAAGATCAAACAAATGATCATATCGCAAATGATCAAACATTGATCATTTCACAGCAACACTCAGTATGCCACGTTACCAAATTGGGAATATATTGCTGATAAATTTCAACTACATAACCTCTGAGCTCGTATGTCTCAGAGAAGGGTGTTAAGCTTATTCTATTCAATTTCAAATTTTCTAGACTAGTTTACCATTTTTAGCTATTTTCTTAATTTAACTTTATATGATTGATAAATATTTATATAAACTATTATATTTTGATAAAATTTCGAAATTTTATCTGGGATTATTATATTTTTTCCAAAAATATAAAGTTATAAAAATAAATTAAAGTAATATGAAAGGCCCTAAACCACCTATTTTCCTATGGGCTTTTATAGTCCACTTTTTTTACGTTTTAACCTAACCTTTCACCAATTAACCCTAACTATTCCTCATTCCTTTTTTTCCAGCCGTCTTCCTCCTGTTATTCACAAATTTTCAAGCTCCAAAACCATAAAAAAAAGTCATGGCCTCCATCTTGAAAAAAAATTAGGTAAATCCCTCTTTTCTTTCTACTTTTTTTTCTTACTTTTTCTATGCAATTTTGCCTTGTTTTCTCCCTTGTTTAGATCGGCCTCTCCCCCTTGTTCCATGGCCACCACCTCCTTCCATCCCTTCCAGACCACCACCACCATCTACCCCACCAGATCTGACCATGGCCGAACCCCCTTGATGGCCAAATCCCTCCAACTACAACCTAGATGCCTAGATCCATGCTTATTTCACCTCTACATGTTCATCCACTTCAACAACCACCCAAACCACCACCATAGCCGCCACCACTCCCCTGACCTGACCTCGACACACCCCTCCCCACCTCTGTCCAGTCATGACACACCACAGGCCGAGCCCAATCCCCATGGCCGAGCCCTTGTTTTGACCAAAAACCACCTAGTTGCCTTCAAAACCACATCACCTCCTCATGTACAAACTCCACCTTGTCTTGCCTTGAACCCGAGCTATGTTAGCCCAAACCTGACCCAAAACTTGACCACATCTAAACCACATCAGACCCCAAAGCCATACCAAACAATAGAGAAGGCAAAGCAAAAGGCTGCGTAGTCGTATCTCCTTTTATTCCAATGATATTGCATTTTAAAGTCGTATTGAATTTTGTTGTTTTGATTGTTTGTTTTGGGTAGTACACAAGAGTTGTAGATTGGATTCACTCTCCACTCAAGTCCGCAGTCTTGTCATCGTGCTTTTGTTTCCATTGTGTCATTGGTTTTGATATCTCCAGCACAAACAGGTGAGTTATTCTCACCAGACAATATGTACCTATATAACTAGTAAATTGACACCCTGTGAATCTGTAGAAATATATTATCATGTTATACTTGACTATGTTATGATCATATGATGTTTATACACCTGTTATATCATATGTTACTGTTATTTAATGTTATTCTGTTATTTATATCAGTTATCACCATTGTAGGTTCCCTGTAGACTAGAATCACTATGGGTTGAAATGATACATACCCGAACGGACTTTAGAATAGGGAAAAATCATTATGGGCTGAATTGATAGGCCTGAATGGTTTTTATTTAATTTATCTTAACTTGGGATTGGGGGTTTGAAATGATAGAACCCGGATTTTTCTTTTTAAACTGCGGATTGAAATGATACATATCCGTATCACTTGACCTAGGCTAGAAAACTATATATAGGCCCGTGGTTATTTTATAAAGTGTTTTGAATATTTTAAGTATTTTAAAAATATAAATTTATGAAATTTGATTTAAACAGATTTTGAAATATTTTTAATTAAAGAAATTATGATTTTTCTATGTGTTAAAAATGTAATTAATGAATGGTTTAACTGGATTTTTGAAATATAACTTAAGTTGGAAATTTGGAATTTTGGTTAAAAATGATATTTAAGTTATATAAATAAAATGGATATTAAATTTTATTTGGAAATGGTAAATATGATAATTTGATTAAATTTGAATTTAAGTGATTTATTAAAGTATTATTGATTTTTCTATGAATTTAAGAGGTTAAATAAATGAATGTTTAAAAGTGATCTTTTAAAATATAACTTGACTAGGAAATGTGAAATTTGGTTTTAATTAAAGGTTTAAGTTAATTAAATAAAATTGGAAATTTAGTTAAATTGTGAAATGGTAATTTAAATTTGAAGTGTTAAGTTTATTTGTTGAAATGTGAAGAATTGGACACTTTTACACTAAAATTTATTAAGTAAATTGTTGAAAATTGGATTTGATTATAAGAAACTTATTGTGAAAAGATATATGTTAAATGATATGTAAATGAACATTTTAAATGTTAAAATATGATTTTTAAAATGTTTATGTGTTTTAAATTAAAGTTATTTAATTGATGGAAATACACTAACACCTGAAATTAACTTTTAATAGCATTCAAAAATGCTATACATTCTTTTTTGAACTAAAATTGTGTAAAAAGAGCTATTACAGCATTTCTGGAATGTTGTAGTTGCTGTAGTTGAACTTATAGGCTAATATTGAACTCAGGCCTATTATAGCATTCTCTGGAAATGCTATAATGGTCTGTAGTCTATGTTGAAATCAAATTTAACCCTTGTTTTGAAATCTGAACTACCGCAGCACTTCTGAAATGCTGTCTTTTCTGTTTTGAACTATAATTCAACTAAAACTGAGTTTTAACAGCGGTTTTAAGTGCTGTCTTTGCTGAATTAAAGATGTTTTCAAATATAACTTATAGCAGTTGTTTTTAAATGCTGTGAAATGCTGAAAGTTTAATAATTATGGTTTTTGACTTAGTAAACGAACTCAGAATGGTTTGAAACTTTGGAAATTGAATACTTGATTTGAAAATATAATAATTACACTTTTAAAAGGTTTAAATGAATTATTTTGATTGGAATATAAACTATTTAAAGGTGATTTGAAATGATAGTAAATGAACGATATCTTTGAATTTAAAAGGTATTTAAAGTTGAATATTTGGATTTGAACTGATATGATATTTATTTATATTAAAATGATTTGAAATGAAGTTTTTGTAAGGATATGATAGTTTATTATATTAAAATGATTTGAAATGAAGTTTTGAAATGATATTTTATTTTGAAGTAAAGTATTGTTTTAAAAGTTATAACCACGGGTTATAATAACGATTGGTTGGCAAAGAGACCGGGATCGGATATGGACATACTCTCTATCGATACCGAAAACCACTTTGACAACCGTGTACGCGGTGGAGATTCCAGAATGAAGTAGGATGGTGGCGACGTTCTTAAGGTATGTTACGTGGACCCAACTCCCGTGAGTTGGCATAAGGTGGCTAAAACAGGAGCGATCTCGGACCAGTGAGGTAGCACCTCTTCTCGGACACATTTCTTCGATATTATACTCTTACTTGTGATTGATTAGATGGCCATCCTCCGATTTGGGAGTGTTGTTCGAGGTGGAACGGTAGTGGCTGCTATGCGTATCCATCAATCCGTGTGCGTAATTGGTATATCTACCCTGGCATTGCCTTGTGTGCCGTGTCACCTACCATATCGAGCTTTACTACGATTATGATTTTAAGATCCGACCGCGTTAAGGTTCTCCATCCCCTTAACGCTATTTTCTATATGATTATACTTTACTAATTAGACACTACTGTATATAGCGTATATTACTACATAGTAAATAGTTTAACGGATCCTTAAAGAATGGGCGATCCCAAGCATTCTTTAAGTTACTTGTACCTTTATTACAGTTCACTTGAGTTGGTTTACATTATATAAGTATATATTGTCCCGACTCGAGTGTTTTGTGTTTTGCTTTACGCTCGGGTCAGCCTGAGTTATTCACAGATTTGGATTTCCACTCTCTTGGAGATTTGAATCGCTGGAGATTATCTGCTTGTCATGTCCTATCTATTTCAATTCTGTTGTTCTACTCAGCTTGTACATAGTTATTATATTGAGACTTTTGTTGTATTCTATTTCTTCTGCTATATCTCATGTAACTCTGATATATTTATATAGTAGCTTCATGAACTACTATTTCTTTTACTTCCGCTGCATTATTTTACTCTGTGTCTGTGATCTGTGATTTTATTTAATTTACTGTATATTCTGAGATTTGCCAAATTTTTATTTACAACGCGGTATTTTGAGCAATTCAATTCCGGCATGAGTGTCTACCTATACACTTATAATGAATGCGAATGGTTGAAAATATCGGGTCGTTACAGTTGGTATCAGAGCTTTGGCTTTGAGGCAAAACTCAGCATATGGAGTAGATTTATTTACAGAATCACTTTCGTTCGAGTTTGAATCTTTTCCTCTTGATTCGAATTTCCTTTGAATTTTTGGAACATTCCTTGCGGTTCCAAAATTCATTCTTGTCCCTCACTATTCATCTTCTTTTGATGTTGGAGTATCACATAACTCCACTTCGAATGATCTTTATAGTTAATTGGCTGTCTCGCCAATATTCTAATTTTCTGGGAAAGGGGGAAACTCCTTTACAAATTTGCATCGATTCACCAGGGATTTATATCTATCCTTGGTTTAGATGCTAATATCTTTTATTATTCCAAACTCTATCTCTTGAGATCGAAGGTAGATTTACCCCAGAAAATCCACATTTGATCTTATCCATTAAGTCACGGTTGACCCGGTTAAGGTTGTCTGCGATTTATCTAAGCTTACCCATCTCTCTACTCTGCTTAACCATCTTGTCTTTTGTTTCTAAACTATCTCCAAACATTTTTGAATTGTACACGAAATCTATAAATCTATGTTTTGTTTTATATGTTGTGTTGTTTGAGTTGTTGATGTTGATTTGGGTTTCCGATCGATTCGTCTGATCAACGCTATCGATAGGATTTCTAAAACACTTTGACAGAACAAGCTGACACAATATTATTTTAAAACTGTTAATGAAATAATTTTGAAATATAAGTAAATTTTATGGAACTTCATAAATTGATTTAAATTGATTATTTAAAATCATAATACTTGATTTATCATTTATAGCTCTATAAATGAATTTATAAATAGTTGTTTATAAATTGATTTGGGAACTGAAATGAATTTAAATCAAGAATTTAAGAATTTAATTTCCGATGGATTTCAAACCTTGTGTTTAAAGTTTTAAAAGGATATATTATTTAAAGTATTTCCAAGTAGAAATTTGTTTCTAAAGGATTTTTAAGTTTAAAAATTTAGTGCTCTTCTCTTTGTCGCTGGAAAATAATTTCGGTGATGACTGCAGCATCATCGACGTTCATTTTCGAGTTTCGAAGTGAAGAGACCGCTCTGTAGGCTTGCTACAGTGTTGCTTTGAGAATTTAATTGGTTTGAATTTCTAAAATATGATTTTATTTATATTATATATAGGTATATGATTTAAAATTGATTTGACATATTATGTACATATATTATTTATCTCTAACTGGTTTGAAGGAAATCGGAAATTTAATTCTTACATTTTTTTTTCTTAAAGAATAATTTCAATTATAAAAAGAAAAATAAAAAATTTGAATAAATGATTCAAACTTGAGATAATTGAATTGGAAAGTTTTATTTGTATAATCACACAATTTCATTTCCAATATAACTTACCTAAATTACATAGAAGTTGAATATGAAATTGGATAATATACAATATAGAAAGGATTTTTTATAAATAAAATTTGAGTGGTTATAATAAATGTTATACACTTAAATTTTAGTTATAAAAGATTAATAGAGGTAAATAGTGAAAACGGGATTTAAAGAGATTTTATTTAAATAACTTAATAATCAATTTGATTTACTATGGAACCTTAAGTCTAACCTAGGAATTTTAATAAAGGCCATTTCCTAAAATGAATATGTTGTATAATAAAAAAAATGTATCTTTGAATAGATAAAATAAAATACATTGGAATTGGACATTTTGTAGTAAAGTTTATTTAGCTTGAATTCATAGTTAATTGATGTCTAAATGAATAAATTTGTAAAGAAATTTGATTGTTATATTTGCTATGATAAATATTTTATTTATGAAATAGATATGTCTTGAAAAATGAATAATTATGATTTAAATAGTTAAAATGTATTTTTTAACATCACTAAAATTTGATAATTGAGATTTTGGTTTTCAAATGGAATTTTAAGTGTAACTTATTAAAGGAATATCTATTTATGAAATGGGTATTTTAAATAAAGAGTTAGGTTATGTGTTAAATTAAGAGTTAAGTAAAATAGTGAACTTTTGACTTAATAAACGAAGTATAGTTTAATTTGGATATTACATTCATAAAAGTTTGTTTTAATAAGTCATAAGTTAAATGATATCCAAATGAATATTTCTGAAATTGAACTGATTTGAAATACTAATATATCTACTGTAGCATTTTATAAGTGCTGCTATTTTGAAAAGACAATGTTTTGGAAATTTTTATAATTGAATGAACTTAGAAATGTTACAACTTTAAAATGAATATTATTTGACCTTGAATTAAAATGGTTTAAATGAAGATTAGTTTTTTTTAAAAAGGAGTTTTGATTTTTCTAAGTGTTATGTTTTTTTTAAAGAATAACATTTCCAATGTGTTATGATTTTAGTAGTATGATTTCCAAATGATAAACACCTCTAAATTGTTATGATTTCAAAGTATTATGATTTCAAAGCATTATGGTTTCAAATTATTATCTTATTTTGTTTTTCAAACCGTCTTTTGGTTGTCCTTATTTTCCCTCATCTTTCTATAATCTTTCTGTTTAGAAATCTTTCTGTAATCTTTGTTACTCATCCGGATCTGAACACTATTTTCCATTCATAGATCGTCGGTCAAGTGAAAAGGGAGATTCAGACTCTAGAGGATTTTTTTCGTGCTTATATTCTTGATTGATCACCTCCATCTTGTTAAACTTACCTATAACAATAGTTATCAGGTGTAATTCCAATTTTCTTATCATCTTGTCTTAATTCTATTCATTCTATCTTTTTCTGTGCTTTCCCGTACCTCGTTCCTTTTCGGGGATGAAAAGTTTTGAGTGGGGGAGAGTGTAACAACCTTGTATTTTACAATTATTTTTAAATTGATTTCCAAATTTAAAAGCTTTATTTATGAAAAGAATAAATTTTGTTATTGTAAATATAAACTTTGACTTTGATGTGGATTAGAATTTCAAATATGACTAAATTTAATATCTCCTGAAAATGTGAATTTTGGTCAATAGTCAAACTTTGACTTTTAAGTTTAAATTTTAAATAGTTTGAAATTATAAATTTTATCTTTTATTATAAAAATGGATTTAATAACTTGAACACTACTTTTCGTTTCGTTGAAAACAAAGTTAAAATGTAAATGTTATGTACATTTCAATTTTTAGTATAATTTGTTTATTTGTGCAATTTTGCCTATTTTAAATTTTATAAATCATATTTTCTTTCTTATATTTTGTTTTAATATGTGTTAATATGTTTTTTATGTATATTTTTGTCTTTTTATATTTCAAAAATAATAATAGAATTTTTCCAATGTTTATTGTGTTGATTTCCTATTTTTAAAGGCTGTTTTCTTATTTTCTGCTATTTTCTTCATTAAAATTATATTTAAATTAAATTTTATATATTTATTTTGTGAATATATTTTTATTTTATGTTATTATTTATGTTTAGAAATATATTACAAGCTCATATGAATTTTTCTAAAACTTATACTATTCAATTTCAAATTTTCTAGACTAGTTTACCATTTTTAGCTATTTTCTTAATTTAACTTTATATGATTGATAAATATTTATATAAACTATTATATTTTGATAAAATTTCGAAATTTTATCTGGGATTATTATATTTTTTCCAAAAATATAAAGTTATAAAAATAAATTAAAGTAATATGAAAGGCCCTAAACCTTCTATCTTCCTATGGGCTTTTATAGTCCACTTTTTTTACGTTTTAACCTAACCTTTCACCAATTAACCCTAACTATTCCTCATTCCTTTTTTTCCAGCCGTCTTCCTCCTGTTATTCACGAATTTTCAAGCTCCAAAACCCTAAAAAAAGTCATGGCCTCCATCTTGAAAAAAAATTAGGTAAATCCCTCTTTTCTTTCTACTTTTTTTTCTTACTTTTTCTATGCAATTTTGGCTTGTTTTCTCCCTTGTTAAGATCGGCCTCTCCCCCTTGTTCCACGGCCACCACCTCCTTCCATCTTTTCCAGACAACCACCACCATCTACCCCACCATATCTGACCATGGCCGAACCCCCTTGATGGCCAAACCCCTCAAACTACAACCTAGATGCCTAGATCCATGCTTATTTCACCTCTACATGTTCATCCACTTCAACCACCACCCAAACCACCACCATAGCCACCACCACTCCCCTAACCTGACCTTGACACACCCCTCCCCACCTCTGTCCAGTCATGACACACCACAGGCCGAGCCCAATCCCCATGGCCGAGCCCTTGTTTTGACCAAAAACCACCTAGTTGCCTTCAAAACCACATCACCTCCTCATGTACAAACTCCACCTTGTCTTGCCTTGAACCCGAGCTATGTTAGCCTAAACCTGACCCAAAATTTGACCATATCTGAACCACATCAGACCCCAAAGCCATACCAAACAATAGAGAAGGCAAAGCAAAAGACTGCGTAGTCGTATCTCCTTTTATTCCAATGATATTGCATTTTAAAGTCGTATTGAATTTTGCTGTTTTGATTGTTTGTTTTGGGTAGTACACAAGAGTTATAGATTGGATTCGCTCTCCACTCAAGTCCGTAGTCTTGTCATCGTGCTTTTGTTTCCATTGTGTCATTGGTTTTGATATCTCCAGCACAAACAGGTGAGTTATTCTCACCAGACAATATGTACCTATATAACTAGTAAATTGATACCCTGTGAATCTGTAGAAATATATTATCATGTTATACTTGACTATGTTATGATCATATGATGTTTATACACATGTTATATCATATGTTACTGTTATTTAATGTTATTCTGTTATTTATATCAGTTATCACCATTGCAGGTTCCCTGTAGACTAGAATCACTATGGGTTGAAATGATACATACCCGAACGGACTTTAGACTATGGAAAAATCGTTATGGGCTGAAATGATAGGCCTAAATGGTTTTTATTTAATTTATCTTAACTTGGGATTGCGGGTTTGAAATGATAGAACCCGGATTTTTCTTTTTAAACTGCGGATTGAAATGATACATATCCGTATCACTTGACCTAGGCTAGAAAACTATATACAGGCCCGTGGTTATTTTATAAAGTGTTTTGAATATTTTAAGTATTTTAAAAATATAAATTTATGAAATTTGATTTAAACAGATTTTGAAATATTTTGAATTAAAGAAATTATGATTTTTCTATGTGTTAAAAATGTAATTAATGAATGGTTTAATTGGATTTTTGAAATATAACTTAAGTTGGAAATTTGGAATTTTGGTTAAAAATGATATTTAAGTTATATAAATAAAATGGATATTAAATTTTATTTGGAAATGGTAAATATGATAATTTGATTAAATTTGAATTTAAGTGATTTATTAAAGTATTATTGATTTTTCTATGAATTTAAGAGGTTAAATAAATGAATGCTTAAAAGTGATCTTTTAAAATATAACCTGACTAGGAAATGTGAAATTTGGTTTTAATTAAAGGTTTAAGTTAATTAAATAAAATTGGAAATTTAGTTAAATTGTGAAATGGTAATTTAAATTTGAAGTGTTAAGTTTATTTGTTGAACTGTGAAGAATTGGACACTTTTACACTAAAATTTATTAAGTAAATTGTTGAAAATTGGATTTGATTATAAGAAACTTATTGTGAAAAGATATATGTTAAATGATATGTAAACGAACATTTTAAATGATAAAATATGATTTTTAAAATGTTTATGTGTTTTAAATTAAAGTTATTTAATTGCTGGAAATACACTAACACTTGAAATTAACTTTTAATAGCATTCAAAAATGCTATAGATTCTGTTTTGAACTAAAATTGTGTAAAAAGGAGCTATTACAGCATTTTTGGAATGCTGTAGTTGCTGTAGTTGAACTTATAAGCTAATATTGAACTCAGGCCTATTATAGCATTCTCTGGAAATGCTATAATGGTCTGCAGTCTATGTTGAAATCAAATTTAACCCTTGTTTTGAAATCTGAACTACCGCAGCACTTCTGAAATGCTGTCTTTTCTGTTTTGAACTATAATTCAACAAAAACTGAGTTTTAACAGCAGTTTTAAGTGCTGTCTTTGCTGAATTAAAGATGTTTTCAAATATAACTTATAGCAGTTGTTTTTAAATGCTGTGAAATGCTGAAATTTTAATAATTAGGGTTTTTGACTTAGTAAACGAACTCAGAATGGTTTGAAACTTTGGAAATTGAATACTTGATTTGAAAATATAATAATTACACTTTTAAAAGGTTTAAATGAATTATTTTGATTGGAATATAAACTATTTAAAGGTGATTTGAAAATAGTAAATGAACGATATCTTTGAATTTAAAAGGTATTTAAAGTTGAATATTTGGATTTGAACTGATATGATATTTATTTATATTAAAATGATTTGAAATGAAGATTTTGTAAGGATATGATAGTTTATTATATTAAAATGATTTGAAATGAAGTTTTGAAATGATATGAAAATTTAAATATATGGAATGGTTTGGAATTGATTTAATCTTTATTTTTATAAAGATATGGTTTGAAATGATATTTTATTTTGAAGTAAAGTATTGTTTTAAAAGTTATAACCACGGGTTATAATAACGATTGGTTGGCAAAGAGACCGGGATCAGATATGGACATACTCTCTGTCGATACCGAAAACCACTTTGACAACCATGTAAGCGGTGGAGATTCTAGAATGAAGTAGGATGGTGGCGACGTTCTTAAGGTATGTTACGTGGACCCAACTCCCGTGAGTTGGCATAAGGTGGCTAAAACAGGAGCGATCTCGGACCAGTGAGGTAGCACCTCTTCTCGGACACATTTCTTCGATATTATACTCTTACTTGTGATTGATTAGATGGCCATCCTCCGATTTGGGAGTGTTGTTCGAGGTGGAACGGTAGTGGCTGCTATGCGTATCCATCAATCCGTGTGCGTAATTGGTATATCTACCCTGGCATTGCCTTGTGTGCCGTGTCACCTACCATATCGAGCTTTACTACGATTATGATTTTAAGATCCGACCGCGTTAAGGTTCTCCATCCCCTTAACGCTATTTTCTATATGATTATACTTTACTAATTAGACACTACTATATATAGCGTATATTACTACATAGTAAATAGTTTAACGGATCCTTAAAGAATGGGCGATCCCAAGCATTCTTTAAGTTACTTGTACCTTTATTACAGTTCACTTGAGTTGGTTTACATTATATAAGTATATATTGTCCTGACTCGAGTGTTTTGTGTTTTGCTTTACGCTCGGGTCAGCTTGAGTTATTCACAGATTTGGATTTCCACTCTCTTGGAGATTTGAATCGCTGGAGATTATCTGCTTGTCATGTCCTATCTATTTCAATTCTGTTGTTCTACTCAGCTTGTACATGGTTATTATATTGAGACTTTTGTTGTATTCTATTTCTTCTGCTATATCTCATGTAACTCTGATATATTTATATAGTAGCTTCATGAACTACTATTTCTTTTACTTCCGCTGCATTATTATACTCTGTGTCTGTGATTTGTGATTTTATTTAATTTACTGTATATTCTGAGATTTGCCAAATTTTTATTTACAACGCGGTATTTTGAGCAATTCAATTCCGGCATGAGTGTCTACCTATACACTTATAATGGATGCGAATGGTTGAAAATATCGGGTTGTTACAGTTGGTATCAGAGCTTTGGCTTTGAGGCAAAACTCAGCATATGGAGTAGATTTATTTACAAAATCACTTTCGTTCGAGTTTGAATCTTTTCCTCTTGATTCGAATTTCCTTTGAATTTTTGGAACATTCCTTGCGGTTCCAAAATTCATTCTTGTCCCTCACTATTCATCTTCTTTTGATGTTGGAGTATCTCATAACTCCACTTCGAATGATCTTTATAGTGAATTGGCTGTCTCGCCAATATTCTAATTTTCTGGGAAAGGGGGAAACTCCTTTACAAATTTGCATCGATTCACCAGGGATTTATATCTATCCTTGGTTTAGATGCTAATATCTTTTATTATTCCAAACTCTATCTCTTGAGATCGAAGGTAGATTTACCCCAGAAAATCCACATTTGATCTTATCCATTAAGTCACGGTTGACCCGGTTAAGGTTGTCTGCGATTTATCTAAGCTTACCCATCTCTCTACTCTGCTTAACCATCTTGTCTTTTGTTTCTAAACCATCTCCAAACATTTTTGAATTGTACACGAAATCTATAAATCTATGTTTTGTTTTATATGTTGTGTTGTTTGAGTTGTTGATGTTGATTTGGGTTTCCGATCGATTCGTCTGATCAACGCTATCGATAGGATTTCTAAAACACTTTGACAGAACAAACTGACACAATATTATTTTAAAACTGTTAATGAAATAATTTTGAAATATAAGTAAATTTTATGGAACTTCATAAATTGATTTAAATTGATTATTTAAAATCATAATACTTGATTTATCATTTATAGCTCTATAAATGAATTTATAAATAGTTGTTTATAAATTGATTTGGGAACTGAAATGAATTTAAATCAAGAATTTAAGAATTTAATTTCCGATGGATTTCAAACCTTGTGTTTAAAGTTTTAAAAGGATATATTATTTAAAGTATTTCCAAGTAGAAATTTGTTTCTAAAGGATTTTTAAGTTTAAAAATTTAGTGCTCTTCTCTTTGTCGCTGGAAAATAATTTCGGTGATGACTGCAGCATCATCGACGTTCATTTTCGAGTTTCGAAGTGAAGAGACCGCTCTGTAGGCTTGCTACAGTGTTGCTTTGAGAATTTAATTGGTTTGAATTTCTAAAATATGATTTTATTTATATTATATATAGGTATATGATTTAAAATTGATTTGACATATTATGTACATATATTATTTATCTCTAACTGGTTTGAAGGAAATCGGAAATTTAATTCTTACATTTTTTTTCTTAAAGAATAATTTCAATTATAAAAAGAAAAATAAAAAATTTGAATAAATGATTCAAACTTGAGATAATTGAATTGGAAAGTTTTATTTGTATAATCACACAATTTCATTTCCAATATAACTTACCTAAATTGCACAGAAGTTGAATATGAAATTGGATAATATACAATATAGAAAGGATTTTTTATAAATAAAATTTGAGTGGTTATAATAAATGTTATACACTTAAATTTTAGTTATAAAAGATTAATAGAGGTAAATAGTGAAAAAGGTATTTAAAGAGATTTTATTTAAATAACTTAATAATCAATTTGATTTACTATGGAACCTTAAGTCTAACCTAGGAATTTTAATAAAGGTCATTTCCTAAAATGAATATGTTGTATAATAAAAAAAAGTAGAAATTAGCCACAAGGGCCTCTTTAACAAGTGGAATTAGTTTCTAGGACACACAACTGAAATAATTACTTTCAAGGACAAAACGTAAAATAATTTGTTTCCAAGGCCTAAAAACCTATGAAAGTATGTCCTTGAAAGTAATTGGACTGTTGACTTTGTCCTTGAAAATAATTATTCTGCTGATTTTGGCCTTGAAAGTAATTTCTATGAACGTGTGTCCTAGAAACTAATTGGACTGCAAAGTTTGTCCTTCTGGTGAAATGCCCCGAAATGTATCTTTGAATAGATAAAATAAAATACATTGGAATTGGACATTTTGTAGTAAAGTTTATTTAGCTTGAATTCATAGTTAATTGATGTCTAAATGAATAAATTTGTAAAGAAATTTGATTGTTATATTTGCTATGATAAATATTTTATTTATGAAATAGATATGTCTTGAAAAATGAATAATTATGATTTAAATAGTTAAAATGTATTTTTTAACATCACTAAAATTTGATAATTGAGAATTTGGTTTTCAAATGGAATTTTAAGTGTAACTTATTAAAGGAATATCTATTTATGAAATGGGTATTTTAAATAAAGAGTTAGGTTATGTGTTAAATTAAGAGTTAAGTAAAATAGTGAACTTTTGACTTAATAAACGAAGTATAGTTTAATTTGGATATTCCATTCATAAAAGTTTGTTTTAATAAGTCATAAGTTAAATGATATCCAAATGAATATTTCTGATATTGAACTGATTTGAAATACTAATATATCTACTGTAGCATTTTATAAGTGCTGCTATTTTGAAAAGACAATGTTTTGGAAATTTTTATAATTGAATGAACTTAGAAATGTTACAACTTTAAAATGAATATTATTTGACCTTGAATTAAAATGGTTTAAATGAAGATTTTTTTTTAAAAAAGGAGTTTTGATTTTTCTAAGTGTTATGTTTTTTTTAAAGAATAACATTTCCAACGTGTTATGATTTTAGTAGTATGATTTCCAAATGATAAACACCTCTAAATTGTTATGATTTCAAAGTATTATGATTTCAAAGCATTATGGTTTAAAATTATTATCTTATTTTGTTTTTCAAACCATCTTTTGGTTGTCCTTATTTTCCCTCATCTTTCTATAATCTTTCTATTTAGAAATCTTTCTGTAATCTTTGTTACTCATCCGGATCTGAATACTGTTTTCCATTCATAGACCATCGGTCAAGTGAAAAGGGAGATTCAGACTCTAGAGGATTTTTTTTCGTGCTTATATTCTTGATCGATCACCTCCATCTTGTTAAACTTACCTATAACAATAGTTATCAGGTGTAATTCCAATTTTCTTATCATCTTGTCTTAATTCTATTCATTCTATCTTTTTCTGTGCTTTCCCGTACCTCGTTCCTTTTCGGGGATGAAAAGTTTTGAGTGGGGGAGAGTGTAACAACCCTGTATTTTACAATTATTTTTAAATTGATTTCCAGATTTAAAAGCTTTATTTATGAAATGAATAAATTTTGTTATCGTGAATATAAACTTTGACTTTGATGTGGATTAGAATTTCAAATATGACTAAATTTAATATCTCCTGAAAATGTGAATTTTGGTCAATAGTCAAACTTTGACTTTTAAGTTTAAATTTTAAATAGTTTGAAATTATAAATTGTATCTTTTATTATGAAAATGGATTTAATAACTTGAACACTACTTTTCGTTTCGTTGAAAACAAAGTTAAAATGTAAAAGTTATGTACATTTCAATTTTTAGTATAATTTGTTTATTTGTGCAATTTTGCCTATTTTAAATTTTATCAATCATATTTTCTTTCTTATATTTTGTTTTAATATGTGTTAATATGTTTTTTTGATGTATATTTTTGTCTTTTTATATTTCAAAAATAATAATAGAATTTTTCCAATGTTTATTGTGTTGATTTCCTATTTTTAAAGGCTGTTTTCTTATTTTCTGCTATTTTCTTCATTAAAATTATATTTAAATTAAATTTTATATATTTATTTTTTGAATATATTTTTATTTTATGTTATTATTTATGTTTAGAAATATATTACAAGCTCATATGAATTTTTCTAAAACTTATACCATTCAATTTCAAATTTTCTAGACTAGTTTACCATTTTTAGCTATTTTCTTAATTTAACTTTATATGATTGATAAATATTTATATAAACTATTATATTTTGATAAAATTTCGAAATTTTATCTGGGATTATTATATTTTTTCCAAAAATATAAAGTTATAAAAATAAATTAAAGTAATATGAAAGGCCCTAAAACCTTCTATCTTCCTATGGGCTTTTATAGTCCACTTCTTTTACGTTTTAACCTAACCTTTCACCAATTAACCCTAACTATTCCTCATTCCTTTTTTTCCAGCCGTCTTCCTCCTGTTATTCACGAATTTTCAAGCTCCAAAACCCTAAAAAAAGTCATGGCCTCAATCTTGAAAAAAAATTAGTTAAATCCCTCTTTTCTTTCTACTTTTTTTTCTTACTTTTTCTATGCAATTTTGCCTTGTTTTCTCCCTTGTTTAGATCGGCCTCTCCCCCTTGTTCCACGGCCACCACCTCCTTCCATCTCTTCCAGACCACCACCACCATCTACCCCACCAGATCTGACCATGGCCGAACCCCCTTGATGGCCAAACCCCTCAAACTACAACCTAGATGCCTAGATCTAGGCTTATTTCACCTCTACATGTTCATCCACTTCAACCACCACCCAAACCACCACCATAGCCGCCACCACTCCCCTAACCTGACCTCGACACACCCCTCCCCACCTCTGTCCAGTCATGACACACCACAGGCCGAGCCCAATCCCCATGGCCGAGCCCTTGTTTTGACCAAAAACCACCTAGTTGCCTTCAAAACCACATCACCTCCTCATGTACAAACTCCACCTTGTCTTGCCTTGAACCCGAGCTATGTTAGCCTAAACCTGACCCAATACTTGACCACATCTGAACCACATCAGACCCCAAAGCCATACCAAACAATAGAGAAGGCAAAGCAAAAGACTGCGTAGTCGTATCTCCTTTTATTCCAATGATATTGCATTTTAAAGTCGTATTGAATTTTGCTGTTTTGATTGTTTGTTTTGGGTAGTACACAAGAGTTGTAGATTGGATTCGTTCTCCACTCAAGTCCGTAGTCTTGTCATTGTGCTTTTGTTTCCATTGTGTCATTGGTTTTGATATCTCCAGTACAAACAGGTGAGTTATTCTCACCAAACAATATGTACCTATATAACTAGTAAATTGACACCCTGTGAATCTGTAGAAATATATTATCATGTTATACTTGACTATGTTATGATCATATGATGTTTATACACCTGTTATATCATATGTTACTGTTATTTAATGTTATTCTATTATTTATATCAGTTATCACCATTGCAGGTTCCCTGTAGACTAGAATCACTATGGGTTGAAATGATACATACCCAAACGGACTTTAGAATAGGGAAAAATCGTTATGGGCTGAAATGATAGGCTTGAATGGTTTTTATTTAATTTATCTTAACTTGGGATTGCGGGTTTGAAATGATTGAACCCGGATTTTTCTTTTTAAACTGCGGATTGAAATGATACATATCCGTATCACTTGACCTAGGCTAGAAAACTATATACAGGCCCGTGGTTATTTTATAAAGTGTTTTGAATATTTTAAGTATTTTAAAAATATAAATTTATGAAATTTGATTTAAACAGATTTTGAAATATTTTGAATTAAAGAAATTATGATTTTTCTATGTGTTAAAAATGTAATTAATGAATGGTTTAACTGGATTTTTGAAATATAACTTAAGTTGGAAATTTGGAATTTTGGTTAAAAATGATATTTAAGTTATATAAATAAAATGGATATTAAATTTTATTTGGAAATGGTAAATATGATAATTTGATTAAATTTGAATTTAAATGATTTATTAAAGTATTATTGATTTTTCTATGAATTTAAGAGGTTAAATAAATGAATGCTTAAAAGTGATCTTTTAAAATATAACCTGACTAGGAAATGTGAAATTTGGTTTTAATTAAAGGTTTAAGTTAATTAAATAAAATTGGAAATTTAGTTAAATTGTGAAATGGTAATTTAAATTTGAAGTGTTAAGTTTATTTGTTGAAATGTGAAGAATTGGACACTTTTACACTAAAATTTATTAAGTAAATTGTTGAAAATTGGATTTGATTATAAGAAACTTATTGCGAAAAGATATATGTTAAATGATATGTAAATGAACATTTTAAATGTTAAAATATGATTTTTAAAATGTTTATGTGTTTTAAATTAAAGTTATTTAATTGCTGGAAATACACTAACACTTGAAATTAACTTTTAATAGCATTCAAAAGTGCTATAGATTCTGTTTTGAACTAAAATTGTGTAAAAAGGAGCTATTACAGCATTTTTGGAATGCTGTAGTTGCTGTAGTTGAACTTATAGGCTAATATTGAACTCAGGCCTATTATAGCATTCTCTGGAAATGCTATAATGGTCTGCAGTCTATGTTGAAATCAAATTTAACCCTTATTTTGAAATCTGAACTACCGCAGCACTTCTGAAATGCTGTCTTTTCTGTTTTGAACTATAATTCTACTAAAACTGAGTTTTAACAGCAGTTTTAAGTGCTGTCTTTACTGAATTAAAGATGTTTTCAAATATAACTTATAGCAGTTGTTTTTAAATGCTGTGAAATGCTGAAATTTTAATAATTAGGGTTTTTGACTTAGTAAACGAACTCAGAATGGTTTGAAACTTTGGAAATTGAATACTTGATTTGAAAATATAATAATTACACTTAAAAGGTTTAAATGAATTATTTTGATTGGAATATAAACTATTTAAAGGTGATTTGAAAATAGTAAATGAACGATATCTTTGAATTTAAAAGGTATTTAAAGTTGAATATTTGGATTTGAACTGATATGATATTTATTTATATTAAAATGATTTGAAATGAAGATTTTGTAAGGATATGATAGTTTATTATATTAAAATGATTTGAAATGAAGTTTTGAAATGATATGAAAATTTAAATATATGGAATGGTTTGGAATTGATTTAATCTTTATTTTTATAAAGATATGGTTTGAAATGATATTTTATTTTGAAGTAAAGTATTGTTTTAAAAGTTATAACCACGGGTTATAATAACGATTGGTTGGCAAAGAGACCGGGATCGGATATGGACATACTCTGTGTCGATACCGAAAACCACTTTGACAACCATGTACGCGGTGGAGATTCTAGAATGAAGTAGGATGGTGGCGACGTTCTTAAGGTATGTTACGTGGACCCAACTCCCGTGAGTTGGCATAAGGTGGCTAAAACAGGAGCGATCTCGGACCAGTGAGGTAGCACCTCTTCTCGGACACATTTCTTCGATATTATACTCTTACTTGTGATTGATTAGATGGCCATCCTCCGATTTGGGAGTGTTGTTCGAGGTGGAACGGTAGTGGCTGCTATGCGTATCCATCAATCCGTGTGCGTAATTGGTAAATCTACCCAGGCATTGCCTTGTGTGCCGTGTCACCTACCATATCGAGCTTTACTACGATTATGATTTTAAGATCTGACCGCGTTAAGGTTCTCCATCCCCTTAACGCTATTTTCTATAAGATTATACTTTACTAATTAGACACTACTGTATATAGCGTATATTACTACACAGTAAATAGTTTAACGGATCCTTAAAGAATGGGCGATCCCAAGCATTCTTTAAGTTACTTGTACCTTTATTACAGTTCACTTGAGTTGGTTTACATTATATAAGTATATATTGTCCTGACTCGAGTGTTTTGTGTTTTGCTTTACGCTCGGGTCGGCCTGAGTTATTCACAGATTTGGATTTCCACTCTCTTGGAGATTTGAATCGCTGGAGATTATCTGCTTGTCATGTCCTATCTATTTCAATTCCGTTGTTCTACTCAGCTTGTACATGGTTATTATATTGAGACTTTTGTTGTATTCTATTTCTTCTGCTATATCTCATGTAACTCTGATATATTTATATAGTAGCTTCATGAACTACTATTTCTTTTGCTTCCGCTGCATTATTTTACTCTGTGTCTGTGATCTGTGATTTTATTTAATTTACTGTATATTCTGAGATTTGCCAAATTTTTATTTACAACGCGGTATTTTGAGCAATTCAATTCCGGCATGAGTGTCTACCTATACACTTATAATGGATGCGAATGGTTGAAAATATCGGGTCGTTACATATTCAGAGTTATAGGCTTCTTTGTAATCTATCTAACGAGAAAAGGTGTGATTGTAGCCTTGGAAATCAATTAAGCAAGAAAAGGTGTGATTGTAGCCTTGGAAATCAGTTAGGTGAACTTTTCCCCCGTAAATCAAGTATCTCTACCTAGAGGATTGTGATTCTGGAGGGTGTACCTCGTAGCCTTGAAACCGAGGGTTGTAATTGTTGAATTGCTTTTGAAAGGAAATCCGTACTTAGTTGTGCAGGACTGGATGTAGGGTAACCCCGAACCAGTATAAAATCCAGTGTGTTCTTTCCTTTACTGCATTTACTTTATTTCTGCATCTGTCTCTGTTTCTGTGATTATATCTGTGTCTGAATATTGCATACATTTGTGTTCAAATTATCATCAACCCAAAAAGATTTAGCAATTTCTTATAAACACTATTCATCCCCCTCTAGTGTTATTCCTAGCCTTAAGATCCGTAATCCACATTCCTCTCATTTGTTATCAGAGCAAGGTTTTCAAAAGTTTCATAATCTAGTTTTTGAAAAAGTTTTTTTTAAAATGGCTATGTTTAAGAAATTTGTTAATGCATGTTTAGAAATATTCAGATCATCATTGTCTCTTGAGTCTGCATATAATCAATATTCAAATTCATGTTGTCTACTAAGATTGTTTGATGTGCAGGAATCATGCTTTATGGGAGTTGATGAATCAATCCCGAACAAACAAACTGTTCAGATCAAAAAGAACAAATGGATACTCGATAGTGGATGTTCTAGACACATGACTTGGAATCCAAATATGCTGAATGATATAATATACAAAGACAGAGGACTTGTTAACTTTGGAGACAATTAAAAAGGTTATGTGATCGGCATCGGCAAAGTCGGTAACTCTGAAACTCCTATTATTACTAATGTTTTGCTAGTTAAGAATCTGAAACACAATCTGCTAAGTATAAGTCAACTATGCGATAAAGGATATAAAATCAAATTTGAAAAAGATAAGTGTCACATTGAAGATAATAATTCAACCATAATATTTGAGGGAATTAGGAAAAAGAATATTTATATTCTTAGTATGAAAATTTCAAATGATAACTTGTGTCTTTTGGCAAATGCAAGTGACCCTTGGATTTGGCATAAGAGATTTGGGCATTTGAATTTCAAACTCCTATCTAGACTGTCAAAACATGATCTAGTAAGAGGCCTCCCTAAAATGAATTTTAAAGTAGATAGTCTATGTGATGCATGCCAACTAGGAAAACTTAGAAAAAGTTCCTTTATATTGAAAGATATGATTTCATCTTCAAAACCTCTTGAATTACTTCATCTTGATTTATTTGGTCCATCTCAAATTCTGTTAATAAATCACAGTAAATATGTTTTTGTAATTGTAGATGATTATTCTAGATTTACATGGACAATATTTTTGAAACATAAAAGTGATACTTTTGAATGTTTTAAGAATTTTTCAAAAAGGGTTCAAAATCAATTTTCTCAGAAAATTATAACCATCCGTAGTGATCACGGTGGTGAATTTGAAAATGAAAAATTTGAAGAATTCTGCAATAAAAAGGGAATAATTCACAATTTTTCATTTCCAAGAACTCCACAACAAAACGGAGTAGTAGAACGTAAAAATAGGACGATTCAAGAGTGTGCGAGAACTATGCTTTCTGATAGTAATTTACCAAAGTATTTTTGGGCAGAAACAGTTGCTACCGCCTGTTACATTTTAAATAGAATTTTAATTAGACCTTTAACTGATAAGACATCTTATGAACTTATTTACTCAAAGAAACCTAAGGTATCTTATTTTAGAATTTTTGGAAGTAAATGATTTATTTTAAATACAAAAGATAACCTAGATAAGTTTGATCCTAAATCCGACAAAGGTATCTTTATCGGATATTCTAATAGAAGTAAAGCATACAGAGTATTTAATTTAAGAACTAATACCATCGAAGAAACAATGCATGTTTCATTTGATGAAAATTTCAAAAAATTTGATGAAATAAATGATGAAGAGGATTTAATTACTCAAAACCAAGAGTCAACTGAAACTAATAATGAATTAAATCATCCTAATAAAAGGATTAGACTTTTAAAAGATCATCCTATAGAAAATATACTTGGAGATATGCAATCTGTTGTTAAAACAAGAAACCATCTAAGTCAAATGAGTAATGTAGCTTTTATATCAACTATTGAACCCAAAAATCCAAAAGAAGCATCAACTGATGATTCATGGATTTTGGCTATGCAAGAAGAATTAAATCAATTCACTAGAAATGATGTTTGAGAACTTGTTCCTAGACCTAAAAATAAAACAATAATTGGAACTAAATGGGTTTATAAAAATAAAATGAATGAACAACGAGAGGTTGTTAGAAATAAAGCCCGGTTAGTCGCTCAAGGTTATTGTCAAGAAGAAGGAATAGATTTTGATGAAACCTTTTCCCCCGTAGCAAGATTAGAAGCTATTAGGATTCTACTTGCTTTTGCAAATCATAATAATTTCAAATTATTTCAAATGGATGTTAAAAGTGCATTTTTAAATGGTTTTGTAAAAGAAGAAGTATTTGTTAAACAACCACCACTTTTTGAAAATGATAAATTTCCAAATCATGTTTACAAACTTAAGAAAGCTCTATATGGTCTAAAGCAAGCTCCTAGAGCCTGGTATGATAGACTAAGATCTTACTTGTTACAATCTAATTTTGAAATAGGTAAAGCAGATAATACTCTTTTTATTAAAAGAAATAAAAATGATATTCAACTAGTACAAGTCTATGTAGATGATATCATTTTTGGATCAACTAATTTTGAAATGAATAAAGAATTTTCTGAAATAATGACAAAAGAGTTTGAGATGAGTCATATGGGTGAATTAAACTTCTTTTTAGGATTACAAATAAAACAATTAGATAATGGTATTTTTATTAGTCAAGAAAAATATGCTAAAGACCTAGTTAATAAATTTTGTTTGACTACTGCGAGTGGAAAACCCACTCCCATGGCAACCAATGAGTACCTTAGTGAAGAAGATCTCTCGAAAGATGTAGATCAAAAGTTATATAGAGGAATGATTGGATCACTACTCTATATCACTACGAGTAGACCTGATATCATGCATAGTGTCTGCATATGTGCAAGGTATCAATCCCAACCTAAGGAAACTCACTTAACAGCTGTAAAACGTATTATAAGATATGTTAAACACACCTTTGATTATGGCTTATTTTATCCTAAAAACGATTCGTTTGACTTAATATCTTACTGTGATGCTGATTATGCTGGTTGTAAATAAGACCGAAAAAGTACAAGTGGAACTTGTCACTTTTTAGGGCATTCTCTGATTTCCTGGTTTAGTAAAAAGCAAAACACAGTTTCTCTATCAACAACTGAAGCAAAGTATATTTCTGCTGCTTTGGCTTGTTCTCAAGTAATATATATGAAACAAACTTTAAAAGATTTTGGTTTAAATATCTCAAAATCACCAATTTATTGTGATAATACTAGTGCAATAAATTTATCCAAAAATACTTCTCAACATGCTCGAACTAAACATATTGATATCAGACACCATTTTCTCAGATATAATATAAGTAGAGAAGTAATGTAACAACCCGCATATTTTTCGATTGCAAATTTAAAATTTTTATTTAAATATAGAATCGTTAATCGGATTGAGGTCCAAAAAGCTACTTTTTGCAAACAGTCGAATTAGGACTCGAGACCACTTCCATTGAGTTCAAAATGTCGTTTGCGACCTTTTTGAGTATAAACTTCGATATGTTTGGAGTTAGTGGAATTTTGCTACTTTTTCACTTAGGGCTTTGGGTTTGGGTTTGGGTTCAGCCCACTTGCCCAAATCTGATTATATCATTACTCCACCCCCTCTCCTCTTCATTACTTCACTTTCATTTCCTAATACTCAAGCTTCATCAAAAAAATGGGGGAAAAGATTGGAAATGGAAATTCCTCAGCCCTAGTTCATTTGCAAATCCTTCTTCTAGCTCCAAATTCAAAGAGAAACTATTGGTAAGCATTCTCTTCATCTTCTCCAACTTATTCTCCTTTCAATTTCAGAAATTCCCTAAACCTAATTTAGGAAATGTTTCTCTTTTAAGCTTAGATTCAAGCATGTTGAGTTGGAATTGAAGAGTGATTGTTCTTGCCATTGCTCTATAGCTTCTTCTTCATTGATTTTGTGAAAAGGTGAGATTTTTATCTCACATCTACGTCTATAACTATCTTTGTCGTTAGGCATGAATTCCTAACATTTGTGCATATTCATTTGCTTTCGATTTGAATTGATTTGGTAGGTTTTCCAAATTTTGGTGTTTTGGTCCAATTTTATGAAAATCCTTCTATGGAAGTTTGGACATTGATATTCGAGGTGTATCGAAGAGCCGTTAAGGCCGGGTTATCGCTTGGCGTAAATCCTTAGTAGCCGTTGCTCATCCGATCGCTTCCGATACGTTTTGGCCACTTTGGCCTATGCAAAATGTTGCCCAGACCAAGTGACCAGACGTTTGGTGACCAAGTCTAGACGTCTGGTTTGGACCTGGAGAGAAAAGTGTATGCACATAGTTTATTAAAAAAATGCAGAAACTATTTCCAGACGTCTGAAATTCAAGATCAGACGTCTAACTTGAAGTTTCAGACGTCTGGTTGTTCTCTGGATTATTTACAGAGATCAAAACCAGACGTCTGGGTTCAAAACCAAACGTCTGGTGATGGCTCAGACGTCTGATTCAATATTCCAGACGTCTAGGTGGCTTTCTGAACTATTTTTTCAAAAAACAAATCCAGACGTCTGGATTCCAAATCAGACGTCTGGAAATGTTTATTTTTGCCTATTATGGCTGTTTTGAGTTGATTTCCAATGTTTATCGATTTTTGTTGATCCGGTTAGTTGTTATCACTTATTATCGACTTTGATGACTTCTTTTTTGGGGTTTTTGGGAATATCCGTTTTGATAGGTTTGGTATCAATTTCTTGGGATTTTACTCACGTCTTCGAATGTGAATTTTGATGATCGATTGTTTCTACAATCGCTTTTATGATTCGTCACTTCTAAATACAAAGGTTTCTATACTAGTAGTAAATATTTAAACTCTTTTACAAAGACGATTTCAACTCTATTTTTAATACAAAGCTCGTTTATAAAACCATTTTCTAATCTATTAGTATATACAAACCTTTACCTCATTCGTATGAGAAAATCTAATTAAACAGCTTAGCAAAACAAGTGGTATGAAACGCTTGCGTTTACTTCGTCGGTTAATTTATGGACTTGTTCGATTGAAACTCTTGTGACAATTTTCGAGTGGAAATCTACAATTTGTTCGTAAATATTTAAGTTAAGCAAGTGGTTATGGGACATGAAGCTAAACTCATATATTTACTAGCTCAGTGTAATTGACACTTCTTGTTGATCGATGATGATCATTTTATGGTATAGACTAGCAAGGTGCGATGTCTCTTTGTCCACTTGGAGGATTGTACCTCATTTTATTGAGCTTCATCTCATTTCTTTGTGGGCTAGCGACCCATGTACTTTTTATGTGTTTCGATTCATTGGATGTACCGTTTGTACTACATCGATGTCTCGGCTTTTCGATTCATTGGACGTACCGTTTGTACTGCGTCGATGTTCTGAATTGTTATGTGTTTCGATTCATTGGATGTACCGTTTGTACTACATCGATGTCTCGGCTTTTCGATTCATTGGACGTACCGTTTGTACTGCGTCGATGTTCCGAATTGTTATGTGTTTTGATTCATTGGATGTACCATTTGTACTACATCGATGTCTCGGCTTTTCGATTCATTGGACGTACCGTTTGTACTGCGTCGATGTTCCGAATTGTTATGTGTTTCGATTCATTGGATGTACCGTTTGTACTACATCGATGTCTCGGCTTTTCGATTCATTGGACGTACCGTTTGTACTGCGTCGATGTTCCGAATTGTTTTGTGTTTTGATCCATCGGATGTACCGTTTGTACTACATCGATGTCTCGGCTTTTCGATTCATTGGACGTACCGTTTGTACTGCGTCGATGTTCCGAATTGTTTGTGATGCACGTGTTGGGAGTTTTCATGCTTTCATTTTTGATAGGCCTCCCCCTTTATGTTATTTCTGGATTTCTCGTTGTGATTTCTGGAATTTATGTTTCACCACCTTTTTCAGTTGGCATTGATATGTATGTCATTTGTTGTGGCTTGGTGAATTAAATAAAGAATATGACATTCTTTTTATGCTATGAGATTCGTGAGATATTTGTATGATTTTCCTTTGTTGATTTTCTAATGTATACTTGTTGAAGTATGACATTTTTGGTTATCATACGTTTTATTGTTATATATCTTCTTATATCTCATTTTATCTGATAATTATAGCTAGACTGATCCGTTTATTATTTTCTTATTAAATAATACTCGGGTCAGACTGAGATTTTACAAGTGCTTCCTCATGACTTCTTATCTCGGACTATCATCTAACTTTTGGCTAACTACTTTAGCATTGTAGTTTTTGGTTGTATACATTCGATATATTGATTCACTGATGTATACATATTCTATTGTCTAGCACTTGTATCTATTCTTTTTGATATTGTGGATCTTGTTTGACCACTACTCTAATGTACACTTTCATGTGTTATATTCATATCTATTTCCGCCTTTGTGATATGAATGTCTGTGACTGATTTGTGTTATGTTTATTTCTATATTTGTTTCCGAAGTACATATAGCCACTGTGTAGTAGCTTTGAGTTTGCATCGGTATGTCGGATTTCCTCTTGAGATGAAAAGTTATATTTTTATTTGGCATATCGGTTCTCGCACAAAGCAATTACATGGATGGTCGCTCCTCAACAGCCTTATTCTCTGCACTAGTTGACGGCATTACCCTGTAGTGTCCTTGGCTAGCGTGTGTATAGAGGTGGGGCGTCACAGCATGGTATCAGAACCAAACTTCGGAACAATGTAGAATAATTTAGCAAGGATCATGTCCTAATTCTTTCTTAGGAGTCGTGCTTTAGGAATTTATTCGAGTCAATTGGACCCGTTCTATCATATTTTCTTTTATGATTCCTTGTTTTATCAATCATGGTTGTTTGATATTCATTCTAAGAATAACCTTTTCTTCTTCTTTTCTTTCTTTCTTAAAGAAAAGAAATGGTTGGTTCTTGCAGTCCTAGCGCTGGTCAATCCAGTAGTCCTTCTCTGGATGGCGTATTCATGTCGGCCCAACAACTTTTGGATCTTGTAAAGAATCAAAGGTTTATTTGTGCTTTGGGTAAGAACACCGAAAAGTTTTTACCTTTGAAACTTAAAGTTCCTTTCAATCAGCTTGTGGATATCACTCTTCGACATGAAGAGGTTGGTAAAGGAAGTGTTTGTGATATTGGGACTTCCAAGAAGAGGCATATTAAGTTCAAGAGCCTTAATCCCAATAAGAGAGTGAAGCAAACTACTTTTGTAGCAAAGACTCCAATCCCTAATCGTGGAGGATGCTACAATTGTAATCCTAAGGAACACTTTGCGAATATGTGTCCGAAACCCCATTCTTGTCGCTATTGCAAAAAACCGGGTCATCTTTTATCTGCATGTCCCAAACTTTTGAATAAGGACATGAGAAAGCTAAATATTATGCATGCCCCTAGCAACTCTTCTCTTAGTCAAGGTATCCATTCTATCCTTGATGACATTTATTATGTGATTATTTTATTCGAGTTCTTTTTTGATATGGGTTTCATCTCATTATTTTATATCAAAAGAACTTGTTGATTCCTTTTCTTTAAACATTTTTGGGCTTGATGACTTCTTCGAGGATTGCAAATCCGGATTGGTGGATCCGCAACACCCAATTTGCTTTTATTGATGTCGAAATTATTTTATGTGGTTTTTCTTTCCGAGACGATTTTTACTTATGCTTTGGAATTGACTTTTGTAAGGATTGGCTTAATTGTTATGAAGCCATATCCTTTGTCCCGTGTGGACTATTCATTTTCGACATTTTCAATCTGTTAAGCAGATTTCTGTTTTTCCTTTGTGATTTTGATTCTAATTTGATGGCATCATTTTGTTCTTTAAGCTCATATGATGAGGAAAGTGTTATTTCTCTCATTTATGTAGTTTGATAATTTTTCAGTATTTTTGAGTTTGTCTTAGGATTATCACCTAAGCAATCTTTTGAGTGGTGTTAAGGTCTTTTTAGCTCGACCTTGCCATCGATTTTCATTTGCTACGAGTTGCGGGAGTTAACATTCCATTTACCGCATTCCGCACTCGTTATGAAACTTATGAATGACTTATTATGTCATTCAGTTTGTCCAGCTTATTTCATCCATTTTATGAATCGAGTATTCTATGATCTCGATGACTCCATTCTTGTATATATTGATTTTGGATGAAAACAGCAATTTAAAATTTTGCAAATCTTTTTCATAAGATTTATTTATAAGTACAATTTGATTTTGCTCTTAAGCGAGCAAAGAATATTCTTAAAGGTTTTTAAGAACATGTTTATCATATAGAAGATGATTTTGTGATTGTATTGCCCATTGAGTGCTTTAATAATTCTGGTCGATGCGCTTGATCAACGTTATCGATAAGAATCTCCTAAACGCTTTGATGAGACAGTCAGACACAATATATTGACTTGTAAAAATGTAAATTTTTCTAGAAAGATTATTACATAAAGATAAATGTAATTTTGAAAGTTTTAGCTTTTCAGGAAAGAAGATTATTTAAAAGAAATTCTTTCTTTCCGATACTCTTATTCTTGTGATTTCCAAAGGGAACCAAGACTTTATCTTTGGTACCAATGCTAATCGTATTGGTTTGGATGCCGTTCTCTTGCAAAAGAGAACGTGCTATCACTTGTGCTTCTAAATCATTAAAGCCGATCGAGACTAGGTATGCCACTCATGATCTAGTGCTCGCGGTTATTGTTTTCGCTTTTAGAGTTTGGCATAATCATTTTTGGGGGAGAAATTTGTTCTCCACCTCGATCATAAATCTTTGGAATATTTATTTTCTCATAAGAAACTTCATGTTGACTCGAGTTCCTGACATCTTATGATCTTGATATTCTTTTTATTCCTAGAAGGAAAATCGTGTTGCCAATGCTCTTAGTCGTAAGCAACAAGTGGTTGATTCTTTGATGATGTCTGAATGAAATTATCTTTTTATCAAGTTCATCGGACGTTTTGATATACTTCGTTTTATTGAGCTTTATCTCATTTCTTTTATGGACTAGCGTCTGATGTTCTTTTATGGCCTTCAGTTCATTGAACGTATTGTTTGTACTACGTCGGTGTTCCGAATTATTTGAGCTTTGGTTCATCTGGCGTACCATTATTGTACTACGCCGTTGTTCCAAATTATTCGAGTTTTTAGTTTCTTGGGTGTACCGCTTTTGTGTTACATCGTTGCACCAGCTAAATTTTTTGCTATTTATGACGTTTTCCACGTCTCTCAACTCCGGAAATACCTTAGGGATTCCGATTTTGTATTGAGCCCGGTATTGTTGAAGAAATTGAAGTTTCACCAGATTTGACTTATGAGCAACATCCTATTTGCATCATTGCTTCGGAGGTTGAGCGCCTTCGAAATAAATATGTTCTTCTTGTGAGAGTTCAATGGTTCTCGAATCATAGAGATTTCTCTTGGGAATTCAGAGAATTCATCGAGCAAACACATTCGGACTTACTCTTTCGTGCTCTTTATGGTGAACTTCTTATTTCAAACTTTCTTTTGTGATGATATGCTTTTATGGTTGTTACTCTTTATTTTCTTCTTAAGTATTGCGAGGACGCAATTTCTTTAAGGAGGGGAGTTTGTAACAACCCGCATATTTTTCGATTGCAAATTTAAATATTTTATTTAAATATAGAATCGTTAATCGGATTGAGGTCCAAAAAGCTACTTTTTGCAAACAGTCGAATTAGGACTCAAGACCACTTCCATTGAGTTCAAAATGCCGTTTGCGACCTTTTTGAGTATAAACTTCGATATGTTTGGAGTTAGTGGAATTTTGCTACTTTTTCACTTAGGGCTTTGGGTTTGGGTTTGGGTTCAGCCCACTTGCCCAAATCTGGTTATATCATTACTCCACCCCCTCTCCTCTTCATTACTTCACTTTCATTTCCTAATACTCAAGCTTCATCAAAAAAATGGGGGAAAAGATTGGAAATGGAAATTCCTAAGCCCTAGTTCATTTGCAAATCCTTCTTCTAGCTCCAAATTCAAAGAGAAGCTATTGGTAAGCATTCTCTTCATCTTCTCTAACTCATTCTCCTTTCAATTTCAGAAATTCCCTAAACCTAATTTAGGAAATGTTTCTCTTTTAAGCTTAGATTCAAGCTTGTTGAGTTGGAATTGATGAGTGATTGTTCTTGCCATTGCTCTATAGCTTCTTCTTCATTGATTTTGTGAAAAGGTGAGATTTTTATCTCACATCTACGTCTATAACTATCTTTGTTGTTAGGCATGAATTCCTAACATTTGTGCATATTCAGTTGCTTTCGATTTGAATTGATTTGGTAGTTTTTCCAAATTTTGGTGTTTTGGTCCAATTTTATGAAAATCGTTCTATAGAAGTTTGGACATTGATATTCGGGGTGTATCGAAGAGCCGTTAAGGCCAGGTTGTCGCTTGGCGTAAATCCTTAGTAGCCGTTGCTTATCCGGTCGCTTCCGATACGTTTTGGCCACTTTGGCCTAGGCAAAATATTGCCCAGACCAGGTGACCAAACGTCTGGTGACCATGTCCAGACGCCTGGTTTGGACCTGGAGAGAAAAGCGTATGCACATAGTTTATTAAAAAAATGCCAGAAACTATTTCCAAACGTCTGAAATTCAAGATCAGACGTCTGGATGAGTCTCAGACGTCTGACTTGAAGTTTCAAACGTCTGGTTGTTCTCTGGATTATTTCCAGAGATCAAAACCAGACGTCTGGTGATGGCTGAGACGTCTGATTCAATATTCCAGATGTCTAGGTGGCTTTCTGAACTATTTTTTCAGAAAACAAATCCAGACGTCTGGATTCCAAATCAGACGTCTGGAAATGTTTATTTTTGCCTATTAAGGCTGTTTTGAGTTGATTTCCAATGTTTATCGATTTTTGTTGATCCGGTTAGTTGTTATCACTTATTATCGACTTTGATGACTTCTTTTTCGGGGTTTTTGGGAATATCCGTTTTGATGGGTTTGGTATCGATTTCTTGGGATTTTACTCACGTCTTCGAATGTGAATTTTGATGATCGATTGTTTCTACAATCGCTTTTGTGATTTGTCACATCTAAATACAAAGGTTTCTATACTAGTAGTAAATATTTAAACTCTTTTACAAAGACGATTTCAACTCTATTTTTAATACAAAGCTCATTTATAAAACCATTTTCTAATCTATTAGTATATACAAACCTTTACCTCATTCGTATGAGAAAATCTAATTAAATAGCTTAGCAAAACAAGTGGTATGAAACGCTTGCGTTTACTTCATCGGTTAATTTATGGACTTGCTCGATTGAAACTCTTGTGACAATTTTCGAATGGAAATCTACAATTTGTTCATAAATATTTAAGTTAAGCAAGTGGTTATCGGACATGAAGCTAAACTTATATATTTACTAGCTCAGTGTAATTGACACTTCTTGTTGATCGATGATGACCATTTTATGGTTTAGAGTAGCAAGGTGCGATGTCTCTTTGTCCACTTGGAGGATTGTACCTCATTTTATTAAGCTTCGTCTCATTTCTTTGTGGGCTAGCGACCCATGTACTTTTTATGTGTTTCGATTCATTGGATGTACCGTTTGTACTACATCGATGTCTCGGCTTTTCGATTAATTGGACGTACCGTTTGTACTGCGTCCATGTTCCGAATTGTTATGTGTTTCGATTCATTGGATGTACCGTTTGTACTACATCGATGTCTCGGCTTTTCGATTCATTGGACGTACCGTTTGTACTGCGTCGATGTTCCGAATTGTTATGTGTTTCGATTCATTGGATGTACCTTTTATACTACATCGATGTCTCGGCTTTTCGATTCATTGGACGTACCATTTGTACTGCGTCGGTGTTCCGAATTGTTATGTGTTTCGATTCATTGGATGTACCGTTTGTACTACATCGATATCTCGGCTTTTCGATTCATTGGACGTACCGTTTGTACTGCGTCAATGTTTTGAATTATTTTGTGTTTCAATCCATCGGATGTACCGTTTGTACTACATCGATGTCTCGACTTTTCGATTCATTGGACGTACCATTTGTACTGCGTCGATGTTCCGAATTGTTTGTGATGCACGTGTTGGGAGTTTTCATGCTTTCGTTTTTGATAGGCCTCCCCCTTTATGTGATTTCTGGATTTCTCGTTGTGATTTCTGGAATTTATGTTTCACCACCTTTTTCAGTTGGCATTGATATGTATGTCATTTGTTGTGGCTTGGTGAATTAAATAAAGAATATGACATTCTTTTTATGCTATGAGATTCATGAGATATTTGTATGATTTTCCTTTGTTGATTTTCTAATGTATACTTGTCGAAGTATGACATTTTTGGTTATCATACGTTTTATTGTTATATCTCTTCTTATATCTCATTTTATCTGATAATTATAGCTAGACTGATCCGTTTATTATTTTCTTATTAAATAATACTCGGGTCAGACTAAGATTTTACAGGTGCTTCCTCATGACTTCTTATCTCGGACTATCATCTAACTTTTGGCTAACTACTTTAGCATTGTAGTTTTTGGTTGTATACATTCGATATATTGATTCACTGATGTATACATATTCTATTGTCTAGCACTTGTATCTATTCTTTTTGATATTGTGGATCTTGTTTGACCACTACTCTGATGTACACTTTCATGTGTTATATTCATATCTATTTCCGCCTTTGTGATATGAATGTCTGTGACTGATTTGTGTTATGTTTATTTCTATGTTTCCGAAGTACATATAGCCACTGTGTAGTAACTTTGAGTTTGCATCGGTATGTCGTATTTGGCATATCGGTTCTCGCACAAAGCAATTACACGGATGGTCGCTCCTTAACAGCCTTATTCTCCGCACTAGTTGACGGCATTACCCCGTAGTGTCCTTGGCTAGCGTGGGTATAGAGGTGGGGTGTCACAAGTAATAACTCTCGACTATATCAATTCTGAAAATCAAATTGTTGATATTTTAACAAAACCCTTAAACAAATCTACATTTACTAAATTAAGAAGAGAATTAGGTATTTGTTCATTAAATGAAATGTAAAATATAAATAACAAGTATAATTAAAAATTAATTCAAAATAAATTAAATAGGCAAAATTTCAAGGACCATGTCGACATCCCCCCTAGACCCATGTCGACATATAACGTTTTTATTTTCAAAAATTTTTTTCCCACCAAAATTTAAATAAGTGGTTATAAATTTCTCTTATTTCGAAATTTTTCTTCATTCTCTTTGTTTTCTCTCTGTCCTATCTTCTGAGTTCAATTTATCAATGGCCTCCTCTTCCAAATCAAACTTAAAATCGTCCTTTTTGTTCCCATCACCTACTTCCGGTCCGTGTCAACAATCAACGCTCGCTCGTGTAATGAAAATAGAGGATTCTCTGAAAGATACCCTTCAGTTAATGACTAAAATCCAAGTGATGCAACTTCGAATGGCCAAAGAACAAGAGAGGCAAGGAAAAATCCTTAGGAATTTGCAAAAATTTCTAATGGATAATCATGCCAACCCAATCTTGATTGACGAGGACTCATCAGGAGATCATGTACAAGAAGCCAGCGAAGAAGAAGAAGAAGAAGTAGTCCCCATGGAAGAAGCGCACGTGGAAGACAACGATAAAGTCATTTGCGTTGGCGAAATGTGCTTTGACAAAGAAGGAAATCTTGTCGAACAACGTGGAAATTTCTGTTTCCACTATCCAAATTGTTCGGTTCATAGATCTCCTATGTTCAAAAACACACATTAGTTTCTTCTCTTCCTTTTCTATTTGTTTTTTGTTTTGTTTCGATCTCTACGAAAAATGTACATTTAAACAAATATATAATTAATAAAAAATGTGTGTTCTTATATATGTTCTATTAACAGTATTATTATATAGATTCTAAGTTAGGAGAGTTTGTAATTTAGGACTAAGTTTGAATTGATGATAACACTATCATCATATAGGATATTAGACTAAGAGTTATATACTTTGAAGTTAGTTTGTTTTTGTTGATGACAAAGGGGGAGAAATATAAAATAGGAAGTTAGGCATAGGTTAAGGGGGAGTTATTAGGATAGAAGTAATATTTTATAAACAAATGTTGTCATCATCAAAAAGGCGGAGATTGTTAGTCCATGAGTTGATGGTTTTAATGACCACAACCTTAGAATAAGATTATAAAATATAAATACTAACAATATAGTTTAGATATATATGTATATGCAGGATTTAACCATGCAGGTACCAAGAATGAAGACTGTACAGTATAGAGATTCAAGATATCAAGAGTTCAAGATTTCAAGATAAGTATCGAGTCTAGAATTTTGTTAAAACTTCATAATAGCACTGAAATCTTCACTTCATTTTTCTTTTGGGATGGAACCCATTTCTACCTTTTTAGTGGCTTACAAACCCACGACAAGTAGCTTACAAACCTAAGACAAGTGGCTTACAAACCCACGAACATCCTGGTTTTGTACAAGTTCTCGAGTCCTGACATGATGAGATATTCTACAGGTAGAAGCTTGTAAAACTACTTCAAATTGATTTTCAAAACTACTTCGGAATGATTTTCAAAATTGCTTTTCAAAATATTTTAGCTTTAAAAATTATCTTTTCAAATGATTTTCAAAAAGATGTTTTAGCCTTGAAATATTCTTGTTTTTAAACTTCGTTTATTTTAAACTATCTTTTAAATATAATATATTTATACTCAGATTTAAATATAAAATTATAGTAAAATTATATATATATTATTCTCTATATTTATCTATGTATTTTATCTATAGTCAAGTATATTTATAAAGTTTAAAATAATTTTAATATAAGATAAAGGTTATTTTCAAAATCAAAACATCAAAAATTGCTTTGGGATGTCGACATGCCTATGGTGACCATGTCGACATGGTGACAGTTGAGTTCAAAATTTGAATTTCAAAAGAAGTGTCTATTCGCCATAACTCTTCACGAATGGACATGACTGTTGTTCTTCTATAAATAAGGGTTAGTGTCAACGAATTTTTAATCAGTTTTTCTGGTTTTTCACTCCTCTTCTTCTTCCACATTTTCTTATTCAAAATCCTATCATTACTCTGCCGAAATCAACATTGAATCTAACTAGATCATCTTTGGTTTGATTCTCTATCACTATCTCAACAAGATCTAAGTGCTATTCAGAGTTATAGGCTTCTTTGTAATCTATCTAGCGAGAAAAGGTGTGATTGTAGCCTTGGAAATCAATTAAGCGAGAAAAGGTGTGATTGTAGCCTTGGAAATCAATTGGGTGAACTTGTCGCCCGTAAATCAAGTATCTCTACCCAAAGGATTGTGATTCTGGAGGGTGTACCTCGTAGCCTTGAAACCGAGGGTTGTAATTGTTGAATTGCTTTTGAAGGGAAATTCGTACTTAGTTGTGCGGGACTGGATGTAGGGTAACCCCGAACCAGTATAAAATCCAGTGTGTTCTTTCCTTTACTGCATTTACTTTATTTCTATATCTGTGTCTGTTTCTGTGATTATATCTGCGTCTGAATATTGCATACATTTGTGTTCAAATTATCATCAACCCAAAAAGATTTAGCAATTTCTTATAAACACTATTCACCCCCCTCCCTCTAGTGTTATTCCTGTCCTTAAGATCCGTAATCCGCATTCCTCTCACTATTTACGTCGTATAACTATTCGGAATGGGTTATATGAGACAAAGTCCTCTCCCGGCTAAACCGAATAGTGAGCGCAATATTTTAAAACATATGGATATTGGGATTTCAGTTAAGTCACAACTTATTACCCAAAACTTTTCTTCAAATGGTTTAAACAAATTACCATTTTCAATCTTTTAAACAAAAAGATTCATTTCACAAAGTTCACCAATCTTTCACAAAGATTCATTCATAGATTTCAAACCAATTTCTGTTTCAAATCTTTTATAGAAAGGGTACACTTTTATGACCCCTTTTCAATTTGAAAACAAAGTATACCAATCTTTAACAAAGATTTATACATATTCTTTTCAACACAATTTCCCTTTCAAATTGGATTAACTCATCAAATCTTTAAATCAAGATTTAATTCATAGCTTTCAAAAAGATTCATTCATAACTTGGAAAATCATTTCTCATTCTTGAAATCCTTTTAAAACAAATTGGAAATTCATTCCTTATATAAAAGCTTTTATTATCTGAAACAAATAGTTTTTATTTCGGAAAAATCTGATTCATTTATACAAGTTAAACCCCTTGGGTTAAATTCAAATTCCCAAACCAATACATTTAAAATGGTTTAAAAACCCATATAAAACACATTTATACTTGTATCACATTTTTAAACCATAATTTCCAACGTAGAATTCAATTTCAAAATTTTGAATTCAAATTTAAACCAAAATCTTTAAATTTCAAAGTTTTATTAAGTTATTCGAAATAACTTTTATCTTTGAAAACACCTTTTCAAAAGCTTCCCATATTTAACTCGATTCCATTTCCAAACCATTTGAATTCAAATTTAACTTTAAAAATCATTTCAAAAATCTGAGACTTAATCGATTTCCTCGTGAAATCCATATTTGTGTGTGTATAGTGTGGTCCAGGGGTCTTACACACAATAGTACAACAACATCATCAATTCAGCACAGATTCAATCACAACAATATATTTGATAAGCGGTATAAACTATAACGCTTATCCTTCATTCACAGATCATAGATTAATAACTTATATTACAGATAATTTAACTACATTACATATGAATGAATTACATCACAGATAATTAATTATATCACAGTTCATATCACAAAACATCAAACATCGAGAATCAAACAATTCACCCATTTAATAAAGGGACAGTTTGGCACAAGTCCCTAATAAGTTTCAAAATACACAAAAACCCCAGTAAAAAAAAGTTTGTAAATTAGGTCCCTAAAATTAAGCTACCAAATAATGGCATAAACTTATGCAATTATTCAGTGAATAATTGCGGAAATTTCAGCAATTTTTTCAAAAAATTGCCGACATTTCCACAATTATTCACTGAAAAATTGCGGAAATTTCTGCAATTTTTTGAAAAAACTGCATAAAATTCCGCAATTATTCACCAAAAAAATTACGGAAAATTCCGCAATTTTTTTAAAAATTTGCGGAAAATTCCGCAATTATTCACCAAAAAAATTGCAGAAATTTCCCCAATTATTCACCGAAAAAATTGCATAAATTTATGCAACTTTTGGATATAATTGCATAAATGTTTGCAATTTTTCAGTGAATAATTGCATAACTATATGCAATTACTTAGTAACTTAATTCTAGGGACCTAATTTACATACTTTTTTTTACTGGGTTTTTTTTGTATTTTGAAACTTATTAGGGACCTGAGCCTAATATTCACTTTAATAAAATCCAAACATTCACAAATAAAATTTATTAATCAACTGATCAATTTAAATCAGATGTATTGCTTATGAATAAATCATTAATTCTGGTCAATTAACATAAGTTAATTACAAATTATCTGAAATAAATTTCCATGTAATCATTTATTAGTTAACCTTTAATAATTAACTAATCATCCTTAATTAATGAATCAATTAACCTTTAATTATTTAATTAATCTTAATTAATCACAATTATTAATTAATCCTTTAATTACTAACAAATAATTATACTCAAATTTCTAATCATCATTCAATTAATTACATCCAGTAATTATCTATTAATTACTTCTCTAAGTAATTATACTTTCCAAATCGTCAAGTGATTATTCTAAATTAATTATTCCTAAGTAATTAACTTACACTAATTCAATTACACTTAATTAATTGTACAAAAAAATTAATTATGTAATTACTTCCATAAAGTAATTATACTTACCATTCCACAAATGATTATTATTAAATTAAGAAATCTAATTTATTGTTAAAATTAATCACATTAATTAATTATTTAAAAAATCTTAGTTAATGACCTTCATTAACTAATAACAATTCTTTAATTACTTTGCTAAAGTAATTACTTACATTAATCATTATTAATTAAAATTGATTAACCATTAATAACTTATTGATTAATCCTAATCATTTAATTAATTAAGTGTTAATTGTAACTTAATGAATTCTTAATTACAATTAATTAATTTCTAATCATTAATTGACTTAAACCTTAATTAATAAATTTAAAACTTATAATCACTAATTTAATTAATCCAAACACTAATTAACCATTCTAGTTAACTTAATAATCTATGAATTACAAACCAATAAGTTTTATTAACTTTAAAGAAAACTTATTCTTATAAATGATTTAGTTATCACTCATAAGTATGTTAGAAAACATTTCTTTCAAATTTACTGCTTAAATTTCATTTTAATTTCAAAATATAAAATGAATACCAATTTATCTTATATAAAGTTAAAACTAATTTTGAAAACCTTCAAATTCGTATGTTTAAGCAATATTTTTTTTGTTATAAAAGGAATTTTAAAGAGTTAAATTAAATTCCTTTTAAATTAACATATTTAAAAGTATACCTTAACATTTAAACTTATTTAAACATTAAGATTTATAAACTTTATTAAACGTCAAAAACTAGGATTCAAATTAGGAATTAAGTCCAGGTTAAAAATTCTGATTTAAACTTTGCTTAAACTTTTTTTCTTTAAAATTCAAATTCCATTTTTAAAGTCAAATCTTTTAATTTGACTTAAACACTTTAAAATTATTAAACAAGTTTTGAAATTTTTTAAAACCTTGTTTATTTCCAATCTAAGATTCAAACTGACTTGAAATTATATTTAAACTTCGATTTTAAAAGTCAGTTCAAACCTTGATTCATAGTTAAAAATTTAATTTTTAAATTTCAAACAGGTACAGGTTTTAAAGCCTGTACAACATTTCTTCCCGAGCCACGTCTATACTTGCTTCGAGACCAACATAAATTTGCTCGAGTAAATACTCGAGACAACACGCGAAAACCTGCTTCCACCCAAATCAACTAAATTTCCAGATGCTAGAACTCAAGTGTATCGTGCACGTGCACGGCTCCGACTGTCATCTCCGGTCAACGCTGCATCGACGAGCAAGTCGACGATCGCTCACAGATAAACTCCCCATCACCAGAACTCCATCATTCACTCGAATTCGAAATCGAGAGTTCGAACCAAAACTTGGAAAAACATCACTGGCTCCACCATCAAAACTGGAAACCGCGTCGTTCTCGACATCCCGGCCACCAGAAAATTCGAAACTTTGGCCAACTACTCGTCGTCATCCTCTCTACCATCACCCAGGGTCACGACGAACTCGAACGACTAATGACGATGGACGAAGCAAAATTCTCAACCTCAACAAAACTAGGTTTACGAACGAAAAATGCTCACCACCGCCACCACGTTCATCTGCCAACCATCATACTAATTTTCCTTAAATCTCCGACCACTCCTCTACCACCAGACACGATCCCGACCTCTACGACTCTAGAGATCATCAGAAATTCCCAAAACAAAGAAATCCGAACAAACTCGAACTGCTCATAAATCCTAACTCGAAAAATTATGATTTAAGCTTTAAAAATCATGTTTTAGTATGAGAATTCAGTTTATATACCTGAATTCGTAAATTAAGAAATTTAAATTTTGACTTATTTGAAGTGGGGTTCAGATATCTCGATTTCCAAAGTCATTAATAAGTTGTTTAAACTTAAATTAATTTTTTAAAAACTTGGTTCATGATCAAACAAATGACTCTTGTTTATATTCTATGTTCTATCAGTGAGTAGATCAAGAGATAAAGATTTATTTTATAAATCTGGGTTTGGAAAAACAAGAACACAGCCAATCTCAGTTTTTTGCACAGGTATGCACACATTCACATCTTCATATATATACACAGGAACAATTTCAACATATATATTTTCCAGATATAAACTTGCTACTAATTCAGATATTTAAATTTTAAAAGTGAATGTCACTCACATTGATTTCAGAAAAATGAACAGAGTCTCATTTATGTTGAAACAGGCTTGAAATTTGCAAGCTGAAACCCTTTCTTTTGATCTCTGGTGTAAGGACCTGATTCTTCGACTTTTGAATATCGACATCGATACGTCCACTGTATCAACTACCGAGCAAACGAATGCCGGAAAACCGAATTCTTAGGGGTTTAAAAGAAGAGGTAGAAGAAAAAAATAGAAGAAGAAGAAAGAACAACAGAAAACATCAGGAACATAAACAATATCAGAATCTCACATATCGCAGCGGAACAATATATAATAGATAAATCACTAGTCTTTTAAACAAAGAACTATATCTGTTTTATACAATACATCAGTCAGAGTCAATATACAACTCAATACAACAATGGACAGTTATATAAACTGGTCCTCATACAGAATACACAGCGGAATAAATACTATCAGATACAAATACTACGTCTCGCCATCCAGCTTGCTTCCAAAGCTCCAGAATATCCTGATAACCTAACTCTAGACTGCCCGTGTGGAAATTGGTGGGCACCCAGAGTTTAGAAGGGAAACAATAAACTCTGAGTCAGTCATGGTGACTAGTGTGAGATCGTAAAACAGTTATTTTTAAAACAAATAGCATAGAATTTTAAAGTCAATTTCGCAATGCTTTTGGAACATGAAACTACCATAAGACCTCCCGCCACACACACAATGCAAACGCAGAATTGGAGGAGATTTCTTCTTATGATAGTCAAAGATGCTTACTACGCAAAATCAAATCCTTTTTTATATTATTATTAGTGCATAGTGTAGAAAACATTTCGAAAGTAGAATATAAATCTTAGCCAGCATAGGTACCATTATAGTATGCTTACTATAGCTACCATATTAAATGGCAGGTTCTACAACTAAAATCGTACAAGGCTCGTATTGTTTCTTTGGATTTCCAACAAATGGTCAGGCCAAGGAACTTCCTATTCCACGAATAGAACGCCTCTGGAATGACGTCCCAAGAAATAACCTAACATTACGGTTAGATCTCTGCCAACACAAGGCCGGGTTACCTCTACAAAAATAGGTAACTACTGACACGCGTATGCCATCCCCCGATCATAACCGATCTTCCCGAGAGGATCCTCGATTCGCAACAACCACATAATAAGCAGTATCAACATAGGTTAAGTATCTGGGCTCCATACCATGATACCACCTCTATCCAGAAGGAATGACATACACTAAGGGGCGCTACTCCCTAGAACCTTGCTGCATCCTTCCTATTTTGAACATTTCGGGGTGTGAGGTCCGACGAAGTCTCGTCCACAAAGCTACGCTTTCAAAAAGCCATGCCTCGGGTCAAACAAATGATCAAAGAAATGATCACAAAGATAAATGATCAAACAAATGATCATATCACAAATGATCAAACACTGATCATCACACAGTAACACTCAGCATGCCACGTTACCAAATTGGGAGTATATCGCTGATAAATTTCAACTACATAACCTCTGAGCTCGTACGTCTCAGAGAAGGGTGTTAAGCTAAGAGAATAAATTCTCCGCCACCAACAGATATGTATTTGAAAGAAATCAGCTTTATATCTCAATTTGTAATGTCAGACACACAATCCATACAAGTCTGTTCCGGGATCGAACAGAACCGAAGGCACTTCTCACGAAGCCCTTGCAATTCCGGATAATCTTCAATCACGTCCGGACTTCCCGTCACTAAGGGTGATAAAACCTCTAAATCGGAGATCAGCCGATGTAGAGTAACTCGACGGTAATCCTTCCGTTTTCAAAAATATCCGGTCTTCAACACCGGTCATCAAATGCGATTCATAATGACATATCACATATTCGGAATGGGTTATACGACCCCATGGTCCTTTCCCGGCTAACCCAAATAGTGAGCGTTTATTCAAAAATAAGTGTGGCATTCCATTTCAACAAATCATAATAAATACCCATTCAAGGTAATTATTGATAGTCGGTTATTTAACTATCAATAAAGATGCGCAACATCATCAGATTCCAAATAATTTTCCCAATTATTTATTTTCAAAAGTATCTTTACAAGATATAGAATTTCCACACTTTAAAAAGAAATCAATATTTATTTTCAAAACAAATTTCCATTTCTTTTATAAATTCCATATAGAATTTATATTTTCAAATGTCTACTGATATACGATTTTCAATCGATTTCAATATTCACTTTCGATTTATCTTTACAAAGATAAATTCTCAAAAACGTTTCATTTTATATTGGAAAACATTTCCATACTTATTTAATAATAAGTAATTCATAAATCTATTTATTTTCAACATTTGAAAATATTCAATATACTTAAATAAAAAAAATTAAGTATATATTCATTCTTTAAGGAAATCATTTTCTATAACAACGTCTATTTGAGTCAAAATGAATGTTACGTAAAACATTGTTACGACGACTCAAAATCACTAGTATAGGGATTCGGAATTAAGATAGATATGTAAATCCCAATACTATATAAAACCTTTCCTTTCAGAAATCATTTACTATAACAACAGTGTTATAGTCCATCATTTCCTTATTTTTTCGAAAACGTCTATTTCAACAATAAATGTTGAAATCTATGGTTTTGATATTTAATATATTTTAAAACATCGTTAAATCGTTTTCATTCTATTCCAATACCACTTTCCCAAAAACAGATCCATTTTTCTTAATACTATATTCACTGTCCAAAATCGAGAATATACTTCACTAGCCAAATTTCAATATTTCTACACATTTTACTTAAGAGATTTTCCACTGTCCAAAATCGTGGATAAAATTCCCTTAATAACCTTCTATATTAAATTCACCAAATTTGATTGATTTTCGAATTTATAAAGCAACGTTTATAAATTCTATTTCTATTTTATAACAACTTCGATTTATAAGTTTCTTTTATTAACAAAATCAATCAACATTCCATGTAAAGGCAAAAATCCAATTTATAAGTTAAATACTTATAATTCATTTATTTACAAAATCATTCTTTTAGGACTTCACAAATCGTTTATTCTATCCTTTTTAAAAAACCCATTTTAACATCATTTCCATTTTTAAATCCACATTCCCAAATATCCACTTTTAACCCCAAAATCAAATCCCAAATCGATTTCTAATTTTATTTCAATACCAAATCAATTACAATTTGATTTCTAAATTTATTTTCAACTTCAAATAAATTTCCATATCGTTGCCTCAAAAATTCATTTCCAAATACTACATCAATTACAAATTGATTTCCAAAATTTTATGATTTCTAAATAAATTCCTTATTCTTTCCAAATTGTTCAATATTTTGTTTTTAAATGAATTCTTCAAATTGAAATCATTTTACATTGATTTCCCAAATTATTTCAATTTACCAATTAAATTTCTAATTGGATTTCCAACTTATCTCCTTTTAATTAAATTCCTCAATTTAAAATCACTATTATACGAAATCCATTTATTTAATCCTTTTCTTTTTATTCTGGAATTAATTCGATAATATTATAAAAATCAGCTTTTATACTTTTAAATTCTTTTCTTCAAATTTTATTCAATTTCTAAAAATCAATTCACTTAAAAATTTCTACTTGAATTTCAAAAAATTCAATTTCATTTATTATTTGGAATCCTATGATATCAAAAATCCATTCAGCTAAATCTATAGCTTCAAACAATTTCCAAACATCAATATTATCGATCATATCAATATAATCATTCACAGATTTTATCATATCATAATATAATTCCACTTCAAGGTGGAATATCGCGGTATATGGGTTTTATAAAAATCATCCGCTTACTAACGGCGCAATAGGGTCTCATCCGCTATATAGTGCGGGAAATCATAACTGCAATATATACATATGCCAATATATATATATATTGCTATATATAGATATATCCTATTATATCTAATATCACATCCAATAGCAATCAATCAGTCAATAAATAACTGCAATACAAAATTTATTTTGAGTGAGAAAAATCTCACCTTCGCTTTTATTTTGCAGTCCGTTTCCAATCTGACTCGATTTCCCGGTTTTGACCTTATATAAACATTGTACAAATTAATTAATATTCGAACAATTTGAACGATTAATTTTCCACTTACTAAATTTAATTTCTAATGATTTGATTTAACTCCAAAATTAAATTTTTAAACAAATTTTCTCGTACCAATTTATTAAATTAAATTGAATTCCCTTTTTCAAATCTTTTAGTAACTGAATAAATTAAGTAAGTTAATTTGGATTAAAAATTTTAATTAAACAGATTTCTTTTGATAATCCTTAGCTACCAAAATAAATTAGATAAATTTATTAAATAAATCAATCCAATATTATATTGAAATTTTATAATTTTGAACTAGACAGTAAATCATTTTTTACTAAAGAAAAATGTATGCACATAAATTTCTTATATTTTCTTTTAATACGATATTTCTGTTCTTCCCTGTTAAATCTATATGTATATTGAAATAAATTAAAGATACAATTTACCTTACTGGAAACCCCAAAATCAAGATGCCAAACCCTCATCACGGAATCCTCAGCTCACCATCGCGACCACGTCGCCTCATCGAACTCGCGTGAACCCGCCTCGTCCACCATCCCCCACGGTTCTCGACCTCACCAGAAGAGCACGCGCTCACGAGCCATCACCCTGCTTCGACGAGATTCCAGACATCGCGATTACCAACTCGCGACTGCCGATGATTTGAACGCGAACCCTAACTTCATTTGATTCCCATCGCATAAGATATCGTCACTCGCACCCTGAATCTCACCACTGACCCACCTCAAAACCGCCATCGATCGCAAGCTCAGAGCAACTACGCCCAAAATCGAGTCGCCCTTCGATAACTCGCACGCGATTTCGATTAAACAATTTGATTTGAAAAATAGGAGGAGGCGGCCATTTCTCGTTTTGATTTTTGTTCGAACTAGGGAGAACGGCTTCGGCCATTAATTTTCTTTATGTGATTTTGAACTGAGGAATGAGGGAGAGAGAGAAGAGATTAAAATGGAGCGGCCACTACATTTATCTGTTTTGTTTTCGTTTGATTTTGAACGAGAAGAAACTTTTGATCGTGCTATTTTAAAAGAAGCAGCAGGGGACAATGATCTGAAATGAACGTGTTTGCATGATTTTAGGCATGATTCAAGCACGTGATTTTAGGAACGAAATGTACCAAATTTAAAATTTAAAATTCAATTTGAATTCAATTAAATCTCAACGCGTTTTCTAACCGTACGGTCACAAATACAGGTGTGAAGTGCACATCAGTAAACATGGAGCGTTGGCTTCAGATGGAACAAAAGTTTATCCGAAATCAGTTTTGCTCACTCAAAATATAAAATCAAAAAAAATCAACGGACTAAGTGAGAGCTAACCACAACAAACCAGCCCCAAGTAAAGCATCCTGCAATTCTTTTGAAATAGCAACATGAGCAGTAGTTTAGAGGGCAGCATCAACAATAGAAGGTGCAAGCTAAAATTCAGTAGAATGAACAATATCTCCATGCGCACAACAAAATTAAGCATCTCATCTCGTGCAGTTTCAAACTGACTTAAAACTGAAAGAGTGTGCATAACATGTGTAACAATTACTGCAGCAGGCTCATTTGCAGGGGTGGTAGGCTGAACAACACACATACAATGTGAAAGAAGAGTTGCAACAAGAGGAATTCCACCATCTCTAATAAGCTCCTCACCATTTAATGAAGATGATGCACACAAGAGAGAAAAATGGAGTACAACCGTAAAACCTGTTACCAACAACTAATCGCTGAAGAAATTATCATCCTGTTTCTATCAGTCTAATTCTAGTCAGCTATACTAATCTGAAGGCATCATTGCTTTCATGATAGAATCAACATGCCTAATCAGCATGAGTTAAAATGAATAGAGGTTTTGTGGGTTGTGCCTGTGTGTCTGTAGGGAGTTGTTACATACAGTAGTGGAACATATCATTCTACCAAAAAAAAAGTTACTGTTTTTCAAAATACTTTAACTAATTGTGTAGTTAAATTTTTGCCTTCTCATGTTGATGTTTCACACCATAAGCCTAAATAAACAGGCCAAAAACAATTTTGAGTATTCAAAAGCTGTAGGGATTGCACTTTGTATTAGTAAAAACATCTTGATGGAAAGGGTAAACTTATTAGCTTCAATAAGAAGAGAGGCTTGATCAGGTGAAAGAAAATTGCTATCATCATTGTCAACCGTGACTGCATTGAGCAACATAGGATAACCAACATATTTAAAAGGTTTCCAATATGTCTCCATATCGCCTGCATAAGATACAGTGACCCTTCAGTAAAGAAGCAATCTCCATAGCTGTGGACCTTGTAGCCCTTGCAGCCCTGGCATAGTTGCCTGTAGTCATGAATACAAACTTAAAAGTTGCAAGAGAGGGGGGAAATAGGTTATTGCAGCAGCATGGCACAAAAAACTGCAAGATCTATTAATTTAATATTAACTTCGGGCAAAGCTAAATAATATGGTTGTGGATTGGACAACCTCGAGTTATAGCTTTTTTCTTCTGTAAATATAGTCATAAAACATCAAATTAGACTGTGATAATTGAAATATCAATTAAGCAATAATTGAACAGTTCGAGTTTTCAACTGGTAACGGATGAATCATCAATATATACCAGCATTCTCTCATATGCCTTTTGTACAGCAACAAACTTCTCTCTACCTTCAGGATTTTTATTGGGATGATATCTTATAGCCAACTTCAAGTATTGAGGTTTGAGCTTCTCCTCATCAATGTTTTCAGATTTTGTAATATTAATCTCAGATTGTTGTTTGGTACCGGCATTATCACCAATTAAAATTTGTGAATATTAGGCTCAGGTCCCTAGTAAGTTTCAAAATACACAAAAACCCCAGTAAAAAAAAGTGTGTAAATTAGGTCCCTAGAATTAAGTTACTAAGTAATTGCATATAGTTATGTATTTTTTTTGGTGAATAATTGCGGAATTTTCCGCAACTTTTTGAAAAAATTGCGTAAATTTCCGCAATTTTTTGGGTGAATAATTGCGGAATTTTTCGCAATTTTTTGAAAAAATTGCGTAAATTTCCGCAGTTTTTTGGATGAATAATTGCGGAATTTTCCGCAATTTTTTGATATAATTGCATAAATGTCTGCAATTATTCACTGAATAATTGCATAAGTGTATGTCATTATTCAGTAACTTAATTCTAGGGACCTAATTTACAAACTTTATTTTACTGGGGTTTTTGTGTATTTTGAAACTTATTAGGGACCTGTGCCAAACTGTCCCTTAAAATTTCATCCAATGAGATTTCCAATATCTTGCAAGCATCCTCTTCAGAAAGATCCATAGGTCTTCATGTTAACTCATCACGCAACATTGCCAATAGTGACTGTAAGAATTCGACCTGTTCAACTATAGGCCAATTAGGGAAACTTAACTCATCACATATTTTGGATAATAACGATGACACCACATCTCATCTTTCCACTTAGGGTATGTCACAGGAGGCATAGGAGCATATTCATATAGAGAGTGGCAATGTTGTGATAATTTTTGTGAAAAATCACCAAGATGCTACAAAACCTGAAACAAAGAACATGGAGGCATCAACATATATAGATGCTATAGCAATGTCTGGACTGTAATTGGGAAGTTGCTAAAATTGCCATCCTTAAACAGTAATACTCTCACAGTTCTGGTCCATGGGGATTAATACTATACTTATATTAATGCATCGGATGTATACATACTGATGTGCTCTACAACTTGATTACCCATCTATATTAGGAGTATTTTTTTCTTACTTGTTATCTTTTGGCAACTAACGAAGAATTTACCCAGAAATTAACGGCAAAAGCAATACATTATACACTGACTGAATGCGAGCGCTTAGCATTTAAAAAAAGATCCTAAATCCTTTTATTTTCCCTCGGGTCATAAGTGCAATTCATGAGAATAGATAAATAGCATAGAAAATTAATTTAAAAACGTGGGGAAAAACGAATAAGGATTAAATATACATTTTCAAGAAAAAATTAAGAAACATAAGAACTTCACCATCTCACATGTTATCATAATTGTAGAAGAACGCACTCTCTGGCAACAATGGACTAACAATGTCTCAATGTTACTGTTATACACTGATTCTCCGATAATGTTGACTAAGAACCGAAGGAACAAGGATTGCCAAGAGACATCTTGAAATAATGTTCATACATCCTTTTTATAGGCGGTCGAGATTGCATGGATAATAATGCTCAAAAACTACAGGGAAAAGCAGTTAAAAAATGAAGATTATGGCACTCAAAAATTGGGAGTTAGGACCAATCGAAGACTCGAAAGGAAAGGCAGTCAAAAATAAAAGCATTCAAATCGGTCGAATTCGATCGTTTTTTAAGCGGTGGATCTAGGCATATTGTTGGACCACTAAAAATCTGTGTTTTTTTACTTCTATGCTTTTTATTTCACTAAGATTGATTATTATATGTATCTTGATCGGTGAACCTACTTAACTCTCTATCATAGTAACAGGGTTTTAAATCTTGCTCATCTCGACTGAGACCTTGTTTTCAAGCCTGGGCAATTTGAAACAACCTATTTCGTTGGAATCTCATTTGACTCGAATCTAGGATGATATTTTGGTACTTTGTCCGGCATCTCAAACGATATTTAAAAGCGAGATATCGAACGAGTTATTGAATTTTGAATAAAATTAACTCATTTTTAGCCAATGGCTGGACCATCCGTTACTTGAATTTAAGACTTTTTAATTGTAATTTTTTAACCCTTGTTTCTCATATTAGCATCACTTACTCTTCCTATCTTATTTTGCGGCTATGATGAGTATAAGAAGATAACAAAATCAACATCGATTCTAGTAAGTATTTCACTTTTTGAATTTTCATTTAGGTTTCTGTTATAAATTAATTTTCAATCTAATTTCATTTTTCTTCTTTTGATATTCTCTCTAGTTTTTTTCTAATCCTATTTTTCAGCTATAATTTTTGGGTTCGACTGATTTAGGTTTATGCTTCAAAGTTCAAATGGATTCAATTTAATTTCATTTAGTTCTTATTGCGGTTTATTTTCAACCAGTAGAGGAATTTTCATTCATATGTTAATTTCATCTGTTGATTTCATGTTCATTTCAACATCATTTTTTGCTTTTCTTGCTGTGCTTTTGTTTGCTAATAGTTCAATAATATATCATATGTAAAATATTTTACTTCTAGTTCTAGACTTTGTATTTAAAGCGAGGTTCGAGATTTCGGCTTCGGTTTCGGTCATTTGAAAATTTTGAAGTTTCGACCAATTTCGAAAATTTCGAAAGTTTTGATTTTTGTTTCTGTTTCGGTATTTTTTAACTAAAATGCACCGCTTAACTAAACTAAATTTCAATGAAAACTGTGTTTTTTTTAGTTAATCAGGCTAAGTAAATTATTATTTTTTCCAATTGAAATTTAGAGTAGTTGAGCTAGTTGAACAGTTTACATCCCAACAAAACAATGATAATATTAATAACCAGCTTTGAATGAGGCGAAATAAATCATATAGTAAAAAAAATATTGTGTCGGTATCCACATTGACAACTCAAAATTTGTCTCAAAAAATCAATCATTAATTGTTTGTCCTTTTCTACAATAGCATGTTGCCCTCATATATTGCTCTGTCCTTTTGTTTGCTTTAACATTTTCTTTAAATCCCTCTCTAGAAAGAAAATTTACTCCACATCTCTAACTCTTCTCCTCCTCTATACCAAAATGCTCCATACTTCTCAATTTCTCCCTTTTCTACCAAAATCGACACAATAAATCAAAGCAACGTAACGTTCAGGTTATTAATTTTCTCATCTCTGACTTGAGCTCAGTTTACACTACAAGATTCTACTTTATATTTCTTCTACTTTCTTCTGTTTTATCCTTTCTTTCAATTTTTTTTGACAAAATGGTTTAATGGGCCGAAAACAAGATTTTGGCTGTAATTCGTCTCGATCTTTGCTGGAATCGAGATGGAATGGTCGCAACCGAGACGGAATAGCCGAATTCTCGAAGTTCCGGCCGAAACCTTGCACCTTGATTTGAAGTTGGAAAATTATGATTTCCCTTACAATAATATAAATCATCACACGTATAAAGGAGATAATATATTGTGTACGAAAATCAAATGAATTGTTAACGCTGAAAATTGAACGCTAACACCCCAGTGTGTGTAGTAGTAATGTGAAAGCACCACCCTTTGGTACGGGAACAAGAAATAAGCAGAAAAGTAGCAGAAAACAGTAAAAGACAACGATTTTATAGTGGTTCGGCTTAAGGTCAAGCCTATGTCTACTTTAAATTCCTTTATTGCTGATTTGGTTACAAGTTGATACAATGCACTTCAAAATACAATACACTTCGATTCCAAAACACTTCAGACTAGTAGCTCAAACTTCAATGTGATAAGGCTCTTTGAATCCATGTCGGATGTGCAAGATCACTTTCGAAGCTCGTTGTAGTGTCTTCAGTGTTTGGAATGCTTGATGTGTTGGATGAGTTAAGAATTCAGCAGAGTAACGGCGCTTCAGAAGATCAGCCAAAAGTCCCTTTGCCGTTGGAGTAGCTCTAGTATTTATAGGGAAAAATCTGGGCAAGATTCAATCTCTAAGTCTTAGGTCGTGAACGACCTAAGTTAGGTCGTAGGTCGGCAGCGACCTAGGGGATATAATCTGGCTCATCTCGATTGATTTTGGTTTCTTCTGAGTGACCTAATATAGGTCGCGCGCGACCTAATATAGGTCGTAGGTCATTAGGAAGTAGGACCCCTTAAGTCGCTGAGACCACTTCGTTGAGACCTAATTTAGGTCGCTGAGACCACTTCGTTCTTAGGTCGTTAGGTTGCCACCTGTTAGGTCGCTTATTAGTGTTCCATCTTTTAAGCCGTTGGAGCTTTTAGGTCGCTGAGGACTGAAGCCACTAGGTCGCTAACCCCTTAAGTCGTTAGGTCGTTAGCCTCCTTAGGTCGCTAACCCCTTAAGTCGTTAGGTCGTTAGCCTCCTTAGGTCGCTTAGTCCTTTCTGTAGTTAGGTCGCGGAATACTTGAGCCGTTAGGTCGCTATCTTCTTAAGTCGTTAGGTCGCTTTGTCTAGTTGAGTCGCTATACACTTTAAGTCGCTTTGCTCCTTAAGTCGCTAACGAAGAGGAGTTAACATTTGCCCCTCGAAGTACACGCCTAGGTCGTAGGTCGTGTGCTTCGATAAGTTGTTAGGTCGCAAACGACTTAGCGAGGAAACTAGGTCGTGTGGTGCCGATTCGCATTTCACTGCCCCGGTGTATAAACAGCTTAGGCCGCTTCTTCTACTTCACCTAATTGCTTCAGTGACTACCTCCGCCATTAACGAGCTTCGGAGTGCAAAGATGAATCCAATCAGTTCATTTTGTCATCGATTCAGTTTCTACAATCCTCACCATCGCACTGCGCAAGTAAATTCATCGTCCGCTCAATTCACGATTGTCATTAACTTACGAACCTAGACTCCCCATTTTCTAACTCCAATCCAATTCCTTACATCACGCTTCATCACGAGTCTTGCTACGATCAATTGCTGATGATCTTGGAGTGGTTTAATTAGGTTTTGGATGACACTTGAGGAGAAGACGATGGGTTACAATATTTCGAGTCATCTGGTTTGTGAGTTTAGAGGAGATGATAAGGTCCTTAACAGGTTATCGGGTTAATGGATCTCGAGTTGGCGGGTTGACGAGTTATTGAGTGGAGAGGAGGTCAACTGGTTAAGGGAAGCGAGGCTTTAGCTTGGATGGAAGATAGCTCGAGTTTTCATTAAAAACGACCTAGCGAATCTGAGCGACCCATGAACCTTCGCGACCTAGCATACTTGACCGACCTAACTAGTTGCAGCATAAGCTTTAGGTCGTGACCGAGCTAGGACTTGGAGAAATTCATCTTATTTTGACCTGAAGTCTTATTCTCTTATAAGTATCATGACCTAAAGAACTAGCGACCTAGATTAACTCGCAACATTACTTCTAGGTCGTGGACGAGCTAACACTTAGTTAAAAAATGCTTTTCCTGTCTTGAAGCATAATTTCAACTTGAATGCTTGACTTGAACTACCGGACTGAACTGCCCAAATCTTGAATTGCTTGAACTTTGAATTGTCTGGACTTTAAACTGTTTGAACTTTGCTACACTTTTTCATAGATCGCATTAACTTGTAAGCTAACAACCTGCTTAATACAACATTTACAGAAAACCAGGACGAATATACTACCATTGATTGCCTACATCAAATGACAGATTAGTCGATAAAGAATAATCAATTTAAATAGGTTGTGTGAACGAAGTGCCGTAAACCAACAAACTCAAGCGAAGTATTAAAGCAAAACTAAAATAGCCAACTAAAGCTGATTTGTGTGCACTAACATTGCACTTGAGTTTTAAATTAACAAGCCCTGAAATCTTGTAATCGACCAATTGTCAACTAGTATAATTCCAGTTATATTTTCTTGCTATTTTTATTAGTTCTGCACAACACTTCACACTTTTTAGGAAACGTGCACCTTCACATTTGAATATCCAGTTGCTTGTGTAGAATGACCTCTCAACCAGAAGAGGTAATAGTTCAAGCTGGAGAGGCTATTCCCATTCCTGCTCCGTTAACTAATCCTCCAAAAAGAACCTTAACCACTTTAACATATAAAGTTTTCCGCCAACTGTGCATTCAGTTCGGCATAGCTGAAGCAGATTCCATACTCCTTGGGAAAAGCGACATTGCTGATATACCACCTTCCGGTTTCGTTGCAGTCAATCGGCAAATGTGCATGAGTGGGGCTATCTCTCCTTTCAATGATTTTCTTCAGCAACTTTTTCTCCGACTGGCTATCTCCCCCTTCCAGCTACACCCCAATGGTTATGCCATCCTGATGGGGTTATGTGTGCTATTCAGGAGGACGCTCGACCGTCTTCCGAGCTTTGACGAAATTTGTTACTTATGCTCATTTGCTAAAAACAAAGACCATCCTTCCATCACACTTGTGAGAAGTGCCAGGAACCGTAAACTGATCATTGGTCTTCCTGAGAGCGCTCACGGGTTTCTGAATCAATTTTTCTTCGTTCGCTGTCCTCCGGGATTTTACGCTGTCTGGAGAGAAGGAAGTAAGATTATTTACCTTTACTCCTTCTATTTTCTGAGCTTTTCGAAGTCCGAATTACCAAGTGCTAACTTCGCCCTTACTTTTCAGCGCTTCCTTCTCCTTCTAGAGAACCTGGCCATAAGCCAACTTTTGAGAGGCTTATGGCTGTGCCGATCGAGGAGAGAAGCATCAAATTTCTGTTGAAAGATGAATTTCTACATCAGTTTGGACTTCCTCACTCTTCCCGTTCTACTCAGCCTCATGAAGTCCCTGATTCTCCAGCAAAGACATCAGATGCCCCAGCCCCTGTTGAAGAACTTACACCGAATGAACCTACCACTGAGGCTTCACTGGTGAAGTGTTCTACTTCTATTGACGTTGCGGGGTCGTCCGACAAATTTGCACTTGCCCCGGTTATTGAGGAAGAAGAAACTCCTCGTCATTTCGAAAAGGCGGCTGATGTAGAAGTTGAAAAAGAAAGTTCTGCCGGGCATGACGGCAATGACACTTTTGAGGGGTTGAGCGATCTGATGATAACTTCACAGGAGCTTTTTAAAGATGACGTTTCAAAAGCTATTTCTCCTGTAGTTGAGGCGACCTCTACCTTACGACAGATTTCAACACCCGCTGTACAAGTCATCACCACCTCTACACCAAAGAGTGGTTTGTAGTTTGACGCGCATAGTTTGCACATTACACACACTTATGATTTTTGGCACTTATACGCACTTAACTTTTCTTTTCCTGGAAATTTCTAAATTCTATCTTACTTTTTTATTTTCAGATTCTGCAATGGGGCAAAGCGGTTCATATTATGATGACTTCCGGCGCTATGGAGGGCATGACACCTATGACCATAGACGCTATCTCCCTGTTCGTAGGGAAACTGATGAAGAAAGAGCCGTTAGGAAGGCTCAAGAAAGAAGAGCTCACGAGCAATAATTCGGGAGAAGGGATGAACGATACGAATCTTCTCACAGAAGTGATGACTCTCATAAAAGGAAATCCCATGATAATAAGGGGAAGAGTCACATTGCCGACCATCCGAGCAAACGGGTCAAACTTAGCGATCAATTAGCATCTGCAATTTCTGAAACGACCGCTGCTTCTAATCCTCTTGACATCTCCTCTGGTTCTCCTGCTCTTAAGAAATCTGACATTCAGACAATTATCAATAGGCCACAGTATTAGGTCGGGGATGATCCTCCTACACTTCAAAGCCGATTCCCAAATTGGTGTTTAAAGGGAGTGCGTTTCGACTTAGACTTGGTGCTGATTGATAAGCAAGCTATGTTAAGAAACCTTGATGCTGTCAAACTCGATATCGAGAGGATGTCTGGCTGGTAGAAACTTGTTGACGAGCTCCAAAGAGTTAACCATATGAACCTTGAAGCCATGTTGACAATAGAGAATGACAAGTCAGAGTGGGATAAAATCTGTAAGTTACATGATGCAAAGATGGCGAGCATTGCTGACGACAATGCGAGACTTGAGTCCAAAGTTAAGAAACTCAAAGAAGATCTCGCCACTTCTTCCGCTTCGCACTCTCAAAAAGAAGAAGTCTTCCAAAAACAAGTGAGAGATGCTTATGCTGCTCAAAGAGATGCTGAGATGAAACTTGAGGCAGAGCAGCATGTTACTGAAAAATATCGCAAAGGTACCGCTCAGCTACGGGAAAGAGTTAGCTCGCAAGATCTGGAGATTGCAGGATTAAAAGCTCGACTTTCTAAAGTTGAAAAAGAGCATGATGAGGCTGTTGCTGGTCAAGTTGCAGCTGAAGAATCTCATGAGGCAACCAAAGCCACTATCAGCTCTACTCTGTTCGACTTTTATATCCACAGCGTCTTGGGGCGCGGAAGCCTCTCATTTTTGGGGCGCGGAAGCCTCTCATTTTATATCCCCACTTCCAGCTGTTCCTCCTCCATCCCTTCAAGTCACTCCTGCTTCTTGGCCAGGGTCGCAGGAAGAACAAATAGCAGCCCTTCAAGGCTAGGAGGATCCACCCGCTTCGCAAGAACAGAAGGCGGAAGATCTTGAGGACACTGAGAAGACCCCGGAGCAGTCTCTTGATGATGACACAAAGCTTTCTACGTTGCTCACTTCGGGAAATGAGTCTTCTTCAAAAAGGAAAGGGAAGCGCGCAATGAAGAAGAAGAAGAAAAGTACTTCAGCTGGTGAAGAAAATGTTGAAGAAGATCCAGTCGCGCCTCCTTCTCCTTCTTCCCCGACCCGTCATCGCCGGATTCAGAAACTAACCATTAAACCGGGCAAGAGTTCTAAGGGTGGCGGGAAGAAGGAGTGATGAGTTGAACTTTATGCTTCTTATTTTGCTTGTATTGACCGGAGATTGTGCGGATACCGGCCTCCGCTTGAAACTTGCATATGTACAAAAACTTTATAGTATGGAATAAAATGGTTCCTTTTACTTGTACAATTTCTTGTCAGTATATGTGTGAATGCATTCATTCCTTGTTTTTGCACAAGTTTCTTTATTTACCTTATATGATACTACAGTGAGCTCGTGGTATGATATTTGAGCGTTGTTTTTATTAATATAGCTATATTCCCCCGTACCACGGCTTACTGCAATATTCTATAAAGACTTGTATTCTTATTTTAGAGAATAATTCTTCCGTTTTGAGGAAGTATTATTCTGCTTTTAATAGAATATACTTTGTAGCGGAGAAATTTTTTCTTTCTCTCTCTACTTTGTAGCGGAGAAATTTTTTCTTTCTCTCTCTTTCTTTTTAATAGTGCACTTCAACTTTCAGAGATGATCACTTTTGTTTGTTGAAAAGTGGATTCCCCTACGCAGTGAAGCGGGCTTTTGAAGAATGCTTTGATCTGTTTGTCAGAAAGTTGTATTTTATCGTTGAATGGGTCCACGGGACTGGCGTTAGCTGTTTTTTACTGGGTATTTGTTTGTACAAATAATCGTAAGTATTCAGCTGTGGCCCGGAACTTTCTTTCTTGAGAAGGTGCCCTTTTAGTGGTTCCATTAACGAAGTTTTTGGACGTGCCTCGTTAGAGGGCTTTATTTGTTTAGTGCTTCCGAAGAAGGCTTTGTACCTCCGAAGAGGGCTTGTTCCTCCGAAGCAATTTTTTGACTACGAAGAGGTCGTCGTTTGTGTGCCTTCGAAGAGGGCTTGTTTGATGTGCCTTTGGGAAGGACTTTTTTGTTGTGCCTCGGGAGAGGGCTCCTCCAAAGAGTTGTGCCTCCGAAGAGGGCTTGTGCCTCCGAAGAGGGCTTTTGTTTGGCACTTCACGCTTGGTGAAGTGTGCCTCCGAAGAGGGCTTTTGTTTGGTACTTCAAGCTTGGTGAAGTGTGCCTCCGAAGAGGGCTTTTGGTCTCCGAAGAGAAGCATTTTTGGTCTCCGAAGAGAAGTATTTTTGGCATTTCAGCTCTGGTGAAGTGGGCCTCCAAAGAGAGATTTTTATACTTCAACTCCGGTGAAATGTGCCTCCGAAGAGGTCTTTTTGGCATTTCAGCTCTGGTGAAGTGGGCCTCCGAAGAGAGATTTTTGCACTTCAACTCCGGTGAAATGTGCCTCCGAAGAGGTCTTTTTGGCATTTCAGCTCTGGTGAAGTGGGCCTCCGAAGAGGGATTTTGCACTTCAACTTCGGTGAAATGTGCCTCCGAAGAGGTCTTTTTGGCATTTCAGCTCTGGTGAAGTGGGCCTCCGAAGAGGGATTTTTGCACTTCAACTCCAGTGAAATGTGCCTCCGAAGAGGTCTTTTTGGCATTTCAGCTCTGGTGAAGTGGGCCTTCGAAGAGAGATTTTTGCACTTCAACTCCGGTGAAATGTGCCTCCGAAGAGGTCTTTTTCGAAAAGTTGTGCCTCCGAAGAGGGCTTGTGCCCCGTTAGAGGGCTTTGTTGCTTGTGTTCTTCTACCATCTGCTTCTTAGCGATTCCTCTTTATCACTCCAAGTACATGTCCCATTCTTTCGCAGGTTGTTTCCTTTTTTTTGCCAGAGAAGTGTACTCTATCGTTGAGTGAATCCACGGGGTAGATGCAAGCTACTTTACTGGATGTTCGTTTGCACAAATGATCGCGATTAGTAAGCAAGGGTCTGGAACCTTCTTGTCAGGAAGGTACCCGCTTTGGTGGAATCATCAACTGTTTGTAAATAGAACTTCTTTTGTAGGAGTTGAATTTTGTAACCTTTGTAGTTTGACACTTGTTGAGTGATTTGTAGGAATCGCTTGGTTTCGTGATGTGTTGAATAGGTAAGCTTTGCTTTGATAGCCTGCAATATTAAATCGACATTTTAGCAATATTTTAAAGATACTTGCATATCGAAATGAAACAGGCATTTAATAGCATTAGAGAACACAAGATTTATAGTTCTTTATTATTGATTCACACTGATTTCTCAGTGGTTTACAATACAAAAGTTATACATCCACCATTATTTTACAAATTTAAGCAATGCTGTTAAGTAAAAAATGGATGCAAGTGATTGTTATTCCAGAATCTCCGGATTGAATTTCCATTTCCATTGGATTCGTAGTTTCAGATTCATATGCCAGAGAGAATGAAAGATGCCCCAGCTGCAATTTTGTAGGTAGTTAGCAGTCATCCCAACTCCCGCCTGCTGGGTGAGGACCCCCTGTGACAACATTAATGACAAGCCTTTCAAATTCCTATGCTGTAGCCTTGTTATTTGAGCCGGATTGATGAGTAGGAAGTTGTTGCCCCTAAGTGGATGAGGTTGGGTCCACTCTGTTTTTCTTCAGGTATTGTTGCAGTTTATTCTCTTTCAATAGCTTCTCAATCAGATCTTTCAAGTGGCGGGATTCGTTAGTGTCATGGCCAGGCTGATTGTGGAACTTACAAAATCTTCCATTCTGCGAGGCATTTCTCCCAAGTCTCAGCTTATGTGGTTTAGGATATTCAACAGTATCCTTAGTTGCAAAGAAAATATTCTCTGGAGTATCAGTCAAAGGAGTGAAATCCAAAGGTCCAAAGTAGCGAGTTTTCTTCGCATTTTCCCGCTTTTTGCCTTCGTCTTTTCCCTTTTCTGGTTTCCAGATTCTTTTTTGTTAGAAGTAGCATTGTTATTGTTGACTTCAGCAACAACTACTTTCAATGGCGCAGAAAGGCTTTCTAGGCGCATGAATTCATCAGCCTTTTTATAAAACTTCTCAAGCAAATTCAGTTCCTTCATTTTCAGCCATTTTCCAAATTCACTTGATTTGTCGATGGCTCGCATCAGGTAAGTCAAGATCATACGGGATTCAGCATTATCTACTTCGGCCAGGGCTAGGTTAAAGCGGTTCAAGAAATATTTGGTAGATTCTCCGGGAACTTGTTCAAGACTTGACAGTGACATTATATCCTTAGCTTTTGAAGCATACAATCTGAACTGTTCTTTGAACTTTTGTGTTAAGTCGGAGAATTGATCTACGGACCGAATTGGTAGCTTTGTGAACCAAAGTAGAGCCATTCCCTCCAAGTACATTGGAAAGTATCGACATTTAATTTCATCTGATGCTCTTGCACTGGTCATATGCCAGTCGTACTTATATAGGAAATGATTAGGGTCACTTGTCCCTTTATAAGCCGGGATAGTAGGAGGTACAAATTTCCTTGGTAATTCTGCTTTCAGGATCCTTTCAGTAAACGGAGTTCCGCTTGGTGCAAATCCCCAATCACTCTCATTTTCTTCCCTCTGCATGTTCTCTTTCATGATTCGACGAACTATCCCTGATAGGTATTCTTCATTGTTCAAAGGCATCTCCGGGCAAACATCAGCTATTTTTTCGGAAGTTTGCCTGGGCAAATGTTCGCGAAAAGTTGGCTGCGGTCTTGAACCTTCAGCTTGGGAAGGTGGCGCTTCGGCGGTGCCAGCTGCTTGTTGAGGAATACCTTTCTCCCGGGAATTATGAGCTTCTTCAGCAAAGGTTGTTTCATGGTTTTCTGGTTGTCGATTTGCCCTAAGCAGAGCGTTTAATTGGTCCATCATCAAAGCGTTTTGAGCTTAAATTTGTTGGTATAATCTAAAAACTACGTCGTCTAATTCAGTCCTTGTGACTCCAACGGTAGGAGTTGCTTGGTCTGCTGTTGGGGAAGCGGAGGTCCCCTTACGAACATTTCCGGATCTAATAGGTCTACCTCTTCTTCCAGGAGCCATTATTTCAGATAGACTTCTGGTTTTTAGAGAGATTCTTTCCACAAGTCTTTGTGAAGCAATGATGAAAATATGCCTGAGTTCAATTCTCAGTGAAAGCACCAAAATGTTAACGCTGAAAATTGAACGCTAACACCCCGGTGTGTGTGGTAGTAATGTGAAAGCACCACCCGTTGGTACGGGAACAAGAAATAAGCAGAAAAGTAGCAGAAAAGTAGCAGAAAACAGTAAAAGACAACGATTTTATAGTGGTTCGGCTTAAGATCAAGCTTACGTCCACTTTAAATTCCTTTATTGCTGATTTGGTTACAAGTTGATACAATGCACTTCAAAATACAATACACTTCGATTCCAAAACACTTCAGACTGGTAGCTCAAACTTCGATGTGATAAGGCTCTTTGAATCCATGTCGGATGTGCAAGATCTCTTTCGAAGCTCGTTGTATTGTCTTTAGTGATTGGAATGCTTGATGTGTTGGATGAGTTAAGAATTCAGCAGAGTAACGGCGCTTCAGAAGATCAGCCAAAAGTCCCTTTGCCGTTGGAGTATCTCTAGTATTTATAGGGAAAAATCTGGGCAAGATTCAATCTCTAAGTCTTAGGTCGTGAACGACCTAAGTTAGGTCGTAGGTCGGCAGCGACCTAGGGGATATAATCTGGCTCATCTCGATTGATTTTGGTTTCTTCTAAGCGACCTAATATAGGTCGCGCGCGACCTAATATAGGTCGTAGGTCATTAGGAAGTAGGACCCCTTAAGTCGCTGAGACCACTTCGTTGAGACCTAATTTAGGTCGCTGAGACCACTTCGTTCTTAGGTCATTAGGTTGCCACCTGTTAGGTCGCTTAGTAGTGTTCCATCTTTTAAGCCGCTGGAGCTTTTAGGTCGCTGAGGACTGGAGCCACTAGGTCGCTAACCCCTTAAGTCGTTAGGTCGTTAGCCTCCTTAGGTCGCTAACCCCTTAAGTCGTTAGGTCGTTAGCCTCCTTAGGTCGCTTAGTCCTTTCTGTAGTTAGGTCGCGGAATACTTGAGCCGTTAGGTCGCTATCTTCTTAAGTCGTTAGGTCGCTTTGTCTAGTTGAGTCGCTATACACTTTAAGTCGCTTTGCTCCTTAAGTCGCTAACGAAGAGGAGTTAACATGAATGATCAAACAAAATGAAAGTAAAGGTGCAGATATGTGGATGTGTTTCATGTCTGCTTTACCCTATATGATATCATATTGAATTCATGAATCCTTGTTATTATTTGCATTACATGATATGTGATTTTTTTCTATACTAAATTACTAATGATAAGCGTGTGATATATTCGAGGTAAGTGCACAATGTTTTCCCTAAGGTAGTGACTAGTATTATAAATATAGGTGTATGAAAACTTATTTTCAACATGACATATACTCCGAGATAGCTCCAAAATCAATTTTAGGAATCGAGATGTAAATCCGAGATGGACATCCGAGACGCACTCATCTCATTCGAGATCTCACCCGGTACGAGATAAACTCTCTAAATTCTTTGAAACGAAATGTGATCAAAATCCAATATTTAAAATCTTGCATACTAATCAACCAATCGTTTAATATAAGTAGATTAACCTGGAAAAAGGTAACTGTTGACATACTGATCCCAAAAGTCTTCTACAAAAAATTTGGAGTGAAGTTTGTTGTCAGAAACACCACAACAAGTTACATCAAAGTCGTGGTTGCAAAAGAGGTTGAATTTTAATTAAAACAAAGTTCTATTAAATACCTTACAGATAATATTTTCCACTCGCATTTTATGTGTCCATATGATTTCTGGAGTATTAGAATCGGACACCATAACACAACAACACAACATTATATAAACATTTTGATGCACATCACCAAACGCCAATAACATATGATATACTGCTTCTTCCCCAACAAGTTAGTTTGCAAAGGAGGAGCTATTAAGCAAATATTATTCACACTTATGTTGTTTCAAAAGCAAGGTGCCAACAAAGCCCCTAGACCCTGGACAATAAAACATAGGCCCAACTCCACAATTTAATCTCCAAAAGTATATATCAATGATAGTTTGTACCAAATAACCATAGTATAAAAAGAAAAAAGGAAAAGCCTAATGATCAATTATGGACCATAAATATACAAATTATCCAACTATGTAAATATATAAATATAAATACTAATAACTAATGAGCATAAATACACAAATTATCCAACTATATAAATGTATAAATAAAAATACTAATAACATAACTTCTGCATAACACATCCAACAATCATCAAATAGTTTTAAAAAACAAAGAAAAGTTAAACATGTCTAACTGAAATAGATTAATGTCGTAAATATATCAAACATTATACAGTTCATCGAAGGAAATTAACATCCAAAGAATGCCCAAAAGCACATTTGATATTAGAGACCAAATAAAATATGCTTGGCATCTAAAAATCTAGGCATAATTGAACAGATATAATAAGTGTCAACTGCGGGTTTTACAAAAATTAATTATCTTGGCAGCACTCAAGTGAAACTCAGGACAGCATTCACGCAGTCAATCAGCATATACAGTACTACAGTTCTATGGTTTTTTGACAGGCTTTTGGCATCGCTAAATTTATTACCGATGTCATAGTAATGTCAAAGTCCTGTCGAAAAATAGACGTCACTAAGTTGTTTGACATCACTAAGACGCATAAAAAAGGTGTCGCAAGGGCGTCGCTATATTTTGTGATACCTTTGCGACATCCGTTTTCTGATGCAGTAAAGGCATCGCAATTGCATCGCTAATTTTCAACGATGCCATTGGACGTCCAATTTCTAATTCAGTAAGGCAACGTGATGGCATTGCTAAAAATTAGCGACGCCATTACAATGCCAATTTTCTACTTAAAATAAACAAATTAGTTAGCTTTTGATGCAATATTAGGTAAACAATTAAATCATGTCCAAATGGTTTTATACATTATACGTCTACTAAGAAAAAACACTAATCATCATTGTTAGAAACTACATTATCATTAACAAACACACTAATCAACTTGTTAGATAAAACTAAATTCCAAAAAAAACAAACACAACCAAATCCAAATATTGATCGCAATAACTAATAAAAAGTCAGTGAAGCATTGATAATCTTTATTTCCTTGTTCACTACATCCTACTATGCATTATAGCTACATCATTACAAATTAACTTTTCTTTTAACATATATAAGTATGCACAAATTGTATGAACCTATCCTATACGCATCTATGTGATTACTTTCTTACAATCTCATTCCTGGTGACTTTTACCAGTATCAAGAAAATAAAATCAGTTAATTCATCACAATGAATATTCATCAATGTGATATTTCAATATGGTAAATAAGCTTATGGAGCAACAAATAGCTTTCTCATTTAATATGCATAATTAAGGAATGTGTAGACTACCCTATGTTTAAGTCATTACACACTACTTATTATCCAAAATTAAAGCTATCAATAAACCCAAAAAATATCAACCTGATAAAAATTGGTTACCTTGAGAGTCCAAGCGCTTTTCGAATTCACTTGCTGAAGTATCCTTAGCATAAGTGTACTACTGCATTTGCTAATTTGAGAATTATGTTCTTGGTAAGCTACAAACATTTTAGCCATTATAGAAAAACTAAAGTGTGAGTAGAACTTAAATCATCGTGAAAGCTTATACTTATTCTATTCTACTGCACATTTTACACATTATGAAAAACTCAAACCAACAAGGGATTATTTATATGATGACCATGCCATTGCCAGCTACACAATATAACTCAATGTACTACCACAACAATGTAATTAGATGGAAAAAATGAAAATAAAAGTAGCCACAAACCGTCCTACTCGGTAGTAAGACTTCTATAAGTAATAAGCATTTTTGCCAGCATTCTACAACCAAAACTAGTTATCATAGGCCAATCAGTCTCTTAAATCAAACAAAATAGCACGAAATTTCAAAAACTAATCAATATAACTTTTGAAGGCAGGAATTATGTGTCATAGCAAAGCGTATCAGCACCAGATATCTCAGACAGGATTCATATGTGTGTTCAAGCAGTACTGAAGAAAAAACACTAATAAATGGTGTAACAACGTATTAAAAAATCACAACTAAATAATATAGAATTTTCAATGGAATCAATCACTTGACTTGATAATCTGATTAGCAATCCTGTTAAACAAGAAAATATTGGTAGCAGTTATCACACTTTTATAGATTTATGAGTTATGGATATCATACCTAGCTTTGAGACATTTAATGGAAAATTTTCTTCATAATATCATACAAAAAAATGATTGGCGCTGACCTAAGTATATGCATTTAAGCAATAAAGATATTTAACGCAACAAGACTTTATTCATCGTCTACTAATCTATTAGTAGAGCTATGAAGCTTCCGTACGAAAGATATTGAAATAGTTATAAATCCAAGATACTTATATACATGGTGCATAAAACTATGCCCTTGTTATATGCTTCTTAAACTACTATCGTATTGTTTCTTTTTTTGCTTCTAACAAAGGAGAAATGAAAGAATATCAATTTTATGGCGGATATTTTTGAAATTCATTAAAAGGAATAACATTGAAACAATAACAGTTCATGTTGTATTCCTTATAGCGTTTTTCCATAAAAACAATAACATTGAAAGCAATTAGCAGAAATATAATTGCTGCGAAATATGAATAAAATCATAAATAATTCAAGTTAAATATGAAGTGAAAAGCTATTAACGAAATTCAATCAAATTCTTGTTAGAATAAAAATTAAAGATGTAGACTAAAAATTGCTGCGAAATAATTTTTAGCTTGATTTAGGTAGCGATTAGCATTGTTTTTGAATTGTAGCATGCAAGTCAAACTGGAAAAGGAAAAGAGACAATATTGTGAGAAAATAGAATGGAAGTGAAAGAATTAGAAAATAAGATGTACATTGCTATTTCTTTTAAAATGTATAATAGAAAATATGTCTATAAAACATTAATGAATGCATGTAGATTTAAACTCAGTTTTGTTATAATATAATAGATATGTTATTATATCACGCTGACATTTCAATTTTTGGTCTGTAATCTAAATAATTTAGTTAAATAATATTTTCCGGTCGACGTTAAATTTTATCATAGAACTTACATATTGTTTCGTACAAGCATTGTTGTTTATTGAATCAAGGGGCAATAAAAGCAAAATAAACTATAATTCGACTAGGGTATTTAGTACCTTTAAGCCGACCATGATAACTATGAGCTCACCGACAACACAATAGTTAAATGTAAATTCCATATTGAACCATTCATAGAAATTGAATGGCTATTATTTTAGAATTCCAAACTAGGAAGTTTCAAATAAAAAATTTAGCAAATTAAGAGAGAAAAATCGACATGAGCTTACATCTTAATAGCATATGCTCCTTGTATATAATCAAAATTAACTTATGCCAAATTTAATGTTTGAGAACGTTTTAAAAGAAACTTGCAAAAGTAACTAGCAAATAAAAATTTTAGAAGCAAATATTTATTTCTCATTATTTATGAACCAATATTAATCAACCAAGTTAAATTTTATCCTAACACTTTTTAGTTAGAGGTTACCATTCCAACCTACTTGAAATAAAATAAAAAATAAGAGCTTTACACTTCAGGTCCCTATTTCTAATGTTATTATAAGAAAAGTCCATATAGAATTGAATATTTAAATTAGGTTCCTATTTTCTGAGCAAAAAAACACAAACTAACTTGCACTTTTTTGATAGAAAATAACCACGGAAATAATAATGGTTTTTCAAAAATTGAAAAATCAAATTTCTTTGTTCATAAATGATAGTAATTTTTTTAAGCATAATTTTAGTAAATAACTATAGTTTTTCACCACTATCAAATTTTATAGAATTTTTTATTTTTTTTCCCAAAAAATCAAGTCAATTGGCATTTTTGTTACAAAAGTGCAAGTTTTTTTGCGTTTTTTTTTCAAAATAGAAACATAATTTACATAATCATTACTGTAGAGACTTTTTTTTATAACCAAGGTTTGAGAACTCGGTTTCGGTCATTTGAAATTTTGTTAGTTTCGGATGATTTCGTAAATTTCGGAAGTTTCGATTTTGTTTCATTTTCAGTCAAGATTTCAATTTTCAGTAGTTTGTTAATAAGCTTAATGTTAACCCTCTTTTGATTCGCGACTTACCGACCTAAGGAGTCAACGACCTACCGACCTAGAAGGCATACCGACCTAAAAGGCTTGCCGACCTAAAAAGCTCGCCGACCTAAAAGGCTTGCCGACCTAAAAAGCTTGCCGACCTAAAAGGCATACTGACCTAAAAAGCCTAACGACCTACCAAGTGAAGAAGTTAGCGACCTAACTAACAGAAGTGGTCTTAACGACCTACGACCTATAATAAGTCATACGCGACCTATTAACTCGTTGAGAAAAGAACCAAATGCAACTGAGATAAGTCGGATCTCCTATGTCGTCACCGACCCACGACCTACGACCTAACTTAGGTCGTGCACGACTTAGCACTTGGAGACTGAATTCTACCCAGAATCACTCCTATAAATACCCCCCAAACTCCAAAAATGGGGGGACTTTTCGATCATTCTCTGAAGCGCCGTTACTCTGGAGAATTCTCTACTCATTCAACACTTGATGAACTCCAAACATTCAAGACACTACAACAAGCTTCGAGAGAAATCTACCACATTCAACATGAATTCGAGGAGATCCTCTACATCGAAGTTTGAGCTATTAGTCTAGAGTTTTTTGGAATCAAAGTATATTGTATTTTGAAGTGCATTGTATCGACTTGTAACCAAAAATCAGCAATAAAGGAATTCAAAGTGGACGTAGGCTCGACCTTAAGCCGAACCACTATAAATCGCTGTCTTTTACTGTTTTCTGCTATTTTATTGATTATTTCTTTTTCCCGTATCACGGGTGGTGCTTTCACAACTTTACAACACACACCGGGTGTTAGCGTTCAATTTTCAGCGTTAACATTTTGGTGCTTTCACTGAGAACCCAACTCAGGAGTATTGTCATCATTGCTTCACGAGAGTTTGTGGAAAAAGTTTCTTTGAGAACCAGAAGTTTGTCAGAAATAATGGCTCCCGGAAGAAAACGCAAGTCTACCAGATCCGTCGATGCTCATGATAACATTGCTACTTCTCCTTCATCAAGCCAAGCAGCTCCAAGCATTGGAGTGACACGAGCGGAGTTAGATGCTGCTGTATCTGGACTGTATCAACCGATTGAAACCCAGAACACCTTAATGCTAGAAAGGTTGAATGCTATGCTCGGACCTAACCGTCAACCAGCGAGTAATGAGGAAGACTATGTTGATGTTGTTCACAACTCTGAAGGGAGGAACATTCCTCAAAGAGCAGCTGGCACTACCGAGGGGGCACCTCCCCAAGCCGGAGTGACAAGGCCGCAATCAACTCTCCACGAACGTTTGTTTAAACAAACTTCTGAGAAAATGACTGACGACTGCCCCGCAGAGCCTCTGAACAATGAAGAATACCTCTCAGAAATGGTACGACAGATCATGAAAGAGAGCATGCAAAGAAATGAAGATGAGAATGATTAGGGGTTCGCTCCAAGTAAGACTCCATTCACTGAGAAAATTCTAAAAGCTGGATTCCCAAGAAAGTTTGTTCCTCCAACCATCCCAGCTTACCGAGGGACAAGCGACCCCAATCAATTTCTGTACAAGTACGACTGGCACATGACGGGTGCCAGGGCCACGGATGAAATTAAATGCCGGTATTTTCCGGTATACTTAGAAGGAGTGGCACTGCTCTGGTTTACAAAACTGCCTACCCGATCTGTAGACCGGTTCTCTGATTTAACCCGGAAGTTTAAAGAGCAATTCCGACTGTATGCTTCAAAGGCGAAGGACATCATGTCATTGTCCAGTCTTGAGCAGAATCCGGGAGAATCTATTAAGTCCTTCTTGAATCGCTTCAACATAGCTCTGGCTGAAGTCGACAATGCGGAGCCACGGATGATTTTGACTTATCTAATGCGGGCTGTCGATAAGTCAAGTGAATTTGGGAAATGGCTGAAAATGAAGGAGCCAAATTCACTCGAGAAATTTTATAAGAAAGCTGACGAGTTCATACGCTTGGAAAATCTTCATGTACTAGTGAAAGTGGTAGCAACAGGGGTGCAGAATAACGTTGCTGTTTCAGCTAAGAAAGATTCCGGAGGTCAGAAGAGGGAGAATAATGATGGAAAGAAACAAAAGGATATAAAGAGACCTCATTTCTTTAAACCCTCAGATTTCACTCCTTTAACCGACACTCCGGAGAATACTTCTTTGCCATCAAAGATGCCGTGAATTATCCTAAACCAGCTGAGATAAAACTTGGAAAGGGTGCTATGCGAACTGGAATTTTTTTTCGATTTCATAACCAACCCGGTCATGATACCAACGAATGTCGTCATTTGAAGAGCTTAATTGAAGAATTGCTAAGAGAAAATAAACTGCAACAGTATGTTAAGAAGAACAGGAATGACCCAACTTCGTCTGCTCAAGGGCAGCAACCCCCTACTCACCCATCTGGCTCGGGTGAGGGTACTACAGCACATAAATCTGAAAGGCCTGTTATCAATGTAATTACAGGAGGCCCACACCCAGCGGGCAGAAGCTGGGGTGAAATGGAAAGATATGCTCGTGCTTTGAAGTATACCCCAGCGGAGGAAGATGTTTTGGTTTTAGAAGACGCTGCACCCCTGAAACAGCAGAGAACTTCTAATGAGGACATTGTGTTTAAAGCTAGGGATTCTATGGGTATTGAAGCTCCAACCATGGATCCCTTGGTCATTTCTGTAGGAATTGGGCCAGCTATTATAAGACGAGTGCTTATTGATTGCGATGCCTCTTGCAATATACTCTTCAAGAAGACGTTTGACCAAATGAAGACTCCAATGACTGACGTTCAGGCTTCATCGCAAAAGATTGTTGGATTTACTGGGGAACCGCAACAACCGATTGGAACTGTTGACTTGTTTGTGGAGCTTGGAGATGGACGGAAAAAGGTGGTTCGGAAACAGACTTTTGTAATAGTTGATGGATTTTCTGCTTACAATGCCTTCCTGGGCCGGCCAACCTTAGCTGCATTCAAAGCCATTCTTGCCCCGTGGTGCTTAACTATGAAATTTCCCACAAATAATGGTGTTGGTGTTATTAAAGGGGATCAAAACGCTGGGTGAGAGTGTTATCTTATAGAGCTTCGTGAGGCAAGGAAGAGAGAGATGGGTAAAGATGCGGCAGCCCAGCTCTGCATCAAAAAGCCAACCTTGTAGCAAGTACAGGGTAGCCCCTGCACTGGCAAGCATAGTGGTGCAAGGGGAGAAATGGATCCCAGAAAAGCCAGTGTATGGGAGAATAGAGTGGTGCCAATGGAAGTAACGGTACCAGTACCTGTTGATCTTAAAGACCCGAACAAAGTGCTAAATGTGGGTTCGCAACTGAGTGTGACAATCCAAAATATGCTGATATCATTTTTGAAAGCAAATCTGGACGTATTCGCTTGGAGTCACACCGATATGTGTGGAATATCTCCAGAGATTGTTGTACATACTTTGAATATCGATCTGAAGTTCACGCCTGTGAAACAAAAAAGGAGAATCCAAGGTCCAGAACGGTCAGCAGCGCTAAAGGAAGAAGTGGATCGACTCATGGAGAATGGCTTCATTAAAGAGTCCACCTATCCGAATTTGGTTTCAAATCCAGTACTGGTTAAAAAAGAAAATTGAAAATGGAGAGTATGCATCGATTTCTCAGATTTAAACAAAGCTTGTCCCAAAGACTGCTTCCCGTTGCCAAGGATTGATCAACTGGTAGATGGAACTGCTGGGCATGAATTGTTGTCTTTTATGGATGCTTACTCCGGATATAACCAGATTATGATGAATGAACCGGATCAGGAGGATACGAGCTTCGTTACCGATGTTGGTCTTTACTGCTACAAAGTTATGCCCTTCGGACTGAAGAATGCAGGGGCAACATATCAAAGGCTCGTTAATGCAATGTTCAAATCGCAGCTTGGGAAAACTATTGAAGTCTATGTCGATGATATGTTGGTGAAATCAAAGAAAGCAGTTGACCATATGGATCACTTAGCAGAAATGTTGACAATTCTCCGAAAGTATGGAATGAAGCTCAACCCTTTGAAATGTTCATTCGGAGTGGAATCCGGAAAATTCTTGGGATTTATCGTGAGCGCTAGGGGCATTGAAGCTAATCCTGCTCAAATTACTGCTCTAAGATAAGTCAAAGCCCCTAGGACGAAGAAGGAACTGCAGAGCCTCAATGGGAAAGTTGCTGCTTTAAGTCGGTTTATCTCCAAAGCCATTGATAAATGCATTCCCTTCTTCGACGCTCTAAAGAAAGGAAAGAAAAACTTCGAATGGACTCCTGAATGCCAAAAAGCCTTCGATGAACTAATCCGCCTCATGGAAGCGCCTCCAATACTCTCCAAGCCCAACAATGGCGAAGACCTTTTCATATACTTGGCAGTTTCATCTCATGCCCTGAGTGCAGCATTAGTGCGGGAGGATGCAAAAGTTCAGCGCCCGGTCTACTATATCAGCAAAAGATTCACTAGGGCAGAAATGAATTATTCAAAGCTACAGAAGCTTGTCTTTTGTTTACTGATTACTTCCAGAAAATTGAGGCCGTATTTCCAAGCTCACCCTATCAAAGTTCTCACTGACCAGCCCTTAAAACAAGTCCTATTTCGCCTTGAAACTTCGGGCCGTCTTCTGAAATGGAATATTGAACTTAGCCAATATGATATCGCTTATCATCCCCGAAGAGCGGTCAACGGACAAGCTTTAGCAGATTTCATTGCAGAGTACACAGATAAGGGTGACAGTAAAGAAGAGGATACAATTGACATCCCAACCAGATGGAAGTTATACGTTGATGGCTCAAGAAATGATTACTGTTCCGGAGCTGGGGTTGTGCTTGAAACCCCCGAAGGACGATCATTATGCTACGCATTAAGACTGGAATTTCCCTCTACAAACAATGAAGCAGAATATGAAGCTCTCATTGCTGGATTAAAGATTGCAAAGGAACTAAACATCAAAGCATTGCAGATCTTCAGTGATTCTCAACTTATTGTATGTCAAGTCAAGAGGGAGTTTCAAGCTAAAGGAGGAAATCTGCCTACTTACTTGTCAAAGACTTGTGAGCTTCTCGATGATTTCGATCACTATTCAATAAGCCACATACCTCGAGAAGAAAATATGAAGGCGGATTCACTCGCAAAGTATTCAAGTTCCGGAGAAGCTCAATTATTGGGATTGGTTCCTGTGGAGTCTTGTCAGCTCCAAGCACTGATGAAATGGATATCGACTGGATCATGGTTGTATCTCAAGAACAAGAGTCATGGATGACCCCGATCAGTGAATATCTACTCAACGGTTCCTTGCTAGAAAATTCAAAAGAACGCCGAAAACACTTAAGAAAAGCATCGAGATATGTAATCCAAGACGGTCAGTTATACAGGCGGGGATTCTCAATGCCATTACTCCGATGTGTAACCAAGGAAGAAGCTAACACAATTTTAGCAGAGGTGCATGGAGGAGAATGTGGGGATCATTTAGGTGGCCAAACTCTTGCCAAGAAAGTTCTCCGGTATGGGTATTTCTGGCCAGATATTAATTGAGATGCCGCTATCTTCTCCCGAAAATGCGACAAGTGCCAAAGATTCGCAAAAATCCCAAGAGCACCTTCATTGAACTAGCACAGATGGTCAGTCCATGGCCATTTTCCATTTGGGTGATAGATCTAATCGGACCTCTACTAATTGCCAAGTCAGGGATCAAATATGCTATTGTTGCCATTGATTATTTCACTAAATGGGCTGAAGCTGAACCTTTGGCTACTATTACCTCTAGAAAGATGATAAATTTTGTGACTAAAAATATCATTTGCAGGTATGGTGTGCCACAAAATATAATCACAGACAACGGTACTCAATTCGAAAGCGAAGAGTTCCAGGACTTTTGCAAGCAATTTTAAAATCCGGAAAAGCTTCTCAGTAGTGGCTCACCCGCAGGCAAACGGGCAAGTGGAGGCAGTAAACAAAATTATCAAGTCAACCATCAAAAAACAGCTTGAAAAAGCAAAAGGTGGATGGGTTGATAAGCTACCACTAGCACTATGGGCATACAGAACAACTCATAAAACTGCGACTGGGCACACTCCATTCTCATTGGCATACGGATCAGAAGCAATGATTCAAGTAGAGTTAAAAGTCCCTTCACACAGGAGAATTCATTTCAGCCAGGCTGAAAACGAAAAATTACAACTCGAAGCACTTGACTTTCTTGATGAAAGAAGGGAAGAAGCTAGGCTCAGAGTTGCGGCCTATCAGCAAAGGATAGCAAGGCACTTCAATTCTAAAGTCCGTCAACGAAGCTTTGAAATCGGGGACTTAGTCTTGAAGAGGATCATGACAACAACTAGAGTATTTGGACCAAATTGGGAAGGACCATATGTCATAGGCAATAAACTTCTCGATGGCACCTTCAAACTCACAATTGTCGAAGGAGATCCAATCCCGAGAGCCTGGAACAGCAATCACTTGCGTCCATATTTTACTTAAAAGCAATGCCTGAAATTGGAAAATGATAATGGATGTATCAATTGTATTGTAAACCATTGTAAAATCAGTGATGGTTAATAAAAGAGCTATAAAGTGGATGTAGGCCCAGTTCTTGGCCGAACCACTATAAATTATGTGTTCTTTATTATTATAAAATGCCTATTTCATTTCGATATGTAAATACTCTAAATGTATTGCTAAAACATCGATTTAATATTGCAGGTCATTAAAACAAAGCTTACCCATCACAAGACCAAGTGAGCCCCATAAATCACTCGATAAACAAATATCAAGCCACAAAAAGTTCCAAATTCAAATCCAACATAAGATGAACTTCACACAAAAAGTTGAGGAGTCCACCGAAGGGATACTTTTCCAAAGAAAAGGAACCAGACACTTGTTAACTAATTACGATCGTCTGCACAAACAGACATCTGATTAGATAGCTCGTGCCTGCCCAGTGGAATCACTTAACAGTGAAGTTCACTTCTTCAGATGAAGCAAACTACTTGCAAAATAAAGGAACACAGGCTCAGAGACGATAACAGGGGACCATTAATGAGCAAACAACGGAGAAACGTGGGCGAGCCAATCAACAAAAGCCCTCTTTGGAGGCACAAACCCTCTTCAGAGGCACAAGACCTCTTCGAAGGCGCAACTCTTCGGAGGATAAAAGACCTCTACGGAGGCATAAGCCCTCTTCGGAGGCACGCCAATAAATGGAAGTGCTCTTCTCAACAAAAAGGTTAGTGGAACCACTGCGGCACAAGGCCTTTGTTAACTAATTGTGATCGTTTGTGCGATCGAACATCCAATTAAATAACTTGTGTCTGCCTTGTGGACCCATTTAACTATGAGAAAGTAACTTTCAGGCAATCAAATAAAGACCTCTCCGGAGGCACAATACCTCTTCGGAGGCACGCTGCCCACTTCGGAGGCAGAAGACCTCTCCCGAGGCACTACAAGCCCTCTTATGAGGCACAAGCCTTCCCCAAAGGCACATACTGCCCTCTCCGGAGGCAGAAGACCTTCCCCAAGGCACACAAGACCTCTCCGAAGGCACAAGACCTCTCCAAAGGCACAAGACCTCTTCAGAGGAACGTCCCAAGAATGTCATGCTCTTCTCAAACAATAAAGTTGACGGAACTACTGTAGGGGCACCTTCCCAAGCAGAAGGAACAAGACTCTTGCTAACTGGTCGCAATCGTTCATACAAACGAACATCCGACCGGACAGTTTGTGTCAGTCCCGTGGGTCCATTCAACTGTGAGAAAGTAATTTCAAGTGAATCAAACAAAAAGCCCTCTAATGAGGCACAACAAATAAAAAAAACCTCTTTGAAGGGACACTTCAATTCTTAAAGGAAGAATAACTCGTTCATCTTGAAAAATTCCTTCTAAAAATTGAAGTGCTACATAAAGCCCTCTTCGGAGGCCCGCTTTACCGCATAGGAGAATCCACTTCTCAAAAATATGAAGTGACCATCTCCGAAGGTTGAAGCGTGAAAACTTCTCCAAAAACGATACACGCTCCATTAAAGTAGAGTAATTTTTCCTCAAAGATGGAATAGTTATTCTCCAAAATAAGAGTACAAGTCTCGCCAAAGCAAAAAATATTACAATGCGCTTGTGGTATGGGGGCAACATCATATAACATAGCTACATCAATAAAAGTAGTGGCCATGCAACATACCACAAGCTCATTACAGTATCATGCAAAAAAGATGTAGAATAAATGCATTTTCAAACACAGACAAAAAGTTTGTACAAGTAAAAAGAATCGTTTATTCTACACTAAAATGAGAAATAAATGTATTCTCACATACACAAGAATTTGTACAAGTGAAAGAATTATTTTATTCAACACTATGATTTTTTTTTACATCTGTAGATCTCAAAAAAGCGGGGAACGGTACCCGCACAATCTCCGGTCAATTCATGCAAAAAGAAAAAGCAAAACAAGAAGCATAAAAGTCTAGCTTATCATTCCTTCTTCCCGCCACCCTTCGAGCTCTTCCCCGGCTTGATAACTAGTTTTGGAAGCCGTTGCGGACGGGTCGGGGGCGAAGGAGAAGGAGGAGTAGTCGGATCTTCTTCTACTTTGTCTTCTCCAGCTGAAGTGTTTTTCTTTTTCTTCGTCAAAGCGCGCTTCCCTTTCCTTTTCGAAGAAGACTTACTTCCCGGAGAAAGCAGTGCAGAAAGTTTTGTGTTATCATCAAGAGACTGCTCCGGAGTCTTCTCGCTGTCCTCAAGATCTTCCGCCTTTTGTTCTTGCGAAGCAGGTAGATCCTCCAAGCCTTGAAGGGCTTCTATCTGTTCTTCTTACGATCTCGGCTGAGAAGCCGGAGTAACTTGAAGAGTTGGAGGAGGAACAGCTGGAAGAGGGGAAGTGTGCGCAGCGCTCGGTGCTTCCGCTACAGAAGAAAAGAAGTTAAAATACGTACTCTCCGAAAAAAGGGAAGATATTGGATCATCGGGACTTAAGTAATAAGCGAGAAATTCATCAAGTTCAATTGAATCGAATGAATAATCCACTTGAGCCAGATCTGAATCGAAGTTACCTGGAGAAGTCGGTCTTATCAGTTCAATTTCAAATTTTTCAGCCTCAATGTCTTCCTGGCTCTTCTCCTCGATTTGAGTAAGGGGAGATTCGGTGGTGACGGGCTTAGCCTCAGTTTTTGCAGGAGCTGGAGAGTAAGAGCTGGAACCGACGATATCAACATCGGCCGAAGTAGAAGTATGGACAGGGGCAGTTAGAGATATTTTCTTTTCCAGATGCTCCCCTACCACTATTACAGATCTAGCTTCAGCAAGTTGCTCTTTCCCCCTGGCGAGAGCGGCACGAGTCTCATCATCGAGATAATATGCCTCAAGCTCTGCCTCATTGTAGCTGGCTCCTCCGAGCATATCGATCGCGGCCTCCCATACTTCAACCAAGGTGATCTCACACTTCGTGCCCAAGAATGAGAGGCTTCCGCGCCCTAGAATACTACGAAGATAGAAATCAAATAAAGTTGAGCTAACTTTAGCCTTTGTTGCTTTGTGCGAATGCTCGGCTGCTTCCTTTCCAGCGATGGCTTCATCGCGCTCTTTTTCGGTTTTCAATAACTGATATTGCAGCTTTATAATTTCCAAATCTTGAGAGCTGAGTTTTTCCCATAGCTGGACGGTGTCATTGTGATATTTTTCAGTAATAAGCTGCTCGGCCTCAAGCTTCAGCTCAGCATCTCTTTGAGCAGCGTGCGCATCCCGCACTTGTTTTTGGAAAACTTCTTCCTTCTGAGAATGCGAAGCAGAAGAAGTGGCGAGATCTTCCTTAAGTTTTTTAACTTCAGATTCAAGTCTTGCATTGTCATCTGCAATGCTCGCCATCTCCGCATCGTGCTGCTTGCAAATTTTATCCCATTCCGTCTTGTCATTCTCCATAGTCAACATGGCTTCAAGATTCATATGATTGACTCTTTGGAGTTCATCAACAAATTTCTGCCATTGGGACATCCTCTCAATATCAAGCTTAACAGCATCAAGATTCCTAAGCATAGCTTGCTTATCGATCGGTACCAAGTCCAAGTCGAAGCGCACCCCTTTTAAACACCAATTCGGAAATCGGCTCTGAAGTGTTGGAGGGGCGTCCTTGACTTGATATTGAGGCCTGCTAATAATCGCCTGGATATCAGATTTCTTTAGAGCAGGAGAGCCGGATGGGATATCAAGAGAGATAGGAGCATCAGTCTTTTCAGAAATCGCAGACGCGTCCTTTTCGCTAAGCCTAGCCCGTTTACTGGGATCTTCAGAAATATGGCCCTTTCCTCTGTCGTCATGCGACTTTCTCTTATGGGAAGCGTCATCTCTTTGAGAGGAGTCGTGACGTTCTTCCCTCCTCCTTTGCTGCTCCTCATAAGCTTGTCTCTCTCGAGCTTTTCTAACTGCTCGCTCCTCATCAGATTCCCTACGAACGGGGAGATAGCATCCGTAATCATAAGAGTCGCGCCCTCCATAGCGCCGAAAGTTGTCATAATGTGAACCGCTTCGCCCCATCGGAGAACCTGAAATTGAAGAAAAGTCAAGTCTTAGAAATCTTCAAAGTAAAGAAGCTAAGTGCGTACAAGTGCTAAAAAATCCTAAGTGTGTGTGGCGTGCAAACTACGCGCGTCAGACTACGAACCACTCGTCGGCTTAGGGGTTATATCGGATTTTGCGGCAGGAGTGAACTTTTGGGACAACGAAAGCGGTCGTAAAGCAGATGTCGCTTCGATCACTGGAGAGGCAACTTTAGCATTGACGACATCATCTTTAAAAAGCTCGCATGAAGTCACCATTAGATCACTTAGCTCACCAAAAATGTCTTCGCCATCATGCCGAGCGGAAGTTTCTTTTTTAGCTTCTTCATCGGTTGCCTTCTCGGAGTGTTGGGGAGATTCCTCCTCTTCAATAACTGGAGAATGTTTTGGCTTGTTGGACGACCCCGCAACATCAGTAGAAGTAGAACACTTCACCAGAGAAGCCTTTGTGGTAGGTTCCTTCGGTATAGGTTCTTCGGTAGGAGCTGGGGCATCTGATGCCTTAGTTGGAGAATCAGGAACTTCATGAGGTTGAATAGAACGGGAAGGGTGTAAGAGTCCAAATTGATGAAAAAACTCGTCTTTCAATAGAAATTTGATACTCCTCTCCTTAACTGGCACGGCCATAAGCCTCTCAAAAGTTGATTTGTGACCAGAATCCCTGGAAGGAGGAGGAAGCGCTGAAAAAAGTAAAGAGCGAAGTTAACACTTGACAACTTGGGCTTCGAAAAGTTCAGAAAACATAAGGAAAGGAAAAAGATAAATGATCATACTTCCTACTCTCCAGATAGCATAAAATCCCGGAGGACACCGAACGTAGAAAAATTGACTCAGAAACCCGTGAACACTGTTAGGAAGACCAATGATCAGCTTGCGGTTTCTAGCACTTCTCATGACTGTGATAGAAGGGTGGTCTTTATTTTTGGCAAAAGAGCATAGATAACAAACTTCGTCAAAACTTAGGAGACGATCCAACATCCTCTTAAATAGCACACATAGTCCCATCAGGATGGCGTAGCCATTGGGATGTAGCTGAAAGGGAGAAATAGATAATCGTAGAAGAAGCTGCTGAAGGAAATCGTTAAATGGAGGAATGGCTCAGTTCATACACATTTGGCGATTAATAGCGACGAAACCATGAGGTGGTATGTCAGTAGTGTCGCTCCTCTCAGGCAGTATGGCATCCGTTTCATCAATGCCGAACTGAGTACATAGATGGCGGAAAACTTTATATGTTAAAGTGGTCGAAATTCTTTTTGGAGGATTAGTCAACGGGACAGGAATAGGAATGGCTTCTCCAGCTTGAACCATTGTCACTTCTTGTTGAGCAGTCATTCTACATAAGCAACTGGATGTTCAAATGTGAAGGTGCACGTTTCCTAAAAAGTGTGAAGTGTTGTGCAGAACTAATAAAAATAACAAGCAAACATAACTGGAGTTAAATTAGTTGACAATTGGTCGATTATGAAATTTCAGAACTTGTTAATTTAAAAAAAAACTCAGGTGTGGTATTAATGCAAACAAACCATCTTCAATTAACTATTTTAGTTTTGCTTTAATACTTCACTTGAATTGGTTGGTTCACAGCATTTCATTCACGCAGTTCATTTAAGTTGATTATTCTTTATCGACTAATCTGTCATTTGATGTGGGCAGTCAGTGGTAGTATATTCGTCCCAGTTTTCTATAAATGTTATGTTTAACAGGCAATTAGCATTAGAGATAATCTGTAAAGAAGTTCAAACAATTCAAAGTTTAAGTAGTTTATCCCGGCAATTCAAGTCAAGAATTCAAGTCAAAAAGTTCAAGGCAATGCGAATATGTCAAGTTCTAACTCGGCTGCGACCTAGAGCCTATGCTGCTGAAATTAGGTCGATTAAATTGTTCAAAGTCATAGGTCGGAAATTCCTCAGTTCGCAATGTGCAAGTTAAGTCGTCCACGACTTAAAGGATATGCAACGAGTTAAAGTTAAGTCATTGGCCCTAGGTCGTAATGCATATAAAGGTCTCAAGTCGGAACGGCACGAATTTCTTTAAGTCCTAGCTCGGCCACGAGCTAGGGCCTATGCCGCAAGCTAATTAGGTCGTAGGAGAGTTAGGTCGCAGAGATAGTTGGGTCGTTCAATCAGTTAAGTCGCAAGAATTCCCGAACCGGACAAATTGTTAGATCGTGAATGTTTTAGGTCGTCTCCGAAGGAATATCGAGCTATCTCCTATTCGAACCAAAGCCTCACTTCCCTTCACCAATCTCCTCCCTCTCCATTGAGGAAATCAGTAACTCGCCAACTCGAGATTCATAAACGTTCAGTAACTCGCTAACTCGAGATCCATAAACCCAATTAACTCGAACTATCCCCCATAAAAAACCCTAGGCCACATTCTATAATCACATCTCACAACATCACCAAATCATCCCAAATCCATCATGAAACCAGTATGCTGCAGTATTTTTGAGAAATCACAATGACATAGCAACTAAAGGAAGTCAAGGATCGGGTGCGACACAACTCATGGTGGAGCATAGTATGCAAACTTAGATTAGGGACGACAAATAAGGGACTTGCGATTCGATGATGGTCATGATTGAATATTAGCTGAATTCACTTACGTAATATGATGATGGAGATGATTAATGGTCGAGTAATCTGGAATTCGACTTCGAGAGCTCGGAAACTTGTTAATGGCAGATGGAATGATAGAGCAGGTAAAGGAAAAGAGGGAACGACCTAAGCTATTTATACACTGGGATAGTGAAAGGTGAATCGGCACATACGACCTACGACTTATCTTAAGTCGCTCACAATCTAGCAAACTCATCAAAGAGCGAACTAAGGAAATCGAAGCACACGACCTACGACCTAGGCGTGTACTTCGAGGGGCAAATGTTAACCCTCTTTTGATTCGCGACTTACCGACCTAAGGAGTCCACGACCTACCGACCTAGAAGGCATACCGACCTAAAAGGCTTGCCGACCTAAAAAGCATACCGACCTAAAGAGCTCGCCGACCTAAAAAGCTCGCCGACCTAAAAGGCTTGCCGACCTAAAAAGCTTGCCGACCTAAAAGGCATACCGACCTAAAATGCCTAATGACCTACCAAGTGAAGAAGTTAGCGACCTAACTAACAGAAGTGGTCTTAACGACCTACAACCTATTATAAGTCATACGCGACCTATTAACTCGCTAAGAAAAGAACCAAATGCAACTGAGATAAGTCGGATCCCCTATGTCGTCACCGACCCACGACCTACGACCTAACTTAGGTCGTGCATGACTTATCACTTGGAGACTGAATTCCGCCCAGAATCACTCCTATAAATACCCCCTAACTCCAACAATGGGGGGACTTTTCGATCATTCTCTGAAGCGTCGTTACTCTGCAGAATTCTCTACTCATCCAACAATTGAAGAACTCCAAACATTCAAGACACTACAACAAGCTTCGAGAGAAATCTACCACATTCAACATGAATTCGAGGAGATCCTCTACATCGAAGTTTGAGCTATTAGTCTAGAGTTTTTTGGAATCAAAGTATATTGTATTTTGAAGTGCATTGTATCGACTTGTAACCAAAAATCAGCAATAAAGGAATTCAAAGTGGACGTAGGCTCGACCTTAAGCCGAACCACTATAAATCGCAGTCTTTTACTGTTTTCTACTATTTTACTGCTTATTTCTTGTTCCCATATCACGAGTGGTGCTTTCACAACTTTACAACACACACCGGGTGTTAGCGTTCAATTTTCAGCGTTAACACTTAATAACGATCTTTGTAAATAAAATATAAAATATAGTCTATAAAGAAATAGAATACAACATATAACATTATAAATATACTACATCCAAAAACTATTTCTTGCAGCTGTGTAAGGATTGTTTTCATAATTTTCTTCATCAACTTAAATTGTATGTTACGGTGGATAACCATATTGTATTTGTACAGGACCAGAAAACGTTGCCAACATATTATCAAATGAGAAGGGTTCGTCATTCTATGTTGTATATGTAGTTTGACTATTTTGATCGCTTGATATGTCATTGTTTTATGTTTCTTTTGCTACGTGATAGTAATAGCCTTCAGTATAGTCAGAAGTAGAATTTATGTAGTTAGGTGGATCAAGTATATGGATTATTAGGGCAATCCTAATTTTGTTGTTATCCATATTTAATATTCAAACTACTGTCTCTTCTGTCCTGATTTCCAATTACACCTCTCCTTCTGACATAGGGTATAGTTTGGTCTAAGCGAGCACCACCATCACTAGAACCAATGTCATAATTACTCATTAAACCAACACCATTACCACCAGTATTGTCATGATCATCATTTGAGGAGTCACTACTGTTTTCAGTACTTTGACTTGTTGTTCGTGCAAGCATACCATCCACTACAGCAACGAAATCATTCATCATATTAACCATCAAATGATCGTCGTCAAGCAACCGTGGTTCAACTTCGATAGTCCGCTCTGCTAATGGATACTCCTCATGAAATATATAGTTCAGATCAATCAACTGATCATTTGTATCGCGAAGTTTAACATTCTTTGCTCTTAATCTCATATTATAATGTATATAACCTAATTTTTCAAGGTTTTCCATTTTGATTATATTTCTCAATTTCGTTTGAATCATGCAAAATGTAGTCCAATTTTTTTCACAGTTTGAAGAAGAAACTGTCTGACTTAGAATATGCAATTGCTAAACATGTTAGATTTGAAGCATTATCTCTGCCTCTTTTTTCCAATCGAGATTTGTGTTTATATGTCCAGGATCATTCTTTCAACGACGTTGTTGAATCCGTTCAATATTTCATTAACATTTATCGCATCACCATATGATAGGATTAAGAAAATAACTAATATTTTAAATAGTGCAAGCATGAATGTGATGTTATGAATTTTTACTATTTGTAAGGCAATATTTAAAATACCCGTTGCATGAATTGGTCGATGTAGTTGTTTTTTTCATCTTTTATCTACAACGTCCCACCATATGTTTGATTGCCTTGAGCCAACGTTTTTTTGATCGACTCTTTCGCAAGATTCATTGCTTCATAAAGATAGCGCATATCTCCTTTTTCGTCACCATCCAACATTATTAAAACTTTGACTAGTGGCTCAAATATAAGAACAATGGATGTAGTCCAAAAAGTATTATTGCAAATCAAATCAGCGGTATTGGTTGCCATTCTTTTGTCCTTAGAGCGAGTCTAGGAATTTTAGATGCACATTCCCTCATAACAATCATTCTTCTCAAGTGTATTTACGTTTATAAAAAGAGTCCAATACAATAAAATGAGTAACAAACCTAATCACTATCGGTCTAATCAATACTTTGTCATGTGTCTCTTTCCTCATTATGGAAAGTAACCAACCATGATTGTATATGAATGTCATTATTAATGGAAAATTTGAGATGATAGTTGTTAGCTCCGATTCTTTTGAGATATCTTTTAAAATCAGATCAATGCGCTGTGCATTATAAATGTTTTTTTTTCTGCATCAACAATTGACCGTCAACTTTGTAGTTGGCCTCATTATCCATCACAACCTGCACTACTCTATTTTCTCCAATAGACCCTACAACTTCATTCATCAATCCACAAATCTATTCTTTACTTTGAAATTCATTAGTAGCATCTACATATTTGAGAAATATCGTCCTTTGGGTGAAGTACACAAGAAAATTTATAACTTTTTGTCGATTCTGAGTACTCTAATCATTACACATCAGTGTACAACCATATTCATCCTAGAAATTATGAAAAGTATCAATATACAATAGAACTTCATCTAATTTCATTCCCAAGTATGAATGCGATAATTCATACACGGTTGGTGGATCAATTCCACGACCGCATTCTGCAATTGTATCGACCGTCGTTGCATAATAAAGACTATTTGCAACGTTATGTGGAATATGATTAAAGTAAAAAAATTAGCAATTGCACGACCTATAGGATTTTCACCATTTTTAATGCCTTTTATTAGAAAGTTGAGAACTACCTCCTTTTTTTGCATGTAAGAATCGATTCTTGCAACAATACGAGTTTCAAAATCGTCATCTACTCTCGTAGATCTTCCATGCACGTTTCTCTTTATTGACTAGAACCGACATTCGATTGTCTGTGAGATCATTACATCTTTCATTCTCGAAATGTATCTCTGTTGTCCAGCATGGCAGGATGAACATCCCCTATCATCTTCATTTTCATCATCATCATTGTCAGAGTCATGTTGTTAACGTCTACTCATCAGTTCTTCTTGTACACTTTGATTCTCTAGTTATCTTTATTACGGTCATTTTTCTTTCCAACAATATGAGCTCATACAAGATTTTTAACATATTGAGAAATGTTTGGACATGTTATTACATTACTGCATATGCCTACCAAATGTTCCTTCAGACGTGTTACACCACCACCATTGATTTGTTTATTATAGAAAATTCGTTTCGTTTTTCGAGCATTGCCATCGATCAGGGTATTATAATTCCGACGGATCTCTGTAGTGTATGTTTGATTTTCCATAATGTACCTGAGATCGTGAACAATATCATTAGAAAGTAGTTAAACAAACTTATGTTTGACTTGCACTAAATTAAAGTATTCTAAACTAAATTAAATTAGAGTTCACAACGCCCTAACAAAATTTAACCTAAAATAATAATTATTCCAATAACAATATACATTAATGCCCATGATAATACTTCACTTCCCATTGAACCTACACTAATATACTTATACTAACATACAATACACTGCCCATGCAAACTAAGGCAATTCGGGAAAAAAACACGCAGATAGAAAAAAAAAACTTCACTGTTGTAGTTCGATGACTCAAATCCTTCGCCATCGCACAACCTTCGCCTTCGCTGTTGTCGAACAAATCACTGTTGCTACCGAATAATTCATTGATGCTATCGAACAAGGTATTGCTGTCGAAACAAGGTGCTGATGTATTTTTTTTACTATTTCTTATATTGATTTTGATTAAATTTATAGATGGAAAAACCAAATCTTTTCGCTATATAGTCATGCTTGACAATTTTTGTCACTGATTGAATTTTTATTCAAGTTGCTTGGCCTTTTCTTTTTCATATCCCGTGATTTTGCTATCGATTTCTTTAATTTAATGTTACTTTGATGATTGAGCTTTTTTTAGATAGCCGAAACCGATTTTGAGCTCTAATTTCGATTAGCTATAGATCGGCACATGTATGTTTGGGATATCGGCGATACCTTAAACCATGCTTATAACAACATCAAAAACAAAAACCTAGTACTTTTTTACTCTAAAAAATAAGCAGTTGCCAAAAGAACACAAAATTATTCACTTACATTTTTAAATAATACTCAAAAAAGGATCAAAATCGTATTTGAGCTCATCTATGATGTGTTACCGTTTATAGGTATGAAATCCATACTTGATCAAAGTTAATGACTCATATAGCTAGAAAAAGCAAAACTATCCTAGACAAACTGCTTTACCAAAACGGCAAAAATAACAAAAATGGAAACATTTTATTTAAATGCATATATATTGACACATTTTACATTACAGCGTATAGTCAACCTTACAAGGCACAAACAAACTCACCAAAATTACAAACAGAAGAATCAAGATTACTGTACATTATGTACTCTCTAGAACCCAGACTTTTTTATGATAAATATTTGAATGACCAAATAAATACATCACGTTTTAAGGTTTTCTATCTTATTTTCCAATTGAATGTGAGGAAGTTACAGTTGTAGCGGGAGTAGAAGTTAAGCGAACCAGAGTTGGTTATGGCGGAGCAGAAAAAGCATATGGAAGTTGGGAGGATGAGCTTTCATCAAGCCCAACTACTCCAGCAGCTGCAGACTATGCATTTGATAGAAGGAAATTAACGATCGTACCTTTGATCTTTATAAGCACCCCATACCTAGAAGAAATGAAACTAAATATCCTAATTAAATAGGTAATTACACAATGTATACAGCTACATTTACATTAGATCACGTTTGCTGAACGAAGAAGAGATTAAACACAACTTACTTCAGAACCTTTTAATATTTCATTTACTTTAGCACAATGTGCACCATCAGTTGTGAATGCAATTACATTAATTATTTCATTTACTTTAGCACAATGTGCACCATCAGTTGTGAATACAATTAATTAATTGTGTGTAAAATAAAAGACAAGAAAAAATATACCCATGACTGTATAAAGAGATATTTAACAGCATTCATTATTCTTGATAGATTACCCAAAATTACAACAAGTATTTGATGATTAATTATATATTTGGTCACCGGTTGCTAGACGTGTTCAACTTTATTTTCGACTAGTGATTACATTCCAAATCAACATGTTATAGTCTAACAACAACGACAATTTGTTAATGACGAATGCTTAGATCGCACTTCTATATGCCATACTTCTCTCAGGAGAACGAGATTCACACAGTGCTAAACTGTAAAACTTCCAAGTTTAATGAAGTGATTCTAATAAGTGAATTAATTATGAAAATAAATCTCATGGGGAATTAATCTCACACTTCTTGAGGGTGAGATTATCATTTCTCATTATTTGAGAACACTTCCGTGAGGATTTGTAATGACCCAGAATTTCTGTCATTTGAAATTCAGATATTTAATTGATTTCAAATATTAACAAGTGAAATTTGTAAGCTAAATAAATTTAATTTCGAATATAGTGATTTAATTGGATAATTAAATCGATAATTTAATATTTGGAATTGTGTAAATAATTGGAAATTGGGTTTACTATGATTAAAAATGATTTATAAAGTTATATTAAATCATATTAGAGTTAGAATGATGTTATAGAACTTTTAAATTGGATTTTAAGTTATTCTGTGAAAATTGATTTTTTAATATTTAATTGACGAGTGAAAATAGTCATTTTTCAAACAGTGTCGGATTTCGACAAAACTAGTTTCATCGGATCCGTAATGTTAAATTATTGTAAGATTTCAAATTTCGTGTCAATCGGATTTACCGTTTGTCCAGGGCAAGCCAAAACGCATAGAAATCGGTTTAATTGATTTAATTTTAATTTGATCGTTTATTTCCGTAACTCGCACATATGACCGAATTAGCTCCTGAAACACATTCCATTGTGTCCGGAACGTGGGTAAAATCTTAGAAACGTCAGCCGGCACGTTTGATTTCAAGTTCGAAAATTTTGGAGATGAATAGTGTTTTGCAATTTTCTATATAAGGATTTGCTTTCTTCATTTTGCAAGAAACCCTAGGGTTTCAAGCTTCAGCCGCCGTTTACATCGTTAATGGCTAAGAATTCGTTTCTTTCCTCCTCAATTACCTTCAAATCCATCAACAATCACGAAAAATTATCAACTACAATGTTGTAGAGGGTGACGAGACGAACACATCCAACGGTGGGAATCTCGAATCGTCGACCATAGACGGAGAAATTAACCCACGTTCGTTACGCGTTTGCATAAGATTTCATGGGTGGAGGCGCGATCGAGTGCGACGTGGTTCGTGCCGGTGGTGGAGCTCGTGTAGCACTACAAGATGGTGGTCTTCGATCGTCTTCAAGCAGCTCGTGGTGGTCGCGTAATTGATGAAGGAATCGGCGGCAAGTGGGTTTCTTACGTTCGAACTTGAACATGATGGAGAAGATGAAAATCACGGCTTTGATTTCATCCCTAGGAACGTGCGGCCCAGATTGTAGGGTTTGAAAAAAAAAATTGTGAAATTGATTTTATACAAATCGTATAAACTTTTAAAATCCATATCTTTGTCATACATTATCAGAATTCGACGAAACTTTCGACGTCAAAATCGCAGCGACGAGCAGCTCACTATGGTGCAGACATGGAATCATTTTGAGCAAGTGAAAATTTTGTGTTAAATCGAACGTATTCAATTTAATGTAAAAAAATTGAACGCTCGACATTTTAAAAAGCAAAGGTGAGAACTCCTCACTCAATCGAAATTGTTTCGATTTAAATTTTAAATAGTTAAATTTAAAATTGCTTGATTGTGTGATTGAATGATGATTGCTATCTGTTGTGCTGAAATAGACCCTATACGCCGCATATTAAGCGGATGTTATTTATTAAACACATATACCGCGATAATTCCACCGCGAAGTGGAATTGGTATTATATATGTATTTGGAGTTGATTTCCCGCATTATATAGCGGATGAGACCCTATTGTGCCGCATAATAGTGGATAGTATTTTATAAATCCCATATACCGCGATATTCCACCTCGAGTGGAATTGGTATTGTGCTAACATCTTTGGATGCAGGGAAACAAGTTGGAGGGATCCAACTGGATTCCTCAAATTATATGAATTTGTTTCATATGTTGTATGAATTTGTTTCCTATGCTGTGTGATAATTTATTTATAAGGGATAGTTTGGCTCACATCCCTAACAAGTTTTAAAATAGATAAAACATCCTTCACAATCAACATTTACGTTTCCGCTCCCTATTTTCAAATTCACGCACGCAAAAATACACAAATACCCTTTATGTTTTAAACTTTTCAAACGTGTATAACTTTATTTACAAAAACCTGATCAACATACCGTTTTCACCAAAAAATCACAAATTTTATGATCTTTAAAATGAGATCCATTGTTGATACCAAAAATTTATATTTGTATTAAAGGTGCAATTATTTCAGATATTTGCAGACAAATCAGCAAATATTTAACAGTTCGATTTTTTTTCAAATTCATAAAAATTACACAAAATTGCAGATATTTCTGCAACTATATGGTATAGTTGCAGAAATGTCTGCAACTATTGGGTATAGTTGCAGAAATTTATGCAACTATATTGTATAGTTGCAGAAATATCTGCAACTATTGCATATAGTTGCAGACATTTCTGCAACTATTGCAAATAGTTGCAGAAATGCAACTATTGCAAATAGTTGCAGAAATGTCTGCAACTATTGCGTATAGTTGCAGAAATTTCTGCAACTATTGCTTATAGTTGCAGAAATAACTGCAACTATTGCGTATAGTTGCAGAAATTTCTGCAACTATTGCTTATAGTTGCAGAAATAACTGCAACTATTGCGTATAGTTGCAGACAATTCTGCAACTATTGCAAATAGTTGCAGAAATGCAACTATTACAAATAATTGCAGAATTATCTGCAACTATTTGCAATAGTTGTAGAAATTTCTGCAACTATTGCGTATAGTTGCAGACATTTCTGCAACTATTGCATATAGTTGCACAAATGCAACTATTGCGTATAGTTGCAGAAATGTCTGCAACTATTGCGTATAGTTGCAGAAATTTCTGCAACTATCGTATATATCTGCAGAAATTTGTTGCGATTATTTATAACTGCAAATATTAAGAATATCATATTTCATAAAAAAAACTTGATTCGTCTTCAATTTAATTGCAGTTTTTCATTTAAATCGAAAAATAAGAAGAAGAATTAGAGCTCGCACAAACGCAGGGTAATTTGGGAAATAAATTAGCGGAAAACAGAAACAGGGACGTAGAATATATATTCTTTATGACAGGGACCCGCTTTGAAATTAAGTTCCGTTTTAAGGATGCGTGACTAATTTTCACTATTTATAATCTGTGTATGATTATATCTGTGATTGAATTTGTTGAAGGCTATAATTTAGCCGAATGTATTTTTGGTATTGTTGGATACCAGAAATAAATTAAATTGGATTTTTGAAATTAAAGTATGAAATTTTAAGTAAATTCTTTTGAAAGAATTGGGTGAATTTAAAAGAAGGAATTTTAAAAGCATAGGGTTGATTTTCGAAATCTTATCGAATTATTTCTAAAATATGGTAAAAGATTTTTATAAATGGATTTTGAATAGTATTATTCGAAAGTTGGAAAATTTATTTAAAATGGAATTTTAAATGGTTTGGAAGAGATAAATGAATTTATTTTAAAAGGTGATTAATTTCTAGAAATCAATTTATAATTGATTTGGTATTTGAATATAAATCTTTGGGAAATCGATATGAAAATTTATTTGATGTTGAATGAAAAAATTGATTTGTGTTGAAATGAATTTTGAAATCAATTTGTAATTAATTTGGTGTTGAAGTAAATTTTGAAATCAATTTGGAATTTGATTTGTTGTTTGAAATAAATGTTTGAAAAATCAATTTGGGTTTTGAAATAAATTTGGAAATCAATTTTAAAAAATTTGATTTGGGATTGAAAGTGAATATTTGAGAAATCGATTTGAAAATCGTATAAAAGTGAATATTTGGGAATGTAAATTCAAAATGGAATTTATAAAGGAAAGGGAAATTTGTTTTAAAAATAAACATTGATTTATTTTTTTAAGTGTGGAAATAATTTATGGATTTGGAACGTAAATTTAAAATGAATCGATAAGGATTATTTAATTGGTTTAAATGGACCATTTAGAAGTGAAAGTGTATTCTCACTATAAAGCCGAGTATATTTCCAAAGTAGCTTTTAAAATATAAATTTAAGGTTCTAAAGTTGGTTTTTGAAAGGAATATTTTGGAGAAAATGTTCTCCAAAAATATTTTTGGATAGTGATATAAATCATTTTAAAATATTTGAACTCGGCAGATTTCCAGTGAGAATGAATAAATATTTGGAAATATATCCCATGTAGGGAAATTGATTTTAAACTTGTTTTCAAAGTGATGAAGTGTGGAAAATGTGATTTGAAATTTGTTTTCAAATGGTTGAAGTGTTAAACCGTATCTCACGAAGATATTTGAAATTTAATAATTTGGGAAAATTATTTAAATTGGCTGATTGTTGTGAATGTTGTTGATAGTTAAATAACCGACTATCAATATTTGCCTTTGAAATGGCACTTGATTTGTTTTTAAAACAAACGCTCATTATTCGGTTAAGCTGTGAGAGGACTTTGTGTCATATAACCCATTCCGAATAGTGACACGTCGTGAATGCATAACATTGGAAGACCGGTGTGAAGACCGGGTATTTTCGAAAATGAAAGGACAACCTGTCGAATGCCTCTACACCGAGTTGCTCCGGTATAGAGATTTATATCACTCTTCTTGTGATGGGAAGTCCGGACGTGATTAGTCAATACCCGGATTGCAAGGACTTCTTTGGAAGTGCCTTCGGTTCCGTTCAATCCCGGAACGGACTTGTATGGATGTATGTTTGACGTTACACTTTGAGATGTAAAGCTGGTTTCTATCAAATACATTTCTGTCGGTGGTGGATGCGACGACCCGGAATTTTTGTATATTTGAAATAGGAATATTTAATTTATTTTAAATATCCGAAGGTTAAATTTTAACTTTAATTTCAAATATACAGTATTTATTTGGATAATTAATTATTGAATTTAATTACCGGGATTGGGTAAAATATTGAATCTTGATTTTAAGCCTATTAAAAATAGTTCAAGGGCTCAGAAAATTTATATTGTTAATATTGAAGGTGATGAAGCTTTTAAAATTGAATTTGGAAGTGTTTTGTTTAGTTTTAAAAATATATCATTTAAATTGAATTCAAAAATAGCCTTCCGAGGCACAGTCTCGGGATTCGACGAAACCAGTTCCATTGGATGCGGAATATTGTATTATTATCGGATTTCAATTTTTGTAACATTTGGAGTTGTGGGTTGAGCGTACGATATATAAACGCATAAGAATTTATTCTAAGGCAAATTGAATTTAAATAAAACACATTTACTTTTCTTTAACCCGACCATACGTACGACCCGCACCCAATTTGTCTCCCTCGTACCCTACCCTCTTCATCATGCAACCATCTGTTTAAATTATGTGATTCCTTACCATCTCCCAGAAGCAATCTTATTCTTCTTCGTTCTTTTCAATATACAAATTCGATATTAAAATCTGAAGGAAATCGAAAAAAAAATAGGGCCGAAGAAGGATCAATCATATAGTCAGGCGAATCGATTCGAGCCCCTCTCCGTTCGTCGCATTCCAACTTCAATTTTCCCATTCTCTATTTCGTTCTCGTTCAATCAATTTCGAACGAAGAAAAAAAAAATCAAAAAAATCAATCAAAAGTATTCCGCGTTCTCGAGCCGATTTGTTGGGGAGAAGAGGAAAATGGCAGTGAGTTCTTTTCGTTTGAACTTAAGGGGAGGGGCGACATGCTGTTCGCAAGCAATCATGATTGGGGGAAAAGGGAAATATCGAACGTGCCGTTCGTTCCAAAATCGAGACCGAGTCGAAGCGACTGGAAGGCCTCGCAAGCTACTCGCAATTTTGGGTTACACGTAATTTCAGTGTTCTTCGCGAAGACAACTCGATAACTTGGAATTCATCAAGGTGGGATTGCGACGTGTGACGCTGATTATTTGAAGGGGAAACAGCTACATGCTGTGGTCGTGGAAGAGGTGGGGGAAAGCTGTGAGTTCGGCAGCGAGCAAGTGTGGCAGAGGGAACCGCGAAGTGGGGTTTTGCAGAGGTCGCTTGTTGTTCGAGCGAGTCCTGTAGGTTTGGACAATGTGGTATTAGTGTTTATTTTAATTTAATCCAAACAAATGATCATATTTAAATTAGGAAAAAAAAACTATATTAGTCTATATAGTTATACACATATTTTATTGTAAAATAACCAGAAAATTTATTTTTATTTTTATTGACTGGAAAATATAGGGGTTTACTGTAATAATTTTTTTTATGAAAACAGAAAAGTACAGGGGTTTTAAATGTTGTTTTTGAAAACAGAAAAATTTATATTTATATAGATAAATTTTGAAAATAAAAAGGGTTTTAAAATGTTGAATCAGCTATGCATATTTATATTATATAGGCAGTAAGGTAATTTTGGAATATATGTATGGAACAGTTAACTTTATTGAAAATTAATATAATTATTTGAGTAATTAACTTATTTTAATTTTCTTAGTACCTATGGAGTTTTATAAGAAACTAATTAGTTTAAAATTAAATAAATAAATTGTTCGGTCAAGTCAAATGTTAATAAACTGTAAATGTGTATACAAGGTCTGAGATTGTGAAGAGACAAGTCGGTTTGAATTGGCCTACAAATTAAAAAGCAAAGGTGAGTTAATCTCACTCATCTGGGTTTGTTTAAATTTAAATGGTAAAATTTAAATAATTGATTGAATGATTGAATTTGTTTGATGTGATACTATATATATATATAGTAGTATATAGCAATATATACATATTGGCATATGTATATATTGGAATTGATATTCCCGCATTATATAGCAGATGAGACCCTATGCGCCACATAATAGCGGATGATATTTTATTAAGGGTAAGTTTGGCTCACATCCCTAATAAGTTTCAAAATAAAAAAAACATCCTTCACATACAAAACTTTCATTTCCGCTTCCTATTTTCAAATTCGCGCAAGCAAAAATACAAAAATACCCTTTACGTTTTTAACAATTCAAATGCGTATAACTTTATGTACAAAAACCGGATCAACAAACCGTTTTCACCAAAAAATCACAAATTTTATGATCTTTGAAATGAGATCCATTGTTGATACCAAAAATTCATATTTGTATTAAATGTGCAATTATTTCAAATTTTTGCAGATAATTCAGCAAATTTTAAACCTTTTTGATTTTTTTGCAAATTTACAAAATTTGTAAATAATTGCAGATATTTCTGCAGCTATATGGTATAGTTGCAGAAATGTCTGCAACTATTGCACATAGTTGCAAACATTTCTACAACTATTGCATATGGTTGCAGAAATGCAACTATTGCAAATAGTTGCAGAAATGTCTGCAACTATTGCGTATAGTTGCAGAAATATCTGCAACTATTGCATATAGTTGCAGAAATGCAACTATTGCGTATAGTTGCAGAAATTACTGCAACTACTGCTTATAGTTGCAGACATTTCTACAACTATTGCTTATAGTTGCAGAAATGTCCGCAACTATTGCGTATAGTTGCAGAAATTTCTGCAACTATTGTACTTATATTTGCAGAAATTTGTTGTGATTATTCATACCTGCAAATATTAAGAATATCATATTTCATAAAAAAAATTGATTCGTCTTTAATTTAATTGTAGTTTTCCATTTAAATCAAAAAATAAGAAGAAGAATCAGCTCAACAGCGAAGCGCAAGGGTAATTTGGAAAAAAAATTGGCGGAAAACAGACACAGGGATGTAGAAAATATATATTTTACCACAGGGATCTGCTTTAAATCAAGTTCCGTTTTAAGGATGTGTGCCTAATTTTCACTTTTATTAATCCCATATACCGCGATATTCCACCTTGAAGTGGAATTGGTATTGTGCTAACGTTTGTGGATGCAGGAAAACAGGTTGGAGGGATCCAACTGGATTCCTCAAAATTATATAGATTATTTAATATTCTGTGTTATGAATATTGATATCCTGTGATGATTTCATTGATGATTGAAATGTTGGAAGATATTGTTGGATTGAATATCTTAGCAAAATGAGTTATTAAATTCTATAGAATTGGATTTTGAAAGAAAATAAAGGAGTAAATTTTAAGTAAAATAATTCTAGTGAATTTGAATAACTTAAATAATGAATTGTAAAAGAATAAAGCAATTTCTAAATTCAAACAAATATGGTTAAAGGGGTTTTAACTCAAAATTATGAAATAAAATCTGAGTAAATGTAATTTGAAATAAATGAAGTAAATAAGAAATTTATTTCGAAGTAAAACAAATTTGAAATCAATTGTAAATTGATTTAAGTATTTGGAATTGGAATTTTGAAGAGAAATGAGATTTTATAATTTATAAACTGGGTTTATAAAGTAAAATAAAATATCAGTGGATATTTGAAAATATAAATTCAAGGTGGGAATTTATAAAAGAATATGGATTGGTTTAAAAATAAATGTTGATTTATTTTTAAAAAGGGTGTGAAGAGAAATGTATTTCCTTGGATTGCCAAGTACGTTTTTTCAAAGCAATTTTAAATATAAGTTAAAAGTTCTAATTGTGTTTTAAAAAGCATGTTTTAGAAAATTTGTTTTTTCTAAATGTTAATTTCCAAAGTAAGTATTTTCAAAAATCTATTATTGTAGTAATTATATAAAAGTGATTTGGTATTATGTTTTTAAAAAGAGAAATTTAGTTTATACTTATAAAGTGGTTTTATTTTAAATATTCTTAAAGTATATATTTTAATAAAGTATTAAAGTAGTTTTAAATTTCAATATTATAAAGTACATTTATAATAAAGTGTTTTTAAATTATTTTAAAAATCTAAAAGTATTTTGTACTTGGTGATTCAGAGAAAATAAATATTTGGGAAATGTATTTCGTAAGCGGAAACTGTTTTGAAACTGTTTTCAAAGGGAGTTCAAAATGGAAATATATCTTGTAAGATATTTGAGACAAATAAATAATGTGTGAAATTATTTATTGTGTGATGGTTGCTTGTGAATGTGAATTGATAGTTAAATTACCGACTATCAATATTGGCCAAATGCGTTGATCGTTTCGAAGAGACCGGGATCGAGATTAATTTCTCGAAAACCACTTCGATCTGGTTTGTACGTTTCGTGGAAACGATTTCGGAGTCGAAGATGGAACAGTGAAGTGCAAGGGCTAGTCGCTACTAATCTTGAGGATATTTCCAAAATGGATGTAGTAGGAGTAGTGCCTTTGGTTTCGTTCGAACCCGGGGCGGACTTGTATGGACGAATGCTTGCGAAACATCGTCAGGTGGACGATGGGCATTCTAAGGGATATGTTCTGAAAAGGTATCATTTAGCCTCGAACCTCATCAACCAGGAATGACTGAAAATCAGGGGTTATGCAGCAAGGCTTCGTGGGTAGCTCCCACTGAAGGGTAAGGTCATCCCTGTCTAGATGTCCCTTTATATTTTGGCTTAGTGTTGCGGTTGGTGATCCCAACCGTGGGGTGATTTTAGTCGGAATTGTCCAGTAAGGGATGGTTCCGGCCTTGTGTTGCAGGGGAGTGGGCGTACTCCTCGGTATTGTGATCTAGGCCACGTACTGTGTCAGGTGGTACCCCAGTGCCTAGTCATTGATGGAAATCCATTTTCCCTACGTGCCTTGTACGGTATTTGTTTGTATTACCCACTTTGTGTGTAACGACCCGATATTTTCAACCATTCGCATCCATTATAAGTGTATAGGTAGACACTCATGCTGGAGTTGAATTGCTCAAAATACCGCGTTGTAATTAAAATTTGGCAAAACTCAGTATATACAGTAAATAAAATAATTACAGATCACAGACACAGAGTAATATAACAATAATGCAGCGAAAACAAAAGGATAGTAGTTCATGAAGCTACTATATGTATATAACAGAGTTAAACAAGATACAACAGAGGTCTCGAATACAATAGATGTCTCAATACAATAATCAAATACCAGATCTGAATACATCACTGGAATCAACGGAATAACTGAAAGCAGGATCGATAGATAGCTGGATCTCCAAGCGAAGCTCCAACTCCAAAGGTGAGTCCCAAATGCTGTATCACTCAGTCTGACCCGAGCATAAAGCAAAACACAAAACACTCGAGTCAGGATTAACATTCTTATATTAATAAATCCCACTCAAGTGAAATATCAACTGAAATACAAGTAACTTAAAGGATGTTTGGGATAACCATCCCCTAAGGATCCGTTAAACTATTTACTATGTAGTAATATACGCTATATACAGTAGTGTCTAAAATAGGTAAAGTATAATCATATCGGAAAATAGCGTTAAGGGGATGGAGAACCTTAACGCGGTCGGATCTTAAAATCATAATCGTAGTAAAGCTCGGTATGGTAGGTGACACGGCACAACTAGGCAATGCCAGGGTAGATATACCAATTACGCACACGGACTGATGGATACGCATAGCAGCCACTACCGTTCCACCTCGAACAACATTCCCAAATCGGAGGATGGCCATCTAGTCAAATCACAAGTAAGAGTATAATATCGAAGAAATGCGTCCGAGAAGAGGTGCTACCTCACTGGTCCGAGATCGCTCCTGTTTTAGCCACCTTATTGCCAACTCACGGGAGTTGGGTCCACGTAACATACCTTAAGAACGTCGCCACCATCCTACTTCATTCTGGAATCTCCACCGCGTACACGGTTGTCAAAGTGGTTTTCGGTATCGACAGAGAGTATGTCCATATCCGATCCCGGTCTCTTTGCCAACCAATCGTTATTATAACACCGTGGTCGTTTCAAAATAGTTTATACTTTAAACCAAAATCATTATCATTTCAAAACCCAATTTAATACGATATCATTTCACTTCAAATATCCATTTTCACAATCATATTACTTTCCAAAATTATATTGTTTTCGAAATCATATTACTTTCCCAAAAATTTATGCTTTCGAAATCATAGTCTGGAAATCACAATATTTTGGAAATCATAACACTTCCCTTTTTTTTACAGTTAAGATATTAAAATTTCGTTATAAATAAATTAGTTTCCTCAAATTTCACAAATCGATTCAAATTAACTCGAATTCCAAAAATTTATTTTAAACAAAATCTCAAATCATCCGTTTCAACTCGATTTAGCTTCTAAATAAATCATTTCAATTTATCGATTTCAAATACATATCTGAACCATAAAATAAGTCATTTCAATTTTTAATATATCTCAAAGCTTTAAATATTCAACATTTCAAACTAAATTCGACAAATTTATATACATATCAATTTCACTTTACAATTATTTAGTTTTGAAATATTAACTTAACATTTCCATTATTTTTGAATACACTTTCAATTTACAATTTTAAATAAACAAAATATCTCATTTAAATATTATACGTTTGAAATATCCATATAAGTCACCTTTTCAAATTTTCAAGTTGTAAAACACTTCTTTAAATTTCAAATTTCAATATTTCAAATCAAACTTATTTAAGAAAAATTCTTAAATAAATATAATTTCAATCAATTTCAAATCATTATAAATTCTATATTTGAAGATATAGATATTAAATAAATACTTAAACATCTTATTTATCAACTTTATTAAATCAACTTTAATGAATCTTTAAAATCAATATTTATCAAAACCATATATTTCTTTCCAAAACCAAAGAAATCATTTTCAAAACATTTATATATAGACCAACGGTGCCTGTATATAATTTTCTATCCTATGGTCAAGTGATACGGATATTTATCATTTCAATCCGCAATTTAAAACATATTCGGGTATATATCTTTTCAACCCGAAATCCCAAATTCAATTCAATTGAAAATCGCTTGGGTTTATCATTTCAACCCATAACGATTTCCTCCTATTCTACAGATCGTTCGGGTATGTATCATTTCAACCCATAGTGATTCTATACTAACAGGGAACTTGCAGAGTGATAACAGATATGATAATGAAATAACAATAGTAATAGGCAATACATCATCAATATAAATAACAGGTAATGGTGTCAGATGTCATAGGTGAACAGATATAGATAATGACATATATAACAATGTAAATAACTAACATTAACATATTTCAATTGACATTTCAATTGAAATCAAATTTAATAAATATAAGAATATAAATCGTGAGTGATTGCTCACCTTTCGAGGCTAGAGAAATTTGAAACACAAGCAGCTACAAATTGGATCACGAACAAGAAAATCGAACAATCCAAACAACAGTCTCAAAGTGAAGTAAGCTGAAAGCGGATTTTTGATGGACATAGCTGATAGATAGAAATTGACGAAATCAACTCAAAGCTGGATTGATATAAACTGAAAATATATACATTATTATTATATTATATATATTTTTCAGTATTTTAATTTAAGACAAATATTAAGATAATAAAAAAAAATTTCAAAATCATTATTCTTAAAACTCAAATATTAAGAATCGAAGATATATTATACTTAAAAACCATTACCTAAAACAAAGTCTTAAACACATGTATAAAACTGTTTTGACCCAGATGATATATATATATATATACATATATATTTGTATTCTAAAAATAAATTCCAAAACATATAATTTCAAATCCATATTTAGTTATAAAAATAAATTTCTAAATAGATTAATTATTTTTAAACAAATGTATATTGTATATATATCTAAACTATAAACAAAAATGCAGATTCATAATTATAACAAACATATATAACTAGATTAAAATAAAATATGCATGTAGACACACAACTAAATGTATATATGTAGGCTAGTATTCAAATTCTATTTAAAAGTTATGAACTGCAACTTACAAATAAACTATTATGACCCAATACAGTACAACCCATCAGATTTGCGTACATTAATATATATAAATCTTATATAATATAGCTCGTACAATTATCTATATTTATAAACGAACAGAAAATTAAACTTGTATAAGCTTTAAACATATTATAAATATACTTTTCAAACATATATATATATATCCATATATATTAAATAATGCAAACTATATTTATAATCAAATATATGAAATCCCACTCCAAATAATTTTATATGCAAAACCATGTGTGTGTGTATGTAAATCAGATTGTACCCAAATAAATGCAGACCATATATTAATAAGCCACAGAGTATATGTGGGCTATGCATACAATATATGTATAAATCTGGATACTCAAAAGCTTGCATTTGATTCACTTTGAAACCGCAGGTATCTCCACTCATATATTTTGAAACTTAGGTTTGTACAACACTTAAATATACTTATTTAAACTAACATATCACCACCTGTACAAATCCTGTATACATATATAAATATATATAGATATTATAAACAGAACAATGTAAACTAATATATATAAACCTTAATCGTACTTATAATTATACTTCAAATCTATTATAACAACATATATGTACTGTAACTCAAAATATACAAAATTTATATAAACTAACCTAAAATTTACATACTTAAAAATATATATAATCTGTCAAAAAAACTGTGCTATATATAAAACTACTCACCGTGCTATATAGGTTGCACACACGTGAGAGAGAGACATGAAGGCACGGGTGGAAGGGAGAGCAAGATGGGGTGGAGCAAGTGGTTCTCTGTGGTGTTGTGATGGGTCTCGGCTGAACTGGGTTGAAAACAAGGGGGAGATCGGTGGAGGAACATCAGGGGTTTCTCGTCAAACAAAGCAGGCAAAGGGAGGGAGATCGAGATGCACGTGCTGGTGGGGTTCGAGGGCTGTGTGATGACGTGGTGGGAGGAGGAGTTGTAGATCGGTGGGTTTGGGTTGTCGCAGCAGTTAGGGTGGCGGTAGACTGCAAGGTGGAGGGTTGGGTTCGGTGGAGGTACGTGGGTAGGTTGGTAGATCTGGTCTTGGGCGAAGGGTTTTGAGTGGAGGCAGCAGGTTGATACGGAGAAGAATATGGAACGCCAAAAAAAATGGAACGAAATGAAATAGAAATGGTCTAAAGGTTTGATTCCGGAAAAAAATCAATTGCTATTTGGTTTGGGTAGCACGTTTTATTTTTGAAACCGAAGGAACGTTAAAAGTCATAGCTAAGGGTACCGCTACAACGAACCGTTTTATTATTTCCGTCGCGTACCGGACCTCAAAATAAAGAAATAAGTATACCGCTGAGATCAGCACGACGAGACGATCAAAACGGTATACAGATTTCAGTGGTACAACCATCCGATCAAAAGTCGATAATCGGTACCGAAAATGTTGCTATTCAGCCAGAATTAAGATAAACGGAGCAATAGATGTCCAAATTTGACGAAACGAAAGATGACGTCTCACTCAGAAGATGATTTACAAATTTTCTATGTAAAAATATTCAGGTTTGGAAACTATTTTATTATCACCTATTTTTAACTGATTAAATTGAAGTAAATTTACGCGCGAAATAAATTTTCATATTTTCGGATGAAAATTTACCAGTTGCTATGTTTAATTAGACGCATTCCAAATATCAAATTTATATTTCAAAATTTTACTGTTAAAAATTTCACAAAATTCAATTAATTAAATAAATAAAACAACTGAGATTTGCGGGTCGTTACATTGTGGCTAGTATGCTGGAATTTAATAGATGTAACAATTTCAGCTATTTGAATAAGTATTTGTATATAGACACTATTATAATATTAGAGGATTTGATAAGAAAGTGTTTTAGCTATCGTAAGGTAAAAACCCGACATGCTTATTTGTGGCGTGGTCTTACGAAATGCTTTTATTTTCAAAGGATTTTTGAAACTTTAATAATAAATTGAGTGTGATTATCTCACGCTAGTATTCCAGACTGACTCGAGTGTTGTTTTATATGATGCTCGGGTCAGACCGAGATAAACAGGTTCAGATTATAGCTGTGGAGCTCAGAAGACGAGCTGGATGGCGAGACGTATCTCCCGTATTTGTTTATATATGTATATTCCGCTGTTGATTGTTGTACTCTGATGTATTGAGGATATGATATGATTATTGTCCAGTTGTATGTAGGTGTACACTGATGTATACTCTGATGATATATTGTATAAAACAGATATAGTTTTGATTTGTGTAAAGATCTGTTAATATATATTATATTTTATTCCGCTGCGATGGTTAGATTCTAATGTTGTTGCTTTCTATTTTCTTCTTCTACCTCTTCTTTTAACTTAAATTGTTCGATTTTTCGGGTATGAAAAATACGGGCTGTTACAGTGGTATCAGAGCGAAGGTTGGCGATAACCTTGGCTCTGGTGGGAATTTTGAGTGTACTAATAGATATGAGCGCGTATTTGTTAGTGTATATAAAATGGTTTTATATTGTGTTGGTTGGTTTATTGAGTAGTTTATAGATTCTGGTCGATGTGTGGGACGCCACAACATTGATAGGGATCTCTAAACACTTGAATAGAACAATTCGACACAATATTGTTTTAAAATAGGGTAAATGAAATAATTTTACCCAAATTATTTTGTATAGAAAGAAAGAGTTTGTGAATTATTATAGTATTTGGTTGCCTGGTTGTTAGGAGGTGATAATAACAAATTATCATCATTTAAAGTGTAAACTTGAAAATCATAACTAAAGGTTAAGGAAGTAAATTTAGATGAATTTTTTTTTTTGTAAATGAGATTTATAAATCAATAAGGGATTGAATTCATAAATAAAAACTAAGTAATAAACTCATGTACAAATGGAACTTGTAAATGTGAAGTGTAAACAAGATTTATAATTTGAAAATAAATTAAGATGAAAATTTCAGAGTAATGTTGGATAATAAAATTGTTTTGTATATTGTTGGAATTTTGTGAAGTTTAAAATTCCTAGGATTTGGAAATGGTTTTCAAAGATTTTGGAGAAATAAAAAGTGGTACTATTTCAGAAATATTTTGGGTTGAAATTGAAATTTGGTGAGGTTTGGGAAATTAAAAATATTTGAAATGTTTTTAAAGAGATAAAAGCATTAAATTCTCTTTCGGTCGCTGGAAAATAATTCCGGTGATGACTGCAGCATCATCGATGTTCATTTTCGGGTTTCCTAAAGAGAAATTGCTACCTGGATGTTTTGGGCTGGTGTTTGTTTGCAAACTGAGTTTGGTTTTGAAATTGAAAAGGGTTTTGGGTACAGTTGATTTCAAAAGTGATTTTGAAATTTTGGGAATTTGTTTAAACTCTAGAAGCTTATTTAAAATGTTCATGGAATAATAAAAATATATTGGCTAAATAAAATGTATAATTCTGAGTTAAGGGTAAATTGTAAATGGAATTGATTATAAATGGATAAAAGAATGGATATGAATAAGTTTGTGACTCATTGTGACATCCCGGAATTTCGAGCAATATCAATTTAATAATCTATATTAAATATTAAATTGATATGATGATAATTGTTAATAAGTTTGAATTGATTTGATAATTTTCTTTTAAATGAATATTTAACTGATAAATTATCTTTTAAAAGCTAATAAATTATTTCCTATTTATTTATATATATATTTGTATATATGGTAAATAGTTAAGGTCTGTTTTAAATTTTAATAAATAAGAATATGTTTTCAAACTCAAATCTTTTTGGTAATTTGGAAATTTGATTTAATTCAATATTTAAATAAATAATCATATGGCTTGAATATACTTAAGATTTAAGTTAAAATTGTTTAAATGATTTTAGCTTAGATTTAAATTAAACAAAGAATTGTCTTGTTTTATAAAAATAAGAAATGAAGTAATAATTTCATTTATAAATTTATTTTAATGTAATAATGAGCTTTATTTATAATGTGATGTCGATATAAGTAGATTTTTATTTTAAATGAAAATTGTTATATATGTTTTAAAAAGAAGTTATGGTTTTAAAATTTATGTAAATCTCTAAAATAAATATAATAATTATAGATTATAGATGATAAAATATACCTTGTAAATATTTAAAGTAATTATAAAATAAAATGATAATGGGGAATTATATATTGATTGTTTATCTTTTAAAATGTAAATACCTTCATGTTAGAAATAAAAAAATAAATACACTTATGTTAGGAGTAGAATTAAATACTAAGGTTAAAATTAATATTCAAGCTAACAACAACAATAACCATAACAAAACTTTAAATTAAAACTTAGGTAAACATACTTGCAGGCATTGAGATCTCACTAGTACTAAAATATAAAGTAAAACTTAAGTAAAATTTTATACTCTAACAAAATACATGGGCAGGCCGAGACCACTTCAACACATACGAATGAAATGGGATAAATATGCTAAGTCTAAGATAAACAAAATTAAACATATGAAAGATTTTTTTTCATGAGACTTGGATTGAAAGAGAAGCCTGGAAACAAAAGTACAATGACATTTAATGTTCTTTCCACCTAGCATAACAAAGCCTGTTCGAGATATACTTTCAGCCCCCAAAGAGATAAAATCTCTGAATTATTCGTGTACTAGAATAATAAAAAAATGAGTATACTTGTTGTATTTACCAACTTGCCTTATTACATTTCGTTTACAAAAGCCAAGCATCCAGTTTCTAAAAATCTAAAACATATACAACCTAAGTAAAAGAAAGAATAAAAGAAATGTTCAAACCTGGAAATCAACTAAGCAAAAGCATTTCAGTTTCACAACCAAAAAATGAAAGCATCTTCATTATAACAAGGCTTCAGACCCATTCATGTTCAAGTTTTCCAGCTATTCAAATTTCTGGGATCAACAACAAAGATATACAAGTTTTCAAATTCCTAGTTTCAAGCTTTTCCCTGTCTTCAAACCAAAAAGAACAAGCTCTGTTTTGAAAAGCTAGGTGAGTAAACTTTTAAACAAAAATTTAAATAAATCGGGAAATCTCTGTGCTTATGATTTGTTTATATGTTATATGTATGTGTTTGTGCAAGCTTCAGTGCATTTATGTAAGTGTGCATATATATTGCTTCTAAACATCTCAGATCTTAGTTTCAACCCTCTGTCTTTATACTATAAACATGTGACACCCTTCTGTTTTGATGCATATGACTTATAGGTTAAGTAGATTTGTGATGTATGTATAGAATGTGGTTGTATGATGGCCTTTAAGACCATGGAACCATGTGAAAAGGTCTAAGTAATTACAGTATTCATCTCTGTTTAAAAACTCCAGAGATTTAAACTTAGTTCTAACTTCAAATGCTTTACACTCTAACCTTCTTTAGGCTTAGATATTTTAGACAAAGTGTTGTTTTGACTTAACTAAGCTTTAAAAATGGTTGCAATAATTATAGAAAGTAAAACATTGTCTGGAAGCAAAGAGAACACAGAGGAATTTTAAAATTGTTAAAAATCAAACATTAAAATTTGTTGATAAAAATATATATAACCGGAATCGTATATAAAAGTTAGGATTTTTAAAATCAAATTCACAATTTTTAATGTAAAATTGAAGGTGATTTTTAGAAATGTCTGGAAATCGGGTTTTTGGGTTTCTCCGGAGATATAGTTGATCTGGGAGGTGGTGGTTCTTTCTGGAGGTGGAGGGGTGATAGGGGACTTTGACAAAATTGTCAGGTGTTGGCTCATGACAGTGGGGTGGTGGCAATTGTCATTTTAAGTTTAGAACCCTAGTATTACTAAGCTAGGAAAAATCGATCACCGCGTTTCACGAAGTTGATCGAGTTCAACCGGGTTCTGGGGAATGAAAGTAGTCGCGTAGGGGAAGTCGAAGCCGGAGGGGTTGACCTGCATATGGTCGGAGGTTGGCGAACGACGCGTTGCCAGGTTTTCGCGAGTTCGAGTTGATGGGTTCCAGGCTTCAGTTTGAAATCGAATTTCGTATTCGAGTTGAGATGGGAGAATCTGGTGATGACGATGGTGTTTGGGCATGGTTGTCGACGAGGGAACGTCGTCGAACTCGATCGAAGACGATCGAATTCGTGGTGCACGTGCACGGTGATTCCCTGGTGTATGCTGAGGAGTTTTGGTTTGAGCAGGAGGGTTACTCGAGTTTTCTCGAGTAAATGAAGGGGATGGCCGAGGGTTTTCTCTGTTCGACTCGAAGTAAAACAGGGGAAGCTCGGGTATTTGTTAGTGTTGCCAGTTTTTTTTTAGCCTGGCAGTTTAAATGTTTTTAAAATCTAAATCTGGGTTTAAATTGGGGAGTAGGGATTTTATTAAGTTTGAATCCAACTTAAAACTGAATTCCAGTAAGTTTTGAATCTCAGTTTGAAATAAATAAAGTCTTAAGGAAATTTTGTAATTGTTTAACTACTTCAAAAATTCCTAAGTAGTTGAATTGTAAAATGAAGTTTAAATTGTAAATGAAGTTTAAATCAAAGGTTTTAAATCTGGTTTCAAATCTGAATTCAAATGAGTTTAAACCCTAGTTTCAAATATAAGTTTTATAAAACTAATTAAATGTTTTAACAACTTTTAAATAGTTAAAGTAGATTTTAAATTGTGATTTAAATCTTGCTAAGTTGAATTATGTGTTTATTTGAATCTAGTTTTTTGAAATGAGAATTCGATATTAAATAAGAAAATGTTTTATCCTTAAATAAGTGAAGATTAAGGATTTGTAGTTAAATTAGTTAATTAAGGCTTGAGATAATAAATTTAGAATAAATAAATGGATAATTAAGAATCATTAACTAAATAAGAGTGGAATTTTTACCTATGGTTATTAATTAATAAAGTAAGCAGGAATTAATTAAGTTATATTGGATACTTAGTTAATTAAATAATTAAGAATTTATTTATGAGTTAGTAAAGATAAAATTTAATCGTAAGTAATAATAAATCTTAATTAATTACTTTAGAAAAGTAATTTAAGAAGTGTAAATAACTAATGAAGGTTGTTAACTAGAATTAGTAAATAATGGATTAATATGATTAATCTTGGTAATTAATTAAGTTTATTAATTTAAGATAAACGATTGTGAATTAGTTAAATATCATTACTTATGAAAGTAATTAAGGAATTTATTTCTCATTTGTAATTAATTAAGTTAATATGAGATTGTTTAAGTTAATTAATTTAGTTTAATTAATTTAAATAACCATTTATGAGATAATGAGTATAATTACTTAAAGAAGTAATTAATTGTGGATGATTTAAAAATGAAAGTAATTTGAGTATAATTACTTTGTAGAAATAAATCAATGGATTTATTTAAAAATAAGTAATCATGGAATAATTGAATTATCTATTGTAGTAATTAAGGTAGTTAATTACTATATGGAGTTAATCTAGGTGATTAACAATTTGGTTAAATTTAAGATAAATTACTAAATGAAATAAATGTAATTAAAGATCATTAATTATTATAATTAATGATGTAAGTTAAAATGGATTATTTGGGAATAATTAATAAATGAGGGAATTCATTAATGCAATTAATTAAGAAGTAATGTAATTAATGTTAGTAATTTAAAAAGGTTACTTTCTATAATTGGTATGAAGTAATTAATTTGTAAAATAATTAGAGGATAATTACTTAAATATAATTTGAGATAATTAATCTAAAATGGTTAATTAAGATGGAAAAGTAGGAAATGATTAATTAATTAACTTGTAATTAATTAATGGTTATGTAAGCAAGATTAATATTGATGGGGTAATTAATTTAATTTACTTTAAATTAATTAGAGATTTGTAATTAATTTAATTCATTTTAAATTAATTATAAATGAGGTGATTATTAATCTTTGTTTATATATGATGGATGATATTGATTTCCATGATTGATTGTGATCTCAGATATATACCTATTGTGTTATGGATGTTTGGTTCAGTATGATGATATTGATTATCTGTTTGAGTAGATAATATGGATTAGCTGTTTATGATGATGATGTTATTATCCATTGTGATATTGTTATTTATCTATCTGTGTGTATATAGATAATTGAATTTAAATTGTTTTAACTTTAAAACAACTTGGCCTTAAAAGACACGGTTTGGATTTCGATGAGACCGGGATCGGGTTTCCAGATTTGGATATCCGAATACCACATCGATCCAAAATAACGATAGGTCGTGAAATTCAAATGGAGCAAGTGAAGACTCGAGGTATAAGAACTATACGTCAGTATAACTCTGTGGGTGATTCCGTAATGAGTTTGACGAAGATAGTACTTATAGATTCGAGATGGTGATTCAGAATGCAAGGGTTATTGTCGTTAACTCTGAGGGTGATTCCAATACGAGTGTAACGAGATAATGCCTTCGGTTTCGTTCGAACCCGGAACGAACTTGTATGGATTGAATGCTTTCAGAACATCGTCAGGTGGACGATGAGCATTCTAAGAGATGTGTTCTCTAAAGGTAATCGTGACCTCAAGCCTCATCAACCGGGAATGGCTAAAACAGGGGAGGTGCAGCAAGGTTAGTGGGTAGCACCCAAGTAGGACGAGATTACCCCTGTCTAGATGTCCCTTATTATTCGGCTTTGTGTGCGGTTGATCATGACAACCGTGGGGTATCTTGTGCGGGAATTATCCAGTAAGGGATGTTCCGACCTTGTGTTGCAGGGGACTTAGGGTGGGTCCTCGGTACGGTGATCTAGGCCACGTACTGTGACGGGCGGTACCCCAGTAGCCCTGCCATTGTATGGAATCCAAAATCCAATAAGTGCCATCGGATTTGATTGTATACCTATGTATGCTGGAATTTAATGAATGTAACAATTTCGGCTATTTTCTATTTACTTGAAAACCCTAGACCTATTATAATATCACTGAATTTCCTATCAAAGTTTTGGTTAGCGTAAGGTAAAAACATTTCCATGTTTATGTGTGGGATGTCTTACGTGATACCCTTGTTTTCAAAGGTTTTTAAAAAAGTTAAGCAACTTTAACCGTTTACTCATACCAGACCCATGTCTGACCCGAAGTTTATTTCTGTTTTCCATAAACTCTCGGGTACCCAATTTTTTACGGGTAGCCAAGGGATTCAGGTTAGCTTTGACGAATACTGGAGGAGCAAATGGAGCAGGAGGCTTCAGCGTATAGATATATATATTGGTTCCGCTGTGTTAGTGTTTATCTGTATTTCCGCTGTGTTGTATCTATGTGACTTGTGAGTTGTATTAACTAGACAGGTGTTTATAACTGTCTAGTATGTGTTGTATTATCCGTGTGACTCTGATGTATATGATACTATTTATTTTTTTGTGATATATTATATTTTATTCGTTCCGCTGTTGAGATTCTGTGATTGTTTCTTCTTCTTCTCTATCTTTTCTACTTCTCACCTCTTTCTTTTCTTAAAAACGATGCGATTTTCCAGGCGTGGGAAGTCGGGTCGTCACAGGTGGTATCAGAGCATTAGGTTGAGCGAATACCTAGGCTCTGGAGTGGTGTCTATCCTGAGAGAGCGTACTTGTAATTTTTATCTATATATATTTTTATCTATTTCTACCTGTCTGTTGGATTACTTGTTCGGGTTTTCCCAATATAAATTATAAAGGTAGATAGGGTAGTGGTGTGTGTAACACGACTACCAATGGTTAGGAGTGTATCTGTCGAGACTGTAGACCTAATACCGTCTCGAGTGAGCTTTGTTGATGTAAGGATTTCATCGATCTCTGAAGGTAACCTGTTAAGGTTTGGAGTTCATCTTCGAAGTGTAAGATGATCGCGCTCGTGTGAGCGGATTCTCGAGAATTTGGATGAGAAAAGTCAGGATCTGTCGGTTGGGCAGAAGCTAGAATGATATCTTGATATCTCCGGGATTAGTAGTTGTGTGATGAGACACAGTGATTATGGATGTTTCCGAAGATGTTTCTTTGGAACAAGTTTTAAGAAGTGTATCTGCTTCGGTGTAGTGGCTGTGTTCAGCAGGGTGTTTCTGTTTAGTTTGAGGTTTGAGTTTCTCGAAGAGCTTTGGATTTGGAATTCCTTGGCATTGGTGTCAGCAGTGTAGTTCGGAAGATCCTGTATGCTGGCGAGGAAGCTTTCTAGTTTAGCTGCGGATTTCAGAAGCAGCAGTGTGGTTCCGTTTCTTCGATGGAATTGACTAGTTGAGTGTAGGCTGTTCTGTTTAGTAAAGAGAGAACAGTTTTTCTTTGGAATCAGGCTGAGTTGATCGCAAAAGTGACTTGCGATAGTCTGAGTGTTCTCTTGGGATGTTAGGAATTTTTCTGGATGTCTTCAGGAAGTCAGAATTTTGTTAGCATCTAGTGATTGAGATTGGTATCGATTGGATTCTAGGAGTGATACCGATGGTTCAGCTCAGTAGTAGGATAGTTTTTGGAGAGAGTTTAGTGAAGCAGCTCGGGTTTTGGAGGAACTTTTGAGTTTTCTCTTTATGGATCTATTGAACCATATTTTCGGAATGGTTGAGAAGCTTACCAGTTGTGGCTACTGACCGACGGTTGCAAAGCCTAGGTCCGTCACAGTTGGTATCAGTGGAAGTTTGTGCTTGTGTTCGTCATCAGCATTTTCATCTGCTCGAATCAGAGTTGTGCAGCGGAAGTAATTTGGAGAGCATCTGTTTTATCTCTTTTGGATAAGAGAAGTGAGATCCGTCTTTTGATTCTGGAATAGAGTGGAGTTCTGAGTTGTGGTTGATCTTGGAAAGATCATTTTGTTGATTGTTTTGGTTCAGGATGTTTCGGGAGGGCATCAGCGAAGGATAAGCTGATCAGTAAGGATGTAGGAGTCCCAGGATCGTCCGAAGGAATTTGGATTTCGGAATCGGAGATTTGATTTTGGATAAGTGTTTGATCTTCAGGAGTGAATTGTCAGTTTGGATAACTGAGATTCGTTGGTTTCACGTGTCTCTGAGGGAGTACGTGTATGAGTTATCTCTGGTTGTAGAACCAGCTGTTCAGGGAGTTTTGGATGTTGAGTCAGACTTGTTTATAGTTTGATATCCTATCTTGTTCGTAGATCTAGATGTGTGTAGCTTTGTAGTATTGATTGTTTGGATTCTATAGAGCGAGTAACCCGGTATTTATACTCGGGGAAACTCGAGGAAATTCTATCCAGTATTTTGTCCGGATAGTTGGATTTGTTTGATTGGATGATTGATTGCTATGGTTGTTAGTATATATTGATGATATATGTTTGTTTTAAAAATTAAATCATTAATGAGATTATTAAATTACCTTTGTTTTAAATTTCGGGGACGAAATTCTTTTAAGAGGGGAGGAATGTGACATCCCGGAATTTCGAGCAATATCAATTTAATAATCTATATTAAATATTAAATTGATATGATGATAATTGTTAATAAGTTTGAATTGATTTGATAATTTTCTTTTAAATGAATATTTAACTGATAAATTATCTTTTAAAAGCTAATAAATTATTTCCTATTTATTTATATATATATTTGTATATATGGTAAATAGTTAAGGTCTGTTTTAAATTTTAATAAATAAGAATATGTTTTCAAACTCAAATCTTTTTGGTAATTTGGAAATTTGATTTAATTCAATATTTAAATAAATAATCATATGGCTTGAATATACTTAAGATTTAAGTTAAAATTGTTTAAATGATTTTAGCTTAGATTTAAATTAAACAAAGAATTGTCTTGTTTTATAAAAATAAGAAATGAAGTAATAATTTCATTTATAAATTTATTTTAATGTAATAATGAGCTTTATTTATAATGTGATGTCGATATAAGTAGATTTTTATTTTAAATGAAAATTGTTATATATGTTTTAAAAAGAAGTTATGGTTTTAAAATTTATGTAAATCTCTAAAATAAATATAATAATTATAGATTATAGATGATAAAATATACCTTGTAAATATTTAAAGTAATTATAAAATAAAATGATAATGGGGAATTATATATTGATTGTTTATCTTTTAAAATGTAAATACCTTCATGTTAGAAATAAAAAAATAAATACACTTATGTTAGGAGTAGAATTAAATACTAAGGTTAAAATTAATATTCAAGCTAACAACAACAATAACCATAACAAAACTTTAAATTAAAACTTAGGTAAACATACTTGCAGGCATTGAGATCTCACTAGTACTAAAATATAAAGTAAAACTTAAGTAAAATTTTATACTCTAACAAAATACATGGGCAGTGTAACATCCCGTATTTTTAAGCCATTGAATTTGAACATTTAATTCATTTTAAATGTTTAATATGGGTTTAAGATTTATTTTGAACCAAAAAGAATTGGTTTAAACTTAAACAACAAGTGATAATTTCTAATGTGGAGATTTAATCTGAGATTGGATAATAATAATTAAATATTCGAAATTGGGATAAAAGATGAATTTGGGGTAAATGACTATAAAATGATATTTAAATGTATTTTAGGTTCGATTGGTTATAAATAATATTATTGGATTTTTAGATGAATTTAAAAGTGAATAAATTAATATTTGGAATTTTATATTAATTTAAAAATGAATTTAATATTATTAAAATTCAATTTAATCAGACTTTGGTCCGGAATGAGCCAGAATGATTTTTGACGTGTTTATAAATTTTATATGATTTATTGTTAAGTTATTAAAATTTTCAAAAGTGAAATTTTAAGCGTTTTCGTTAATTTTGAAAATCGCCTGATTTAATAGACGAGTAAAATAGCCTTCCGGGGCACAGTCTCGGAATTCGACGAAACCAGTTCCATTGGATCCGTAATAGTTAGTTATTATCGGATTTCAATTTTCGTAGCTATCGGAGTTGTTGTGTGACCGTGGCAGCTCGAAACGCATCGAAATCGATTTAACCCATTTAATTTTAAATTGATCGTTTAATTCCGTATCTCGCTCATACGATCAAATTAGCTTACGAAACCTGTTCCATTGTGTCCGGAACGCGGAAAAACCCCAGGATAGCCTGTCGGAACACGTAATTTGGAGTTCGTTTGCGTTTGTGGTTAACTTGAGATATTTTATTTATTAAATAATATTTAAGAATATATATATATATTAATATTTTACTTAAACCCTAACCTATCTCCTCAGGCCGCCGTTCTTTTCTTTTAATGGCCAGAAACGAATTTGTTTCTTCCTCCCAAATCTCCAAATCCACACGTTTATTCGAAATTCTTCCAACTAGAAAAGCGGAGAGAACAGTTGGATCTACCTATCCAACGGTCAAGATCATGTTTGGAGCTATGGATTGACGAATCTTCGACTTTGAACATTACCGTTCGTATGCGTTTTCGCACCCCTAGGAGGCGCCGAGCACGTTCGTTTTTGGACCGAGCATGGAGTTGGCGTTGAGCTACGTTGTGGTAGCCTCCGATCGAGGTGGATGATTCCGAGGTGGTCGCGAATTCTAACCCTAATTCGCGTTTATGGGTTCGGTGGTCTTCGTTGTTCCTGGGAGACGCAAGGAAGAAGGGGAATAAGCGGCCGTGATTTACCGTGTTTCAGATCTACGGCCTGAGATCGTTTGGGTATAATATTAAGAAAATTGATTTTTAATATTGTTCGAACTTTGTAAAATTCATATCTAGTGCGTTCATGATCAGATTTTTACGAAACTGGAACCTTTGGAATCGCAGAGACACGTTCTACGTGATGGCGCAGATCCGAAGTCATTCCGGGCAAGTAGGAATTTGGGTTAAATCGGACGTCGTCCGGTTTAATTTAAATTTCGAACGCTCGCCGAACTCAAGGTGAGTTATTCTCACTCACATCTGGATGCTAGACATTATAAATAATTGATATTTAAATATCTGTGTGGATGGTTGATTATATCAGTGATTATCAGTCTGGATTGATATTTATATTGTGATGTGCTAATATTTGTGGATGCAGGGAGAAACAGGTTGGAGGGATCCAACTGGATTCCTCACAATGTAGCGATTATTTTAAAATTGATAGTGATACCTATTTATATGTTGTGATTGATAAATCTGGAATTTCAAATTGTTCTGTGAAATGGTGGTATAAATTATAATTCCAGAATTAAATTATAAATGAAGAAATTGGGGATTTAAAAGAAATTAAAGAAATTGTTAAATAAGGAAATTAAAGGAATATAAAAATTGGATTCTGTTTTGAAATGGAAAATGTAAATTGGTAAAATTGGGATTTTAAATATTGTGGGAAATTTATTAATCGTTAAATGTGAAATATAAATTTTTGGAAATGAATTCTATGAAATTATAAATCGAGTTAAATAACAGTGGTTTATTTAATGATGAATAGTGATATCCGGAAAAGTAAAAAAAAAAAATATGTTAAAATGAAGCTTTCGAATATAAATGGACAATTTTAAGTGTTAATAGAATATTTTTAAAATTCCGTTTTCTCCATTAGAATTTTATTTAAGTACATTGAAAATATGGTTTCCATTGAAAATTCACCAAAATGTTTATTTAAAAATGTTTAAACTATATTTAAAAATGAATTTCCGGATATGGGAAATTGGGTATGAACTTCGGATGAAGTTATAGTTAAATATGGGATTTGGGATTTATGTTGTAAAACATAATTGACTTGAAATAAATCAGTGGATTTATATGAAAGAGTACTTTGGAATGTTTAGAAACGGGAAAGTGTTCCCTGGGAAAACCAAGTAAATGTTTATAAAAAGATTTTATTTAACTAAAGGTTAAGTTTTAAATCGTTTTAAAAGTATTTTTAAGAAATCGTTATTTTTAAAGGAATAAATTAATAATTTTTAATACCGTAATAATTTGGGAGTATATTAGCAATTATTTTTACAAATGGATTTATTTAAAAGTTGGCTTTAGCTTAAGCTGTTAAGATTAGTATTTTTCTTCTTATAACGCTATTTTGAATTTAGTTAAACTAAAACCCTTATCTTTAAATCAAAGTTTATGTGTTAATAACTAGTTTTCTTCATATATTTTAAATTTATATATTTTGAGTAAATACATAGAAGTAATTTTCATATTTTAAAGTATATTTCAGTATAAAGTATTTTAACTGTTTTAAATGCAAATTGTTTTATACTTGGTTATTCCCGATGGGAATAAAGGGTAAAAGATTTACCTTGTAAAGGAAGAGTGGAAAATTGTTTTCAAATGAGTTTTGAAAATGTGAAAATATATCTTTGAAAGATTTTAGAAGAAAATAAATAATATGGAGATTATTTATTGTGTGATGGATGTTTATGGATGTTTGTGAATATTAATTGATAGTTAAATCACCGACTATCAATATTGGCCAAATGCGCTGATCGTTTCGAAGAGATCGGGATCGAGTTTCCGTATACCGGGATTCTAGGTCTGGAGACTCGAAAACCACTTCGATCCGGTTTGTACGTTTCGTGTAACGTGTTCGAAGTCGAAGATGGAGCAGTGAAGTGCAAGGGCTAGTCGCTACTAATCCTGAGGATATTTCCAAAATGGATGTAGTAGGAATAGTGCCTTCGGTTCCGTTCGGACCCGGAACGGACTTATATGGACGAATGCTTTCGTGACATCGTCAGGTGGACGATGGGCATTCAAAGTGAAATGTGCTATAAAGGTATCGCTTAGCCTCAAGCCTCATCAACCGGGAATGACTGAAAATCAGGGGTTATGCAGCAAGGCTTCGTGGGTAGCCCCCACTTGAGAGTAAGGTCATCCCTGTCTAGATGTCCCTTTTATTTCGGCTTAGTGGTGCGGTTGCTGATCACAACCGTGGGGTGATTTTACTTGGAATTATCCAGTAAGGGATGATTCCGGTCTTGTGTTGCAGGGGAGCGGGCGTACTCCTCGGTACTGTGATCTAGGCCACGTACTGTGACAGGTGGTACCCCAGTGCCTAGTCATTCGTCGGAAATCCATTTTCCCTACGTGCCTTGTACGGTATTTGTTTGTATACCTAGTATGCTGGAATTTAATCATGTAACAATTTCAGCTATTTTAATAAGTATTTGTAAATAGACACTATTATAATATCAGAGGATTTTTATAAAAAAGTGTTTTAGCTATCGTAAGGTAAAAACCCGACATGTTTATTTGTGGCGTGGTCTTACGAGATGCTTTTGTTTCAAAGGATTTTCGAACTTTAATAATCAGTTTGGATGTATTTATGATGCGCTGGTATTCCAGACTGACTCGGGTGTTATTTTATTATAATGCTCGGGTCAGACCGAGTATATTTCAGGATAGGTTGTTATGGAGCTCAGGAGAGGAGCTGGAGTCCGAGACGTATTTCTCGTATTTGTATTATTCCGCTGCTGTGATTGTTGTATTGACTGATTGACTGCATATTGATGATTGTATTATGATATACTCTGATGATGATGTATTGTATATAAACAGATATAGTTTTCATTTGTGTAAAGATCTGTTTCATATATTATATTTTATCCGCTGCGACTGTGAGGTCCTGATGTTGTTTAGTTTCTTCTTCTTCTACCTTCTTTCTTTCCCTACAATCTGTCTTTTCCGGCGTTCGATCGTCGGCATATTATACTGTTGAGTATTTTGTGTCGATTTTCGAGGGTCGAGAAGGGCGGGTCGTCACAGTTGGTATCAGAGCTTAAGTTGGCGACAACCTAGGCTTTGGTGGGAAAATTACTCATTTTAAATAGAGTCAGAAGTACTCTATAATGAGTTGAGTGTACTAATAGCTATGAGAGCGTACTTGTTAGTGGATATAAAATTGTTTTTGTACTGTGTTGACTTATCGGTTGAGTGTTTATGAATTCTGGTCGGTGCGGGAAGTACAACCGTATCGATAGGGATTTCTAAACTCTTAAACAAGATAAACCGACATAGTATTATTTTTAAAGTGGGTAAATGAAATAATTTTACCCAAAATTGTATTTTGATATAAAAAGAAATAATTTTCTGAATTATTATATATATTGGATGTTTGTTTGGTTGTTTCTTCTATAATCAAATAAGAAATTAAAACATGATCTAAAATTTGAAATGATATATATAAGAAAATAAGAAGTCAAAATATTAAAATGGTTTATAACCAAATAGAGTTAACTCAATATGTTTTAAATAAGAAAAGTAAAAATTAAAATTTGATTTAAACTAGAATTTTGACCCCGGAAATTTTGAAAGGGATTTCAAATGGAATTAAACAAAGTTTTGGGAGTTTGACTTTGTGGAAATGTTAGAAATGTTTTCAAAAGCATTTGTAAGAATGGAATATATTTTGGGAAAATATTTTTGAATAGAAATTGTTTTGAGGTGGATTTTGGAAGTGGAAAGCATTGAACTCACTTCAGTCGCTGGAAAATAATCCTGATGATGCTGGCCACATCATTAGAATTCATTTTCGAGTTTCTAAAGTGATGGATTGCTACCAAAATAGTTGGTTATGGTATTTGTTTGGACTTGTTTGGGAAACAAGTGATTTTGGAATTTTCAAAGGAAAATTGTTTGGTAAAAGCAGTTTGTTTTGGAATTTGGTATTTGATTTGAATATCAAAAGAGAAATGTGTTGATTTTTATTTCAAATTGGTTTTGAAATAAATCCGGGTAAATTGAATTCTGGGAATTCTGTTAAAATAAAAATGTGGAAATTGAAATAAATCAACTATAACCTTGAAAGTAAAGTTGATTTAAGTGAGAAAAGAAGTAAATGAAGTTATTGAAGTGAATAGAAATTTGAATCTAACTTGGGATAAGTTAAATGAAATTGGGAACTGGAATTAATTTGATTTGAGTTAAGTTGAAAAGCAAAATGACTTTGAAATTGGGGGGTCATTGTGTAATAAATTGTACTCATAAGCTATTGAGTGTTATACTTATAATCTAAAATTGTGAATATTCTTAAGAATTCAGGGATACAAATATATATAATTTGGGATTGTAATTATAAAATGGAAATGGGCCTAAATGAGCAATCCAAATCCTTGAATAAAAATGAAATTGAAGTTCTTAAATGGAAGAAATCGAATGGGTGGCAAATTCAAACTTAACCATAAATGAAGGTGAATGGAATATATTTGGTTTAACTTATGATAAGTTAAATAAAATTGAGAATTTGAAACTGAATTAAATCTAAATGAATTGGAATTAAATTGAAGTGTGATTAAATGGAAATGGACTTAAGTGAGCAATATAAACTTATAAATAAATAAGTTGAAGAACTTGAGAATGGGCAATCTGATTTTAAACCAAAGTAAAATGGAATTATAGTCACAAATGGAAATAATGAATGGTATGGTGACTCTAAACTCAATCCTAAATGAAATGTGGAGAAAGATAAAGTAAAGTGAGATATAAAAGATGTGAATGAATTCAAAGTAGTAAATAAGTTTTGAATTTATTTACGAAGGAATAAAGTGAAGTGAAATTCAAAATTCAGATGCATTATAAGCAGTATTGAATGGAATTCAATTATTATTTAAGTAGTAAAGGAAGTGGAATGGATTTATTTTGGCTACATAAAATTTAGTTAAACTTGGAATAAATTTGGATAAGAATCAAATTGAAAGGAAATTTAATTTAGTTGAAATGAGGTTAAATGGAGTAAATGCTTACCCAATTAAATCCAAAATGTTTGTTAGGAAATGAATTTTGCATAAACAAAATTAAATGGAATTTGTATTGCAATGAATAAAATTTTGATAGTTGGTCAAAATTTGAAAAGGGTAAGTAAAAATCCTGATTTGGTTTAGGATTTAATTTTGGTAATAAATATTGGAAGTGTGAATGAATAATGGAATGAGCTTGTAATAGTGATAGTTTGAATTGTAAAGAAACTTCAAATGAGTGAAATAATTTTAAGTGGATTCTTTGTTGACAGAATGAATCCAGAATGGATTAAATAAGTAAACAAAGAGCATATAAGTTATAAATGAATTGAAATTTGTTTTGAATGAGAATCAAATGGAAATATTGTGAGAATTTGGAAGAACTTAAGCAAAGTTGTAAGAAACAAAATGATTGTGGATAAGCTTTATTTAGAAATGTTGAATGAAATTTTGTTAGAAAATTTTTTTTTATTGCAAGTGAAATGATGTTAATAAATTATTGTGATGTGATATGAATATCGAGGTTGTAAAAAAATTCAGGATGGAATGAAAATTTATTTAAACTCGGATTTGTTAATGAAATTAAAAGGTAAAGGAAATATTTAATTTAACCATTGCATTGGAATAAAAATACTTGGTTTGTGAACCATGCAAACTTGAATAGAATTGATATAAATCTAAGTTGAAATTAATTTTAAATGGCTATAAGCTTTAGTGGTAATTATTTTGATTGAATGACATGAATGGGCATGTATTCGGAATTGAGTTTTGCATAAATCGAATTGGATTGGAATCTAATTCAAAGAGTTTGTAAATGAATGCAAGTAAATTGGTTTAAATTAGCAAATGAAATTGATTTTGAATCAATTGGAACGAATTGATCTTTTAATAAGAAATGTTTGCATATGAATGAAAACGGATCATAAAAGAAATGCAAATGTTTCAAGTTTGAAATGAAATTTGATTGTAAATCAAATTTGGAATGTAAGTAAAATTAAAAGGTAAGAAAGGCATATGTAATCATATTGAAGTGGAAATGAATTGGTTGAGATAAATATGAATTGTATGTAGTGAACTTGAATTTAAGGCATTCAAGTGAAATAAAATGAAGTAGACTGGAATAAGTAATTCGAATGTGATTGAAACCTTTAAATTGTTGATAAAGTATGATTAACATTGTTACATTATGAATTTGCTTGGTTTGGTTATGAAATGGATATGTTTGGCTTGCATTTATATTGGAAATGCTAATGAAATGTTCTTATCTTTGAAATTTGATGAGTTTGTTGAGTATAGTACAGGTGCGGAAGGCGTTCGAGAGAGTTGGAGCGCGTATATGCATTATATTAGCCGCTCGTTATTTAAAATTTGCTATAAGGTACGCCTACGCAAATATAATTGGGAAAATGATATATATATTGTGATATATTTTGGTTTCCGGCCATGTGAGCCGATGTATATATATTTGTGTATCCTGCGATATCGCAGAAGCTCCTCCGTACAAAGGAGATTCCGCCAAAATTTTCCAAAAATTTTGGGAGTTAGAATTTTTTTGGGGTTTTGGGAAAATTTTTAATAACTAGTAAAGTTATTTTGGAAGCGAATGTTAAGATAAAGGCTTTAGAGTAAATAAAGCAAATGGTTTTGAAATGGAGCTGAAACTTTTTGGAAAGTGAATATAAGCTTTTAACTAAGCAAATTGGAAAGTAAATAGGTTGGAGAGTATTTTCTACCCTAGCAAATTTCGGGGACGAAATTTTTATAAGGGGGGAGGAATGTAACATCCCGTATTTTTAAGCCATTGAATTTGAACATTTAATTCATTTTAAATGTTTAATATGGGTTTAAGATTTATTTTGAACCAAAAAGAATTGGTTTAAACTTAAACAACAAGTGATAATTTCTAATGTGGAGATTTAATCTGAGATTGGATAATAATAATTAAATATTCGAAATTGGGATAAAAGATGAATTTGGGGTAAATGACTATAAAATGATATTTAAATGTATTTTAGGTTCGATTGGTTATAAATAATATTATTGGATTTTTAGATGAATTTAAAAGTGAATAAATTAATATTTGGAATTTTATATTAATTTAAAAATGAATTTAATATTATTAAAATTCAATTTAATCAGACTTTGGTCCGGAATGAGCCAGAATGATTTTTGACGTGTTTATAAATTTTATATGATTTATTGTTAAGTTATTAAAATTTTAAAAAGTGAAATTTTAAGCGTTTTCGTTAATTTTGAAAATCGCCTGATTTAATAGACGAGTAAAATAGCCTTCCGGGGCACAGTCTCGGAATTCGACGAAACCAGTTCCATTGGATCCGTAATAGTTAGTTATTATCGGATTTCAATTTTCGTAGCTATCGGAGTTGTTGTGTGACCGTGGCAGCTCGAAACGCATCGAAATCGATTTAACCCATTTAATTTTAAATTGATCGTTTAATTCCGTATCTCGCTCATACGATCAAATTAGCTTACGAAACCTATTCCATTGTGTCCGGAACGCGGAAAAACCCCAGGATAGCCTGTCGGAACACGTAATTTGGAGTTCGTTTGCGTTTGTGGTTAACTTGAGATATTTTATTTATTAAATAATATTTAAGAATATATATATATATTAATATTTTACTTAAACCCTAACCTATCTCCTCAGGCCGCCGTTCTTTTCTTTTAATGGCCAGAAACGAATTTGTTTCTTCCTCCCAAATCTCCAAATCCACACGTTTATTCGAAATTCTTCCAACTAGAAAAGCGGAGTGAACAGTTGGATCTACCTATCCAACGGTCAAGATCATGTTTGGAGCTATGGATTGACGAATCTTCGACTTTGAACATTACCGTTCGTATGCGTTTTCGCACCCCTAGGAGGCGCCGAGCACGTTCGTTTTTGGACCGAGCATGGAGTTGGCGTTGAGCTACGTTGTGGTAGCCTCCGATCGAGGTGGATGATTCCGAGGTGGTCGCGAATTCTAACCCTAATTCGCGTTTATGGGTTCGGTGGTCTTCGTTGTTCCTGGGAGACGCAAGGAAGAAGGGGAATAAGCGGCCGTGATTTACCGTGTTTCAGATCTACGGCCTGAGATCGTTTGGGTATAATATTAAGAAAATTGATTTTTAATATTGTTCGAACTTTGTAAAATTCATATCTAGTGCGTTCATGATAAGAAATTTACGAAACTGGAACCTTTGGAATCGCAGAGACACGTTCTACGTGATGGCGCAGATCCGAAGTCATTCCGGGCAAGTAGGAATTTGGGTTAAATCGGACGTCGTCCGGTTTAATTTAAATTTCGAACGCTCGCCGAACTCAAGGTGAGTTATTCTCACTCACATCTGGATGCTAGACATTATAAATAATTGATATTTAAATATCTGTGTGGATGGTTGATTATATCAGTGATTATCAGTCTGGATTGATATTTATATTGTGATGTGCTAATATTTGTGGATGTAGGGAGAAACAGGTTGGAGGGATCCAACTGGATTCCTCACAATGTAGCGATTATTTTAAAATTGATAGTGATACCTGTTTATATGTTGTGATTGATAAATCTGGAATTTCAAATTGTTCTGTGAAATGGTGGTATAAATTATAATTCCAGAATTAAATTATAAATGAAGAAATTGGGGATTTAAAAGAAATTAAAGAAATTGTTAAATAAGGAAATTAAAGGAATATAAAAATTGGATTCTGTTTTGAAATGGAAAATGTAAATTGGTAAAATTGGGATTTTAAATATTGTGGGAAATTTATTAATCGTTAAATGTGAAATATAAATTTTTGGAAATGAATTCTATGAAATTATAAATCGAGTTAAATAACAGTGGTTTATTTAATGATGAATAGTGATATCCGGAAAAGTAAAAAAAAAAATATGTTAAAATGAAGCTTTCGAATATAAATGGACAATTTTAAGTGTTAATAGAATATTTTTAAAATTCCGTTTTCTCCATTAGAATTTTATTTAAGTACATTGAAAATATGGTTTCCATTGAAAATTCACCAAAATGTTTATTTAAAAATGTTTAAACTATATTTAAAAATGAATTTCCGGATATGGGAAATTGGGTATGAACTTCGGATGAAGTTATAGTTAAATATGGGATTTGGGATTTATGTTGTAAAACATAATTGACTTGAAATAAATCAGTGGATTTATATGAAAGAGTACTTTGGAATGTTTAGAAACGGGAAAGTGTTCCCTGGGAAAACCAAGTAAATGTTTATAAAAAGATTTTATTTAACTAAAGGTTAAGTTTTAAATCGTTTTAAAAGTATTTTTAAGAAATCGTTATTTTTAAAGGAATAAATTAATAATTTTTAATACCGTAATAATTTGGGAGTATATTAGCAATTATTTTTACAAATGGATTTATTTAAAAGTTGGCTTTAGCTTAAGCTGTTAAGATTAGTATTTTTCTTCTTATAACGCTATTTTGAATTTAGTTAAACTAAAACCCTTATCTTTAAATCAAAGTTTATGTGTTAATAACTAGTTTTCTTCATATATTTTAAATTTATATATTTTGAGTAAATACATAGAAGTAATTTTCATATTTTAAAGTATATTTCAGTATAAAGTATTTTAACTGTTTTAAATGCAAATTGTTTTATACTTGGTTATTCCCGATGGGAATAAAGGGTAAAAGATTTACCTTGTAAAGGAAGAGTGGAAAATTGTTTTCAAATGAGTTTTGAAAATGTGAAAATATATCTTTGAAAGATATTAGAAGAAAATAAATAATATGGAGATTATTTATTGTGTGATGGATGTTTATGGATGTTTGTGAATATTAATTGATAGTTAAATCACCGACTATCAATATTGGCCAAATGCGCTGATCGTTTCGAAGAGATCGGGATCGAGTTTCCGTATACCGGGATTCTAGGTCTGGAGACTCGAAAACCACTTCGATCCGGTTTGTACGTTTCGTGTAACGTGTTCGAAGTCGAAGATGGAGCAGTGAAGTGCAAGGGCTAGTCGCTACTAATCCTGAGGATATTTCCAAAATGGATGTAGTAGGAATAGTGCCTTCGGTTCCGTTCGGACCCGGAACGGACTTATATGGACGAATGCTTTCGTGACATCGTCAGGTGGACGATGGGCATTCAAAGTGAAATGTGCTATAAAGGTATCGCTTAGCCTCAAGCCTCATCAACCGGGAATGACTGAAAATCAGGGGTTATGCAGCAAGGCTTCGTGGGTAGCCCCCACTTGAGAGTAAGGTCATCCCTGTCTAGATGTCCCTTTTATTTCGGCTTAGTGGTGCGGTTGCTGATCACAACCGTGGGGTGATTTTACTTGGAATTATCCAGTAAGGGATGATTCCGGTCTTGTGTTGCAGGGGAGCGGGCGTACTCCTCGGTACTGTGATCTAGGCCACGTACTGTGACAGGTGGTACCCCAGTGCCTAGTCATTCGTTGGAAATCCATTTTCCCTACGTGCCTTGTACGGTATTTGTTTGTATACCTAGTATGCTGGAATTTAATCATGTAACAATTTCAGCTATTTTAATAAGTATTTGTAAATAGACACTATTATAATATCAGAGGATTTTTATAAAAAAGTGTTTTAGCTATCGTAAGGTAAAAACCCGACATGTTTATTTGTGGCGTGGTCTTACGAGATGCTTTTGTTTCAAAGGATTTTCGAACTTTAATAATCAGTTTGGATGTATTTATGATGCGCTGGTATTCCAGACTGACTCGGGTGTTATTTTATTATAATGCTCGGGTCAGACCGAGTATATTTCAGGATAGGTTGTTATGGAGCTCAGGAGAGGAGCTGGAGTCCGAGACGTATTTCTCGTATTTGTATTATTCCGCTGCTGTGATTGTTGTATTGACTGATTGACTGCATATTGATGATTGTATTATGATATACTCTGATGATGATGTATTGTATATAAACAGATATAGTTTTCATTTGTGTAAAGATCTGTTTCATATATTATATTTTATCCGCTGCGACTGTGAGGTCCTGATGTTGTTTAGTTTCTTCTTCTTCTACCTTCTTTCTTTCCCTACAATCTGTCTTTTCCGGCGTTCGATCGTCGGCATATTATACTGTTGAGTATTTTGTGTCGATTTTCGAGGGTCGAGAAGGGCGGGTCGTCACAGGCAGGCCGAGACCACTTCAACACATACGAATGAAATGGGATAAATATGCTAAGTCTAAGATAAACAAAATTAAACATATGAAAGATTTTTTTTCATGAGACTTGGATTGAAAGAGAAGCCTGGAAACAAAAGTACAATGACATTTAATGTTCTTTCCACCTAGCATAACAAAGCCTGTTCGAGATATACTTTCAGCCCCCAAAGAGATAAAATCTCTGAATTATTCGTGTACTAGAATAATAAAAAAATGAGTATACTTGTTGTATTTACCAACTTGCCTTATTACATTTCGTTTACAAAAGCCAAGCATCCAGTTTCTAAAAATCTAAAACATATACAACCTAAGTAAAAGAAAGAATAAAAGAAATGTTCAAACCTGGAAATCAACTAAGCAAAAGCATTTCAGTTTCACAACCAAAAAATGAAAGCATCTTCATTATAACAAGGCTTCAGACCCATTCATGTTCAAGTTTTCCAGCTATTCAAATTTCTGGGATCAACAACAAAGATATACAAGTTTTCAAATTCCTAGTTTCAAGCTTTTCCCTGTCTTCAAACCAAAAAGAACAAGCTCTGTTTTGAAAAGCTAGGTGAGTAAACTTTTAAACAAAAATTTAAATAAATCGGGAAATCTCTGTGCTTATGATTTGTTTATATGTTATATGTATGTGTTTGTGCAAGCTTCAGTGCATTTATGTAAGTGTGCATATATATTGCTTCTAAACATCTCAGATCTTAGTTTCAACCCTCTGTCTTTATACTATAAACATGTGACACCCTTCTGTTTTGATGCATATGACTTATAGGTTAAGTAGATTTGTGATGTATGTATAGAATGTGGTTGTATGATGGCCTTTAAGACCATGGAACCATGTGAAAAGGTCTAAGTAATTACAGTATTCATCTCTGTTTAAAAACTCCAGAGATTTAAACTTAGTTCTAACTTCAAATGCTTTACACTCTAACCTTCTTTAGGCTTAGATATTTTAGACAAAGTGTTGTTTTGACTTAACTAAGCTTTAAAAATGGTTGCAATAATTATAGAAAGTAAAACATTGTCTGGAAGCAAAGAGAACACAGAGGAATTTTAAAATTGTTAAAAATCAAACATTAAAATTTGTTGATAAAAATATATATAACCGGAATCGTATATAAAAGTTAGGATTTTTAAAATCAAATTCACAATTTTTAATGTAAAATTGAAGGTGATTTTTAGAAATGTCTGGAAATCGGGTTTTTGGGTTTCTCCGGAGATATAGTTGATCTGGGAGGTGGTGGTTCTTTCTGGAGGTGGAGGGGTGATAGGGGACTTTGACAAAATTGTCAGGTGTTGGCTCATGACAGTGGGGTGGTGGCAATTGTCATTTTAAGTTTAGAACCCTAGTATTACTAAGCTAGGAAAAATCGATCACCGCGTTTCACGAAGTTGATCGAGTTCAACCGGGTTCTGGGGAATGAAAGTAGTCGCGTAGGGGAAGTCGAAGCCGGAGGGGTTGACCTGCATATGGTCGGAGGTTGGCGAACGACGCGTTGCCAGGTTTTCGCGAGTTCGAGTTGATGGGTTCCAGGCTTCAGTTTGAAATCGAATTTCGTATTCGAGTTGAGATGGGAGAATCTGGTGATGACGATGGTGTTTGGGCATGGTTGTCGACGAGGGAACGTCGTCGAACTCGATCGAAGACGATCGAATTCGTGGTGCACGTGCACGGTGATTCCCTGGTGTATGCTGAGGAGTTTTGGTTTGAGCAGGAGGGTTACTCGAGTTTTCTCGAGTAAATGAAGGGGATGGCCGAGGGTTTTCTCTGTTCGACTCGAAGTAAAACAGGGGAAGCTCGGGTATTTGTTAGTGTTGCCAGTTTTTTTTTAGCCTGGCAGTTTAAATGTTTTTAAAATCTAAATCTGGGTTTAAATTGGGGAGTAGGGATTTTATTAAGTTTGAATCCAACTTAAAACTGAATTCCAGTAAGTTTTGAATCTCAGTTTGAAATAAATAAAGTCTTAAGGAAATTTTTTAATTGTTTAACTACTTCAAAAATTCCTAAGTAGTTGAATTGTAAAATGAAGTTTAAATTGTAAATGAAGTTTAAATCAAAGGTTTTAAATCTGGTTTCAAATCTGAATTCAAATGAGTTTAAACCCTAGTTTCAAATATAAGTTTTATAAAACTAATTAAATGTTTTAACAACTTTTAAATAGTTAAAGTAGATTTTAAATTGTGATTTAAATCTTGCTAAGTTGAATTATGTGTTTATTTGAATCTAGTTTTTTGAAATGAGAATTCGATATTAAATAAGAAAATGTTTTATCCTTAAATAAGTGAAGATTAAGGATTTGTAGTTAAATTAGTTAATTAAGGCTTGAGATAATAAATTTAGAATAAATAAATGGATAATTAAGAATCATTAACTAAATAAGAGTGGAATTTTTACCTATGGTTATTAATTAATAAAGTAAGCAGGAATTAATTAAGTTATATTGGATACTTAGTTAATTAAATAATTAAGAATTTATTTATGAGTTAGTAAAGATAAAATTTAATCGTAAGTAATAATAAATCTTAATTAATTACTTTAGAAAAGTAATTTAAGAAGTGTAAATAACTAATGAAGGTTATTAACTAGAATTAGTAAATAATGGATTAATATGATTAATCTTGGTAATTAATTAAGTTTATTAATTTAAGATAAACGATTGTGAATTAGTTAAATATCATTACTTATGAAAGTAATTAAGGAATTTATTTCTCATTTGTAATTAATTAAGTTAATATGAGATTGTTTAAGTTAATTAATTTAGTTTAATTAATTTAAATAACCATTTATGAGATAATGAGTATAATTACTTAAAGAAGTAATTAATTGTGGATGATTTAAAAATGAAAGTAATTTGAGTATAATTACTTTGTAGAAATAAATCAATGGATTTATTTAAAAATAAGTAATCATGGAATAATTGAATTATCTATTGTAGTAATTAAGGTAGTTAATTACAATATGGAGTTAATCTAGGTGATTAACAATTTGGTTAAATTTAAGATAAATTACTAAATGAAATAAATGTAATTAAAGATCATTAATTATTATAATTAATGATGTAAGTTAAAATGGATTATTTGGGAATAATTAATAAATGAGGGAATTCATTAATGCAATTAATTAAGAAGTAATGTAATTAATGTTAGTAATTTAAAAAGGTTACTTTCTATAATTGGTATGAAGTAATTAATTTGTAAAATAATTAGAGGATAATTACTTAAATATAATTTGAGATAATTAATCTAAAATGGTTAATTAAGATGGAAAAGTAGGAAATGATTAATTAATTAACTTGTAATTAATTAATGGTTATGTAAGCAAGATTAATATTGATGGGGTAATTAATTTAATTTACTTTAAATTAATTAGAGATTTGTAATTAATTTAATTCATTTTAAATTAATTATAAATGAGGTGATTATTAATCTTTGTTTATATATGATGGATGATATTGATTTCCATGATTGATTGTGATCTCAGATATATACCTATTGTGTTATGGATGTTTGGTTCAGTATGATGATATTGATTATCTGTTTGAGTAGATAATATGGATTAGCTGTTTATGATGATGATGTTATTATCCATTGTGATATTGTTATTTATCTATCTGTGTGTATATAGATAATTGAATTTAAATTGTTTTAACTTTAAAACAACTTGGCCTTAAAAGACACGGTTTGGATTTCGATGAGACCGGGATCGGGTTTCCAGATTTGGATATCCGAATACCACATCGATCCAAAATAACGATAGGTCGTGAAATTCAAATGGAGCAAGTGAAGACTCGAGGTATAAGAACTATACGTCAGTATAACTCTGTGGGTGATTCCGTAATGAGTTTGACGAAGATAGTACTTATAGATTCGAGATGGTGATTCAGAATGCAAGGGTTATTGTCGTTAACTCTGAGGGTGATTCCAATACGAGTGTAACGAGATAATGCCTTCGGTTTCGTTCGAACCCGGAACGAACTTGTATGGATTGAATGCTTTCAGAACATCGTCAGGTGGACGATGAGCATTCTAAGAGATGTGTTCTCTAAAGGTAATCGTGACCTCAAGCCTCATCAACCGGGAATGGCTAAAACAGGGGAGGTGCAGCAAGGTTAGTGGGTAGCACCCAAGTAGGACGAGATTACCCCTGTCTAGATGTCCCTTATTATTCGGCTTTGTGTGCGGTTGATCATGACAACCGTGGGGTATCTTGTGCGGGAATTATCCAGTAAGGGATGTTCCGACCTTGTGTTGCAGGGGACTTAGGGTGGGTCCTCGGTACGGTGATCTAGGCCACGTACTGTGACGGGCGGTACCCCAGTAGCCCTGCCATTGTATGGAATCCAAAATCCAATAAGTGCCATCGGATTTGATTGTATACCTATGTATGCTGGAATTTAATGAATGTAACAATTTCGGCTATTTTCTATTTACTTGAAAACCCTAGACCTATTATAATATCACTGAATTTCCTATCAAAGTTTTGGTTAGCGTAAGGTAAAAACATTTCCATGTTTATGTGTGGGATGTCTTACGTGATACCCTTGTTTTCAAAGGTTTTTAAAAAAGTTAAGCAACTTTAACCGTTTACTCATACCAGACCCATGTCTGACCCGAAGTTTATTTCTGTTTTCCATAAACTCTCGGGTACCCAATTTTTTACGGGTAGCCAAGGGATTCAGGTTAGCTTTGACGAATACTGGAGGAGCAAATGGAGCAGGAGGCTTCAGCGTATAGATATATATATTGGTTCCGCTGTGTTAGTGTTTATCTGTATTTCCGCTGTGTTGTATCTATGTGACTTGTGAGTTGTATTAACTAGACAGGTGTTTATAACTGTCTAGTATGTGTTGTATTATCCGTGTGACTCTGATGTATATGATACTATTTATTTTTTTGTGATATATTATATTTTATTCGTTCCGCTGTTGAGATTCTGTGATTGTTTCTTCTTCTTCTCTATCTTTTCTACTTCTCACCTCTTTCTTTTCTTAAAAACGATGCGATTTTCCAGGCGTGGGAAGTCGGGTCGTCACACTCATAAAATTTGGGAGTAAAATAAATAAGCCAAAAATTGAATTTCAAGTTAAATGAAAAGAAAAATCAAATATGGGGTTGAAATTGGATTATAGTTGGAAGTGTTGTTGAATGAAAATTTGTATTGGATTAAAATGGATATGGTATGAAATATAAACAGATCCAATTCAAGCATAAATTGAATGGCCTTATTTTTAATGAATTCAACAATGAATTGTTGATGTAAATTAGATTTTAAAATGGATAAAAGAATAAACTAACTGAATACAATAGTAAGATGGTTGGGATTTGATTAAAAGAAGATGAAATCAAAGATTTGAATGGAAGTTGTTGAATAAAATAAACTTAAGTTATTGGGTGGAATTGTTTGAAGAAAATAAATAACTTAAGTAAATTATGTGATGGTTATTTGATATGCTGGTTTGTTGAGTTTAATAAAATGGTTTGGAATCAAACTCTTTGGATATGGAAGAAATGCAATGAAAGTTGTGAATAAATTTAAAATGGAATGGGTTAAATGTAAATTGAGTTGGATTTAACCTAAATGGTTCTAAAGCTGGAATAATCATTTATTCACATCAATATTGTCAAATTGCATTAGAAAATGGATCGTTGATGTAAACGAGATTAAATAAAATTCTATGGATGGATAGAAGTGAAATAGAAATGATTTTTGAAATCAATTGAAGTAAATGTGAGTTGTTGGGTTAAATATGAATTGAATGCAAGCAATTAAGTTGCAAATCACTTAAATTGAATGAAGTGTATATGAATTGGTTGGAAACAATAAAAATAAATATTGGAACCCTATAAGTGGCTTATAAATATTGTTAACCTGCATTGACTATACAAACTTATTTGTTGCTAGTTTAATATGTTAAATATTGTTAAATATTGTTAAATTTCGTGATTTTGGCACTTATACGTTTAAATTGAGTTAGTACAGGTTCAGGAAAGCCGTTTGGCTGGATTTGATTGCGAAATTTGCTAAAATAAATAGCTGCTTGCTTAAAATGCTAAAATAAGGTACGCTTACGCAAAAAAATTCAAAATAGGAGATATGAACTGCATATATTGATATATATTGTGATTTCCGGCCTGAGGCCAATGTATATATATATATATATATATTTGTGCATCCTGCGATATCGCAGAAGTCCCTCCGTACAAAGGAGACTCTGCCAAAATTTTCTGTAAATTTTGGGAGTTAGAAAATTTTTGAAAATTTTCATTAACGATAAATGATTTAAATTTGCTAAGCAAATAAAATTGAAACTGGATATTGAATCTAATTCAAATGTGAATGTAAAGTGAAGTGAAATAGAAGGAACTAAGTAAAGTAAAGTTTGTAAATAAATTTTAGTTGAGATTTAAATTAATTAGTAAGCGTAACTGATTGAATATTCAAGGTGGGAACCAAATTGTATTCTAATGGAATCGTAAAGGCAAAAGTGAATAAAATTGAATATAAACTTCAAGAATGAAGTGAAACAAATCCAAGAGGTATATAAAATGTTTATCTTGAACTTAAGAAATGAATAGTAAGTTCTTAAGTAAATTTGGAGCTGGAAGTATGCTAAGTGAATAATTGAATTAAGGTTGAAACTGTAATTTGTAAAATGGGATATTTGTGGATAAGTGAATAACAATCAAAATGAATGTGAATAAAGGAGAATTGATATAGTGATAATCAATTAGAATTTATATGTAGGATGTACGTATATTATTTTATTCGCATAGCTATTTGATCCAGATGTCGAACACAGAATTTCAAGATAGTTTTATCGATCCGAATCAGGATTTTTCACTCGATTATCGACGGCGGGCCTGGATATGGATTGTTGATTTATTCTGGTAATTCTTTATCATAGTTGGTGACTATGCAAGGAGAATGACGGTTTCGGATCGAGAAACCAGATCTGAGTCCGCACTAGGAAGTCGGGTGGACAATACTAGTTCGGAAGTGAAATGGTGTGATCGAGTGAGCGATCAGATTGGTATTGCGTACGGATGATATATGTGCACCGTACAGCCTTAAGTAAAACAAATATTGAAAATTTGTAAAGAAATGTATAAAATGGTTTTGGAACTGTAACTGGATGTTATTGCTTAGTAGGATATACAGGTTTATAAAAAGCAATGGATAAACTAGGATTTTTGATTTTAGAAGATAAAATTTAATGGCCCGACAAAAGGTATGTATTTGAATTTCTATATGAAATTTGATTGGGTTATTGATCCAGCTACTTGGCGTTTTGTTTTCTTTTTGAGATTGGGGGCCGTAGAGCCATTTTGTAGTTGTACCGAGCTAGCCGCGCAAAGAAGACGCTGGCAAAAATTTTCGGAAATTTAGAGAGTTAGAAAATTTTTGAGAAATTTTTGATAATTTAAAATTTGAATTGATAAGAAGTGATATTGTTTGGAACTTATAGATAGGCTTGGGATGTAATAAGTGGGATAGTGTGTCTTTAGTAAAAAGGGTTTGTTTTGGGCAAGTTGTTAAAACTATTTGGGTTGAGGAAATAGTTAATGGGTTATAGATCATTCCTCTTAACTAGTAATTTCGGGGATGAAATTCTTTTAAGGGGGGAGGAATGTGACGATCCGGAATTTTTGTATATTTGAAATGGGAATATTTAATTTATTTTAAATATCCGAAGGTTAAATTTTAACTTTAATTTCAAATATACAGTATTTATTTGGATAATTAATTATTGAATTTAATTACCGGGATTGGGTAAAATATTGAATCTTGATTTTAAGACTGTTAAAAATAGTTCAAGGGCTCAGAAAATTTATATTGTTAATATTGAAGGTGATGAAGCTTTTAAAATTGAATTTGGAAGTGTTTTGTTCAGTTTTAAAAATATATCGTTTAAATTGAATTCAAAAATAGCCTTCCGAGGCACAGTCTCGGGATTCGACGAAACCAATTCCATTGGATCCGGAATATTGTATTATTATTGGATTTCAATTTTTGTAACATTTGGAGTTGTGGGTTGAGCGTACGATATATAAACGCATAGGAATTTATTCTAAGGCAAATTGAATTTAAATAAAACACATTTACTTTTCTTTAACCCGACCATACGTACGACCCGCACCCAATTTGTCTCCCTCGTACCCTACCCTCTTCATCATGCAACCATTTGTTTAAATTATGTGATTCCTTACCATCTCCCAGAAGCAATCTTATTCTTCTTCGTTCTTTTCAATATACAAATTCGATATTAAAATCTGAAGGAAATCGAAAAAAAAATAGGGCCGAAGAAGGATCAATCATATAGTCAGGCGAATCGATTCGAGCCCCTCTCCGTTCGTCGCGTTCCAACTTCAATTTTCCCATTCTCTATTTCGTTCTCGTTCAATCAATTTCGAAGGAAGAAAAAAAAATCAAAAAAATCAATCAAAAGTATTCCGCGTTCTCGAGCCGATTTGTTGGGGAGAAGAGGAAAATGGCAGTGAGTTCTTTTCGTTTGAACTTAAGGAGAGGGGCGACATGCTGTTCGCAAGCAAGCACGATTGGGGGAAAAGGGAAAGAACGAACGTGCCGTTCGTTCCCAAATCGAGACCGAGTCGAAGCGACTTGAGGCCTCGCAAGCTACTCGCAATTTTGGGTTACACGTAATTTCAGTGTTCTTCGCGAAAACAACTCGATAGCTTGGAATTCGTCGAGGTGGGATTGCAACATGTGACGCTGATTATTTAAAGGGGAAACAACTACATGCTGTGGTCGTGGAAGAGGTGGGGGAAAGCTGTGAGTTCGGCAGCGAGCAAGTGTGGCAGAGGGAACCACGAAGTGGGGTTTTGTAGAGGTCGCTTGTTGTTCGAGCGAGTCCTATAGGTTTGGACAATGAGGTATTACTGTTTATTTTAATTTAATCCAAATAAATGATCATATTTAAATTAGGAAAAAAAAACTATATTAGTCTATATAGTTATACACATATTTTATTGTAAAATAACCAGAAAATTTATTTTTATTTTTATTGACTAGAAAATATAAGGGTTTACTGTAATAGTTTTTTTATGAAAACAGAAAAGTACAGGGGTTTTAAATGTTGTTTTTGAAAACAGAAAAATTTATATTTATATAGATAAATATTGAAAATAAAAAGGGTTTTAAAATGTTGAATCAGCTATGCATATTTATATTATATAGGCAGTAAGGTAATTTTGGAATATATGTATGGAACAGTTAACTTTATTGAAAATTAATATAATTATTTGAGTAATTAACTTATTTTAATTTTCTTAGTACCTATGGAGTTTTATAAGAAACTAATTAGTTTAAAATTAAATAAATAAATTGTTCGGTCAAGTCAAATGTTAATAAACTGTAAATGTGTATACAAGGTCTGAGATTGTGAAGAGACAAGTCGGTTTGGATTGGCCTACAAATTAAAAAGCAAAGGTGAGTTAATCTCAATCATCTGGGTTTGTTTAAATTTAAATAATTGATTGAATGATTGAATTGGTTTGATGTGATACTATATATATATATAGTAGTATATAGCAATATATACATATTGGCATATGTATATATTGGAATTGATATTCCCGCATTATATAGCGGATGAGACCCTATGCGTCGTATAATAGCGGATGATATTTTATTAATCCCATATACCGCGATATTCCACCTTGAAGTGGAATTGGTATTGTGCTAACGTTTGTGGATGCAGGGAAACAGGTTGGAGGGATCCAACTGGATTCCTCAAAATTATTTAGATTATTTAATATTCTGTGTTATGAATATTGATATCCTGTGATGATTTCATTGATGGTTGAAATGTTGGAAGATATTGTTGGATTGAATATCTTAGCAAAATGAGTTATTAAATTCTATAGAATTGGATTTTGAAAGAAAATAAAGGAGTAAATTTTAAGTAAAATAATTCTAGTGAATTTGAATAACTTAAATAATGAATTGTAAAAGAAATAAAGCAATTTCTAAATTCAAACAAATATGGTTAAAGGGGTTTAACTCAAAATTATGAAATAAAATCTGAGAGTAAATGTAATTTGAAATAAATGAAGTAAATAAGAAATTTATTTTGAAGTAAAACAAATTTGAAATCAATTGTAAATTGATTTAAGTACTTGGAATTGGAATTTTGAAGAGAAATGAGATTTTGGAATTTATAAATTGGGTTTAGAAAGTAAAATAAAATATCGGTGGATATTTGAAAATATAAATTCAAGGTGGGAATTTATAAAATAATATGGATTGGTTTAAAAATAAATGTTGATTTATTTTAAAAAAGGGTGTGAAGAGAAATGTATTTCCTTGGATTGCCAAGTACGTTTTTTCAAAGCAATTTTAAATATAAGTTAAAAGTTCTAATTGTGTTTTAAAAAGCATGTTTTAGAAAATTTGTTTTTTCTAAATGTTAATTTCCAAAGTAAGTATTTTCAAAAATCTATTATTGTAGTAATTATATAAAAGTGATTTGGTATTATGTTTTTAAAAAGAGAAATTTAGTTTATACTTATAAAGTGGTTTTATTTTAAATATTCTTAAAGTATATATTTTAATAAAGTATTAAAGTAGTTTTAAATTTCAATATTATAAAGTACATTTATAATAAAGTGTTTTTAAATTATTTTAAAAATCTAAAAGTATTTTGTACTTGGTGATTCAGAGAAAATAAATATTTGGGAAATATATTCCGTAAGCGGAAACTGTTTTGAAACTGTTTTCAAAGGGAGTTCAAAATGGAAATATATCTTGTAAGATATTTGAGACAAATAAATAATGTGTGAAATTATTTATTGTGTGATGGTTGCTTGTGAATGTGAATTGATAGTTAAATCACCGACTATCAATATTGGCCAAATGCGTTGATTGTTTCGAAGAGACCGGGATCGAGATTAATTTCTTGAAAACCACTTCGATCCGGTTTGTACGTTTCGTGGAAACGATTTCGGAGTCGAAGATGGAGCAGTGAAGTGCAAGGGCTAGTCGCTACTAATCCTGAGGATATTTCCAAAATGGATGTAGTAGGAGTAGTGCCTTTGGTTTCGTTCGAACCTGGGGCGGACTTGTATGGACGAATGCTTGCGAAACATCGTCAGGTGGACGATGGGCATTCTAAGGGATATGTTCTGAAAAGGTATCGTTTAGCCTCGAACCTCATCAACCAGGAATGACTGAAAATCAGGGGTTATGCAGCAAGGCTTCGTGGGTAGCTCCCACTGGAGGGTAAGGTCATCCCTGTCTAGATGTCCCTTTATATTTCGGCTTAGTGTTGCGGTTGCTGATCCCAACCGTGGGGTGATTTTATTCGGAATTGTCCAGTAAGGGATGGTTCTGGCCTTGTGTTGCAGGGGAGCAGGCGTACTCCTCGGTACTGTGATCTAGGCCACGTACTGTGTCAGGTGGTACCCCAGTGCCTAGTCATTGTTGGAAATCCATTTTCCCTACGTGCCTTGTACGGTATTTGTTTGTATTACCCACTTTGTGGCTAGTATGCTGGAATTTAATAGATGTAACAATTTCAGCTATTTGAATAAGTATTTGTATATAGACACTATTATAATATTAGAGGATTTGATAAGAAAGTGTTTTAGCTATCGTAAGGTAAAAACCCGACATGTTTATTTGTGGCGTGGTCTTACGAGATGCTTTTATTTTCAAAGGATTTTTGAAACTTTAATAATAAATTGAGTGTGATTTTCTCACGCTGGTATTCCAGACTGACTCGAATGTTGTTTTATATGATGCTCGGGTCAGACCGAGATAAACAGGTTCAGATTATAGTTGTGGAGCTCAGAAGACGAGCTGGATGGCGAGACGTATCTCCCGTATTTGTTTATATATGTATATTCCGCTATTGATTGTTGTACTCTGATGTATTGAGGATATGATATGATTATTGTCCAGTTGTATGTAGGTGTACACTGATGTATACTTTGACGATATATTGTATAAAACAGATATAGTTTTAATTTGTGTAAAGATCTGTTAATATATATTATATTCCGCTGCGATGGTTAGATTCTGATGTTGTTGCTTTCTATTTTCTTCTTCTACCTCTTCTTCTTAACTTAAATGGTTCGATTTTTCGGGTATGAAAATTACGGGTTGTTACAGTGGAGAATTTATTCTCTTAGCGTAACACCCTTCTCTGAGACGTACGAGCTCAGAGGTTATGTAGTTGATGGTTACTAGTGATACATTCCCAATTTGGTAATGTTGCATACGAAGTGCTGTTGATCATTTATTGATCAAAGCATGGCTTTACGAAAAAGCGCAGCTTTGTGGACGAGACTTCGTCGAGCCTCACAACTCGGTAATGGTCGAAACAGGAATGTTGCGGCAAGGTTTTTAGGTGTCGCGTCCCTAGGGTATGTCCATTTCCTTCTGGATAAGAGGTGATATCATGGTATGGAGCCCATATAATTTACCTATGTTGATGCTGAAATTTTATTTTACTTTGTGGTTGTTGCTTTGTGGTTGAGGATACTTGGATAGTTACCTAGTTACAGTTGTACAACTGGAGGTAGCGTCGGCCTTGTGGTTTGCAGGGATCCGATTAGGTTCTCGGGGCGTCTTTCCAGAGGCGTTTCCATTTTGGTGTAAGGAAGTTCCTTTGCCTGACCATTTGTTGGAAATCCAAAGAAACAATACGAACCTTGTACGGTTTTAGTTGTATAACTTGCTATGAAATGTGGCGGTAACCTGCTATTGAACATAGTAGCTATAGTAGGCATACAATAATGATTGTATGTTGGCTAAGATTAATATTATACTTTCGAAATGTTTTCTACACTATGCACTAATAATAATAAAATCCAATGATTTTTGCGTAGTAAGCATGTTTGATTATCATAAGAAAAAATCTCCTCTAATTCTGCGTTTGCATTGTGTGGGTGGTGGGAGATCTTATGGTAGTTTCATTTTCCAAAAAGCATTGTAGATGTCTTTTACTTCCTTCGTTTTTGTTTTAAAGATAAATAACTATTTTAGTTCTCACACCAGTCCCATGACTGACCTGGAGTTTATTGTTCCCTTCCTAAACTGTGGGTGTCCATAATTTTCCACACGGCCAGCCTAGAGTTAGATTCTCAGGTCATTCTGGATTCATGAGATGCGTTGGAGCTCAGTGGCGAGCTGGATGGTGAGGCGTATCACTTGTATATGATATTATTATTCGCTGTGTATTCTGTATGAGGATAAGTTTATATAACTGTCCATTGTTGTATTGAGTTGTATATTGACTCTGATTGTTGTATTGTATAAACTGATATAGTTCTTTGTTTAAAAGACTAGTGATTATCTATTATATATTGTTCCGCTGCGAATGTGAGATTCTGTTGTTGTTTCTGTTTCTTCTTCTTTATTTTTTTTCTGTCTTCTTCTACCTCTTCTTTTAACCCTAATGGTTCGGTTTTCCAACATTCGATTGCACGACATTTGATACAGTGGACGTATTAATGTCGATTTTCGGAAGCCGAAAAACTCGAGACGTTACATGTGGTATCAAAGCTGTTGGTTAAGTGATAACCCTGGCTCTGTTGGGTGTTACTCATTAGAGATAGAGTCAGTAGTACTCTAGAATGAGTGTGAGTGTAATAATAGATATGAGCGCGTATTTATTAGTGAATATGAAATTGTTTTGTATTGTGTTGACTTATCGGTTGATTGTTTATAGATTCTGGTCAGTGCAGTCTAGCTAACTGTAATCGATAGGGGTTTCTAAACTCTTAAACAAGATGAACCGACACAGTATCATTTAAATTGGGTAAATGAAATAATTTTACCTCGACTATATTTTGTATATAAAGGAAATAATTTTTCAGAATTATTAAAGTGTATATAAAATTGAATTGTTTGGTTGTTGAAAATGTAAGAATATATATAAGTCAATAAAAGTTGTTTGAATAATCCAAATAAACACAACAATTGTAAAAGAATGAAGTATATAAGCAAATGAATTATTAAGTATGGAATTATAATTAATATGATTTGCAATTGTGAAATAGTTCTATATATAAGAAGTGAAACTATATGAATATATTTATAAATATGAGTTGTAAATAAAAATGAATTTGAACTATGAATTTGAAGATTTTGAATCCTGTTTATTTTGGAAGTTATTTTTCAAAATTAAAAGTTAAATAGTGGAATTATATGAGAAAAAGGATTTATAAATGTGATTTATAAATAAAAGGAAATTTTTGAAAGAATTTAAAACACTGAATTCATTACTGTTGTTGGGAAATAATAAGGCTGATGACTACAGCATCATCAGTATCATTTTTGAGTTTCTGTGTGATGGATTTGCTACCATAATAAATTGAAAAATTGAAGTTTGGTTGTGATAAACAAAATTTAAATTAAAATCCAAATTGAAATTGATGAATATAAGTGAAACGAGTTTTGAACTTATAATATGAGATAATAAATTTAACTTTGGTAAAGTTGAAATGAAATTGAGTTAGCATAATAAAATATGTGATTTGGAATTTAACTAAAGGAGGGTTAAATAAATTTAATTGGATTTTAACTAGCTTAGGTAAGTTATTGAAATTAAAGATATAAACTTGAATGTTAAAGTGGTTATAATATGAATTTGGAAGTTTAAATAAATAAGTTGTATAACTTGGAGAATGAGAAAAGATAAGTAAAACCAAATATCAAAATGGTTAAACAATTTTGTTAAGCAAAACGAGATATGAATTTGAAATAGTGATATAAACTTGATTTTGGTAAAAGCTAAATAGAATTTACTTTAGAATTGAAATCTGAATTGGATTTATAAGGGGAAATTTAAGTTAAGTTAAACAAATGATGTTCAATTGGAATATAACTTAAGTGATGTTGAATGAAGTTGATTTTGGTATCGAAGTAAATTAATAAGTGAATTAATGAAATGAAGACATTAAGGATATGAACTTGAGTTATATAAAGGAGATTCAACTTTATTTGTAAAAATGAATTAGAAATTGAATTAATAAATGAATTGAATGTTAATCAATCTAATGTAAATGAATTGATATGGAATAATGGATGTAAGTGTTAATTCATTAAAGCTAATTGAAAGTGTTGAACCAAATTGAATGTAAATTTAATAATTTGGTTGTGTTGAATATACATTGGTTGTTATATGATTGTTGGTTGATTGTATATAATTCATTAAGTGTTAATGAAATTGAATTAGTGAAATTGAAAGCTATGTAATTGGATTTAAATTGGAAGTGAACCAACTTGAATGTTAATTAGTGAATGTAAACTAATTGAAAATGAATAATTGAATGTCATTGTATATGAATTGGTTGTAAACAATTACAAGCGATGTCGAAATTATATAAGTTGCTATAACAACCCGCATATTTTACAATTATCTATTTAAATATTTTATTTAAATATGGTATCGTTAGTTGGATTTTAGTCCGAAAAGCTACTTTTTGCAAACAGTCGAATTGGGACTCGAGACCACCCCCATTGAGATCAAAATGACGTTTGCGACCTTTTTGAGTGTAAACATTTATATGTTTGGAGCTAGCTAGAAATTTGACCTTTTTCACTTTGGGTTTGGGTTTGGTTTCAGCCCACTAGCCAACTTAATACCCAAAACTGAACCACCTCTCTTCATTCATCCCCTCTTCCTTATCTTTTCAGTTCTAAAGAGAATAATGGGGGAAGAGAAAGAGAATTAAAAATCCTAAGCCCTAGTTTCCATTTGCAAATCAAGTTCTAGCTCCAAATTCAAAGAGTAGCATTGGTAAGCATCATCTTCTTCTTCCCCAACTCGTTCTCCTTTCAAGTTCAGAAATTCCTAAACCTAACTTAGGAAATGTTTCTCTTTTAAGCTTGAATTCAAGCTTCGTGAGTTGGGATTGAAGAGTGGTTGATCCTCCTTTGTTTTCAAGCTTCTCCTTCCTTGTTTTTGTGTAAAAAGGTTAGATTTTTATCTCACATCTTTGTCTATAACTATCTTTGATGTTAGGTATGAATTCCTAACACTTGTTCATGATTATTTGCTTTTGGTTTGAATTGATTTGGTGAACATTTCAGTTTTTGGTGTTTTGAAGCCAAAACTTTGAAAATCCTTGTTTTGATTCGTGAACATGTTTTTGGTGGCGTATCGAAGAGCCTATAGGGCTGGGTTGCCGATTGGCGTAAACCCCTAGCGCCCATCGCTCGTCCGTTTGCCAATTGTTGGGATTTTGCCCCTTGGGGGCTAGGCTGAGAATACTGGAATTTCCAGTATCGGTCGACCGACCACTCTGGGTCAGTCGACCGAGCCTGGAAACAGAAAGTTTCCAGGCATTGGAATACTAGAATTTCCAGTATCGGTCGACCGACAACTCTGGGTCAGTCGACCAAGCCTGGGAACAGAAAGTTTCCAAGCATTGGAATACTGTAATTTCCAGTATCGTTCGACCGACCACTCTGGGTCAGTCGACCGAGCTTGGAAACAGAAAGTTTCCAAGCATGATTCAGTCGACTGACCACCCTGGTCCAGTCGACTGAATCTGCCGTCTCTGGCTATTTTTCCTTTTGTGTTTGAGTTTCCAATTTTTAATCGATTCTTGATTATCCGTTTTGTTGTTATCGTTTGTTATCGATTTTGATGACTTCTATTTCGGGATTTTTGGGTATATCCATTTTGATGGATTCGACAACGATTTCTTTGGATTTGATTCACGTCTTCGTATGTGAATTTTTGGATAGTTGATTGATTCTACAATCATTTCTGTGCTTTGTCACTTTAAAATACAAACGTTTTCTATACTAGTAGTAAATATTAAAACTCTTTTACAAAGATGATTTCAACTCTATTTTTTTATATACAAAGCTCTTTTATAAAACCGTTTTCTAATCTATTAGTATATACAAACCCTTACCTCATTCGTATGAGAAAATATAATAAAACGGCTTAGCAAAACAAGTGGTATGAAACGCTTGCGTTTACTTCGTCGGTTAATTTTTGGACTTGTTCGATTGAAAATACTGTGACAATTTTCGAGTGGAAATCTACAATTTGTTCGTCAATATTTAAGTTAAGGTAGTGGTTATGGGACATGAAGCTAAACTCATATATTTACTAGCTCAGTGTAATTCACACTTTTTTATTGATCGATGATGATCATTTTGTGATTTAGACTAGCGATGTGCGATGTTTATTTGTCTGCGAGGGAGACTAAACCCCGTTTCTGTGGAACTTCGGTTCAATTTGGCGGGGTAGCGACCGGTGGTCTTCGGACCGTTTATGGAGCTTCGGCTCAATTTTTATGGTTAGCGACCATGGAATAGCGTTCCATTGTGATATACGTGTTGGTGAGTTTTCATGCTGCCATTTATGATAGGCCTCCCCCCTTGTGATTTCTGGATTTCTCGTTCTGATTTCTAGAATTTGTGTTTCACCTCTTTATGCGATTGGCATTAATATATTTGTCAATATTTGTGGTTTGGTGAATAAAATAAAGAATATGACATTCTTTTTGGTGCATTCAGATTTTTGAGATATTGTATGATTTTGTTGTTGTTTAAATCATATTTGTTCTAGTATGAATTTATTGTTATCATACGTTCTTATATCATCTCTGCTTATATCTCATTCCTTTATCTGATATTTATAGCTTGACTGATTCGTTTATTATTTTCTTATTAAATAATACTTGGGTCAGACCGAGATGTTACAGGTGATTCTGCTTGACTCCTTATTTGGGATCATCTTCTGACTTTTGCCTTACTACATTATACTTGTAGTTTTTGTTGTTATACATTTGAGATATAGACTCCTTGATGTATACTTATTCTTTTTTCTAGCACTTGTAAGTATTCTTTTGTGATATTGTGGATCTTATTTGACCACTACTCTAATGTACAATTTTATTTGTTATATTCATATTTGTTTCCGCCTTTGAGATATGAACATATGTGACTGATTTATGTTATGTTTATTTCTATATTTGTTTTTCCGAAGGCCTCATAGCCAGTGTGTGGAAGCTTCGAGTTTGTATTTGATATGTTGGATTTCCTCTTGTTATGAAATGTAAGTTATTTTATCTGACATATCGGTACTCGCCCAAAGCAATTACACAGATGGTCGCTCCTCAACAGTCTTATCCTTCGTGCTAGTCGACAACAGTACCCAGTAGTGCTCTTGGCTAGTGTGAGTATAGAGGTGGGGCGTCACAGCTTGGTATCAAAGCCAAACTTCGGAACAATGTAGAATAATCTAGCAAGGATCATTGTCCTAAGTCTTTCTTAGGAATCGTGCCATAGGATTTAATTCGAGTTATTGAACCCCTTCTATCCTATTTCTTTTTATGATACCTTGTTTTATCAATCAAGTTTGTTTGATATTCATTCTGAGATTAACATTTTTCTCTTTTCTTTCTTTCTTAAAGAAAAGAAATGGTTAGACCTGGCCGTTCCAGCGCCAGTCAATCTAGTGCTACTCCCCAGGACGGAGTGTTTATGTCTACTCAACAACTTCTTGATCTTGTAAGAAATGCTCAAGTTGTCGGACCTATTCATGAGCCCACCCATCCTAAATATGGGTTTGCACGCCTGTGCAGTGAATACACCAATTTGGGTGGAAAGCCATTCAAGGGTTCCGAGAGCGTTATAGAAGTCCAGGCTTGGGTTCGAACATGCGACCGCATCTTTTCTCGCATGAATCTTATTGATCTTCATCGAGTCCAAGTGGCTAACTGGTACGAGCTTTTGATCTCCAAAAATTATTGAGGCGGACCTTACTTGGGAGCAATTCCGGAAAAGGTTCGAGTTAAAATTCGTGCCGGAAGCTGAAAAAGTATCTTTAGCCCGACGCTTCATAGACCTTGTTCAAGGTGAATCTTCCGTGACCGACTACGTCGCTTCTTTCGAATCTCTCTCCAAATATGGGGTCGAATACATTAATACCCCATTGAAGAAAAACCAGAGATTTGTTTATGGCTTGAACAAGAGCCTCAAAAAGCCATTACTTCTGAAATTAGAAGTTTCTTTTGATCAACTTGTTGATATTGCTCTTCGTCTCGAAGAGGCTGATAAAGATAGCGATACTGAGGTCAAACCAAACATCGACAAGAAGAGACCTTTCAAATTCAAGCCTAATCCCAACAAGAAGGGAAAGCAAGCAACACCAGTAGCAAATGCTCCTACCTCCCACCGTGGAGAATGTTACAATTGTGGTTCTAAGGACCATTATGCAAACAATTGCCCGAAGCCTCTTTTCTGCCGATATTGCAAGAGTTCGGGCCATACTCTATCTTTGTGTCCCAAACTCCAAGGCAAGAAGGAGGGCAAGCTAAATGTTGTACAAACCCCTGCTAACACTTCTCGTGCTCAATGTATTTCTCATTCTATCCTTGATGGCATTATTATATTTCGTGATCTTCATATTCGAGTTCTTTTTGATACGGGTGCATCTCACTCTTTTATATCAAAAGAACTTGTTGATGCTTTGTCTTTGGATGTTACCGGCTTAGTGACTTCTTTGAGAATTGCGAATCCAGTCAGCGGATCCGCAACACTCAGTTTATTGTGTAAAGATGTTGAAATTATTTTATGTGATTACTCTTTCCGTGCCGATTTGCATGTTATGCGTTACCTTGGTTTCGGAATGATTTTGGGAATGGATTGGCTTAACTGTTATGAAGCCCATATCCTATGTCCGGAGCAGACTATATATCTTCTGCATCCTCAATCTGTTAAGCAGATTTCTCTCGTTCTTAAAGATTCAGATTCCAATTCGAAAGCATCCTTGTATTCTCTAAATCCTCATGATGACGATAATGATGATGAGGAAGATGCCATTTCTCTCATTCACATTGTTCGTGAATTTCCCGACATATTTGAGCCCGTTTTAGGATTACCACCTAAGCGAGCAATTGAGTTCAGAATTAATCTAATCCCTGGAGCTCAACCTATTACTCGTCCTCCTTATCGTATGTCCAATAAAGAAAATGAGGAGATGCGCAAACAATTATCCAAATTGGAAGCGAAGCAATTTATTCAATCCAGTTCCTCTCCATGGGGAGCTTCGGCTATTTTTGTGAAGAAATCAGATGGTACACTTAGGCTTTGCGTTGACTACCGAAAGATTAACGATCTCACCATCAAGAATAAAAATCCCTTGCCTCGGATTGACGATTTATTCGATCAGCTTAGTGGTGCTAAAGTCATTTCACAGTTATACTTAGCTACCGGTTTTCATCAGCTTCGTATTGCAGAGGATATCATTCCTTTGACATCGTTCCGTACTCGTTATGGATCTTATGAATGGCTTGTTATGCCATTTGGCTTGAAGAATGCTCCAGCTTATTTCGTCGACCTTATGAATCGAGTTTTCAAAGACTTCCTCGACCGATTTGTTCTCATCTTTATAGATGATATTCTTATTTATTCTAAAACCGAAGAGGAGCATGAAAATCATCTTCGGATTGTGTTGGAAACTCTTATGAGAAATCAATTGAAAGAAAAGTTTTTAAAATGCCACTTTTGGCAATCTCGTGTGAAATTTTTGGGACATATTATTTCTGAATCCGGAATTTCCGTGGATCCTTCGAAGATTGAAGCGATTCAAAATTGGAAGAGACCGGAGAGTGTGACGAAAATTCGTAGCTTTCTCGGATTGGTGGGCTATTACTGTCGGTTCATAAAATACTTTTCTAAGATTTCCGTACCTCTTACTAGTTTGACAAAGAAGGGAGTTAAATACATTTGGTCAGACAAATGTGAAGCTTCTTTTCTGAAATTAAAAGAACTCCTTTCTGATGCTCCTATTCTTGTGATTCCCGATGGGAACCAAGATTTTATTGTCTATACTGATGCTAGTCGTGTTGGTTTGGGAGCCGTTCTCATGCAAAGGGAACATGTTATCGTTTATGCTTCTAGGCAATTAAAGCATGTCGAGGCTAGATATGCCACTCATGATTTGGAGCTCGCGGCTATTGTTTTCGCCCTTAGAATTTGGCGTCATTATCTTTTGGGAGAGAAATTTGTTATCTATACCGATCATAAATCATTGAAGTATTTATTTTCTCAAAAGGAACTTAATTTGCATCAACAACGTTGGCTCGAGTTCCTGGCATCATATGATCTTGATATTCTTTATACTCCCAGAAAGGGAAATCGTGTTGCCGACGCCCTTAGCCGAAAGCAACAAGCGGTTGTTTCTATGATGATATTCGAATGGAACGATCTCGAGACTTTGTCTACTTGTGAGATTCGAGATCGTGTATCCGATTTATGTTCATCTCTTGTTTTATGTAGCCTTGAGGCTCATCCATCTCTTTTGGACCGCATTCTTGAAGTTCAAAAACTAGATCCCGAATTGGTTCTTCTTGGCAAAAATTTGAGGAATAAAATTGATATTGAAGGTATGAAAGACTTTGATATTGATTCTCGTGGCGGTATTCGAAAATTTGGTAAACTTGTCATACCAACTATTAGTGATCTTCGCAAAGATATATTAGAAGATTCCCATTGTTCTAAATTCACCATTCATCCCAGTAGTAGTAAAATGTACGCGAATATGAAGCGACTTTATTTTTGGGAGGGAATGAAATTTGATATCGCTAACTTCGTTAAGCGTTGCATGACTTGCCAACTCATTAAGGCCGAGCATCAAAGGCCCGGTGGGTTATTGCAACCTTTAGATAACCCAATGTGGAAGTGGGATCATATTTCCATGGATTTTATTATCGGCCTTCCCCGTTCTCGTTCGGGTCATGATAGCTTGTGGGTGATAGTTGATAGACTTACTAAATCCGCCCATTTTATTCCCGTTCGGTCTAATCGGACCGTTCCTCTTTTGGCCAAATTCTTTATTAAAGAAATTGTTAAATTGCATGGAGTTCCTACTTCTATTGTTAGTGATCCTGATCCATTGTTTACTAGTTGATTTTGGAAGAGTCTTCAAAAAGCTTTGGGAACGAAGCTTAATTTTAGCACCGCTTATCATCCTCAGTCCGATGGACAAACCGAGCGTGTGAATCAAACTCTTAAAGATCTTCTTCGTGCTTGTGTTCTTGACTTTGGTGGAAGTTGGGAAGATCATATTTCTCTTATTGAATTTTCCTATAATAATAGCTTCCAATCTAGTATTGGTATGGCACCTTTCGAGGCACTATACGGAAGGCCATGCCGCTCTCCTTCGTGTTGGCTTGAAGCCGGTGAGAAGCTGGTTTTAGGACCAAATTTTATTCGTGATGCCACAGAAAAGATTAGCCTTATTTGTCATAGGATGAAAGAAGCTCAAAGTAGACAAAAATCTTATGCCGATAATCGAAGAAGGAAATTAGAATTTTCTGTGGGAGATTTTGTGTTCATTCGTGTTTCACCCATGAAGGGTGTTGTGCGTTTCAGTCGATCGGGAAAATTAGCACCTTGATATATTGGCCCATTTCCCATCACCGAACGCATTGATTCCGTGGCTTATCGCCTTTCGTTACCGACTTAGTTTTATGCTATTCATGACGTGTTTCACGTCTCTCAACTACGGAAATGCCTTCGAGATTCCGACACTATTCTTGAGCCCGGTGTTGTTGAAGAAATTGAAGTTTCACCTAATTTAACATATGAGCAACATCCTATTCGTGTTATTGCTTCGGAGGTTAAACGCTTTCTAAATAAAGATGTCCCGCTTGTGAAAGTTCAATGGTCCTCAAATCCTAAGGATTGCTCTTGGGAATCCAGAGAATTCATCGAGCGAACACATCCAGACTTACTCTCTTGAGCTCTTTGAGGTGAACTTCTTATTTCAAATTTCTTCTTTTGTGTTGATATGCTTTTATGGTTGTTACTTTTTGTTCAAATATTTCTTATGATTGCGAGGACGTAATTTCTTTAAGGAGGGGAGTCTGTAACAACCCGCACATTTTACAATTATCTATTTAAATATTTTATTTAAATATGGTATCGTTTGTCGGATTTTAGTCCGAAAAGATACTTTTTGCAAACAGTCGAATTGGGACTCGAGACCACCCCCATTGAGTTCAAAATGATGTTTGCGACCTTTTTGAGTATAAACATTGATATGTTTGGAGCTAGCTAGAAATTTGACCTTTTTCACTTTGGGTTTGGGTTTGGGTTCAGCCCACTAGCCAACTTAATACCCAAAACTGAACCACCTCTCTTCATTCATCCCCTCTTCCTTATCTTTTCAGTTCTAAAGAGAATAATGGGGGAAGAGAAAGAGAATTAAAAATCCTAAGCCCTAGTTTCCATTTTCAAATCAAGTTATAGCTCCAAATTCAAAGAGTAGCATTGGTAAGCATCATCTTCTTCTTCCCCAACTCGTTCTCCTTTCAATTCCAGAAATTCCTAAACCTAACTTAGGAAATGTTTCTCTTTTAAGCTTGAATTCAAGCTTCTTGAGTTGGGATTGAAGAGTGGTTGATCCTCCTTTGTTTTCAAGCTTCTCCTTCCTTGTTTTTGTGTAAAAAGGTGAGATTTTTATCTCACATCTTTGTCTATAACTATCTATGATGTTAGGTATGAATTCCTAACACTTGTTCATGATCATTTGCTTTTGGTTTGAATTGATTTGGTGAACATTTCAGTTTTTGGTGTTTTGAAGCCAAAACTTTGAAAATCCTTGTTTTGATTCGTGAACATGTTTTTGGTGGCGTATCGAAGAGCCTATAGGGTTGGGTTGCCGATTGGCGTAAAACCCTAGCGCCCATCGCTCGTCCATTCGCCAATTGTTGGGATTTTCCCCCTTGGAGGCTAGGCTGAGAATACTGGAATTTCCAGTATCGGTCGACCGACCACTCTAGGTCAGTCGACCGAGCCTGGAAACAGAAAGTGTCAAGGCATTTGAATACTGGAATTTCTAGTATCGGTCGACCGACCACTCTGGGTCAGTCGACCGAGCCTGGAAACAGAAAGTTTCCAGGCATTGGAATACTGGAATTTCCAGTATCGGTCGACCGACCACTCTTGGTCAGTCGACCGAGCCTGGAAACAGAAAGTTTCCATGCATGATTCAGTCGACTGACCACCCTGGTCCAGTCGACTGAATCTGCCGTCTCTGCCTATTTTGCCTTTTGTGTTTGAGTTTCCAATTTTTAATCGATTCTTGATTCTTCGTTTTGTTGTTATCATTTGTTATCGATTTTGATGACTTCTATTTCGGGATTTTTGGGTATATCCATTTTGATGGATTCGACATCGATTTCTCTAGATTTGATTCACGTCTTCGTATGTGAATTTTTGAATGGTTGATTGTGTCTACAAACATTTCTGTGTTTTGTCACTTTAAAATACAAAGGTTTTCTATACTAGTAGTAAATATTAAAACTCTTTTACAAAGATGATTTCAACTCTATTTTTTTTATATACAAAGCTCTTTTATAAAACCGTTTTCTAATCTATTAGTATATACAAACCCTTACCTCATTCGTATGAGAAAATATAATTAAACGGCTTAGCAAAACAAGTGGTATGAAACGCTTGCGTTTACTTCGTCGGTTAATTTTTGGACTAGTTCGATTGAAAATCTTGTGACAGTTTTCGAGTGGAAATCTACAATTTGTTCGTAAATATTTAAGTTAAGCTAGTGGTTATGGGACATGAAGCTAAACTCATATATTTACTAGCTTAGTGTAATTCACACTTTTTTATTGATCGATGATGATCATTTTGTGATTTAGACTAGCGATGTGCAATGTTTATTTGTTTGCGAGGGAGACTAAACCCCGTTTCTGTGGAACTTTGGTTCAATTTGGCGGGGTAGCGACCCGTGGTCTTCGGACCGTTTATGGAGCTTCGGCTCAATTTTTATGGTTAGCGACCATGAAATAGCGTTCCATTTGTGATACACGTGTTGGTGAGTTTTCATGCTCCCGTTTATGACAGGCCTCCCCTCTTGTGATTTCTGGATTTCTCGTTGTGATTTCTAGAATTTGTGTTTCACCTCTTTATGCGATTGGCATTAATATATTTGCCAATATTTGTGGTTTGGTGAATAAAATAAAGAATATGACATTCTTTTTGGTGCATTGAGATTTTTGAGATATTGTCTGATTTTGTTGTTGTTTAAATCATATTTGTTCTAGTATGAATTTATTGTTATCATACGTTCTTATATCATCTCTGCTTATATCTCATTCCTTTATCTGATATTTATAGCTTGACTGATCCGTTTATTATTTTCTTATTAAATAATACTCGGGTCAGACCGAGATGTTACAGGTACTTCTGCTTGACTCCTTATTTGGGATCATCTTCTGACTTTTGTCTTACTACATTATACTTGTAGTTTTTGTTGTTATACATTTGAGATATAGACTCCTTGATGTATACTTATTCTTTTGTCTAGCACTTGTAACTATTCTTTTGTAATATTGTGGATCTTATTTGACCACGACTCTGATGTACACTTTTATGTGTTATATTCATATCTATTTCCGCCTTTGAGATATGAACATATCTCAAAGGTTTATGTTATGTTTATTTCTATATTTGTTTTTCCGAAGGCCTCATAGCCACTGTGTGGAAGCTTCGAGTTTGTATTTGATATGTTGGATTTCCTCTTGTTACGAAATGTAAGTTATTTTATCTGACATATCGGTACTCGCCCAAAGCAATTACACAGATGGTCACTCCTCAACAGCCTTATCCTTCGTGCTAGTCGACAGCAGTACCCAGTAGTGCTCTTGGCTAGTGTGAGTATAGAGGTGGGGCGTCACAGCTGCTTATAAACCTTGTTTAGTATGCATTTCTTTTAATATGCATGTGTTGTAGTTGTTTAAAAGAGTAAAATGTTAATAACTTCATATATATGGCACTTACATATTTAAATTGAGTAAGTACAGGTGCCGTGGTTGCCGTTCGGCTGGTTTGGTTGCGCTACAATGCTTAATAAATAACTGCTTTGCTTAAAAATGCTAAAAAGGTACGCCTACGCAATAAAAATAGGAAATATGAACCGTTTTTCTGCTTTCCGACCGTGTGGGTCGATGTATATATATTTATGTCTATTGTGATCCTACTACGATCGAACCGCCCAAAGGAGGCTATGGCGAATTTTTCTGAAAATTTAAGGCGTTAGAAAATTTTCGGGAAATTTTGGAAAATTTGTGAAAACTAAATTTTGGATTTGGAGTTAAAGGTTAAACGATATAGTTTGTTTTGAAAAGCATAACTAAGTATAGATTTGAAAAACTTAGTAAAGTTTTTGAAAGAGTTTAACTATTGGATTTTGGGGAAGTTGTACGCTTATGTGATTTTAAAATCTAATTTGAACGAATTGTTGAAAAGTTAATGGATTTGGGGCATTTTTCTTACTTTGCAATTTCGAGGACGAAATTCTTTTAAGGGGGGGAGATTGTAACGACCCAGAATTTCTGTCATTTGAAATTCAGATATTTAATTGATTTTAAATATTAACAAGTGAAATTTGTAAGCTGAATAAATTTAATTTTGAATATAGTGATTTAATTGGATAATTAAATCGATAATTTAATATTTGGAATTGTGTAAATAATTGGAAATTGGGTTTAATGTGATTAAAAATGATTCATAAAGTTATATTAAATCATATTGGAGTTAGAATGATGTTATAGAACTTTTAAAATTGGATTTTAAGTTATTCTGTGTAAATTGATTATTTTAATATTTAATTGACGAGTGAAAATAGTCATTTTTCAAACAGTCTCGGATTTCGACGAAACCGGTTTCATCGGATCCGTGATGTTAAATTATTGTAATATTACAAATTTCATGTCAATCGGATTTACGGTTTGTCCGGGGCAAGCCAAAATGCATAGAAATCATTTTAATCGATTTAATTTTAATTTGATCGTTTATTTCCGTAACTCGCACATATGACCGAATTAGCTCCCGAAACACGTTCCATTGTGTCCGGAACGCGGGTAAAACCTTAGAAACGTCAGCCGGCATGTTTGATTACGAGTTCGAAAATTTTGGAGATGAATAGTGTTTTGCAATTTTCTATATAAGGACTTTCTTTCTTCATATTGCAAGAAACCCTAAGGTTTCAAGCTTCAGCCGCCGTTTATATTGTTAATGGCTGAGAATTCATTTCTTTCCTCCTCAATTATCTTCAAATCCATCAACAATCATGAAAAATTATCAACTACAATGTTGTAGAGGGTGATGAAACAGACACATCGAACGGTGGGAATCTCGAATCGTCGACCATAGACGGAGAAATCAACCCACGTTCGTTACGCGTTTGCATGTGATTTCAGGGGTGGAGGCGCGACCGAGTGCGACGTGGTTCGTGCCGATGGTGGAGCTCGTGTAGCACTACAAGATGGTGGTCTTCGATCGTCTTCAAGCAGCTCGTGGTGGTCGCGTAATTGATGAAGGAATCGACGGCAAGTAGGTTTCTTACGTTCGAACTTGAACATGATGGAGAAGATGAAAATCACGGCTTTGATTTCATCCCCAGGAACGTGCGACCCAGATTGTAGGGTTTGAAAAAAAAATTGTGAAATTGATTTTATATAAATCGTATAAACTTTTAAAATCCATATCTTTGTCATACATTATCAGAATTCGACGAAACAGGCGACGCCGGAATCGCAACGACGAGCACCTCGCTATGGTGCAGACGTGGAATCATTTCGAGCAAGTGAAAATTTTGTGTTAAATCGAACGTGTTCGATTTAATGTAAAAAAATTGAACGCTCGACATTTTAAAAAGCAAAGGTGAGAACTCCTCACTCAATCGAAATTGTTTCGATTTAAATTTTAAATAGTTAAATTTAAAATTGCTTGATTGTGTGATTGAATGATAATTGCTATCTGTTGTGCTGAAATAGACCCTATACGCCGCATATTAAGCAGAGGTTATTTATTAAACACATATACCATGATAATTCTACCGCGAAGTGGAATTGGTATTATATATGTATTTGGAGTTCATTTCCCGCATTATAGCAGATGAGACCCTATTGCGCCGCATAATAGCGGATAGTATTTTATAAATCCCATATACCGCGATATTCCACCTCGAGTGGAATTGATATTGTGCTAACATTTGTGGATGCAGGGAAACAGGTTGGAGGGATCCAACTGGATTCCTCAAATTATATGAATTTGTTTCATATGTTGTATGAATTTGTTTCATATGCTGTATGATAATTTATTTATAATTTGTGTATGATTATATTTGTGATTGAATTTGTTGAAGGCTATAATTTAGCTGAATGTATTTTTGGTATCGTTGGATACTAGAAATAAATAAAATTGGATTTTGAAATTAAAGTATGAAATTTTAAGTAAATTCTTTTGAAAGAATTGGGTGAATTTAAAAGAAGGAATTTTAAAAGCATGGAGTTGATTTTCGAAATCTTATCGAATTATTTCTAAAATATGGTAAAAGTTTTTATAAATGGATTTTGAATAGTATTATTCGAAAGTTGGAAAATTTATTTAAAATGGAATTTTAAATGGTTTGGAAGAGATAAATGAATTTATTTTAAAAGGTGATTAATTTCTAGAAATCAATTTATAATTGATTTGGTATTTGAAATTAAATATTTGGGAAATCGATATGAAAATTTATTTGATGTTGAATGAAAAAATTGATTTTTGTTGAAATGAATTTTGAAATGAATTTGTAATTGATTTGGTGTTGAAGTAAATTTTGAAATCAATTTGGAATTTGATTTGGTGTTTGAAATAAATGTTTGGAAAATCAATTTGGGTTTTGAAATAAATTTGGAAATTAATTTTAAAAAATTGATTTGGGATTGAAAGTGAATATTTGAGAAATCGATTTGAAAATCGTATAAAAGTGAATTTTTGGGAATGTAAATTCAAATGGAATTTATAAAGTAAAGGGAAATTTGTTTTAAAAATAAACATTGATTTATTTTTTTAAGTGTGGAAATAATTTACGGATTTGGAACGTAAATTTAAAATGAATCGATAAGGATTATTTAATTGGTTTAAAAGGACCATTTAGAAGTGAAAGTGTATTCTCACTATAAAGCCGAATATATTTCCAAAGTAGCTTTTAAAATATAAATTTAAGGTTCTAAAGTTGGTTTTTGAAAGGAATATTTCGGAGAAAATGTTTTCCAAAAATATTTTTGGATAGTGATATAAATCATTTTAAAATATTTAAACTCGGCAGATTTCCAGTGAGAATGAATAAATATTTGGAAATATATCCCATGTAGGGAAATTGATTTGAAATTTGTTTTCAAAGTGATGAAGTGTGGAAAATGTGATTTGAAATTTGTTTTCAAATGGTTGAAGTGTTAAACCGTATCTCGCGAAGATATTTGAAATTTAATAATTTGGGAAAATTATTTAAATTGGTTGATTGTTGTGAATGTTGTTGATAGTTAAATAACCGACTATCAATATTTGCCTTTGAAATGGCACTTGATTTGTTTTTAAAACAAACGCTCATTATTCGGTTAAGCCGGGAGAGGACTTTGTGTCATATAACCCATTCCGAATAGTGACACATCGTGAATGGATAACATTGGAAGACCGGTGTGAAGACCGGGTATTTTCGAAAATGAAAGGACAACTTGTCGAATGTCTCTGCACCGAGTTGCTCCGATATAGAGATTTATATCACTCTTCTTGTGATGGGAAGTCTGGACGTGATTAGTGAATACCCGGATTGCAAGGGCTTCTTTGGAAGTGCCTTCGGTTCCGTTCGATCCCGTAACGGACTTGTATGGATGTGTGTCTGACGTTACACTTTGAGATGTAAAGCTGGTTTCTATCAAATACATTTCTGTTGGTGGCGGAGAATTTATTCTCTTAGCTTAACACCCTTCTCTGAGACGTATGAGCTCAGAGGTTATGTAGTTGATGGTTACTAGTGATACATTCCCAATTTGGTAATGTGGCATACAAAGTGTTGTTGATCATTTGTTGATCAAAGCATGGCTTTGTGAAAAAGCGCAGCTTTGTGGACGAGACTTTGTCGAGCCTCACAACCCGGTAATGGTCGAAACAGGAATGTTGCGGCAAGGTTTTTAGGGGTCGCGCCCCTATGGTATGTCCATTTCCTTCTGGATAAGAGGTGATATCATGGTATGGAGCCCAGATATTTTACCTATGTTGATGCTGCAAATTTATTTTACTTTGTGGTTGTTGCTTTGTGGTTGTGGATCCTCGGATAAAGGTCGGTAACGACCGGGGGATGGCATACTTGTGTCTTAGTTACCTAGTTACAGCTGTACAGCGTGAGGTAGCATTAGTGCGTTAGTTACCTAGTTACAGTTGTACAGCTGGAGGTAGCGTCGGCCTTGTGTTTTGCAGGGATCCGGTTAGGTTCTCGGGGCGTCTTTCCAGAGGTGTTTCCATTTTGGTGTAAGGAAGTTCCTTTTCCTGACCATTTGTTGGAAATCCAAAGAAACAATACGAACCTTGTACGGTTTTAGTTGTATAACCTGCTATGGAATGTGGCGGTAACCTGCTATTGAACATAGTAGCTATAGTAGGCATACAATAATGGTTGTATGTTGGCTAAGATTAATATTATACTTTCGAAATGTTTTCTACACTATGCACTAATAATAATAAAATCCAATGATTTTTGCGTAGTAAGCATGTTTGATTATCATAAGAAGAAATCTCCTACAATTCTGCGTTTGCATTGTGTGTGTGGCAGGAGGCTTATGGTAGTTTCATTTTCCAAAAAGCATTGCGGATGTCTTTTACTTCCTTTGTTGTTGTTTTAAAGATAAATAACTATTTTAGTTCTCACACCAGTCCCATGACTGACCTGGAGTTTATTGTTCCCTTCCTAAACTGTGGATGCCTATAATTTTCCACACGGGTAGCCTAGAGTAAGATTCTCAGGTCATTCTGGATTCAGGAGATGCTTTGGAACTCAGTGGCGAGGTGGATGGCGAGGCGTATCACTTGTATATGATATTATTGTTCCGCTGTGTATTCTGTATGAGGACAAGTTTATATAACTGTCCATTATTGTATTGAGTTGTATATTGACTCTTATTGTTGTATTGTATAAATGATATAGTTCTTTGTTTAAAAGACTAGTGATTATCTATTATATATTGTTCCGCTGCGAATGTGAGATTCTGTTGTTGTTTCTGTTTCTTCTTCTTTATTTTTCTTCTGTCTTCTTCTACCTCTTCTTTTAACACTAATGGTTCGGTTTTCCGGCATTCGATTGCGCGGCATTTGATACAGTGGACGTATTAATGTCGATTTTCGGAAGTCGAAAAACTCGAGACGTTACAGGATTAATCTCACCTTCAGACTAAGCAGGCCAAAAAGATATCATACTGAAGATTAGGTCGGTTTAAAAAAGATGAAAATAGGTAACTTGAGATTATCATTTTTAAAGCTTCACTACTAGATTTTTTTAGCATAAAAACTCACCACTCATGGTCACAATAGTAAGAAATATGTTTTCAACACATGAATACCTCAAGTGCAAGTACACGCCCGATTTGAAGCTTTAGAGTCAGTACACTTCATTTCTACACAAAATCCCTGGCGTACTCCTGCTCTCCAATCAAGGAGGCCAAGAATTACTTCTGCAAGACCAACCCTGCATATTAATAGAATGTTAGATAAGTATTATCAATAATTTTCTTAAAATGAACACTGGTCATGGATTTGATGTTAAGATAATGATGAAGATGAATAATAGCAATTATTAATATTGATACAAGTAACAAATTGAATTACGCATAGCATTTGAAAATTGAAAATCATTTCATATTTGAACATAGAATGAGGTGTGACATTCTAGTTCTACTTGTTGAAAAGTTATGATAGTTTAAACAAACAAAATTAATTTGCTTAGAACTTGAGCAAATTTATTATTTACTTTTACTCACAAGTAAATCTATTGTCCTTTCCTGTGTGTATAACATAAAAGTAAAAATTTCATCGAGCTTGTAAAAGACCTGAGGAATTTCTGCATCATAATAGTTATGATCAATTAGAATCAGTATAACTTTGTATCAACTACATCAAATCTTGTGCAACAAGTGCATCTCTTGCTCTATTTCCAGCAATAACAAAACGTTTTAGTGTTTCCAAAGCTAGAATACAACCACCTTGCCACCCAATTTACTTTCGTACGCAAAGGTACTACTTGTTGGATAGAGATCAGAACCTTAAGAAAATGCAATATCGTATAAGTTATGTTGAGAAATAGGAATGATAGCCTCAGAATATTTCATCTAGACTGAAAACAAGAAATAAATAAAAGGCTAGCATCCATTATACAACTGTTAGCTGTACGTGATACTTTGTTGTAATTATGATGTAATTAGGCAATTATAATTTCAGAAATAAGCAATAGCTAGTAGAATTATAATTTGGAAAATAAGCAATGGCCAGTAGAATTATAATTTGGAAAATAAGCAATGGCCAGTAGAATTATAATTTGGAAAATAAGCAATGGCTAGTAGAATTATAATTAAGGAAATAAACAATGACCGGTAGTAAGCTATATATAATCATGTACAAAGTGCTTGTAGAATCAGAGAAAAAAATTTGCAATAAAATTAATTATTCATCATATTCTCTCTTCTCCTCTAAAATTCAATATGGTATCAGAGAATGTCAAATCATGACTCAAAAGTTCGACAACAACATCAATTGCTGCAGATATAACTGTAGTAAGTTCAACATGTCTCAATCCAACAATATTAAACTCACAAATATCATACTCAATGGCAATAGAAATTACATTCCTTGGTCAAGGTCGATATCAATTGGTCTCGGTGGCAAAGGAAAATTAAGCTTTGTCACTAGCAAAAAGGAGAAACCTAAAGCAGCACAGCCAAATGAGCCAACTCTAGAAGAGAAAGCAAAAACAGAAGAATGGGAAACAACCAACCAATTAATCATGTCATGGCTTCTCAGCACAATGGAACTCAAACTTTCAAACGTACTCATGTACTCCAGCACATCACAGAATGTTTGAGACAAAGGCAAAATAAGGTATGGCCAACAAATTTTTTTTGCTTGTACCTTTAGCCTTAAACATGAGCTTGTCCAAATTAAACAGAGTACCCAAAGTAATAACGAACTAGTGACCGAAATTATATCAAAATGGGAAAAGCTCAATGTCTATCTCCCACCAACAAATTGAAATCCAAAAAAGATTTGTACAAGAATTAATATTCACCTACCTAGGGACTCTTGGTCCAAACTATGAATCAATCAGGTCTCAAGTTTTGGCATCAGTTGAGATGCCAAGTTTTGATGATATAGTGGCAAAAATTAAGCAAGAGCAATCTCGGTGCGCCCTCATGAACAAATGACAGTTGGAAAATCAAGAGAACAAGGCGTTTCTGGTAAAACAGTCAAACCTTAGTTTTACGGATGCCGCAAGAAGGAAGAGAGCTTCGAGCATTGAGTAGTGTTACCACTGCAAGAAAGCAGGGCATAACCACGATGGCGGTTGGTTCCTTCATTCCTACCTTCGACCAATCAAAGAGAAGGGCTATAAAGAAGGTAATTGTGGCGGCACAAAAAAGGAGAAAAAACTCGGTGGATTTAGCAAATGAGCAGAGGTAGAAGGGGATGGATCTGAATCGGCTCAATGGACTAATAACACCTCCAATTCAGCAGGATCTTTTATGACTCAAAATGTGCAACTGAATCAACCGCTAACTCAATTGAACTGTTTGTTGCCGCAACAAACTTCAGATTTTGTACATTTAATGCTATTTTTAATTAATCGAAAGTCAACAACAATTTTGAAATTTCAAAAATACGTCAAAATACAAATAAATGGATAATTGACTCAGGTGATACTGATCACATGACATTGGACAAAAATAAATTAACCAATGTTACACAAAATAAAGTCCCGTTACATGTAAAGATTGCTAATGGAGATAAAGTCCAAATTCATGGTTTTGGTACGATAAAGTTTCTTACAAAAGATGTGAAAAATATTTTATATTTACCCAATTCAATTAAAATTGGTGAGGGAAATTTTATATTTATATTATCAATTAGTAAAACAACCCATGAATTTAATTGCAATGTTATATTCTCACCATATAAAGTGTCGTTTCAGGATCGAGTATTAGGGAAGAATATTGGTGAGGGATGTCTAGAAAATGGCCTCTATTATCTTGATGAAAGCACCAATAAATGTCATGATTCATTAAATTTAGTAAATCGTGATAAATTACTGCATTGGAGATTTGTCATCCATTTGATCAAATTTTGAATAACCTTTTTTGTTATAAATTAGATTCCCAAAATTGTAATGTTTGTAAGCTTCAAAACAAACAAAAAATACCATTTTCTTTATCTACTAATAAGTCAGAAAAATGCTTTGATTTAATTCATTTTGACGTTTGGGGTCCAGCCTGTGCAGTTAAAGCGCTCGGCAGACTCAATGCGGCGGAGGTGCAAAAAGTCATAGCGGGGATACAGCGAGGATATAGCGGGATATAGCGGATGACTCTAAAATAACATATAAAACTCATACTTAATGTTTTTACAAATATATAAATGGTAATTAAGTGAAAAATTAACATTCAATTGAATTATAATTAGTACATAAATATTTTTAAATAAAAACATGTGCGAATATACTGTAAATAAACGTAAAACTGTTATATAACATAATTGAATTTAGTAGAATATTAGAGTATTTTCATATCTGAAAATATATTAAAAAATCAATTAAATAAATTAATTTCATAATTTTTATAATGTATAAATATCATTTTTCAATTCATTTCTTTTAAAGAAGATATAGCGGAAACAGCGGAATATAGCGGAAATAACGGGATATAGCGGAAATAGCGGGGCTTAAAGCGGAAAGGCTATATTTGGGGCTATATGAAAATATCGTAGCGGCAGAAACCCGCTATGAGATATAGCAGGGTTATAGCGGGGTAATAGCGGGGAATTAACTGCACAGGGTCCAACCCCTGTTGATTCTTATGATCATTTTAAATATTTGGTCACATTTATTGATGATTTTTCTCACACTACTTGGGTTTACCTTTAAAAAAAATAAAGTTTTTTCATGTTTTCAAGAATTTTGCAGTTTTATAGAAAATAAATATAGTGAAAAAATTAAAAAAATTCGATCTGATAATGGGACATAATACGTAAACAAAGATTTCATAGAATTATTTACACAATAAAAAAGGAGCTTAAAAACTAAAACAACCATATAGAATTATTTAATTAATCAAATTTCACTACTTAGTCCTAACGCTAGCGACTACCATAGCTTCAGCTCTTATGCTACTTAATGCCAACTGATGTAAGACACGCAGATAACTAAGACAAACACGCTCTTGTGGTGTCTCGCTCTATGTCTCCTCATTTTTATTTGCATTGAGTTCATCATCAGAAAGTGAATCGGATTTTGAACCCTCGGTCGCCATTGCTTCTCGCCTTCCTTCATATGCCATAGTTGGCACCAGCTTTGGAACAGAGCCAAGATATCCAACATGATCAGCAAGTGTTGGGTGAACTCGCAACAAGATACAAGTGCAGCAGAAAGTAGCAAAGGAAGCTCTGAGATGACAAGTATTTTATAATGGGGAGCGGCAATTGCTGAGATATATTAGTCAAGCAGTCCTTCCAAAAACCTTTTAGGATTTCTCAAGGGAAACTTAGGATCTTTCAGGAAGAGTTACGTAAATCCCACAGCCTAAATGTATAATAGTTTTGGGGTGTATAAACACGCAGATATCTGTATTTATTTTTCATTCGAATGTGAAATGTGTTCATGTCATAGTGGAATCAAGCACAAGATTACTAAGAGCTCCAACCCATACTCCGAGACATGTGTGTATTGAATAATTCAGTTATTAGTGCCATATAAGCTTCAATCATTAGGTCTTGTTGGAAACTGTGATCTTTGGCTGAGTCGTGGACTACGTCACTCTCTTAAAGACGTTTCCACGATCTGCTGTATAGTGCAAAGCAGTTTGGATCTATCGCCGCCCCCTCTAGGATAAAACAGCCACTTAGTTTTAGAATTATAGGATCGCTTGTCGTACGATTCTGTTTGCACTAAAAAAATGTTGCTCGAATTTGTGAATTTTTAAAAAATGAATTCGAACGAGATGCAGTTCTTTCTGTTTCATCTCCTTATCAGTTAAGAAGGCAGAATAGCAAAAGAACTTTGCTGGTTGTGGGAGACGTGGTCTGTAAAAACGGATCTGAGAAAATCATAGGTCAAAAAGAATGAAGTTACATAACATTCTATAATACGGGTCTGGTCTGAACGTTCCCGGTATAAAACAGTTAAGAAATTTTGTACCAAAAATATAAGTGCTACACCACCACGAGCCCAAGCCCGGCCCGGGTCAGTTGATCGGCGCGCGTGTGGTGGACAAGCATGGTCTCTCTCCTCACAAAAGAGCATCATTGGGTGCCCAAAGGGCCCAACTTAGCTTCTAAGAATCAAGTAATACGAGCCACTCATTCACGCTTAGTCAATTTTTTTTAATAATTCACTTATTATTTAAAACATTTTCCAACAATCCCCCAGTTGAATTAAAAAAAAAATTGAGCAATTTTTGAAAAGCATAAGATTATGCATAAACAAAAATGCCTTTCGACTTGAACCTTTGCATAGTGGATAAGATTCAGTTTTTACTAGAGTGACACATATTCTTGAACTCTATTCCTGACATCAGACTACACACAATCTTTCTAGAGTGCAATCAAATAAGCCTGTGCGTTTATGGCCATGCACGTATATCTCAGTTTAGTGAATGCTCTAGAAATTTTGCCCAAAACTCTATAGGAAATGACCAAATTTCCACATTCACACAGGTGAGTCTATCAAGACTACTCCTGAAGGTAGGTACTCCACTCCAAATAGAGTATAGATCTCATTAAGAGCTTCTATTAACTCATCCTCTAATCACTTCAGGAATACATGCTTCTATATATATGAAAATAGCGTGTTCAACTCATATCACTTCACAACTTGTTCTTACCCACTGAACCTAGTTCTTGGGATCTCAAGTCATTAGATCGGGTTAGCATTGTGCATGACTCAACAATCTAAGGGCAATAGTCACATTTTTCTAGAAGTTGTAAGGACTTTCTCTCTGGCCAGTCCTTTCATCAAAGGATCTGCCAAATTCTCATCACTGCGTATGTGATCCACTCTAACAGCTCCTGCAGAGAGTAGCTCTCTAACAGTGTTGTGATTACGATGTATCTGTCGTCTCTTCCCATTATAGTAACGATTCTGTACTTTTGCAATAGCCGTGGTACTATCGCAATGGATCAACACAGTTGGTATCGGTTTTTCCGATAAGGGAATCTCAGCTAGCAAATTTCTTAAATACTCTGCTTCTTTAGTAGCTATGGCTAGTGCTATCATCTCAGACTCCATAGTAGACTGAGCCAAAATAGTCTATTTCTTGGATTTCCAAGAAATAGCTCCTCTAGCAATGCTAAAGATATAACCACTGGTTGCTTTTGAATAATCAGATAAAGTATTCTAGTCTGCATCAGTGTAACCTTCAAGGACAGCTAGAAACTTTTCATAATGTAATCCAAGGTTCGTGGTTCATTTTAGGTATCTCATGACCCTCTCAATAGCGTGTCGATGATCTATACTAGGTCTACTAGTAAACCTGCATAATAATCCCATGACATAGGCAATGTCGGGTCTAGTACAATCAGTGGCATACCGAAGGCTGCCAATGATGCTCGCATAATCAGACTGTCTTACACCTTCACCAGTGTTCTTAAATAGCATTACACTAGGATCATATGGTGTACATGCAGGTTTACAGCCAAATTAATTGTATTTCTTTAAGATCTTCTCAATATAATGAGATTGATCCAAAGAAAGTCCCTTTTCGGACCTAGTAATCTTAATACCAAGGATTACACTCGCTTCACCTAGATCATTCATATCAAAATTGGCACTTAACAAAGATTTAACAATGTTTATGGCATGAATATTTGACCTAAAAATAAGTAGATCATCTACATACAGACATACGATTTATAATAAATGCATTTGTCGCTTTCATAAACTTTGAAACCATTTGAGATTATTAAGTTATCAAATTTTTCATGCCATTGTTTAGGTGTTTATTTTAAACCATATAATGATTTATCTAATTTGCAAACTTTATGTTCTTGACCATGAATTACAAAGCCTTCAGGTTGGTCCTTATAAATTTCCTCGTCTAATTCATCATTCAAAAAAGCAGTTTTAACATCCGTTTGGTGTATTATTAAATTATAAAAAGATGCTAGTGAAATTTGTACTCGAATGGATGTAATTCTAGTTATAGGTGAAAAAGTATCAAAAAAGTCTATATTTTCTCTTTGCCTTATACTTTTAGCTACTAAACGTGCTTTACATTTTTCAACTGTGCCATCAGGTTTTAATTTCTTTTTAAGTACCCATTTACAGCCTATAGACTTGCAACCAGGTGGTAAATCTACTAAGTGCCAAGTCTTATTAGATTGCAAGGAATCCATCTCATCATTTATAGCCTCTTGCCAAAAATCGACATCTAATGAGGATAAGGCTTCTTGGAGGTTTATGGGATCCTCCTTTATAGTAAAAGTACAAAAATCTGAGCCAAAATCTTTTTCGACTCTTGCTCTTTTACTTCTTCTAGGTTCGTTTTCAGAAGATTCATTAAGTTTTGTTCTAATAGGCATGGTATATTTGATGTGCCCCTACTATTCCTCAATTTAAAAGGAAATTTTATTTCATAAAAATCAGCATCATTAGATTCTATTATATTATGTGTATTCAGATCATAAAATCTATATGCTTTGCTATTAATAGCATAGCTAATAAATACACATTCGTATGCACTACTTGCTAATTTTATTCTCTTATGGTCAGGTATATGATCATATGCCAAACATCTCCAAGTTCTAAAGTAGATACATTCGGTTTATAATTTCTTAAAATTTCAAAAGGTGAAATCTTACTTTTTAATTTAGGAAATCTATTCAATACATAGCATATAGTCGATAAAATATTCCTCCACCAATGCACCCGAGTTTAATAAAATAGCTACAACTAATTCGGTAAAGGTCTTATTCTTTCTTTCAGCTTTACCGTTCATTTCAGATGAATAAGGTGCAGTTCTCTCATGAATTATACCATGCAATTTATAGAAATCAAGAAATGAACTAGACTCATGTAATGTTCCTCTATCACTACGAAGTGTCTTAATTTTCTTATTAGAATGATTCTCGATTTCAGTTGTAAATAATTTAAACATCTCAAATGCATCACTTTTATTTTTCATAAGATATACATAAGTAAAATCAGAGCCATCATCAATGAAAGTGATAAAGTAATGGTGTCCATGTCTAGTCAAAGTGGCATCAAGCTCACATATGTCAGAATGAATTAAGTCTAAGGGTTCAGAAATTCTATCAGCTGATTTATAGGGTTCCTTAGTGATTTTTGCTTGACTATAGAATTCACATTTATCAAAATCAGTTTGTGACATTTTAGGAATTAAATCTAAGGTGCTTATGTTATGAATAATACGTTTATTTACATGACATAATCTAGAGTGCTAGATATTAAAATCAGACAACATATAAACATAACTAGTTACTTTAATAGATTCAACACTAAGTCTAAACATACCATCACAAGCATAACCCTTCCCTACAAACATGCCCTTATAAGTCAAAGTATACAAATCATCCCCTATTACTTGAGTAAAACCAACCATATTAAGGAGAAAACCAGAAACCAGATTCGTTCTCATCTCTGGAGTATGCATCACATCTTTCAGAAGAACTTTCTTTCCAAAGGTAAATTTGATTTTCACATTTCCAATGCCAATAACCGTAGTGGTGTGAGAATCTCCCAGCAGCACTTTCTGATCATCAACAGCCGTGTATGTATGGAACATAGCACGATCATAGCAGACATGGTGGGATGCACCAGTATCTATCCACCAACCCTCTGATCTACCAACAAGGTGAATCTCAGAAATCATAGCCGTAAGAGGATCCTTGGCCAGGTTAGCCTGTGGTGCAGGGCCTGGTCTGTTCCTACACTTGCGTGACATATGACCTTGTTTTCACAATTGTAACGCAAAAACAATTGTCCAGATTCATTCTTTCAGGTCGATTTTTATTGTCCCTTTTGGTTCCCTTGTGGGTTCCAATTCTGTTTGTTGCGGTTATGGTTCTAATTCTTAAAGGTTTTCGGATTTGGTTTCAAAACTGGGGGCTTGGTCTTTTTAGTGTTGTTGTTGGTGACAACAAGCACTTCCTTTTTCTGGTCCTGCTTATGGACCTCCTCCTCAATAGAGAGGCGTGTGATCAAGCTCTCTAAGGAGAATTCCTTAGTCTTGTGCCTAAGCACATTCTTAAAGTCTTTCCAAGCTGGGGGCAGTTTATCAATAATAACAGCAATATGAAATTGTTCATCTAAGCTCATACCTTTGAAGATGATCTCATGAGAAATTTTCTGAAGCTCGTGAGATTGCATCTTTACTGACCTGTCACCTGTCATCTAGTATTTGAGATAGCGGCTGACTGCATATTTCTTTACTCCAGCCTCTTCTTTATCATACTTCTTTTGCGGCGCTTCCCAGATTTCCTTGGTTGTCTTGTCTGAATTGTAGTAGTCGTATAGGTCATCACTGAGGCTGTTGAGTATGAAGTTTCGGCATAGGTAATCTTGCTCTGTCCAGTTCTGCAATTACTTTGATTTTTCTATCCAGGTTCGCATCAGATCTACGTCTGCTTCGTCTGGTCTATCCGATAACTACGGTTTGTCAGTTGTTAGCATAGCCACCACCTTTCTCATGGTCACGAAGAATTCCATCTTCTGTTTCCAACATTTGAAGTGGAGGCCTTCGAATCTGAAAGGCGCAGCAGAGACCATCGAGACCTGGAAGAGCGAAAAGGGAGCAGCCACATCTAAATCTGCAGCGGAAGTCATCGTTGCTAGCAACGTCTTCAATTTGTTGGAAACGGTGATCTTTGGCTGAGTCGTGGACTACGTCACTCTCTTGAAGACGTTTCGGCGATCTACTGTACAGTGCAAACCAGTTCGGATCTATCGTCGCCGCCTCTAGGATAAAACAGTCTCTTAGTTTTAGAAGTATCGGATCGCTTGCACATACGAAACAATTCTGTTTACACTCAAAAAATGTTGCTTGAATTGTGGATTTTTTAAAAATGAATTCGAACGAGATGCAGTTCTTTCTGTTTCGTTTCCTTATCAGTTAAGAAGGCTGAATAGCAAAAGAATGTTGCTGGTTGTAGGAGACGTGGTCTGTAAAAACGGATATGAGAACATAACTGGTCAAAAAGAATGAATGTTACATAACGTTCTCTAATACAGGTCTGGTCTGACCATTCCAGCCCGGCCTAAAACGGTTAAGAAATTTTATACCAAAAATATAAGTGCTACACCACCACAAGCCCGAGCCCGGCCCGGGTCGAGTCGGTCGGCGCGCGTGCGTGTGGTGGCCAAGCATGGTCTCCCTCCTCACAAATGAGCATCATTGGGTGCCTAAAGGGCCCAACTTAGCTTCTAAGAATCAAGTATAAATACTTGATTCTTTCATATAATCCTACATTGTGGGACTATTCACATATATGAGCCACTCATTCACGTTTAGTTAATTTTTTAATAATTCACTTATTATTTAAAATAGTTTCCAACAGATCTTATGGTCATGACATCCACACATGACTGGTCTATTGTTACTAAAGTTAATAATAACATTTTTTTTCCTTAGAATACCCTCTGCACAACATTGTGCACCATGTGTTAACATTTTCTTGTGATATGCCCAATCCGTGTCAACATTTTCTTGTGATTCCTACCTTTCATAGACGAACTTGATTTTATAACCATTTGGAATACAATAGCTTCAATATAATACTTATTATCTATAGTGTTCACTCCATTACAAAAACTATGATTATTTACTATCAATAATATTCCATGCACTGTAGGAAAAAATCTTGGTTTCATCAACTGGACATGTCATAGGAAAATACCCTAGATGCCCAAGTACAATTCCTAATAATGCAAAATAAGTTGGATAGTAAAACCTTCACTTAAAAGTAAGTTCAAGAATTTGAAACAAGCACACCCCAATAAGCAAAACTCGGTCTATGAAAAATACATGAAGATAATTAATATATAGGAATGAAGGTGATCGATAATAGGAAAACACTAAGATAGAATAGAGAAAAATAAATTTTAAATATCATTAATTTAGTAAAATACTGTCAAATATATGAAGTATGAAATTGTCGATTCCACATCTAACCACCTATTCATAGAACAGTGGGAGAGAGGAAGGTTTACCTGGGGTTCATCTACTACTAAATGCCTGCTCTGAAATATCCCAATCGATATCACTCCCTTTCAGTTGCTCATGATAGAGATTTGAAGCCATGGTTGATAACTGTGCAGAAAGAGAGGTAGCCATTGCTGGAGTCCATAAAAGTTATGGTGTTTCAGTTGTTTGTTTAAGAGAAGCAACAACAGAATCACCAGGCCCAACTTTTATGGTAGATACTAAGCCTTCTGGTAGAAATCTTGAAACTATTATAGAAACTCGTGGGCCGTGCATTGGTTGTCCAATAAGCTTGCCTAATAGAAAGGCAGCCGCTGCCCTTTTTTCGAAAAGGAATTTATTTGCAAGTTAAACTTACATATGTCAGGTTTATAGTAGTCAGATGGTTTTTCCATGACCTACACTTAGGGCACCGTAGAGTGCTAGGTACCGAAGATATGTGACCTAGAGAGCGCTAGTGGAGCCTAAGAGGAGTTGCACATCTAATAAAATTTTCTCTCATCTCGTATTTATTCGAGTATGCATCTTTGAAAATATTAACAACACTCGTTTTGTGCCATATGCCTAAAGATAATTTAATATATTCAACATGATATAAACATATCAATCAAAATGAATAAAGCACATGAACGTATATAAATAATATTATGCATATTAAAAACAGAGCTTTAAAAACATCAAACACCACTCAGAAGCACCTAAGCAATACTCAAAAAACTAGATGTATATAAAGTAAGAGATAATCATTGCTGGCGTAATCGATCAGTAAATGAATATATGAAACATAAAACAGAAAAATGCAATAGTGGTCACAGATCAATGATTCGTCTCATAATTATTTACAACGTACATAGAATGAAGATACAAAGACTTTGTGGAGCCTTGGCACACATCGCGGCGTACATATGATGCATGGGTTTTTGAGACATTGTGATCTATTCTAACGAGTCAAACAGACAAAATCAGAAAAATAGAAATGGTATCTAAAATAATAGAGCTTTTTACAAAATTATCATCAAACATGATGCTATTATAAATATAGAATTTATACTACAAAAGTCAAAAGGCGAAATCTAATTATAAGCCTAGAATTAGACCCAAAAAACATCCATTAAAGTATTACAAAGAACAAAAACCACTTTAAAAAACAAAATCGTGAGTACAAACTATTATGCCTTTTAGATCCCAAAAAGGAATGAAAAACAAAACTATGAAAAGATAGTCAAAATAAGAAGAGGACGTCATTTCAGCGTTTCATGTATGTCATGTGCGCCATGTACACAATGTGTGCTATATTGTGCTTTCTCATATGTGCAACCAACACAAGAGAAAATGGCGCATCGAAAGGTCACCTCTTCGTCATGGTTTGAGTGTCATCGATGTTTTCTCTATATTAATCATCCTTTTAGAAGAGATGGAAAAAACTTTACAGCTAATAGAGCTGAGACTATGCAACACCAATGATCTGGTCAAGCTAAGGAGTATATGAACTTGTAAAGGATTATCCAATGATACATGAAATTGGAGTACAAATTGAAATTCTAGGTAAATTGACGATTCATAATTGGTCCAAGCAAAGTATATATTGGAAGTTAACTTATTGGAAAGGTCACCTCTTCGTCATAATAATGATGTGTTGCACAATGAGAAAAACCTGTTTGATAATGTGTTTATACAATTTTGAATGTTAAGCCGAGACTAAGGATGATTTGAAATCAAGAAGTGATATACAAGAATCATGTAAGTGTCCCGAGTTAGACAATAACCAAGTTAAAGTTCTACTAAAATGGGTGAAAGGATTAGGATTTCCTAATAGGATTTCTTCTAATCTTTGTAGATGTATGGACTTTAAAAAGGGTAAACGAAGTGGGATGAAAAGCCATGATTGTCACGTAATGATGGAAAATTTGTTACCCGTTGCTTTCAAAGTACTATTGCCTGTAAAAGTTAGGACGGTTATAACGGAACTTAGTTTGTTTGATAAAAAGCTTTGTTCGACTACGTTAAAAGTTGAATGTTTACGTAAACTTGAAGTATAGATCCCTATACTGCTCTACAAACTAAAGAAAATATTTCCTCTAGATTTATTTAATGTAATGGAGCGTTTACATGTTCATCATTCATCTTTTATCTGAAGTAAGTCTTCGAGGTCATGTGCAATTTGAATGGATGTATCCATTTGAAAGGTATATTAAGTATGTTAAATATTAGTTTAATTGCATATATAAGTAAAATTTAATTTGAAATAAATTTTTAATAGGTAATTAAACCATCTAAAAAAAAGTTAGACAAAAAGCAGAGTTGAAGGTTTGCAAATCATATATTGAAGAAGAAGCTTCGTTCTTTTTCTCTCATTATTTCAAAGACCATTGAACAAGATTCTTCTCAAGCAATGTTATCTATTGTTAGAGAACATAGCCAACCAGTTGAAAAATGTGCGAAACTATTGTTAGATGACAGAGATTACCATGTAGCACACACCTATATTCTTCTTAATTATGCTGAAATTGCACCGTTTGTTAGGTAATATTGAATAATAAATCCAGATATATTTATTCAAATAAAAAACATGTAGATTATCATGCAATATATTATCTATATCTGTAGTGTTTACGAATCACAACATCCGTGCGACGATCTCAGTAAAGAATTTGTTGGTTGGTTTTTAAACTACGTTTATGATCCGAGAAATTGTGTGGTCGACGAAGGATTGAAACATCTTGCGTTGGAACCAAAAAGAAATGTCAAAACATATCCAATATTCTTCGTCAATGGATATAAATTCAACACCAAAGAATATGGTGTTGAAAAATTAACTAACAATACCGGTGTATTTGTTAAAGGTAGTGATGATCCACATAATCGTATACATGATTTTTACGACGTGTTAACCCAGGTTTTGCAATCGACATTTTTCACACGACCTTTGGAGGACGTTTTTTATTTAGATGCAACTGGTTCAGCAATGTTCCAGGTTCTTCAATCAACATGCACAAATATCGTAAACTTATTGAAATAAACATACCTTGCATTATAATAAGTACGTTCCTTTTGTACTAACCAAACAAGCACTACAAGTTTATTACACTCCATATCCATCTCTAAAAGAAGATAAAGCAGATTGGTCAGTAGTTTTTATAACAAAGGCAAGATTTACGTTTGATGGAAATAATATTCCAAACGAATTAGCATAGCAAGCAGATCTTGAGCAAAGAAAGCAAAGTAATAATAACTGACGAACATACTGATTTTGGGCTTCTAAACGATGAATCAAATGTTTTAGTATAAGCATTTGAGACTACAAAAGAAAACAATATAGAGTATGAGACCATGTTTGAATTAGAAAACGACGAGGATTGATTAATAATGTAAATCTTGATAGAAGGTATTTATGTGATTATGAATGTTACATTTTTCGCATAAAAAATGATATGTTTTCTCATAATTAAATGATATATTCTGCTATAATAAAATAATAAGTCTTTGGTAGGTATTACGTCGTTTCAACATCAGAGTTCTTCCCATACAGTGTAACGTCTCGGATTTTGCCCGTTCGAAAATCGACATCCATACTTTACATCGTACTCGAATGCCGTAGATTCGACCGTTCAAATCCGAGTCGCCGGAGCTATAACACAATTAAGTAAATAACACAGCGGAAGAAAAGAATAATACATTGATATATAATATCTGATACAACAGAGTGATACAATGAATATCAATATACATCAGAGATATGATACAACAAATATAGCAGCGGAAAAGAAAACGATAACAACAGCAGCGGAACAATATCAATAGAAGTGATTACTCCAAAATGATCTTCAGACAAGAATGAATCCACAACTCCAAGATAAGCAACTCCGATGAATGAACTAGCTCCAGATAATCTACTAAACCTGAATATCTGAAAAGAAACCCAACTCTAGACTGCTCGTGTGGAAAATTATGAGCACCCAGAGTTTAGGAAGGGAACAATAAACTCTGAGTCAGTCATGGGACTGGTGTGAGCAACAAAAACAGTTTATCTTTAACAAACAACAAAGGAATTTTAAACATTGAAATCCGCAATTCTTTTGGAAAAGAAACTACCATAAGACCTCCCACCACACACACAATGCAAACGCAGAATTGGAGGAGATTTCTTCTTATGATAGTCAAACATGCTTACTACGCAAAATCAAATCATTTTTGATATTATTATTAGTGCATAGTGTAGAAACATTTCGAAAGTATAATATTAATCTTAGCCAGCATACGACCAGTATCGTATGCCTACTATAGCTACTATGTTCAATAGCAGGTTACCGCCACATTCCATAGCAGGTAATACAACTAAAACTGTACAAGTCGCGTATTGTTTCTTTGGATTTCCAACAAATGGTCAGGCTAAGGAACTTCCTATCCACGATGGGTACGTCCCTGGAATAGACGACCCGAGAACCTAACCGGATCTCTGCCAACACAAGGCCGGGTTACCTCTGCAAAAATAGGTAACTACTGACACGCGTATGTCATCCCCCGATCGTAACCGATCTTCCCGAGGATCCCCGATTTCCAACAAACCACATCAAAATAATAATGCAGCAACCACATAGGTTAAGTATCTGGGCTCCATACCATGATACCACCTCTATCCAGAAGGAATGACATACACTAAGGGGCGCTACTCCCTAGAACCTTGCTGCATCCTTCCTGTTTCGACCATTTCCGGGGTGTGAGGCTCGATGAAGTCTCGTCCACAAAGCTACGCTTTCTACAAAGCCATGCTTCGGGTCAAACAAATGATCAACCTATGATCACAAAGATATAAGATCAAACAAATGATCATATCGCAAATGATCAAACACTGATCATTTCACAGCAACACTCAGCATGCCACATTACCAAATTGGGATATATCGCCGATAAATTTCAACTACATAACCTCTAAGCTCGTACGTCTCAGAGAAGGGTGTTAAGCTAAGAGAATAAATTCTCCGCCACCAACAGAAATGTATTTGAAAGAAACCGGCTTTATATCTCAAAGTGTAATGTCAGACATGTATCCATACAAGTCTGTTCCGGGTTCGAACAGAACCGAAGGCACTTCTCACGAAGCCCTTGCAAATCCGGATAATTTCCAATCACGTCCGGACTTCCCGTCACTAAGGGTAATAAAACCTCTATATCGGGGATCAGCCGATGCAGAGTAACTCGACGGTAATCCTTCCGTTTTCAAAAATATCCGGTCTTCAACACCGGTCTTCAAATGCTATCCATATACGACGTATCACATATTCGGAATGGGTTATACGACCCAAAGGTCCTTTCCCGGCTAACCCGAATAGTGAGCGCAATTTAAAATCATATGGATATGGGATTTCAATTAAGTCACAACTTATTAATTCAACTTCTTTTTTTAAATGGTTTCCATTGATTACCATTTCAAGTCTTTTCAACAAAAAGATCCATTTTAAACAACCTCCAATGGTTTAAACAATTTCCACATTTAAATCTTTTAAATAAAAGATTCATTCACAGATTTTCTAAATCAATTTCCATTTTAGTTTAACTCGTTAAATCTTTAAATCAAAGATTTAACTTATAGCTTTCAAAACAATTCCATTTCAAATGGTTTAAACAAATCATCATTCTAAATCTGTTAAAATAAACCGATTTAATTCATAGCTATCCAAAAAGAATTCATTTATAACTTGGAAAAACCATTTTTCAATTCGTACTTGAAATTCCTTTAAATTGGAATTTCATTTCTTATATATGTGAAAGCTTTTATCATTTGAAAACAAACAGTTTTCATTTCGGAAAATCTGATTCATTCATACGAGTTGGAATCCTTGGGTTTAATTCAAATTCCCAAAATTTTACTTTTAAATGGTTTAGATTCATACAAACACATTTATATCATCTTTTATCCCTAGTTTCAAATCATAGGATTCAATTTCAAACTTGAATTCAAATTTAAATCAAATTATTTAAATTTTCAAAACTCGATTAAGTTATTCAAAATAACTTTTATCTTTGAAATTCCATTTCAAAAACTTTTCACTTTAAACCCAAATTTCCAATTTCAAAATCAATTGAAATTAAAATTTCAATTTCAAAAACATCAAATTTAAATTATCTGTGACTTAACCGATTTCCACGTGAAATCCATATTTATGTGTGTAAAAGTGTAGTCCAGGGGTTCAACACAATATTGCAACATCAATCATCACAGATATATCGATAAGCGGTATAATCGATAACGCTTATCTTCATTCACAAATCACCGATATAATAAACTTATCGGTCCCAAAGATTCACAATTATAATTCGATGTGGGTTTCGGATAACCAACTGGAATCCGACTCCCTGTCTCATCGAAATTCAAGTGCCGTTTACGGGCAAGTTGTCAAATAAATTTAAACATTTAAATTCAACACTTTGAATCTAAATAACATTTATCACAGATAAATCATACACAATCATCATCTATATATCCAGAGCAACGTCATAGGAACATTACAGAATATCACCAAATAATTATCACAAATTAGAGATTCTATATATATACCTTTATCCATAAGCAATCATCTTAAATTCTTATTGTAATTAATTCAGATTTAATCAATTGCTTGAGGATTAATTACTTGACCCTGTTTAATAAATCATTAATTTAGTATCGATCAATTACTTGTTCCATTTATTCTTAATTATCAGAATCATCTATGTTTAACATCTTACCTTAATTTACATTTAATTATATTACTAATTTAAGTGTAAATACATAAATAGTTTATAGCATAACAAATTTAAGTTAACTAAATACATAACTTATTAAATCAATGTTTAAAGAATCCATTTACACTTGAATTTTACTTTAAGAAAAGTCTTAGACAAATTTGTTTAAATTTCAAAAACTGAGCTTTTCAAAAACTTATAAAAGGAAACAGGGTTTTGATCCTACTTCGGGTCCTACCCGAGCTCCACTCGAATCCTGCTTCGAGACAAATCTGCTATTACTCTCCCTGCCTCCAATTTCCCTTCTTCTACATTCCCCTTTAACTAAGTTTATATGCTAAGTTTTAAATAAACAGCCACGATGAAACTCACGCGATCTCGAGTTCTAACACCAGGATTCATGGGACAACACACGAGCAGCTCTTGGTCTTCAACTCCTTCGAGACATCACGGCAAAATACGCGAGCACTACCCGAGTCAAGACCTTCTCCCCAAAACGTTCTTCACCGCCTGATACTCCAACGTGCACGGTGCACGTACACAAAAGACTGGACGTCGCTGCCACCCTATCGACGTCGCTCCCAAGTCAGCGATCATCTCGACATCTCGTACGACACCCCAGATATCGTAATATGATAGCAAAACGAAAATTCAATGATCGATCAAAAACTGGAACAAAAGTTTGATCCACCAATCCACCTCATCTTCGATCCTCCGACCATCGTAAACCCTGAAACTCCGGCCATGTCTTCAACAGCCCCCATACTAGCCTTCCCTTGAGTGTCGTTACACTCGATCAACTATGAAAGCCTCGGCGATTGAAAGTTAAAACCCAAGTAAAACTAGGGTTACCACCAAGAACTGATTGCCGCCGTCACCACAAGGCTTTGATCAACGTCCAGGCATTTTTCCTAGACCCTACGACCTCTCAGCTAGCTACAGCTCCAATCACGAGGCGAACAAAGTCGTTGATCACCGTAGTTTGCCTAAATAGTCAAATCCGTTCAACTTACAATTTCTCACTCAAACTCGCACTAAAAATCTGGATTTCTGTTTTAAAAATCATGATTCGTAAAAGTGAACAGGATCGTACATTCAAAACTTAAATTTTAATCAATTACATTTTCACAAACAAAATGAGATTCCACCGTATTTTTTCTTTTATTTATTTTCCAGAAAACTTATTTATCTTTAGTGCCTCCAAATATTTTTAGGAAAGAGATCTTGATAATTCTAATAAATTTCCTTTGAAAATCAAGATCAACAGTTGACCAGAGGGGAAGTTCTCGATTTTCAAACATGGTTGAACCCTGTAATACTTTAGAACAGAGGCATTTAACACAGACAGGCACAAGCATATACTTCTATACAAAGTTCATATTCATGCAAGCATCCTTTATGTCATTCATTCACAGATCATCAGATGCCAACCCAAAAGATGAATAAATAAGTTCAAGTGTTTGCTCACCTTAGTCTCCAGAGAAAAAGAAACAGAGTTCATCATTTATGTTGAACAGGCTTTGAAATTTTCAAGTTGAAGCTTCTCCTTTAATCTTTGATAAATCTGGTTTGTAGAGTTGTTTTAAAATGAAGTTTTGTTTAAGTTTTCTCTCCAGAAGTAGATGAACGAAACTGAAGTGAATTGAGAAAGGCTTTGATATAAAGAAGAGAAGTTTTACTGGGTATAATATTTTGTACAATCTATATCAGAGATTTTTATAAAAATGGAGGCTGAAAGAAGTTTTTATGCAATTCGAATAGACCTTGTTGGCTGCCAAGAAATGAGAGCATTAAATGTTATTGTACTTGATGTTTCATTTTACACTTATCCTATTTCCTTTTCTTATACTCGCCTGGCTTATTTTACAAGCTATATAATTTTACTTTGTATTTGTTCATACTTGTTGTTTGAATACTTTATTTGCCTTTACTTATTTTTCTATGCTTTCCCAGGTTGATAAATTCTTCTTGTATGTTATCTTTTGTCTTGTTTGCATTTTAAATTCAAGTTAACTCATATATGCTCGTATACATATATATTTACATATATACAATATTTACAACATTTAAATTTTAAATGATTCAACATAGAATTTATTTGAGTTCGGGGAAACTCGCATCACTTTATCACTTAATTCTACAAATTTTAATTCAAAAATACAATTAATTATTAATTTAAATATATAAAATTCGGGGTCGTTACAGACTTCCCCCCTTAAAAGAATTTCGTCCTCGAAATTACCAAGGAGGCAAAAAGATAGATGAAGAATATTTCATCTAATCAACTGAATATCTATTCTGCATTTGGCTTATCAAATCAGAATATCAATAATACACACAAGAACAAATCTGTTTAACAATCAACAAAATACTCGGGTTATCCAGATCTACGAAATATGCAGGGGCATCGGTCAGTCCGAAAGGATAACTAACCATCCGTAGAATAAATCGGAATCCCAAAGAATAGACAGATATATGGATACAGATTCAAATTTTCAGTTTAAACTAAAGTATACCTATTAACCATAACAATCAAAGCAAACAATTCATCCAAACAAACAAGTCTGGCCTATCTGGAGTTTATGTTCCATATTAATATATCGAATCTCCTTTCTGGATCTACCAGAAATTATCGAAGAATTGAGAAAAGATGGCGAACAAAGAGATCGATAGAGAAAAGATTGATTACTTGTTGTTACAGAGTATTGACCATTTATAATCGTATTCCCCTGTCTCCTATCTCATCCTCTTCTTGCACTCATACTTACTATCAGTGGATAATAAGAGAATTTACTGAGCCGTACGGACGGATATCTGAGAATTACTCATTCTAGGGTATACTTCACCCTATCTCTAATGAGCTACTTAACGTGTTATACTCCTGAGCTAAAGTTCAACCTTAGCTCTGATACCAAATGTAACGTCTCGGATTTTGCCCGTTCGAAAATCGACATCCATACTTTACATCGTACTCGAATGCCGTAGATTCGACCGTTCAAATCCGAGTCGCCGGAGCTATAACACAATTAAGTAAATAACACAGCGGAAGAAAAGAATAATACATTAATATACAATATCTGATACAACAGAGTGATACAATGAATATCAATATACATCAGAGATATGATACAACAAATATAGCAGCGGAAAAGAAAACGATAACAACAGCAGCGGAACAATATCAATAGAAGTGATAACTCCAAAATGATCTTCAGACAAGAATGAATCCACAACTCCAAGATAAGCAACTCCGATGAATGAACTAGCTCCAGATAATCTACTAAACCTGAATATCTGAAAAGAAACCCAACTCTAGACTGCTCGTGTGGAAAATTATGAGCACCCAGAGTTTAGGAAGGGAACAATAAACTCCGAGTCAGTCATGGGACTTGTGTGAGCAACAAAAATAGTTTATCTTTAACAAACAACAAAGGAATTTTAAACATTGAAATCCGCAATGCTTTTGGAAAATGAAACTACCATAAGACCTCCCACCACACACACAATGCAAACGCAGAATTGGAGGAGATTTCTTCTTATGATAGTCAAACATGCTTACTACGCAAAATCAAATCATTTTTGATATTATTATTAGTGCATAGTGTAGAAACATTTCGTAAGTATAATATTAATCTTAGCCATACGACCAGTATCGTATGCCTACTATAGCTACTATGTTCAATAGCAGGTTACTGCCACATTCCATAGCAGGTAATTCAACTAAAACCGTACAAGTCGCGTATTGTTTCTTTGGATTTCCAACAAATGGTCAGGCTAAGGAACTTCCTATCCACGATGGGTACGTCCCTGGAATAGACGACCCGAGAACCTAACCGGATCTCTGCCAACACAAGGCCGGGTTACCTCTGCAAAAATAGGTAACTACTGACACGCGTATGTCATCCCCCGATCGTAACCGATCTTCCCGAGGATCCCCGATTTCCAACAAACCACATCAAAATAATAATGCAGCAACCACATAGGTTAAGTATCTGGGCTCCATACCATGATACCACCTCTATCCAGAAGGAATGACATACACTAAGGGGCGCTACTCCCTAGAACCTTGCTGCATCCTTCCTGTTTCGACCATTTCCAGGGTGTGAGGCTCGACGAAGTCTCGTCCACAAAGCTACGCTTTCTACAAAGCCATGCTTCGGGTCAAACAAATGATCAACCTATGATCACAAAGATATAAGATCAAACAAATGATCATATCGCAAATGATCAAACACTGATCATTTCACAGCAACACTCAGCATGCCACATTACCAAATTGGGATATATCGCTGATAAATTTCAACTACATAACCTCTGAGCTCGTACGTCTCAGAGAAGGGTGTTAAGCTAAGAGAATAAATTCTCCGCCACCAACAGAAATGTATTTGAAAGAAATCGGCTTTATATCTCAAAGTGTAATGTCAGACATGTATCCATACAAGTCTGTTCCGGGTTCGAACAGAACCGAAGGCACTTCTCACGAAGCCCTTGCAAATCCGGATAATTTCCAATCACGTCCGGACTTCCCGTCACTAAGTGTTATAAAACCTCTATATCGGGGATCAGCCGATGCAGAGTAACTCGACGGTAATCCTTCCATTTTCAAAAATATCCGGTCTTCAACACTGGTCTTCAAATGCTATCCATATACGACGTATCACATATTCGGAATGGGTTATACGACCCAAAGGTCCTTTCACGGCTAACCCGAATAGTGAGCGCAATTTAAAATCATATGGATATGGGATTTCAATTAAGTCACAACTTATTAATTCAACTTCTTTTTTTAAATGGTTTCCATTGATTACCATTTCAAGTCTTTTCAACAAAAAGATCCATTTTAAACAACCTCCAATGGTTTAAACAATTTCCACATTTAAATCTTTTAAATAAAAGATTCATTCACAGAATTTCTAAATCAATTTCCATTTTAGTTTAACTCGTTAAATCTTTAAATCAAAGATTTAACTTATAGCTTTCAAAACAATTCCATTTCAAATGGTTTAAACAAATCATCATTCTAAATCTGCTAAAATAAACCGATTTAATTCATAGCTTTCCAAAAAGAATTCATTTATAACTTGGAAAAACCATTTTTCAATTCGTACTTGAAATTCCTTTAAATTGGAATTTCATTTCTTATATATGTGAAAGCTTTTATCATTTGAAAACAAACAGTTTTCATTTCGGAAAATCTGATTCATTCATACGAGTTGGAATCCTTGGGTTAAATTCAAATTCCCAAAATTTTACTTTTAAATGGTTTAGATTCATACAAACACATTTATATCATCTTTAATCCCTAGTTTCAAATCATAGGATTCAATTTCAAACTTGAATTCAAATTTAAATCAAATTATTTAAATTTTCAAAACTCGATTAAGTTATTCAAAATAACTTTTATCTTTGAAATTCCATTTCAAAAACTTTTCACTTTAAACCCAAATTTCCAATTTCAAAATCAATTGAAATTAAAATTTCAATTTCAAAAACATCAAATTTAAATTATCTGTGACTTAACCGATTTCCACGTGAAATCCATATTTGTGTGTGTAAAAGTGTAGTCCAGGGGTTCAACACAATATTGCAACATCAATCATCACAGATATATCGATAAGCGGTATAATCGATAACGCTTATCTTCATTCACAAATCACCGATATAATAAACTTATCGGTCCCAAAGATTCACAATTATAATTCGATGTGGGTTTCGGATAACCAACTGGAATCCGACTCCCTGTCGCATCGAAATTCAAGTGCCATTTAAGGGCAAGTTGTCAAATAAATTTAAACATTTAAATTCAATACTTTGAATCTAAATAACATTTATCACAGATAAATCATACACAATCATCATCTATATATCCAGAGCAACGTCATAGGAACATTACAGAATATCACCAAATAATTATCACAAATTAGAGATTCTATATATATACCTTTATCCATAAGCAATCATCTTAAATTCTTATTGTAATTAATTCAGATTTAATCAATTGCTTGAGGATTAATTACTTGACCCTGTTTAATAAATCATTAATTTAGTATCGATCAATTACTTGTTCCATTTATTCTTAATTATCAGAATCATCTATGTTTAACATCTTACCTTAATTTACATTTAATTATATTACTAATTTAAGTGTAAATACATAAATAGTTTATAGCATAACAAATTTAAGTTAACTAAATACATAACTTATTAAATCAATGTTTAAAGAATCCATTTACACTTGAATTTTACTTTAAGAAAAGTCTTAGACAAATTTGTTTAAATTTCAAAAACTGAGCTTTTCAAAAACTTATAAAAGGAAACAGGGTTTTGATCCTACTTCGGGTCTTACCCGAGCTCCACTCGAATCCTGCTTCGAGACAAATCTGCTATTACTCGTCCCTGCCTCCAATTTCCCTTCTTCTACATTCCCCTTTAACTAAGTTTATATGCTAAGTTTTAAATAAACAGCCACGATGAAACTCACGCGATCTCGAGTTCTAACACCAGGATTCATGGGACAACACACGAGCAGCTCTTGGTCTTCAACTCCTTCGAGACATCACGGCAAAATACGCGAGCACTACCCGAGTCAAGACCTTCTTCCCAAAACGTTCTTCACCGCCTGATACTCCAACGTGCACGGTGCATGTACACAAAAGACTGGACGTCGCTGCCACCCTATCGACGTTGCTCCAAAGTCAGCGATCATCTCGACATCTCGTACGACACCCCAGATATCGTAATATGATAGCAAAACGAAAATTCAATGATCGATCAAAAACTGGAACAAAAGTTCGATCCACCAATCCACCTCATCTTCGATCCTCCGACCATCGTAAACCCTGAAACTCCGGCCATGTCTTCAACAGCCCCCATACTAGCCTTCCCTTGAGTGTCGTTACACTCGATCAACTATGGAAGCCTCGACGATCGAAAGTTAAAACCCAAGTAAAACTAGGGTTACCACCAAGAACTGATCGCCGCCGTCACCACAAGGCTTTGATCAACGTCCAAGCATTTTTCCTAGACCCTACGACCTCTCAGCTAGCTACAGCTCCAATCACGAGGCGAACAAAGTCGTTGATCACCGTAGTTTGCCCAAATAGTCAAATCCGTTCAACTCACAATTTCTCACTCAAACTCGCACTAAAAATCTGGATTTTGGTTTTAAAAATCATGATTCGTAAAAGTGAACAGGATCGTACATTCAAAACTTAAATTTTAATCAATTACATTTTCACAAAAAAAATGAGATTCCACCGTATTTTTTCTTTTATTTATTTTCCAGAAAACTTATTTATCTTTAGTGCCTCCAAATATTTTTAGGAAAGAGATCTTGATAATTCTAATAAATTTCCTTTGAAAATCAAGATCAACAGTTGACCAGAGGGGAAGTTCTCGATTTTCAAACATGGTTGAACCCTGTAATACTTTAGAACAGAGGCATTTAACACAGACAGGCACAAGCATATACTTCTATACAAAGTTCATATTCATGCAAGCATCCTTTATGTCATTCATTCACAAATCATCAGATGCCAACCCAAAAGATGAATAAATAAGTTCAAGTGTTTGCTCACCTTAGTCTCCAGAGAAAAAGAAACAGAGTTCATCATTTATGTTGAACAGGCTTTGAAATTTTCAAGTTGAAGCTTCTCCTTTAATCTTTGATAAATCTGGTTTGTAGAGTTGTTTTAAAATGAAGTTTTGTTTAAGTTTTCTCTCCAGAAGTAGATGAACGAAACTGAAGTGAATTGAGAAAGGCTTTGATATAAAGAAGAGAAGTTTTACTGGGTATAATATTTTGTACAATCTATATCAGAGATTTTTATAAAAATGGAGGCTGAAAGAAGTTTTTATGCAATTCGAATAGACCTTGTTGGCTGCCAAGAAATGAGAGCATTAAATGTTATTGTACTTGATGTTTCATTTTACACTTATCCTATTTCCTTTTCTTATACTCGCCTGGCTTATTTTACAAGCTATATAATTTTACTTTGTATTTGTTCATACTTGTTGTTTGAATACTTTATTTGCCTTTACTTATTTTTCTATGCTTTCCCAGGTTGATAAATTCTTCTTGTATGTTATCTTTTGTCTTGTTTGCATTTTAAATTCAAGTTAACTCATATATGCTCGTATACATATATATTTACATATATACAATATTTACAACATTTAAATTTTAAATGATTCAACATAGAATTTATTTGAGTTCGGGGAAACTCGCATCACTTTATCACTTAATTCTACAAATTTTAATTCAAAAATACAATTAATTATTAATTTAAATATATATAAAATTCGGGGTCGTTACAGACTTCCCCCCTTAAAAGAATTTCGTCCTCGAAATTACCAAGGAGGCAAAAAGATAGATGAAGAATATTTCATCTAATCAACTGAATATCTATTCTGCATTTGGCTTATCAAATCAGAATATCAATAATACACACAAGAACAAATCTGTTTAACAATCAACAAAATACTCGGGTTGTCACGACCCAAAATTCTTCATTCGAAAATGGACATCAAATACTTCACTTGTATTCGACTGCCAAAATTCAAACGTCAAATTTCAGTTCGGATGGAGCTTATAACAACAATTAGATGAGATATAAAACAACGGAACAGAATCAATATCATAAATATCATCACAGATACAACATCGACATAATCCATACTTCATTAGAGTATTTAATACGTATACTACAACTCCAAATACAACATCATGATAATACAACAGTGATCATATATCCAAAGGTCTTCAGATAAAAGAAGTGATAACGGACTCTCAAAAGCTAAACACCTGAGATCTCCAAAAAGCTCCTAAGAATATCTCCAAGATAAGAGCTCCAAAATACAGCTTAGTCCAAAATACGGAAAACCTGCTACTAGGCTGCCCGTATGGAAATAATGGGCACCCAGAGTTTAGAAAAGAAAACAATAAACTCCGGGTCAGTCATGGGACTGGTATGAGTAAACAAAACAGTTTATCTTTTAAAAACGGACAACAAAAGAATTTAAAGTAAATTCGCAATGCTTTTGGAAAATGAAACTACCATAAGACCTCCCGCCACACACACAATGCAAACGCAGACTTGGAGGAGATTTCTTCTTATGATAGTCAAAGATGCTTACTACGCAAAATCAAATCCTTTTTGATATTATTATTAGTGCATAGTGAAAAAAAACATTTCGAAAGTAGAATATAAATCTTAGCCAGCATAGGTACCATTATATTATGCCTGCTATAGCTGCCTCCTGAGGAGACAGGTTATACAATTGAAATCGTAAAGGCTCGTATTGTTTCTTTGGATTTCCAACAAATGGTCAGGCCAAGGAACTTCCCATTGCCACATGGAAACGCCTCTGGAAGGACGTCCCGAGAACCTAACCGGATCTCTGCCAACACAAAGCCGGGTTACCTCTGCAAAAATAGGTAACTACTAACACGAGTATGCCATCTCCCGGTTGTAACCAACCTTTAACCGGGGTCCCGAGCAACAAATCACAAAGATAATAAATGTATATCTGCGATATCCACATAAGTAAAGTATCTGGGCTCCATACCATGATACCACTTCTATCCAGAAGGAAATGAACATACACTAAGGGGCGCTACTCCCTATAACCTTGCCGCATCTTTCCTATTTTGACCATTCCGGGGTGTGAGGCTCGACGAAGTCTCGTCCACAAAGCTACGCTTTGTCACAAAGCCATGCTTTGGGTCAACAGATGATCAACCTATGATCACAAAGATAAATGATCAAGCAAATGATCATATCACAAATGATCAAACACTGATCATCACACAGCAACACTCAGCATGTCACATTACCAAATTGGGATATATCGCTGATAAATTTCAACTACATAACCTCTGAGCTCGTACGTCTCAGAGAAGGGTGTTAAGCTAAGAGAATAAATTCTCCGCCACCAACAGAAATGTATTTGAAAGAAATCGGCTTTATATCTCAAAGTGTAATGTCAGACATGTATCCATACAAGTCTGTTCCGGGTTCGAACAGAACCGAAGGCACTTCCAAAGAAGTCCTTGCAATCCGGATAATTTTCTAATCACGTCCGGACTTCCCGTCACAAAAGAGTGATATAAATCTCTATACCGGAGCAACTCGGTGCAGAGACATTCGACAGGTTGTCCTTTCATTTTCGAAAATATCCGGTCTTCAACACCGGTCTTCAAATGTCATCCATATACGACGTATCACTATATCGGAACGGGCAACCCGAATAGTGAGCGTTAATTTCAAAAACATGTGGATATGTTATTCACAACAATTCATAGATTCGATGTGGGCTTCGGATAACAAACTGAAATCCGATTCCCTGTCGCATCGAGGTTTAAATGTCGTTTTACGGACAAACAGGGTTTTTTTACATCAATACAGAACAAATTCACAGATCACAGTGCAATACAAAACAATCACGGTATCATAACAGAAATATCAATACAATCAGAATATTTGGTAATGGTCAGTCATAGTCGATTCAAGTAATTTGATCTAACCTGAATTAACTACATAAATATTTTTACTAATCATTATGATGTTTAATTTCATTAAATTATAAATAATTTTAAATCTTAATTTGCTCTACTAATTCATTATTTCTTGATTAATTGTCTAAATTTATTTATTTGATTTCTTTTTCCGTTGATTTAAATTTCAATTTCTTTTATGAATAAATTTATTATTATTAGTTACAAGTAATTTCAAATCACAATTTCCTAATCATTATTTAGTTATTATAATTAAATTTTGTTTTTAAATAAATCAGTTTGCATATTTGATTAACTCCTCGTTATTTTATTTCATTTACCCACAATCATCATTCTATAGTAAATGAATTATTTTAGGAATTAGTTGCACTTGTATTTAAATTTCAAAACTGGGAATGTTGATTTTTTTTTTTTTTATGACCAACCCGAGCCTTCCTCGAGTCATGCCCGGTCCAAAAGCCCCCCCTGCTTCGAGTTTTCTTCTAATTTGACCCAGGTGATACATTTTTACGAAAAAAAAAATTTGCTTAAGTTAAAATGACCCGATACGTAGACAAGACTACTCGACTCAGCTTCGAGTTTTCCACCAATTTCCTCCCAAGCTACTTCGAGTCTTCTCTCGTCTTCTCCAACTTTTCTTACTGATACGCGAAACATCCTCGTGCACGCGTACACCACCGCGCCTCCGCTTCAGTGGCGATCGTGACCTCCAGCAAGTCGCCTACCATCCCCCAAATTGATTCGAACACCCCGATTCTCGAATTAAACTCGAGAGCGAAATCGAGTCACCTGGTTCAAAAGAACCCATTTATACATCGCCGGAAGTCGATCTCGTGCCACCTCCTCTGGCCCTCAGAGGCCATAAAATTTCGACTGGAGCTTCGTCTCGACCTAACGCCCCTATCCCCACCGGAGTCTCGAAGTCCGATGGCCCATAGACGGAACGGCGAACTCGTTTTTCAGACCTTATACGTTTTGAGCTTAAACCCTACTTCGATCTCGAACTCCCAATCCACGCAATGGATAATTTTTTTGACAATTTTCGTGACATCCCTGATGTTTATCCTAACTTCAATTCAAGTTTAAGCATTTACTATTTCTTCGATCACGAGAAATTGGTGAACATTCCCTTTTGATTCAAATGCAAACTGCTCTTTAGTTACTGAGCTAAAATCTTCGTTCACGTTTTAAAAATCAAAGTTTTAAGTGTAGATTCAGATTTTAATACTGAATCAACATTTCACAACAATTAATTTTTATCAAATTTCAACTTGAACCTGTAAAACATGTTTCCAGTGGAAATAAATATGCTGCAGGTTCAAATAACTTTACAAGATCATGTTCGAGGATTAAAACGACCTGATTTATTTGAAAACCCAAGCTTCAGTGATCAAAACAAATAGACTTCACTTAAAAAAAAACAATGGAAATCCCTGTATAAATGGTACAGAGCATCACTGGGATGTTATAAACTGGAATATGAACAAAGCAGTGATAATTGAAGTTTAAACTGTTTTAAATACACTTTATATCCTTTATAAAATCATGTTTACTCACCTGAGAATTTTGAAACAGAGACTCTGGTTTTAAAAACTGCAGTTTTGATATTTCTTGATCTTCTTCCCCTCTTCTGTAAACTGCTTTCAAGTTTTTGAAATAAAGTGATATTCTTCTCTCCTTTGAATTTTTTGTTCTTTTCTCAGTTTGCTAAATCGTTTGAACGAAAATAAAACAAGACAAATCTCATTTGTACATACAGAGGTGGGCAGGTTTTAGTGAAGTACTGATATCTTTGTATTGTATAATTTATTTATTTTATACAAGCTTGTACTTTGTAGTGATGGGTAGGCTTGAAAACATTCAATGCAAGCATGTATTCACGACTGACATTTCCCTTGATGTTGCTAAAGTAGATGGCATTAATTGGAAGTATGTTTTTATGGAGGCTTGCATTTAATGAAAGTATTGTTTGTAACTTACAGCAAAGTGCTGTTTTGTTTTTGCTTTATGAAGAGTTGTTTGTATATATATGTTCTTACTTTATTTAACTAGTGTTTATTTTTATTTTGTTTTGTTCTAGTATAAGTGTTGCTTAATCTTTTGTTAAGTGTTGTTTTACTTTTGATAATATGTGATTTTATTTCTCTTAAAATTTCATAAATTAAAAATTATTCGTTAAATTATTTAACGAATTTCCGGGATGTTACACGGGTTATCCAGATCTACGAAATATGCAGGGGCATCGGTCAGTCCGAAAGGATAAGTAACCATCCGTAGAATAAATCGGAATCCCAAAGAATAGACAGATATATGGATACAATTTCAAATTTTTAGTTTAAACTAAAGTATACCTATTAACCATAACAATCAAAGCAAACAATTCATCCAAACAAACAAGTCTGGCCTATCTGGAGTTTATGTTCCATATTAATATATCGAATCTCCTTTCTGGATCTACCAGAAATTATCGAAGAATTGAGAAAAGATGGCGAACAAAGAGATCGATAGAGAAAAGATTGATTTCTTGTTGTTACGGAGTATTGACCATTTATAATCGTATTCCCCTATCCCCTATCTCATCCTCTTCTTGCACTCATACTTACTATCAGTGGATAATAAGAGAATTTACTGAGGCGTACGGACGGATATCTGAGAATTACTCATTCTAGGGTATACTTCACCCTATCTCTAATGAGCTACTTAACGTGTTATACTCCTGAGCTAAAGTTCAACCTTAGCTCTGATACCAAATGTAACGTCTCGGATTTTGCCCGTTCGAAAATCGACATCCATACTTTACATCGTACTCGAATGCCGTAGATTCGACCGTTCAAATCCGAGTTGCCGGAGCTATAACACAATTAAGTAAATAACACAGCGGAAGAAAAGAATAATACATTGATATACAATATCTGATACAACAGAGTGATACAATGAATATCAATATACATCAGAGATATGATACAACAAATATAGCAGCGGAAAAGAAAACGATAACAACAGCCGTTCAAATCCGAGTTTACATCGTACTCGAATGCCGTATTTGCCCGTTCGAAAATCGACATCCATACTTTACATCGTACTCGAATGCCGTAGATTCGACCGTTCAAATCCGAGTTGCCGGAGCTATAACACAATTAAGTAAATAACACAGCGGAAGAAAAGAATAATACATTGATATACAATATCTGATACAACAGAGTGATACAATGAATATCAATATACATAAGAGATATGATACAACAAATATAGCAGCGGAAAAGAAAACGATAACAACAGCAGCGGAACAATATCAATAGAAGTGATAACTCCAAAATGATCTTCAGACAAGAATGAATCCACAACTCCAAGATAAGCAACTCCGATGAATGAACTAGCTCCAGATAATCTACTAAACCTGAATATCTGAAAAGAAACCCAACTCTAGACTGCTCGTGTGGAAAATTATGAGCACCCAGAGTTTAGGAAGGGAACAATAAACTCCGAGTCAGTCATGGGACTGGTGTGAGCAACAAAAACAGTTTATCTTTAACAAACAACAAAGGAATTTTAAACATTGAAATCCGCAATGCTTTTGGAAAATGAAACTATCATAAGACCTCCCACCACACACACAATGCAAACGCAGAATTGGAGGAGATTTCTTCTTATGATAGTCAAACATGCTTACTACGCAAAATCAAATCATTTTTGATATTATTATTAGTGCATAGTGTAGAAACATTTCGAAAGTATAATATTAATCTTAGCCAGCATACGACCAATATCGTATGCCTACTATAGCTACTATGTTCAATAGCAGGTTACCGCCACATTCCATAGCAGGTAATACAACTAAAACCGTACAAGTCGCGTATTGTTTCTTTGGATTTCCAACAAATGGTCAGGCTAAGGAACTTCCTATCCACGATGGGTACGTCCCTGGAATAGACGACCCGAGAACCTAACCGGATCTTTGCCAACACAAGGCCGGGTTACCTCTGCAAAAATAGGTAACTACTGACACGCGTATGTCATCCCCCGATCGTAACCGATCTTCCCGAGGATCCCCGATTTCCAACAAACCACATCAAAATAATAATGCAGCAACCACATAGGTTAAGTATCTGGGCTCCATACCATGATACCACCTCTATCCAGAAGGAATGACATACACTAAGGGGCGCTACTCCCTAGAACCTTGCTGCATCCTTCCTGTTTCGACCATTTCCGGGGTGTGAGGCTCGACGAAGTCTCGTCCACAAAGCTATGCTTTCTACAAAGCCATGCTTCGGGTCAAACAAATGATCAACCTATGATCACAAAGATATAAGATCAAACAAATGATCATATCGCAAATGATCAAACACTGATCATTTCACAGCAACACTCAGCATGCCACATTACCAAATTGGGATATATCGCTGATAAATTTCAACTACATAACCTCTGAGCTCGTACGTCTCAGAGAAGGGTGTTATGCTAAGAGAATAAATTCTCCGCCACTAACAGAAATGTATTTGAAAGAAATCGGCTTTATATCTCAAAGTGTAATGTCAGACATGTATCCATACAAGTCTGTTCCGGGTTCGAACAGAACCGAAGGCACTACTCACGAAGCCCTTGCAAATCCGGATAATTTCCAATCACGTCCTGACTTCCCGTCACTAAGGGTGATAAAACCTCTATATCGGGGATCAGCCGATGCAGAGTAACTCGACGGTAATCCTTCCGTTTTCAAAAATATCCGGTCTTCAACACCGGTCTTCAAATGCTATCCATATACGACGTATCACATATTCGGAATGGGTTATACGACCCAAAGGTCCTTTCACGGCTAACCCGAATAGTGAGCGCAATTTAAAATCATATGGATATGGGATTTCAATTAAGTCACAACTTATTAATTCAACTTCTTTTTTTAAATGGTTTCCATTGATTACCATTTCAAGTCTTTTCAACAAAAAGATCCATTTTAAACAACCTCCAATGGTTTAAACAATTTCCACATTTAAATCTTTTAAATAAAAGATTCATTCACAGATTTTCTAAATCAATTTCCATTTTAGTTTAACTCGTTAAATCTTTAAATCAAAGATTTAACTTATAGCTTTCAAAACAATTCCATTTTAAATGGTTTAAACAAATCATCATTCTAAATCTGTTAAAATAAACCGATTTAATTCATAGCTTTCCAAAAAGAATTCATTTATAACTTGGAAAAACCATTTTTCAATTCGTACTTGAAATTCCTTTAAATTGGAATTTCATTTCTTATATATGTGAAAACTTTTATCATTTGAAAACAAACAGTTTTCATTTCGGAAAATCTGATTCATTCATACGAGTTGGAATCCTTGGGTTAAATTCAAATTCCCAAAATTTTACTTTTAAATGGTTTAGATTCATACAAACACATTTATATCATCTTTAATCCCTAGTTTCAAATCATAGGATTCAATTTCAAACTTGAATTCAAATTTAAATCAAATTATTTAAATTTTCAAAACTCGATTAAGTTATTCAAAATAACTTTTATCTTTGAAATTCCATTTCAAAAACTTTTCACTTTAAACCCAAATTTCCAATTTCAAAATCAATTGAAATTAAAATTTCAATTTCAAAAACATCAAATTTAAATTATCTGTGACTTAACCGATTTCCACGTGAAATCCATATTTGTGTGTGTAAAAGTGTAGTCCAGGGGTTCAACACAATAGTGCAACATCAATCATCACAGATATATCGATAAGCGGTATAATCGATAACGCTTATCTTCATTCACAAATCACCGATATAATAAACTTATCGGTCCCAAAGATTCACAATTATAATTCGATGTGGGTTTCGGATAACCAACTGGAATCCGACTCCCTATCGCATCGAAATTCAAGTGCCGTTTAAGGGCAAGTTGTCAAATAAATTTAAACATTTAAATTCAACACTTTGAATCTAAATAACATTTATCATAGATAAATCATACACAATCATCATCTATATATCCAGAGCAACGTCATAGGAACATTACAGAATATCACCAAATAATTATCACAAATTAGAGATTCTATATATATACCTTTATCCATAAGCAATCATCTTAAATTCTTATTGTAATTAATTCAGATTTAATCAATTGCTTGAGGATTAATTACTTGACCCTGTTTAATAAATCATTAATTTAGTATCGATCAATTACTTGTTCCATTTATTCTTAATTATCAAAATCATCTATGTTTAACATCTTACCTTAATTTACATTTAATTATATTACTAATTTAAGTGTAAATACATAAATAGTTTATAGCATAACAAATTTAAGTTAACTAAATACATAACTTATTAAATCAATGTTTAAAGAATCCATTTACACTTGAATTTTACTTTAAGAAAAGTCTTAGACAAATTTGTTTAAATTTCAAAAACTGAGCTTTTCAAAAACTTATAAAAGGAAACAGGGTTTTGATCCTACTTCGGGTCCTACCCGAGCTCCACTCGAATCCTGCTTCGAGACAAATCTGCTATTACTCGTCCCTGCCTCCAATTTCCCTTCTTCTACATTCCCCTTTAACTAAGTTTATATGCTAAGTTTTAAATAAACAGCCACGATGAAACTCACGCGATCTCGAGTTCTAACACCAGGATTCATGGGACAACACACGAGCAGCTCTTGGTCTTCAACTCCTTCGAGACATCACGGCAAAATACGCGAGCACTACCCGAGTCAAGACCTTCTTCCCAAAACGTTCTTCACCGCCTGATACTCCAACGTGCACGGTGCACGTACACAAAAGACTGGACGTCGCTGCTACCCTATCGACGTTGCTCCAAAGTCAGCGATCATCTCGACATCTCATACGACACCCTAGATATCGTAATATGATAGCAAAATGAAAATTCAATGATCGATCAAAAACTGGAACAAAAGTTCGATCCACCAATCCACCTCATCTTCGATCCTCCGACCATCGTAAACCCTGAAACTCCGGCCATGTCTTCAACAGCCCCCATACTAGCCTTCCCTTGAGTGTTGTTACACTCGATCAACTATGGAAGCCTCGGCGATCGAAAGTTAAAACCCAAGTAAAACTAGGGTTACCACCAAGAACTGATCGCCGCCGTCACCACAAGGCTTTGATCAACGTCCAAGCATTTTTCCTAGACCCTACGACCTCTCAGCTAGCTACAGCTCCAATCACGAGGCGAACAAAGTCATTGATCACCGTAGTTTGCCCAAATAGTCAAATCCGTTCAACTCACAATTTCTCACTCAAACTCGCACTAAAAATCTGGATTTTGGTTTTAAAAATCATGATTCGTAAAAGTGAACAGGATCGTACATTCAAAACTTAAATTTTAATCAATTACATTTTCACAAAAAAATGAGATTCCACCGTATTTTTTCTTTTATTTATTTTCCAGAAAACTTATTTATCTTTAGTGCCTCCAAATATTTTTAGGAAAGAGATCTTGATAATTCTAATAAATTTCCTTTGAAAATCAAGATCAACAGTTGACCAGAGGGGAAGTTCTCGATTTTCAAACATGGTTGAACCCTGTAATACTTTAGAACAGAGGCATTTAACACAGACAGGCACAAGCATATACTTCTATACAAAGTTCATATTCATGCAAGCATCCTTTATGTCATTCATTCACAGATCATCAGATGCCAACCCAAAAGATGAATAAATAAGTTCAAGTGTTTGCTCACCTTAGTCTCCAGAGAAAAAGAAACAGAGTTCATCATTTATGTTGAACAGGCTTTGAAATTTTCAAGTTGAAGCTTCTCCTTTAATCTTTGATAAATCTGGTTTGTAGAGTTGTTTTTAAATGAAGTTTTGTTTAAGTTTTCTCTCCAGAAGTAGATGAACGAAACTGAAGTGAATTGAGAAAGGCTTTGATATAAAGAAGAGAAGTTTTACTGGGTATAATATTTTGTACAATCTATATCAGAGATTTTTATAAAAATGGAGGCTGAAAGAAGTTTTTATGCAATTCGAATAGACCTTGTTGGCTGCCAAGAAATGAGAGCATTAAATGTTATTGTACTTGATGTTTCATTTTACACTTATCCTATTTCCTTTTCTTATACTCGCCTGGCTTATTTTACAAGCTATATAATTTTACTTTGTATTTGTTCATACTTGTTGTTTGAATACTTTATTTGCCTTTACTTATTTTTCTATGCTTTCCCAGGTTGATAAATTCTTCTTGTATGTTATCTTTTGTCTTGTTTGCATTTTAAATTCAAGTTAACTCATATATGCTCGTATACATATATATTTACATATATACAATATTTACAACATTTAAATTTTAAATGATTCAACATAGAATTTATTTGAGTTCGGGGAAACTCGCATCACTTTATCACTTAATTCTACAAATTTTAATTCAAAAATACAATTAATTATTAATTTAAATATATATAAAATTCGGGGTCGTTACAGACTTCCCCCCTTAAAAGAATTTCGTCCTCGAAATTACCAAGGAGGCAAAAAGATAGATGAAGAATATTTCATCTAATCAACTGAATATCTATTCTGCATTTGGCTTATCAAATCAGAATATCAATAATACACACAAGAACAAATCTATTTAACAATCAACAAAATACTCGGGTTATCCAGATCTACGAAATATGCAGGGGCATCGGTCAGTCCGAAAGGATAACTAACCATCCATAGAATAAATCGGAATCCCAAAGAATAGACAGATATATGGATACAATTTCAAATTTTCAGTTTAAACTAAAGTATACCTATTAACCATAACAATCAAAGCAAACAATTCATCCAAACAAACAAGTCTGGCCTATCTGGAGTTTATGTTCCATATTAATATATCGAATCTCCTTTCTGGATCTACCAGAAATTATCGAAGAATTGAGAAAAGATGGCGAACAAAGAGATCGATAGAGAAAAGATTAATTTCTTGTTGTTACAGAGTATTGACCATTTATAATCGTATTCCCCTGTCCCCTATCTCATCCTCTTCTTGCACTCATACTTACTATCAGTGGATAATAAGAGAATTTACTGAGGCGTACGGACGGATATCTGAGAATTACTCATTCTAGGGTATACTTCACCCTATCTCTAATGAGCTACTTAACGTGTTATACTCCTGAGCTAAAGTTCAACCTTAGCTCTGATACCAAATGTAACGTCTCGGATTTTGCCCGTTCGAAAATCGACATCCATACTTTACATCGTACTCGAATGCCGTAGATTCGACCGTTCAAATCCGAGTCGCCGGAGCTATAACACAATTAAGTAAATAACACAGCGGAAGAAAAGAATAATACATTGATATACAATATCTGATACAACAGAGTGATACAATGAATATCAATATACATCAGAGATATGATACAACAAATATAGCAGCGGAAAAGAAAACGATAACAACAGCAGCGGAACAATATCAATAGAAGTGATAACTCCAAAATGATCTTCAGACAAGAATGAATCCACAACTCCAAGATAAGCAACTCCGATGAATGAACTAGCTCCAGATAATCTACTAAACCTGAATATCTGAAAAGAAACCCAACTCTAGACTGCTCGTGTGGAAAATTATGAGCACCCAGAGTTTAGGAAGGGAACAATAAACTCCGAGTCAGTCATGGGACTGGTGTGAGCAACAAAAACAGTTTATTTTTAACAAACAACAACGGAATTTTAAACATTGAAATCCGCAATGCTTTTGGAAAATGAAACTACCATAAGACCTCCCACCACACACACAATGCAAACGCAGAATTGGAGGAGATTTCTTCTTATGATAGTCAAACATGCTTACTACGCAAAATCAAATCATTTTTGATATTATTATTAGTGCATAGTGTAGAAACATTTCGAAAGTATAATATTAATCTTAGCCAGCATACGACCAGTATCGTATGCCTACTATAGCTACTATGTTCAATAGCAGGTTACCGCCACATTCCATAGCAGGTAATACAACTAAAACCGTACAAGTCGCATATTGTTTCTTTGGATTTCCAACAAATGGTCAGGCTAAGGAACTTCCTATCCACGATGGGTACGTCCCTGGAATAGACGACCCGAGAATCTAACCGGATCTCTGCCAACACAAGGCCGGGTTACCTCTGCAAAAATAGGTAACTACTGACACGCGTATGTCATCCCCCGATCGTAACCGATCTTCCCGAGGATCCCCGATTTCCAACAAACCACATCAAAATAATAATGCAGCAACCACATAGGTTAAGTATCTGGGCTCCATACCATGATACCACCTCTATCCAGAAGGAATGACATACACTAAGGGGCGCTACTCCCTAGAACCTTGCTGCATCCTTCCTGTTTCGACCATTTCCGGGGTGTGAGGCTCGACGAAGTCTCGTCCACAAAGCTACGCTTTCTACAAAGCCATGCTTCGGGTCAAACAAATGATCAACCTATGATCACAAAGATATAAGATCAAACAAATGATCATATCGCAAATGATCAAACACTGATCATTTCACAGCAACACTCAGCATGCCACATTACCAAATTGGGATATATCGCTGATAAATTTCAACTACATAACCTCTGAGCTCGTACGTCTCAGAGAAGGTTGTTAAGCTAAGAGAATAAATTCTCCGCCACCAACAGAAATGTATTTGAAAGAAATCGGCTTTATATCTCAAAGTGTAATGTCAGACATGTATCCATACAAGTCTGTTCCGGGTTCGAATAAAACCGAAGGCACTTCTCACGAAGCCCTTGCAAATCCGGATAATTTCCAATCACGTCCGGACTTCCCGTCACTAAGGGTGATAAAACCTCTATATCGGGGATCAGCCGATGCAGAGTAACTCGACGGTAATCCTTCCGTTTTCAAAAATATCCGGTCTTCAACACCGGTCTTCAAATGCTATCCATATACGACGTATCACATATTCGGAATGGGTTATACGACCCAAAGGTCCTTTCCCGGCTAACCCGAATAGTGAGCGCAATTTTAAATAATATGGATATGGGATTTCAATTAAGTCACAACTTATTAATTCAACTTCTTTTTTTAAATGGTTTCCATTGATTACCATTTCAAGTCTTTTCAACAAAAAGATCCATTTTAAACAACCTCCAATGGTTTAAACAATTTCCACATTTAAATCTTTTAAATAAAAGATTCATTCACAGATTTTCTAAATCAATTTCCATTTTAGTTTAACTCGTTAAATCTTTAAATCAAAGATTTAACTTATAGCTTTCAAAACAATTCCATTTCAAATGGTTTAAACAAATCATCATTCTAAATCTGTTAAAATAAACCGATTTAATTCATAGCTTTCCAAAAAGAATTCATTTATAACTTGGAAAAACCATTTTTCAATTCGTACTTGAAATTCCTTTAAATTGAAATTTCATTTCTTATATATGTGAAAGCTTTTATCATTTGAAAACAAACAGTTTTCATTTCGGAAAATCTGATTCATTCATACGAGTTGGAATCCTTGGGTTAAATTCAAATTCCCAAAATTTTACTTTTAAATGGTTTAGATTCATACAAACACATTTATATCATCTTTAATCCCTAGTTTCAAATCATAGGATTCAATTTCAAACTTGAATTCAAATTTAAATCAAATTATTTAAATTTTCAAAACTCGATTAAGTTATTCAAAATAACTTTTATCTTTGAAATTCCATTTCAAAAACTTTTCACTTTAAACCCAAATTTCCAATTTCAAAATCAATTGAAATTAAAATTTCAATTTCAAAAACATCAAATTTAAATTATCTGTGACTTAACCGATTTCCACGTGAAATCCATATTTGTGTGTGTAAAAGTGTAGTCCAGGGGTTCAACACAATAGTGCAACATCAATCATCACAGATATATCGATAAGCGGTATAATCGGTAACGCTTATCTTCATTCACAAATCACCGATATAATAAACTTATCGGTCCCAAAGATTCACAATTATAATTCGATGTGGGTTTCGGATAACCAACTGGAATCCGACTACCTGTCGCATCGAAATTCAAGTGCCGTTTAAGGGCAAGTTGTCAAATAAATTTAAACATTTAAATTCAACACTTTGAATCTAAATAACATTTATCACAGATAAATCATACACAATCATCATCTATATATCCAGAGCAACGTCATAGGAACATTACAGAATATCACCAAATAATTATCACAAATTAGAGATTCTATATATATACCTTTATCCATAAGCAATCATCTTAAATTCTTATTGTAATTAATTCAGATTTAATCAATTGCTTGAGGATTAATTACTTGACCCTGTTTAATAAATCATTAATTTAGTATCGATCAATTACTTGTTCCATTTATTCTTAATTATCAGAATCATCTATGTTTAACATCTTACCTTAATTTACATTTAATTATATTACTAATTTAAGTGTAAATACATAAATAGTTTATAGCATTACAAATTTAAGTTAACTAAATACATAACTTATTTAATCAATGTTTAAAGAATCCATTTACACTTGAATTTTACTTTAAGAAAAGTCTTAGACAAATTTGTTTAAATTTCAAAAACTGAGCTTTTCAAAAACTTATAAAAGGAAACAGGGTTTTGATCCTACTTCGTGTCCTACCCGAGCTCCACTCGAATCCTGCTTCGAGACAAATCTGCTATTACTCGTCCCTGCCTACAATTTCCCTTCTTCTACATTCCCCTTTAACTAAGTTTATATGCTAAGTTTTAAATAAACAGCCACGATGAAACTCACGCGATCTCGAGTTCTAACACCAGGATTCATGGGACAACACACGAGCAGCTCTTGGTCTTCAACTCCTTCGAGACATCACGGCAAAATACGCGAGCACTACCCGAGTCAAGACCTTCTTCCCAAAACGTTCTTCACCGCCTGATACTCCAACGTGCACGGTGCACGTACACAAAAGACTGGACGTCGCTGCCACCCTATCGACGTCGCTCCCAAGTCAGCGATCATCTCGACATCTCACACGACACCCCAGATATCGTAATATGATAGCAAAACAAAAATTCAATGATCGATAAAAAACTGGAACAAAAGTTCGATCCACCAATCCACCTCGTCTTCGATCCTCCGACCATCGTAAACCCTGAAACTCCGGCCATGTCTTCAACAGCCCCCATACTAGCCTTCCCTTGAGTGTCGTTACACTCGATCAACTATGGAAGCCTCGGCGATCGAAAGTTAAAACCCAAGTAAAACTAGGGTTACCACCAAGAACTGATCGCCGCCGTCACCACAAGGCTTTGATCAACGTCCAAGCATTTTTCCTAGACCCTACGACCTCTCAGCTAGCTACAGCTCCAATCACGAGGCGAACAAAGTCGTTGATCACCGTAGTTTGCCCAAATAGTCAAATCCGTTCAACTCACAATTTCTCACTCAAACTCGCACTAAAAATCTGGATTTTGGTTTTAAAAATCATGATTCGTAAAAGTGAACAGGATCGTACATTCAAAACTTAAATTTTAATCAATTACATTTTCACAAAAAAAATGAGATTCCACCGTATTTTTTCTTTTATTTATTTTCCAGAAAACTTATTTATCTTTAGTGCCTCCAAATATTTTTAGGAAAGAGATCTTGATAATTCTAATAAATTTCCTTTGAAAATCAAGATCAATAGTTGACCAGAGGGGAAGTTCTCGATTTTCAAACATGGTTGAACCCTGTAATACTTTAGAACAGAGGCATTTAACACAGACAGGCACAAGCATATACTTCTATACAAAGTTCATATTCATGCAAGCATCCTTTATGTCATTCATTCACAGATCATCAGATGCCAACCCAAAAGATGAATAAATAAGTTCAAGTGTTTGCTCACCTTAGTCTCCAGAGAAAAAGAAACAGAGTTCATCATTTATGTTGAACAGGCTTTGAAATTTTCAAGTTGAAGCTTCTCCTTTAATCTTTGATAAATCTGGTTTGTAGAGTTGTTTTAAAATGAAGTTTTGTTTAAGTTTTCTCTCCAGAAGTAGATGAACGAAACTGAAGTGAATTGAGAAAGGCTTTGATATAAAGAAGAGAAGTTTTACTGGGTATAATATTTTGTACAATCTATATCAGAGATTTTTATAAAAATGGAGGCTGAAAGAAGTTTTTATGCAATTCGAATAGACCTTGTTGGCTGCCAAGAAATGAGAGCATTAAATGTTATTGTACTTGATGTTTCATTTTACACTTATCCTATTTCCTTTTCTTATACTCGCCTGGCTTATTTTACAAGCTATATAATTTTACTTTGTATTTGTTCATACTTGTTGTTTGAATACTTTATTTGCCTTTACTTATTTTTCTATGCTTTCCCAGGTTGATAAATTCTTCTTGTATGTTATCTTTTGTCTTGTTTGCATTTTAAATTCAAGTTAACTCATATATGCTCGTATACATATATATTTACATATATACAATATTTACAACATTTAAATTTTAAATGATTCAACATAGAATTTATTTGAGTTCGGGGAAACTCGCATCACTTTATCACTTAATTCTACAAATTTTAATTCAAAAATACAATTAATTATTAATTTAAATATATATAAAATTCGAGGTCGTTACATACAGGTTCTCTCTCTTCTACTCGGGGAGGGGCCACTGTGGGAGGTGATGGCAGCGGCCCATAACAGCAGGCACAACGTCCCATAGTAACATTATTCCCTATAGAGAATGGGTAAGTATTAAACTTATTCCAGCATCATATATATTTTGTGTATGATATATTAGTCATGATTTATTAAAGGTTTGTATCATATTTAACACGGGCGATTTGAGCTGGAGCCATCAGAAGCTGTTCTTAATGTTTCCAAGCTTGATTAAAGGAGTAGGATGGGCAGTTATTGGCCTAAGTGGGATAGTATCTCACCCCACATCCTAGAGTGTATCTGGCAGCGCTTGTTGGCCTAAGGGAATGAAACAGAATAGTTGACTACTGATGAGAAGGATGCGATTTTTGAAGCAGTCATGAATTCGGCAACGCGGAGTAGGTCTTATGGCTTTGGTAACCAAGAAGAAATGAGTAATATATTTAGATTCGACTTCTTACTAATCTCTCAACTGCAACGAACCTGAAATTGTTTAGATTATTTATCGGAAATTTCTTTTTGGTTTAAAACTGAAAGTCATATAAGTTGCTTACTTGCTTTTGGTCTTTCTAGTATTAGGTAAAATGTTATAGATAATATCGATAATATACGATTCTACTAAATCTGATAATCACAACCAAAATTTAAGGTATTATAGGCTATTAATTAAAGGAAAAAGTAATGTAATGCCCCTATTATCAATCAATTAGAGGCAAAAATGATGATGGTCCCCACTAGTGCCAATAGAGTCAGATTCAAATGCCTCGAATATCGTCCTTTTCTTTTTGTATTTTATTATTTTAATTTGGGGCTGAACTCGGTAACTACAGAATTTGTACCAACTACTTTTCTTCATTCTCAAATTACCTCTCTTCCCTTACTTCTACGTCCAAACCCTAAAAATAATTTTTGATAATTTCATAATAATAGAATATAGATGTAGTTTGCTTCAACCAAAAATGGCGACCAAGCAATGGCTATCGCTGAAATTAGGATGGCTGTCACTAATTTGGGGACGGTTATCATATATTCGGGAGCAGCGGTGATTTGATCAGATCAGTCCACTGTGCTTAATCGGATTACATGTGGATCATTCCGAATGATGGCTTGAGATATTTTCCTAAAGCTTATTATTATTTCTACTTTATACTTGTTACTTATTTCCAATCTCTTAAGTTTTCTTTAATATTTGGACGAATAGTTTACTTCATAATGTATATTCTCGTAATATTCATCTAGGGCTATAATTCTTCCATAAATTTAAAATAATTATCACATAGACAAAAAAATCATAGACATTGATGTATTGGAAGATGCTCTTGCTAATTGTCCATTAACAAACCATGTTATCTAAATGACCTTAACATGAAGATTTTGACTTTTTTGGTTTCGTTCTATGTTATGAAATTGCATAACCATCTTCATGACATCTTTCAAACAATTTGGCAGCTAAGAAATGCATACAAAAGCATTTACTATGTGATTATATGTGACTAATCATGTTAAATTTGCAAAATTGCTAAGATATTCCATAAAAATGCAAATGCCATTGAATTCTATATGGGTTGCTAGTTTTGAATATGGAAAATTCAGGTGCCATAAACAAACTCAATGGAAGTTTGTATCTTTAACAATTGCATAATGGAAGAAGTGTAAAAATGCTAAAAAAAAGAACTCTTCTACCTTAACAAAATATATTTGTATATAAATGCAAGGGTTATTGTCCATTTGCCATTTTTTCAGTCAAGTTTTTTAGCTCTTGCTTATTGCTATAGTTACGTCATTAACCTAGAAAAACAAATTACTTATTTACTTTGGCATATGTAACATGAAGATTAATCAATACAACAAATTTAAAATAATCTTTAAAGAAATTTTCTAAAATTTCATTGATTTCAACTTTCTTTAAAACCAATTACAGAATTAAATAGTTCATAAAATTCCAAGAAATCTATAAACATACACAACTTTAAGATTTGACACGGAAAGAGTTTGAGGAGTATTTAGGCCAAAGTAATGGTAGCAACTTAGAGTGGCTTAGGCGGCTCTTATGAATGGTTTTCGGTGGAGTTAGAAAATGAAGAGGGGTGATAATGGTGTGGATCGTTAATAACCAGATATAAATATCATAGCGTCTTAATCATAGTTATTTTATTTATAAGCAATAGTTTTGTTTTGTTAAATGTTCTACCAATTGATTTTGGTAGACTTTCAAAAGCATAATTTGAAGCCGAATAATATTAATTTTGCATGACTTTGTGATATTTGTCATTAGATTATTTCTTTCAAAACCAGTATTATTTGAATTTTTAGCTTGTAACATTCACTGGCAACATACTATAGTTTGATTAGTTGTATATTCTATACTTTAATTTTATTCTGTTGGAGACTGAGATTTAATAATATTTATGCCTAATATCCTTTATTTTTATTCACCTGTTTTGGTTACATGGTTTGAGTTTGTGAAATCTTCATTTATGAAGGTCATTTAGAGTTATACGTTAGAGTAGTAATTAGACTTACCTTACGTAGATTATTATTCATTCTAACCAGCAAGTGGAAATTTTTAACTACATAGCGCTTAACAAATGCGCTAATGTTTGATTTTGATTAAAATATTTTAGTATATAATGTATAGCTCCTGTATTTTGACTAATTATGTATCTTCATTTTTACAACAAAACCAAACTCATATCATATCTAACTTTAGCTTCAATTTTTCAAATTAAAGTATGACAACATTTTCTTTCATGGGGTAAAAATAAGTTATTGATACCTATGACCTATTTTTGTAATAAATGGTCATTCATAATATTGTGTAAATTTCAAAATATATTGAGAATATGTTAATAAAGATTATATTTACATTACATCCTTGTTGCGTTTTTTTATAGAAGCAACATCAAAACGCTAACTTAAAATAATGAACATAAGTAGTCATGCTCAGGTCTTTTTCTCTGTTTCTAATCATTATCCAACTTGCATATGTTTATAATCATTATCCTTGTATATGTTTCTAATCATTATCAAAAAAACAGTCATGAAAAAATGCTAACTTAAAATGTATGTCCTTGTATATATTTCTAATCATTATCCAACTTGCATGTCTTCATGAAGTTCCTATATTATCTTTCTACAAACCCTTTCTATGTTTCTCGTTAAGACTATTAACCACAAGCTAACTTTTTCAATCATGATATACTCAGTTTTTATTTTGTTTCTATTAAAGTAATATGCAAGAATATAAGAACTCGTCTGGTCTAGGCAATGATTATTTTCAGTTTTTGATTGATAATGTTGAATAAAATGCTTGTGTTCTTTACATTATTTTCTTCAAATCATAGCTACTATATGCTCTATAGATATATTCAGTCTCGTAGTAGAAAAAAACGGCATATATTTTATGCAGTTCCAATTTTTTAATTCTTGATTGAAGAATGGAAGTGCTTTTTAGTGGATAAACACACTAGATTAGGTAAATACACAAATTGAGCAACTCCACGAGATGATATGTTCAAATTAGGATTGAAGGGGCTGATGCCTAAGACATATAGACATTATCTTAGAAATTTCAAATGCATAGTGTCCTTCATCATGATTTGGTCATTCGTTGCTGCAACATGTCCAAGTTTAGATGTTATAAATCTACCTAGGTGGTACCTTTCCTATTGGAGACGTAGAGAAAGATGAGCCATAGAATGATCAAATCCTCCGATGTCAACTTCCAATATGTTATCATCATTTTCCTAAATTTCAAATGTTAGTGGGTATTCGAAAACAATAATTACTTGAACCACAAGTTCATATGCGTTTACTTCAGCATATTTTAAAATCCCAAGATAAGGTGTGACATCGAATGCAACTGATTGTAGGTATACTAATGCCTTATATTTAGGCAAATGTTCAATTATTTTTACTTGTGCTTGATATAAAAAGTGTATATATTAGATAGAGTTAGAATCGGTGAGAAACCTTATATTTTTGTACATTATGACCATCTCTAATAGTTACACTAAATTCAATATTTTGAAACATGTGTAGAGTAAGTAATGTGTCCAAAAATTCTTCCATGTGCCTTTTTCTCAATCGTGTCATCTGTTGACTTCTCTAGCTCTTCCAATATCTCTTATTATTTTATTAAGGTCTTCCCATTAGAAATACACCTACACACAAGAAATTGAAAAATAAAAGCATTACATCTCAATTCAATGTAAATACTACTTTTATTGAACTATGATACTAATATAGTAAAATAACACTTTATTTGGTAACTGTTCATAAGTCTTAGATGTTGAACCATGTAACCTTTCTTTTCTAAGTTGAGTTTATTTTATGATTATGTTTGATCATTTTACTAAAAGCGTTGATATTCTAGTTTGAGACTTAAATGGATTTGTTTTCTTTCGTTCAATTTTATTTTTTGAATTAAATTTGAATAATATAAATGTAATTGTTTGTTGATTTTGTTTGTTTTTTCAGTATTGGGTATGCTTGATTTAGTTTATTGTAACAATTTTAATCCATTTGAGAGCTGATTTTAACAAACTAGAAGATCCCCAATGTAGTGGGTTTGCTATTATTAACACTTATTAACAAACATTATATTTTGAATTTTTTTTACTTTATTCAGTTAACCTTTTGGTCCTAAGGAGGGGGATTTATGGGTTCTCATCAATAAAATGTTATTATTATTTTCACATAATCACTAAAATTTACTGACATCCTACCGATATTCTCATTTGGTGGTGTTTGATTTTCAGGTAAAACAAAAAAAAAAAAGGAAATATGGATAATGGATTCAAAAGGCTATAGTGTTGTATATTTATTACTAACTTGTCATGAGATTTTGGCCAGTTAATGACATGAGCATCAACATTCGACTAAATTGCAACTCTGTAGAGGTAGATACATCCTGGTTATATTATTACCCCTCAGTTTTAGAATAAGTATCCTTTTGCTTTGAGTATGGAACTCTTTCTTCATAAATAATGAAAATGGCTAAGTGTATACGTTTATGTTCCATATTGATTTTTTTCTAAAAGTATACTATATTTTTCCAAAATTTGAAGTTATATATGCCTACAAAGTACAACTTGCAACTTGCTTGTAATTTATATATATGTTTTGATAGATAATTATTTATTATTTTTGTGGGAATACAATTTACTTTAAAGGTTTAAATTTGAACACTTCTAAATTTGTATTTTTTCGATAATATATTTATTGAACAATATAACCTTCTACCGACAATAGCAGGTTTGAAATCTCTTAAGTTTCTTGTCTTCATTTATAAATGCATATTCAACTTCACATACATTCACATGTTAGTGACAAAGCTACACCGAAGTTCAAATTTCTATATTATGCACAAATGTTTTTACCCATTTAAAGAGCAAGATACATTTATTATTGGGGCATCACTTACATTATGCTAAATGTGATAGATGTTGGACCATATAGCAATGTAATTTGGTTCAAATCATATTAACAGCTCCTTAATTCAAAATTATGGTGTTTTGATGTGTTTTTAGTAGCTTCAATTTCAAGTCAGCAAGGAGAGCAATAATTTTCAGCAAAATGAAAAGGCAAAAGTGAAAACAGAGCATTTTGCAAAGCTAAAATCAAGGTAAATTAAATGTTTAACTCATACTTTCTGTTTGTATTTGTTTGGTATCAGAGCTTTGGCTCTAGGCAAAACTTAACATATATGGTAAATTTATTTACAGAATCACTTTCGTTCGAGTTGAATCTCTTCCATTTGACTCGAATTTTCTTTAAACTTTGGAACGTTCCCCGCGGTTCCAAAATTCATTCTTGTCTCTCCCTATTTGTATTCTTTTGATTCTGGAGTATCCCATAACTCCACTTCGAATGATCTCTATAAAGATAGGTGATCCCGCCAATCTTTGAATGATTCGTAAAGGAGTGAAACTACTTTACAATTGGCATTGATTCACCGGAGATATATATATTCCTCGGTTTAGATGTTGCTATCTCTTGTTATGCCGAATTCTATCTCTGGCAATCGAATGTCGATTTGCCTTAGAATTCTGCACCAATCTTATTTTGAAGTCACGATTGACCCTAGGGTTATCCGCGATTTATAAAATTATATCTATCTTGTATTTTGTAATTTAGTTATCTCATCTTCGTTCGAGCCTATCTTCAAGTCAGAATTCTATCCGATTGGAGTCCCTCTAATTGGAATCTCTATCTTCGTTTTGAAATCCATTGAAATCGGGTTTGTTTGTATTTTAGAAATTTCTTTATAAACCGATATTATTATTTTGATAAGTATGATTATATTCTATATATAAAAGAGAAAATGTTTTCGATAAAGATTATATACCCTTTTTAAAATGAGAATTTGAGATTTAGAAAGGATTTGTAATTTTGAAGAAAATTATATAAGAAATTAGATTTATCTAAAAATGAATTATAACTGAAGGATTTTAAATTTTAAATTCGAGAATTGAACCCCGGTGTTTTGAAATTGGTTTTAAGATTTTGAAATATATAATAATAATATGATTTAAAAGTATTTTTCCGAAAAAGAAATGTTTCAAATGATTTTAACGAGTTTCGAATGATTTCGAAGAAATTTCAAAATAAATTTGAGAAAATAGAAGTCCAGAACTCACTTATGTCGCTGGAAAATAATTTCAGTGATGAGTGCACGCATCATCGACATTGATTTTCGAGTTTCAGAGTGGGGGATAGGCGACTTCAGTAGCTTTGCTATGCGAGTGATTTTGTGAAACCATTTTGATTTCAAATTTTGAAGTATGATTTGATATTTGAAAGATATATGTATATATATATATATATATTTGAAATGATTTGAAGTAAGCCGGTGTTCAGTCCTTGAGTTTTAGATTTGATTTGATATAACCCTATTTTTTTTTTGAATTGACTGATTTGTTGGTGATTTCCAACTCTTGGATTAAAAATATGATTTCTTCGAGTATTTTGAAGGTTCGAGCACTTCCAAATCAAGGTTAACTTTTCAAAGCTAAGAAATTTTGAAAAGTATAAAGTATATAAGTTTGGTATGTATGTTAAAATATATAGTAATATGATTTAAATAAGTTGAAACTGTTTTGTTAAGTAAATGAATAAAGCAATTTTAAATATTTCTAATATGAAATTTAGATTTGAAATGTTTTGAAAAGAATTTAGTCTTCAAAATATTTTGAATAAAATTTAGTTCAAATGTTTTAACGTAGTAACATCTTTATGAAACTATATATTTAACAAGTTGGAATAAATATATAAGTTGTACGTATGCTGTTTTATTCGCATAATTAATTTGATCCAGGTTTGAGTACACAAGTTCGAGGTGAATTACACCATTTCGTGTTAGGATTTTTCATTCGATTCTTGATGGCGAATATTTGATATGGATTTTGGGCTCGATTCTAGAATTCTCTATCATAGTATATGGCTATGCAAGGAGACTGATGGCTTCTAGTCGAGAAACCACATCGAAATCCGCGTTAGGGAAGTCGAATGGACAATACTAGTTCGAAAGCGAACTTGTGTGATCGAGCGAGCGATCAAATGTGATTTTGCGAAATGATGACGTATGTACATCTTATATTCTAATATCGGTGATATATTTTGAGGCTGAAATTGAAAGTTGTCGGGTTAGAATATCTTTGCTTACTAAAAGAAAATTTCCAATTTAAATTACAAAGATATATAACACATAAAAGCAAAGATATTCAATCCCATATGGCTCTTCATACAGCGAATTTATTTTGTAAAATTTGATCCTTATATAAGATGGACCTTATGTAGGTATAAGATTGATTTTGAAAACCATTGATTTTGGAAATGAATTGGTTGACTTAAATGATATTGATTTAGAAACTTGGATTATTTTCTAAATTTATTATGTTGGAAACTTTGAAACTAAAGATATTTAAATTGAGAAGAAATAATTTAGTGGGATTGTATATGATTTTGAAACTAAACTAATATTGAAACAAATTGAAATTTGAGAACCTTATTTTTACTAAATACCTGATTTGGGAGTTATCGAACTTATATAAAAAAATTTGGTTTGTATAAGTATGAGGTTGATTCGAAAACTATAGATTTGAAAAGGTACTCAATTTGAAAAGTGAAATCTTATATAATTGAAGTCTATATAAGTGTGATTTGATATACTATTGATTTTGGAAAGGTATTTGATTTGAAAATTTAATCTTATATATAATGGACTTTATATAAGTATGATATTTGAAATTAATTTGAAAGGTACTATATGATACATATTTTCGAAGTAAAGATATTGAAAGTGCCTTCTGCTTGATATCCGATTTGTGGCCACATCTTGGATTCATTCTATCAATATTATTCTCTCTGATTTTTGATTTTCCGGATATGATACTCGAGTGTCCTTCGAATTCCATGGCATTACCCATGGTCTAACGAACTCGACTGCATAGCATAATTCGCAAGGCAGTGATTGCTTAAAAGGTACGGATGTTTCCTGGGGATCCAGGCGTAACCATTGTGTATCTGCGATCTATGGTCGTGTTAGTGGCGTAATCCGCAAGGCAGAGATTGCTTAAAGGGTATATAATTAAATGTGCTTTTGGGCATTCTTTGGATGTTAATTTCTTCAATGAACTATATAATTTTTGATATATTTACGTCATTAATTTGTTTCAGTTGGTCATGTTTAACTTTTCTTTGTTTTTTAAAACCATTTGATGATTGTAGGATGTGTTATGCAAAAATTATGTTATTAGTATTTTTATTTATACATTTATATAGTTGGATAATTTGTGTATTTATGCTCATTAGTTATTAGTATTTATATTTATATATTTACATAGTTGGATAATTTGTATATTTATGGTCAATAGTTGATCATTAAGCTTTTTCTTTTTTCTTTTTCTGCTATGGTTATTTGGTACAAACTATCATTGATATCTACTTTTGGAGATTAAATTGTGGAGTTGGGCTTATGTTTTATTGTCCAGGGTCCAGGGGCTTTGTTGGCCGCTTGCTTTCGAAACAACATAAGTGTGAATAATATTTGCTCAATAGCTCCTCCTTTGTAAACTAACTTATTGGGGAAGAAGCGGTATATCATATGTTATTGGCGTTTGGTGGTGTTCGTCGAAATGTCTATACAATGTTGTGTTGTTGTGCTATGGTGTCCGATTCTAATATTCCAGAAATCATATGGACACATAAAATGCAAGCGTAAAATATTATCTGTAAGATATTTAATAGAACTTTGTTTTAATTAAAATTCATCCTCTTTTGGAACCACGACTTTGATGTAACTTGTTGTGGTGTTTCTGACAACAAACTTCACTCCAAATTTTTTGTAGAAGATTTTTGGGCTCAGTATGTCAACAGTTACCTTTTTCCAGGCTAACCTACTTATATTAATCTACTAGAAGTAAAAATATTGTACATATGATATAGTATTGAACTATTAGCAAACAAAAGCATAGTAAGAAATGAATAAAATGATGTTCAAATGAACATGAATTCAACAAATGAAATTAACAGATGAAAGAGAATTCCTTTATTGGTTGAAAATAAACAGCAACAAGAACTAAATGAAATTAAATTGAATCCAATTGAACTTTGAAGCATAAACCTAAATCAGTCAAACCCAAAAATTATAGCTGAAAAAATAGGATTAGAAAAAAACTAGAAAAAGTATCAAAAGAAAAAAAATGAAATCCGATTGAAAATTAATTTAAATCAAAAACCTAAATGAAAATTCAAAAGGTGAAATACTTACTAGAATCAATGTTGATTTTTTTATCTTCTTATACTCATCATAGCCGCAAAATAAGATAGGAAGTGTAAATGATGCTGATATGAGAAGTAAAGGGAAAAAATTACAATTAAAAAGGCTTAATTTTAGGTAAGGGATGGTCCAGCCCAATACCAAAAAAGAGTTAATTTTATTCAAAATTCAACAACTCGTCCAATATCTCGCTTTTAAATCTCGTTCGAGATGCCGGGCGAGGTACCACAATATCATCCTAGATTCGAGTCAGACGAGATTCCAACGAAATAGGTTGTTTCGAATCGCCCAGGCTTGAAAATAAGATCTCAATCGAGATGAGCAAGATTTAAACCATGTTACTATGATAGAGAATTAAGCAGGTTCATTGATCAAGATACATATAATAATCAATTGCAGAGAAATAAAAAGCATAGAAGTAAAAAAAACACAGATTTATAATGGTCCAACAATGTGCCAAGATCCACCGCTTAAAAACCGATCAAATTCGACCGATCTGAATGCTTTTATTTTTGAATGCCTTTCCTTTCGAGTCTTCGATTGGTCCTAACTCCCAAATTTTTAGTGCCCTGACCTTCATTTTTCAACTGCTTTTCCCTATAGTTTTTGAGCATTATTATCCAAGCAATCTCGACCGCCTATAAAAAGGATGTATGAGCATTATTTCAAGATGTCTCTTGGGAATCCTTATTCCTTCGGTTCTTAGTCAACATTAGCGGAGAATCAGTGTATAACAATAACATTAAGACATTGTTAGTCCATTGTTGCCCCGATCTGATTTATAATGAGAAGTAAGTGGTGTCATCGTTATTATCTTAAAAACTTGTGTAATGAGATAAGGTTCCCTAATTGGCCTATAGTTGAACAGGTCGAATTCTTACAGTCACTATTGGCAATGTGGTGTGAAGATTTAACATGAAGACCTATGGATTTTTCTGAAGAGGATGCTTGCAAGATATTGGAAATCTTATTGGATGAAATTTTACTTGGTGATAATGCCGGTACCAAACAACAATCTGAGATTAATATTACAAAATCTCAAAACATCGATGAGGAGAAGCTCAAACGTCAATACTTGAAGTTGGCTATAATATATCATCCCGATAAAAATCCTGAAGGTAGAGAGAAGTTTGTGGCTGTACAAAAGGCATATGAGAGGATGCAGGTATATATTGATGATTCATCCGTTACCAGTTGAAAACTCAAACTATTCAACTATTACTTAATTGATATTTCAATTATCTGTAACGACCCACTTTTCCATACAGTTTAAGCTGATAAAAAACCACACATATCCAACCCTAATTGAATGGAAAGGCGGATAGATAGGGAAAAGAAAGAAGAAAGAAGACAAGAAGAAACTAATAAACACAGAATCTCACAGCAGAACGAATAATCTATATTGTATAACAAATCTTTACACAAAAACAAAACTGTAATATATATATATACACACATACATCAATCAAAGTATACAACCTATTAAGCTCGGACAGTTATAACAACATGTCCTCACAATTGCTGATAAACACAATCATGTATACAATGGAAATATAATCATCTACATGAATACGTCTTTGGGCCTCCAACTCCTCTTTTGAAGCTCCAAAATATCCCTCTAAACCTGGAAATATGCTCGATCTGACCCGAGCATTTAGGAAAAACCACGTCCGGGTCAGTCTGCTAAAACCAGCGTGAGAACTTAAATCATAACGAATTTTATTGATGTTAACTTGTATAATCATTTAAAATCCGATAAGGCTCAATACTAGGTATATAACCTAAAACCGATAAGGCTCGTTCGCTAATTATGTAGGATTTCCGTGGAGGTGACCTCAGTACTTCGAGAACGGTCCTCCTGCACAAGGATCAGAGTTATCCTTCCGAAGCATCATACCCGTCTAGCCGGGGTATTATAGGAAAAACATAACTGGTATTGCTAAGACCGAGTACATCGCTTCGACATGCCAAAAACAAGGTATTGCTAGAAAAAGGAGTTGATTATACCTTATGGGTTTGCCAACCCTACTGGCCATGCCTCCTATCTCTGGTTTTAGTCATTTCCATTGATGAGGTTACATCCAGCGTTCCAGCTTATGCATCGCACCAAAATAGATCACAGAATCCTACATGGATTCCAATACCCCAATGGGTCTTGGAATCTCATATAGATTCCCACATCTCAAATTGATCTTGGAATCACACATAGATTCCCATACCCTAACGGGTCTCGGAACCACACATGGATTCCAACATCTCAATATAATACGAAACTCCTCCATAGAACCGTATATGGTTTTGGAGTGGTAACGGTTCCGAGTCATCTCTTACGAGTACACCCTCCCGCTTCCCAGGCGCTCCATAAACTAATTGTTGATTTTCCAGAATGCTCAATACCGGTTCTTTATGAAATAATCAGACAATACATAAAATTGGGGATCACCCCCTAACCGTTTAAGTGGACGGATCTCCTTATCATTTATCCTAGAAGAACAACGAGTTTATATGTACAGTATAGCACCGCAAATGGTAACTGTACTATATAATCCCCGTGTTTCCCCTATATATTTCCAGGGTTAAAATCCCTCGGTGTTAAGTAGGAAATCATTTCCCTACCACTAAAATTAAGAAGGATTACATATTGGGCCAAGATTTTGATAGTCGGTTATTTAACTATCAAATAAACAAACATTCCAAACATAGATCCATTTCCATTGAAAATCACTAAGCCTTATTTAATTTGATTTCGAAAAATCTGAATTCCTATATTAAAACATTCATATACTTATTTCATTGGAATAAGTATGTTCACAAATCATTCCTTTCAAAATATTTGAAAACTTTTTAAAATAGATATGGAAAGTACCCTTCAGTATCGACCATGGATCGCAGCTCAATGGTTACGTCTCTATACTAGAAAAACCAAACTTAACTTAGGCAGTTTGCACAATGTTTGCACAATGGTTACGTCGCTATCCCACCAAAAACATAACAAACTATAGGCAGTCTCAGACCCTTGAATTACGCTATGAAAATCAACCACTTCTTCCCAAATATCTTTTTACTTCATAAATATCTTCAAATTTATTTATGAAGTTTCTTTATAAACTTCCCAGTTTAATTAAAAAATACACTTTTATAAATCTCAAACCATTTGTAAAACTTTCCTTTTTAAATCCTTTCGTTTAAAATCAATTCTTTAGAACAAAAACAATATTCAATTATAGTAAGTAAACCTTTTTAATATTATAAAACTATAACTTTAAATAATTTAAATTAATCAACTTCAAACAGTATTAATATAATATATTATTTTTAAACAATATTAATACTTTAACAAATTATCTTTGAAATAATAATATTGTAATACTAATTAACTCTTAAAATAATAATAACTTTAAAATCAATTTATTATAAAATATCCTTAATTAATAATTAAATTATAATTTAAAACATTTTAAATAGTTTAATAACTTTGAAACAATAATTAAATATTCTTAAATAACCTTTAAGAATCATATTAATATAATAATTAACTTAAAATCATTACTAAATAATTATTAATTATCTTTTAAAACAAATAATAATTATCTTTAATAACCTTGTTAATAAATAATAATTATTCTTCAAATAATTTTGATTCAAAAATCAACTTTGGGAAGAGGCTTAGCAACTTCAATGGAACTTAATCGAGTCACCATTAATTCCATTAACTAACCAAGCTATAATCCAAGTATTCACATAACATCATATATGTAAATTAAATCCATAATTAACAAGCAATTGTGAATACAACACTTATCCAATGCTAGTCCATTGGAATGAAATTAAGTGTCCACACTAATGTAATAGCAGAACGATATTTATTTTTACTAAATAAATGTCCACATTAACTTATCCAATTAATAATAGCAGAACGGTGATTCATTCTGCTAAACACGGTCCGATTAATTTAATTAGTGGAACAGTGATTTATTTTCGCTAAACAAATGTGCATTTTATGACATTCAATTCAATTTAACTCAACAGTATTTTATTTGGCCAAATAAACCTCAATATTTAAGGTATATAAATTTACTTCACGTTATTGTTTAAAATAACGTAATTTAAAACCTGTCCTTTTCCATATCTCATAAATTTATACTTGTCAGAGGCTATCAATAAATCACACAACAATATTATACTCATCAATACGAGAACAATGCAAAAAAACTTGCATGTCGATCGGATAAAATATGAGCGAGTTATAATATTTTGAAATTCAAGTGCTTATATAAAGAAATTTAAAACAAATAATTAAATTCTCACCATAGCTTTCGGCCTAAAGCCCACAAATACCAACCCGAAACCTAAATCTACAGCGCCTCTTCTCCCCCCCCCAAATCACGAATGCCTGAAGCTCATCAACCCGTCCTCGTGCACGACAAAAACGTGCACGGGTGCATATACACGAATGCTACTGACATCAAACGACCAACCGAAGACCATATACACGCGTCTCTTCCCAAACTCGACCATCTCCACCCCATAGCTCCACCGTCGACAGTCTCTAGTCAATTTCGACTGCTGCTACCATTCGAATTTCCTACAGGCGTCAATAAAATCCCCTCGACCAATCGCAATACCAACATTCAGGGCCTACCGCCACACCACTGACGAATCACTACCTTTCCCCTCACCACCGAGCCAACTAGCGCCGAGTCTGATGCTCCCCGACCTTGCAAGCAACGTGAAAACCCAAACCCAATAAAAACATGCCTTAAACCCTAATTCGATTCTCCCACGACAAAGCAAAGCCAAAATCAAAATTTGGCCACGGTCATGACGTCCGTCTCGACATAAGGCTCCTCCCCGTCATCTCCGCTCGACCCCTCGACCACAGGTTTGCCAGAAATTAATTTTCAAACGTTTTTCGATTATCTCCTTCCCTACGACAAACCGAGCCATTAGAAATCACGTGATCGCCTCTAAAAATCTGCAATTGTCGATACGAACCAATCCCTACTCTCCATTCGCCAAACCGTGATCGTCGAAAATGGTCGTTTTCTTGACCACTTACTGTTTTTTAGATATATCTTTCCAACCACTTGATGAATATCCCCGAAGCTATTTTTAGAACAAACTAAATTCGATCTCGAACAACTTTGGGTTTGGAGATTTTGCTTAGATTAGGAGATATTGATTTTTGAAACAAGATGAACTCATGTTTTATTTTTTATTTTTTTAGAAGATAGAGAGCAAGGAGAAGAACAAAAATGACTCGAAGCAGGTAAAAGAAATATGCGTGGATGCCCTGGGTAAAATGATGCCTATGTCCTGTGTATATAGACTAGGGTGGCTGAGATGGTAAGTTTTGTGGTTGATGTGAAATGAAGATAATAATATGTATATATTTAATATTCCAAAATATCTAGATATTTATTTCGAACCCCAATAGAGGCGTGCCGTCTGACGTTCCTAATGTTATACCCCTATTTCGAACGCAATGGAACAAGTCTCGAGTCTCAATTAGATCGTATGCAGAAGATAGCTTTTTGAACCCAATTATTATATTAAATTTTTGATATTAATTTCAACGCGTTTCTATCCCGTACGACCAAACGATATGTCTGATCGCTATGAAATTTTGACGGCGTATTATAATTCATTATTACGGATCAAATGACACATGGTTCGTCGAAATCCAAGATGGTGCCCTGGAAGGTTATTTTCACTCGTTAATTAAAACGAGTAAATTTTCAAAATTAGTTAAATCACTTTTAAAATCAAATTTAGAAGTTTTATTACCTTTATACTTATTAATAGAAGTTTAATAAGCCTTCAAATCATTTTTATCTGGATAAAAATCCTAGGTTTCAATTATTTAAATTTTAACAATTAATTTATCAAATAAATCTTTATATTTGAAATCAAAGTTATTTAACCTATAAAATTAACTTTTCAATATTTAAAATTAATTAAATACCCCAAAGTCAAATAACTAAAATCCTTGGTCGTTGCATTATCACGGTCTAATTTGATGTTTTATGACTATATTTACGGTAGAAAAAAAGCTATAACTCGAGGTTGTCTAATCCACAACCATATTGTCTAGCTTTGCCGGATGTTAATAGTAAATTAAAAGATCTCACAGTTTTTTGTGCCATGCTGCTGCAATAACCTATTTCCCACTCTCTTGCAACTTTTAAGTTTGTATTCATGATTACAGGCAACTATGCAAGGGCTGCAAGGTCCACAGCTATGGAAATTGCTTCTTTTACTGAAGGGTCACTGTATCTAGGCGATATGGAGACATATTGGAAACCTTTTAAATATGCTGGTTATCCTACGCTGCTCAATGCAGTCACGGTTGACAAAGATGATAGCAATTTTCTTTCATCTAATCGAGCCTCTCTTCTTATTAAAGCTAATAAGTTTTCCCTTTCCATCAAGATGTTTTTACTAATAGAAAGTGCAATCCCTATAGCTTTTGAAAACTCAAAGTTGTGTTTGGTCTGCTTATTTAGGCTTATGGTGTGAAACATCAACATGAGAAGGCAAAACTTTAACTTCACAACCAGTTTAAGTATTTTAAAAAACAATAACTTTTTTTTGGGAAAATGATATGTTCCACTACCGTATGTAACAACCCCCCTACAAACACAACGACACACCCCACAAAACCCCTATTCGTTTTAACTCATGCTGATTAGGCGTGTTGATTCTATCATCAAAGCAATGATGCCTTCAGATCTGTATAGCTAGCTAGAATTAGACTGATAGAAACAGGACGATAATTTCTTAAGCTATTAGTTGTTGGTAACAGGTTTTACGGTTGTACTTTATTTTCCTCTCGGGTGAGCATCATCTTCATTAAATGGTGAGGAGCTTATTAGAGATGGTGGAATTCCTCTTCTTGTAACTCTTCTTTCACGTTGTATGTGTGTTGTTCAGCCTACCAGCCCTGCAAATGAGCCTACTGCAGTAATTGTTACACATGTTGCACACTCTTTCAGTTTTAAGTCAGTTTGAAACTGCACGAGATGAGATGCTTAATTTTGGTGGGCGCATGGAGAAATTGATCATTCTACTGAATTTGAGCTTGCACCTTCTGTTGTTGATGCTACACTCCAAACTGCAGCTCATGTTTATGTTTCAAAGGAATTGCAGGATGCTTTACTTGGGGCTGATTTGCTGTGGTTAGCTCTCACTTAGTTCCTTGATTTTTTTGATTTTATATTCTGAGTGAGAAAATCTGATTTTACATAAACTTTTGTTCCATCTGAAGCCAATGCTCCATGTTTACTGATGTGTACTTCACACCTATATTTGTTTGAAGCTCAAGTGCGGCGCTTTGTGCTAATAGAGTTCAGCTTAAAGACTTGGATTTTGCCAAGATTCCGAAAATTAGAAACTACTTTTCCATTTCAGGTACCTATTACCTTTGTTGCTCCAGTACGACTGTACTACAGAAGAAAATGATTCGAATGAGGCACATGGTGTTGGTGCTAGAGTGCAGACTGCTAAAAATCTGCATGCCGTCCGTACATCTTAGGCTCTCTCAAGGTTATGTGGTCTATGCAACGATCAAATATCAACTCCTTATAATACTCAGCTGTAACTGCACTTGAAGCTTTGCTTACACCAAAGCTTTCCAGTATGTTAAAAAACCAGTCACCAAGGAATCTTTTATCAAATTTGAACTCAAATTTGGAATCTCAAGTGGTTTATATATCATTTGCTTACTGGATTTCAGTGATTTACAGAAAGTCGTTTTTGTTTTGTTAAATTTCAAAATCATATAGGAAAGGACATTGATATTTGTGCTGTCACTCACACACTCATTTTAAAATTATAAGTTATATGCAAATAGTTAAACTTAATTATATGGTCTATCAGCAAAATAAATTGCTTGCACATAGTTTAGGAAATCATCATGATGTTTCAAGTTGCCAGTTTTGATATCTAATTCATGGAATAAGAATGTAACTTGGGATTTTCACAAATGAATTTAGATCATAGAGAAAAGTATGTTATGTCTAATTTGGTGGTATCACAACATATAATTGTTTAGCATTTGTTTCATTCTACAATTTCAGTGTGACATATTCATTGTGTTACTCAATATATTTTCTAAGGTCGCCTCAAAACCTCTCTTGCAACTATCCCAATTATGTTTTAGTTGTTTCACTCACCTTTTATTAACATGACGTGTGTGTAACCCGGGTTCATACTAGTATTCAATTATGATCATTATATTTATTATACTAGTGTTTCTTTCAAATAATTAGGAAGTTTTAAACATTTTATTCTTTCAAAAAAAGATCAATATAGGCAAGTGATTTTTATTTATGTTAATGAAGATACTAAAATAATATATTCAACTTTTTCCCTGTAGAGGTGTTCATAAAATATTTGGTTGTGTTGCTGGAAAAAATTCTGTCACAGAAAAATATTGTTTCTCTATGCTGATAATTTGTTCTTATCAAGTTTTCAAATAAGAGTTGTTGAACTTGGCTCTAACTGATAAACATCAGTCTCCTTGTAGGTTGTAACTTCTAAAATAGAATCTCAATGGGACTAGTACCTCACTTTCAATACTTATCCTTTTATGTGTTAACATCCAGGGTCAGTGTCATGTTCCCGTCTTGCTTAGGCTTACTATGCCTGGCCACCTCATTGATCCACCATTTGGCAGAGCCCACCTATGGATCCAACATCTTCATTTTGCTCAACAGCGCCCTTCAACTGACATGGACCCCGCCTCTATGCATTTAAAACATTTAGCCACAGCTACTAAAGATGTTGTAGCTGAAGGTGGTTCTGTTCCTGGCTCACGAGAAAAGTTATGGCACCAAATAAGAGAGTTCAATGCATGTATTCCATACAGTGGATTGCCTTTTAATATAGAAGTACCCGAAGTAGTGCTTATGGCTTTAATTACTATGCTTCCTGCAACACAGAATCTACCTCCTGAGGCCCCACCACCACCTCCTCCGTCACCTAGATTACTTTCTTCGAGCAGTGCCACATCACGTGTCATGTCATTCCCTACGGCTGTCGGTAGAATAATGGGATTATTAAGAAACAGGTCAGATGGAGTAGCTGCCGAGACAGCTGGGCATGTAGCAATGCTTGTTAGAGGTGGTCCTGGTGATACTTGTATAATTCATGATTCGAGGGGTGAAAGACATGCAGCATCTATGCATACCAAATCTGTGTTATTTGCCCATCAAGGTTATGTAAATGTAACCATCCTCGTGAATAGGTTAAAAGTTAAAACCATATTCAGTATCTCCTTTATTGTCTATGTTAGTAGCAGAAGTTCTTGAAGCCATGCTGTGTGATCCATATGGTGAAGCTACTCAGCATAGTACTTTTGTTGAATTGTTGTGCCAGGTGGCTGGTTTGAAACATGGGCTATTCATTATATTTGGCCACCCTGCTGAAAGCGTTAGAGAGACAGTTGTAGTTATTATGCGTACTATCGTAGAGGAAGATGCTATTGCAGCTGAGCCTATGCGCGATGCTGCTTTGGGAGATGGTGCTCTTTTGAGACATTCATTGCATGCTTTTTTCCTTCCGGATGAAGAGAGACGCGATGTTAGTAGACAACTTGTGGCACTTTGGGCAGATTCATGTCAGCCTGCTCTTGATTTATTATATAGAGTCATTCCATCCGGTCTTTTTGCTTATTTGCATACACGCTTTGATGGTGATTTAGAGAGTGCACAAGAGCAGTATAATGGAGATGCACCATATAATTGGAGAAGACAAAGACGTATATTACAGCAAAGGAACGGTAGACCTAGAAGAAGTGCGATAACATCAAATGGTCATGCAAATCTTTCTCTTAACAATAGTCAAAGCAATGTAACATCTTCTTCTATAGTAGAAAATTATCAAAGGACTGCACAAGATTCAAACATTCTTTAGTGTTCTGCATTACTTATAGGAAATATTACTGGAGAATCCTCTAATGCAGCATTTTCACATAAGTTTATGGACAACAGTGTTCAAGGTGTCACACTAGATATGATGGAATCATCTATCTCTTAAACTGCATCAGATTGTAATCCTAACCTAGCCAATTCTTTAAATTCTGATCTCCCAGCTCCTGCTCAAGTAGTTATTGAGAATACTCCTGTAGGTTCTGGAAGACTGTTGTGTAATTGGCATGGATTCTGGAGAGCATTTGCTTTGGACCACAATCGAACAAATTTGATATGGAACGAAAGAACAAGACAAGAACTTAGAGAATCTTTACGGGCAGAAGTACTCAAGCTAGAGGTTGAAAAGGAGAGAACATGAGACATTGTTCCTTGATGCACAACGGCCGAAGTTAGAACTGGAAATGATAACAATATACCTCAAATATCATGGAATTATGCTGAGTTCTTAGTTAGCTACCTTTATCTAAAGAAGTGTGTGTAGGCCAGTATTATTTACGGTTATTGCATGAAAGTGATAGCAGCTGCCGTGAGCACAAGATTTTCCATTACGCTTTTCTGTTGCCTTTTTCCGGGCATTATATTACCAATTTTTGTGTGATGCTGATATAGGGCTTACTGTGAATGGCACAGTCCTTGATGATCTGGGTTCATCTGATGATTGGTGTTATACGAGAGCTTGGATTGTTTTGGAGGAAGTGAAGGCACTGCTCAAATCACAGTCCTTTTGATGGTACTACACATATCCCAGTCCATTTGGATCGTATGGATGATCGCACACTTAGGCATCGCCTTCTTCAACTATTGAAGGTAACTCTTAGAATAAGAAAATATTATACTGCTTATACAGTAATGCACGCACTACTCATATTGGAGCACTAATGTTTCTAAAAATACGAAGTGTCAATAAATGACATTATCAAAGAGGCAAAGACACCTCTATGGTGCTGCTGCTTGCCAAACTAAAATGTAGAGATTAGTAGAGCCTGTAGGGAGTTTATAGTTGTTATATAAAGTAGTTCCTACTCTATTTTTTATGTTTGTACACTGAGTTAATTCTTGGTAATTTTTGTTGTACAATGAGTTTTACGCCTGACTATCAACTTTTTATGGTACATGAAGAATTCTAGATGTTTCGATTTTTGAATCCAAGATTTTCCTCTCGTTCAAATTCACATTCAATGATCTTACCACTATCGCGGTTGATCAAAATTTTGAATGTGCTATGTAAATCAAGGCACCTTCAACATGTTTATTGCTGTCACACACGTGGAAGGATTGAACTACTATGATGCAAGTAGTGAATGTGGTCAAAAGTACGATTTGAACTTTAATAATAACATATAACAAGCGTGTATAACTAGTTTTATTTTTCTGATAGACATAATTGATGGAATGATAAATGAGATTGTGGTCAAATCTCGTCATATCCATTCTTATAAATTTCTCACGTATCCATTTTTTTGTTAAATTATTAGCTTTGTTTATTTATATTTTTCTTGTTTATATAATATGTTAAGCTTTAAATATTTTGTATATGAACTCAATTATTGTTCTGTGTATTTTATATTTATAAATAATTCAGTTTGCAAGTTGAACTTAATAATTATTTTAGGTTTAAATATTTGTTGCGTGAATTGAATATGCTCATTTTTCAAATTAATTTTTTTAAACTATCAATGAAAAGGAACATGGTTTTTGATTAATTTTGAATCTTTTTTATGTATAACAAAATTGACTATATAAAGGAATGATAGATTTGAAATTGAGAAGTATGTTTTGATGGGACGATAAATTTGGAAAAGTGATCGACTTAAGCGAACAATATGTATATAAATGGATGATAGTTTTAAATTTTTGAAGGGTTCAAGTTAATATATGATTTCGAATAGAGTAGATGAGAATATTAAAATTGTGGAGAAGCTAATTGTACTGGTTAGGGATTGAAAAATTGAAATTTAAAATATGAAATTATGAAGGACAAACAGAAGCTTAGTGAGATAAATATAATCAAGTGGAGCAGAACTAATGTTCTACTTTAACGTGTGTATGTATGATATTTTGCCTAAGGTATCACTTTGGTTTATTTGTAATATAAACTTCCAACCAATAATGCATGTGTTAATGAAAGACCTTACAAACATTGAAGCCTGTGTGTTAGTTGGTGGATGTGTATTAGCTGTTGATTTGTTGACAACAGCTCACGAAGCCGTTGAGAGGATAGCTATTCCTTTGGAATCTAATCTGATAGTTGGCTCAACATTCATGGAGTTTCTAAAGGAATTGATGTTCATTGACAAAGATGGTACACAAGTTGGTCCAATGGAGAAAGATGCAATTAGAAGTCTCAAAGGACGATCCATTGGACAACCAAGTGTTGGGCATCTAGCATGCCTGATTTGAAGAGGCTGCGTGATATACATGAATTGCGGTGGACTCTTGTGGCTCATGTTCCTGTTCTTACTCCCATTGAGGTAAATATCTGTTCCATTTTGTTTACTCGGTTTGTATGTTTTTTTTTCTTATTATTTTTATGTAAATACAATGCATATGTAACCACTGTATAGTCGAAATTGATTGGCTTATGTTGGAATATTTCAATAATTTGGGCAACATATGTATAATAAAATGTGTGGTGCTATTTTGGTATAAAATCTAATTAAAGTGATTAAATTTACAGTAAAGGTAAAAGACTTAAGAATCTAATTATCGTGAGATTAATGTGTAGATATATGGGCATTTTAATTTGTTGAAGGACCTAATTAGAAAATGCCAACATTATAAATAAGGCGTTATGGTTTTCAAATTAAATAAGTTATTGTTATTCTCCTAATATTTTCCCTAGAAATAAATCAGATATAGCGTTTGTGTCAATTTGGAAGATCAAACTAATTCTTTTTCTCTTTCAATTAGCAACTATGGATTCAGGTATGACTTTCGCTAATTTATTCAATTTCCCTCTTTTATTCTCAATTAAATTAATATGGTTACTATTAGATTCTAGGGTAATGATTAATCAAACCGATGTTGTATTAAATCCTAACAAGTGATATCAAAGCAAACCATTATTGATTTCATTGAGTAAGTATTACATCCCTAATTAACAAATGGCTCTGAGTGTCCCAAATTTCAACTTGAAAATTAGAAAAGGTTAACAGTGTTAAAATGACTTGAAATTTTGCAAGAATGTAGAACAACATTTCTAATTCAATCTGCAAAAAGAATCATTCAAATCCGATTTGAAACGAAGAATCTGCGTCGTTTCAAAGTTGGACCAAAACAAGGTTTTAAACACTGAATTACAGCAAGCTGCGAGTACAAGTTCGACAACAGATATATACAAGTTAACATAGTCGGAATGGCCTGAAAATTTGTAGAAATAAAGTTCAAAATTTTTACTTTAAACTGCAAAAAGAATCATTGAGTTTCGATAAGAGACGAAGAAACTGCGACGTCTCAAAGTCGGACTCATGCCTGGTAGTGAATACATAGGAAAAACAAATGCCAGCAGCTTGTTTAGCCAGTTCGCCCCTATTCAACCCAAAATTTGAGAAAGCATGAAACATGAAAGTTATAGATGATATTATAAGTTTTCCAGAACATCAAAAATTACCGAATTCCGATAAGAAATAAAAAAAGTTAAGACCAAAACAAATTTTGGATCTGAAGTTCACTACGGCTGTCGAATATTGAGTCGCAGCTTGTTTTAAACGGATGATACTTGGTGTAATTATCGTTATTTTGATGTTTTCTTGATATTTCTTTCTGTATTTCATACACAGGTATTATAATGTCTTTTAAAAATGTTTTTCAAATAAATGGCTTTTGAAATTATTATTATATATTATTTTTTAGTATAAAAATTATATACTCTATAATAAGAGAATTTCAAAGGCAATTTCTAAAGCGATTTCGAAACGTCCCTAAAATTCGTTTTCTTCAACTTAATTTCTATATAAAACACACAATTTTGCACTTCAAGCGAAGAGGGAGGAGAATTAAATGATTAGATACACACACGTGTTCATAGCACACGTTCGCACTAAACGGTTGGAACATAATATATATATATATATATATATATATATATATAAATATAATTCTTAACACATAAACACTTAGCAGTACAAAGTTTACCTCATCTCATATGTAAACCATACCCGAAGGTTAAAAAGAGTATGACAACTTTCATGTTAAACACTTTCGTAAACACTGAGCATAGTGGGTCGAAAAACCTGATGTACACAGCTCTGCTCTGTGCAATATTTTTGTTGAAACCTGATAATAAAATCGCCATAACTTTTAAATGGTAGACCAAAATTGAGTGAGGTTTTTTCAGTTAATTCCGCGGATAATCTCTTTAAAATTTATAACATGTTTTTATTGCTATATTTATGTTTTGTGTTATGTGCATTTGTGGAGAAAATAAGAGATGGCAGCAGGATGATAGTCAGAGGAACAACAATTGAAGTGGGAGCAGGACTGTGAAAACTGTATTTCCATTTTAATTTTGATTGAGGTAAAGGCAGATGTTATAATAAAATTAGGGATTTAAGCCAGAAAGGACAGAGAAGTTTAGGGGAGTGTAGAAAAAAAATAGAGGGAAGAAAAATGATATTGTTATTACTTCACCATACTGCCTATTTGGTCACACCCAAATGTGAAAAATTTACAACAGTTTGGAGCCGTGGTAATTTTTCCATAGCTTCTAGCTATTGCAAAATAAATGGCAACAGTTAAGGGCCTAGCAATTTTACAACGGTTGTAGAGCGTTGCAAGGTTGCCCTATTTTTGAATAGATATATGCCACTAAAATTTCAACACCCCGTTCTAAAAAATGTACGCTACCAAAATTATTTCCCAAAAAATATTCACTGTGCCCTAGTCCCGCCTCCTCTCTCTATCGTTTCGCCTCGTCTTTTGCAAGTTCCACCCCCTATCTGCCTCGCAAGTTCTGCCTCCTCTCTATCTGGTAGGCCCATGTTCTTCGGATTGATTTCCGGTGATGGTCATGTTGACTGACAAGGCAGTGGAAGCGGTGAAGTTTGATATATATGGAGTGGTTTGGTTGAAGTTCTTGATGCGGGCAATAGAAGAGTGAGAAAACTGAAGGGAAAGAAATAAGGAGTAGAATATTGTCTTGTTTATTGGGTTGTAGACGTCGAGAAGAATGAAATTGCAGTTTAAAGAAGAAAGACTAGTATAAGAGCGGTTATAGAATAACAAGAGAAAGAAAGGAGAAAGATAAGAAATATGGTTTCATTATGAAAATTATCACACGTACAAACTGACCACCCATACATACTTATTTATAATGATCCGACTTGACCATTTCAACCTTCAGGCATGACTAAATCAACTTATAACCATAATGAACAATTACACAAACATATATAAATCAGCCCGGAATATTAAAGGTTGTACATGCATGTGCATGTTATGCACGTGCACACATGTACAACTGATATCTTCTTCTCCCTTCAACCAAAAGCCTTAAACTCCGGGCCATGACAACTCCTTCCATATCTTTACCCTAACCACCCTCTCTGATGATCTCCGAAGTCAAGTTCGATGGTCTATGGTTTGAATTCTGGCCATGGCAAATTTTTTATGCTGCAAACTTGAATGTTGACATACGGCACAATAACTCCCTCTCTCTTGGAAAAGGGACCGTGTCCCAAGTTCCAAAGTTGGAAACCTTTTAATCACCTCCCGACACTCCTCCCAAGTAGCTTCTTCTTCTGGCAGCTCCTTCCATTTAACCAATATTTGTACCACTGGTTTGTTATTAATTGGAACAATCCTTCTATCTAAAATTCTTTCAGACTCCTTGACCATTTCTTCTACATAGCTTGGCATATCTTCTTGAATTATGATTCCAGACCCCAATTTCTTTTTCAACTATGACACATTAAAAACTGGATGAATTTTGACACGTGGTGGTAACTTCAAATGGTAAGCTGCCTCTCAAATCTTCTTCTTTACTTCATAAGGGCCATAGAACTTAGGCGAGAGCTTATGTGTCATTTGAGTTCTTGCTGTTAACTACCTGTATGGCTGCAATTTTAAGAAAATCCAATCTCCAACCATGAAGCTCCTCTCTGTCCTCTTAAGAACGACATACATTTTCATTCTTTCTTTGGCCAAGGTTAAGATGTCGTTCAGAAATTGTAAAATGATGTCTCTAGAAAATAATACTTCTTCTAACTGGGGCACCTTTGTAGTGTTTGAGACATAGGTCAATCAGGTAGGTGGGATAACTCCATACACTGCTTGGAAAGTTGTCATATTAGTGGAAGTTTTCCATGAAGTGTTATACCAAAATTCCGCAAGTGTTAGCCACTTAGACCACTCACAAGGCTTATGACATACAAAACACCTTAAGTAGCCCTCCAAGATTTTATTTGTAACCTCTGATTGGCCATCAGTTTGGGGTTGGTAGGCCGTACTTAATTTTAGAGTGCCGCCTTGAAGTCTGAAGAGCTCTTTCTAGAAAGTGCTTGCGAAAAGTGAGTCCTTATCACTAATGATTGAAGATGGCATGACATGAAGTTTAAATATCCCATCAAAAAAAACTTTCGCTACATCCTTTGTAGTGTAAGGGTGTGACAAGGGAAAGAAATGAGCATATTTTGACAACCTATCAACCTCCACATATACAATAGTGTACCTTTGACTTCTCGGCAGGAAAGTTATGAAATCCATGGTGATGTCAGTCGATATTCTTCCTGGAGTTGGTAGAGGTTGAAGCAAGCTTGGTATGTGTATGTTTTCCTCCTTATTTTTTGGCACACTTCACACTGATTTACATATTTTTGCACATGCTATTTCATTTTCTTTCAGTAGAACACATATTTGATTCTTTTTACAGTCCCTTTGTTACCAGAATGCCAACATAGAGGAGTGGAATGAAATTCATTGATGATAATATTGAGAAATTCTGAGTTATGGTGGTCAATCAGTATCTTTCCTTTATAGAAGAGCAACCCATCAACTAACTTGTATTTACTAGAATTCCTTTGATTTATTTTCTCCCTGATCTCTACATACAATGGTGAATCAACTAGTGTATTTTTCAACTCTTGTAACCATGTGGCTTGCACTTATGAAAGAGCCATGCGTTGACTTTTTTCTTCATCTCTTCTTAATAAGGAGTCTGCCACTATATTCTCCTTACCACACTTATATTCAACTATGTGATCATAACCATGTAATCTAGCAAGTAATTTTCCTTGTATACCAGTGTGTAGCCTTTGTGTTAATAAGTACTTCAAGCCCTGTTGATCTATTCTAATAATAAACCGCCTTCCTAAAAGATACTAGGACCACTTTTTTGTTTCTAATATCAAATCCAACAATTCCATTTCATAGGTAGAAATATTTAAATTCCTGCTTTGCTTTACTCAAAAAACCAATGGGTTTATTTTCTTGTAAAGTACATCACCTATACCTATCTTACTTGCATCACACTCAATAATGAAGGGCTTATTAAAATCTGGCATAGTGAGAATAGGTGGGGGACATGAGGCATTGTTTCAACCTTTCAAAAGCCCGAGTAGCTTTTTCATTCCATGGGAAAGCATGTTTCTTCAATAGATCTCAGTTAGGGGCTTAGCAATCAGACCATAGTGTCAAATAAATTTTCTATAGTACCCAATCAAGCCTAGAAATCCCCTTAATGCCATTAGTGTAGTAGGAACTAGCCACTCTTTTATATCTTGCACCTTATTGTTGTCTACAACTATACCATTTGTTGTGATCACATGGCCTAAGTATTCAATGGTCTCCTTAGCAAATGAACATTTTGTAAACTTTATCACCAAGTGGTTGTCCGGTAAAACCTATAATGCAACCCTAATATGGTTTAGATGCTCAAGCATAGCTTGGCTATAGGTTAGTATATCATCAAAGAATACTAAAATAAATTAAATAAGGTCTGAAGATAGTATTCATTAATGATTGAAAGGTCGAAGGGGCATTCACAAGACTAAAGAGCATCACCATGAACTCATATTGTCCATCATGTGTTTTAGATGCGGTCTTGTGAATGTCCTCTTCATGTACTCTAATTTGGTGATATCCTGACCTTAAATCTAGCTTAGTAAAATATTTTGCACCATATAACTCATCAAGTAAATCATCTACTAATGGGATAAGATACTTATCTTTAATGCTGATGCTGTTTAGGCCTCCATAGTCAATGCATAACCTCCAAGAACCATCTTTTTTCCTAACCATGACAACTGGATAAGAGAAGGCACTGCAACTAGGCCTTATGATGCCAGATTTCAACGTTTCTTGAATAATGTTTTCTAGTTCATTCTTAATATGATGTGAGTGTCTATAGGCTTGGACCCATGAAACAGTGGTATCTTGTGACCATGAGGTCTGCTAGGGGGTAGGGTATCCAGAGGAGCAAGCACTTTAGGAAGTTTATCAAGTATTTCTTTAACGGACTCAAGTATTTTAGTGTTTTCTTACGTGATAAATTGGTAACAAAGTATCATGGCAATCGGCCCTTGAAAACATTCCTTTTTAATTGCTTTTTGGTCCACTATCTTTAACCCTTCTAGTTGTACCCTTGTCAAACATGTGACTTACCGTTATGTTTAAACATAACTTGCAATTTTGAGAAATTTAGTGTCACTTCACCCAAGGTTTTCATCCTGTGGGCACCAAACACAATTTGACAGACATCCAAAGGTAACAGTAATAGATCAATAATCATACAACAATTTGACATTTTAGTGGTACTTGGTAGCACATTCTAATGCCCTGAAGCTTTTCAACATTTGCTACCTGAACCTCAAGTCTTTTAGTGTCATCAACTTCCAACCGGATCCTTTTAGCTAGGCCTGCAGTCTATAAAATTGTGAGTGGAACCTAAATCAATAAGCACTTGCACTGGTTTCTCATAGATTGATCCACATATTTTAATGGTATGAAGGGTTGGAATTCCACACATAGCATGGAAAGTGATAATTGGGCTAATTTCTTCTTCATTAGGTTCTGTAATCTCCTCAATGTCTTGTTCTTCTTGATCTTCTGCCTCATTTGCAATCTCTGAGTCCAGGATTCCTTCAAGTGTATATACTTGTTTTTTCTTGCATTGGTGGCTAGGGTCCCACTTTTCTTTGCATCCATAACAAAGATTCTTTTTCTTTTCTCAGTAACCTCCTCGAAAGTTAAACCTTTTCTTTTAGCAAATTCTGACAAAGAATTATCCTTGTCGGAGGTAGGACCATATCCTACTAATTTGGTGTTTCTAGGAGGTAGGTTCTTTGATACAAAAGGTTGTGATCGAATGGCTTCCTAGACCTTCTACTCTCATAGATTTTAGCCAATGCTACTGCTTCCTTAAAGTTAGCGGGTCTAACTTCCTCAACATCTATATATCCTAATATCCTCCTTTAAGCCATCCATGAATTTGTCAAGGACATAATCTGGGTGAAGATAAGGAAATAAACCTTTAACTACTCGAATTTAGTGAGATAAGACTGGACCGTAGAGAGTTGTTTTAAGTTAGCAAAGGCTTCAAAATGCTTTCTTAACTCACTATAATCTCTTCTTTAAAGATTTTCCATATTCATAGTTCTTGACATTATTAAACAACCACTTGTACCATTTTTGCGCATCATCCTTGAGGTGGAAAGAGCATGTAGGCATCCATTCAGTTTCTGGTGTGTGATGATACCTGAATAACCGCTCAACCTGGTCTATCCATTCAACAGTCTCATCTCCATTGTAGACAGAAAATTCTAGTTTATGGTGGTGTGTTGTAGCAAGGTAGGAGATGGCAGAATACTGGGTTGTTACCTTGAGTGAGGGGTTTGATTTTGATCTATGGTATGTGGGGAAACTGAGGTGCTCCTGTTGTTGTTTCTCTAGAATGGAGGGACATAAGGGTGGCTCTTTGATGATTGATGAGGTTCTTAAGTTGAAGTGGTAGGTGAATTCTTACGTGTCCTCATTTCTTGCATAAAAGATTCAAGAGTGGCCGAGAGAAGATCAATCTTTCCATTGACTTCTTATGAATTTTCTTGAAATGATTGATGGAGTTCTTGCTGAGCTTCGGCTGATCTAAGGTATGTTTAGTTGTCTCTTTCATGTTTTTTGCCTTGTCCAGAGATCCTCTTCATCATCAGGAGTTGGCGTAGTAATGTCGTTATTGTCATCTTGGTTGCTAGAATTAGGATTTTGAGGGTTTGGAGTGGCACGAGAACCTTGGCTTAGATCCTACTCTAATTACAGTTTGATAGGCCCATGTTCTTTGGATTGACTTCTAGTGATGGTCATGTTGACTGGAAATGCAGTGGAAGAGGTGAAGGTTGATATATATATATATATGTAGTGGTTTGGTTGAAGTTCTTGATGCAGGCAATAGAAGAGTGAGAAAAGTCGAGGGAAAGAAATAAGGAGTGGTATATTGTCTTGTTTATTAGGTTGTAGAGTTCATAGAAGAATGAAATTGAAGTTTAAAGAAGAAAGACTTAAAGCATACAAGCAGTTATAGACTAACAAGAGAAAGAAAGGAGAAAGAAAAGAAATAGGGTTTTATTATGAAAATTATTACACGTACAAACTGACCACCCATACATACTTATTTATAATGATCTGATTGACCATTTTAGCCTTTAGGCATGACTAAATCAACTCATAACTCTAATGAACAACTACATAAACATATATAAATTATCCCAGAATATTATAGGTTGTACATGCATGTGCATGTTGTGCACGTGCATGCATGTACAATTGATATCTTCTTCTCCCTTCAACCAAAAGCCTCAAACTCCGGAGCCATAACCCTCCTTTCATATCTTCACTCTAACCACCCTCTCTGATGATATTCGATGTCAAGTTCGATGGTCTATGGTATTAATTCTAGCCATGGCAACTTTTTGTACGCTGGAAACTTGAATGTAGATGTGGGGCATAACACTATCTCTCACTCGCAGTTTGGCAGCATCTCAGGATCGTTTCTTTTGATTTATGCAAATCGGTATCGATTTGATTTTTATGTTCACTTCAAACATTTACTTATAGGTTGTGAAATTTGAAGAAAATATGTTTTTTTACATAAACTAAGTATTAAAAATATATTTAAGCATGATAAGTTGAAACTCTTTGGAAATTTAGAAAAAAACCAATGGAAATTGTAAACTTATCAAATCCTCGACTTGAACAATTCTGGGTTCCAGGTTTATAATCTGTTTTGTTACCTAAAATAATGATTTTTGAAAATGAAAGCAGAATTTTTAAGTATAAATTCAAGGAGAAATTGTGGGTTGAATGATTTTCGGTTTTGGGGCAAATACTGGTGATCGATGAACGTGGAGGCCTCGGAATTTTGGCTATAGGTAGCCTGGAGGATATAGATTGGGGGAAAATGGTAATAAATTTTTCAGTTGATCAGGCAGGCTTGGGTTCGACGAAATAGGGTTTTGACCCAGTTTAGTTCAGTATTGAGGATGCGGCGATTTCATTATCGACGTCACATCGGAATGGATTGCACTGGTGGGGATAGAGGCATGGTGTCATGACAAATCTATGGACGAGGTTGCGTAGCCTCTGATGGTCGGCATGGTCGTAGAGAGGCGTTTATCGATGATCTATTTTGGGTTCCAGTTTTGTTTTAAATGCTCGAATTCGATTTACAGCAAATTTGGAAGATCTGGGTGGTCAGAGACATGGGGTAGGTCGTCGTCAGGTCAGACCGAGTATTACAGATTTTCAGGTAAGGACATTCAGAAGCTCAGGAGGCGAGCTGGATGACAGGAACGTATGGAGTATTCCGTTGTGTATATGAGACTGTGTAGTCTGTATAGATTGTAGTCTGGAACAAGTTGTATATCTGTCCAGTTCATGTATAAATGGTTGTAACTCTGATGTATTAAAATGTAATTGACTGATACAGTTTTCTTTACGTAAAGAATATTATTTGATATTATATTTTATCCGCTGCGAATGTGAGAATCTATGTTTTAGTATTTCTGTTTCTTTTTCTTCTTCTATCTCTTTCTTCTTTTCCCTAACTATCTAGAATTTTCAGGATCGAAATTTCCGGGTCGTTACAGTTTGTTTATTTGCAATCTTGACTAAATCAGCATCATTTGGATTTACTTCACCTGGAAAATTTGGCTGCGAATTGGAATGTCAATTCTTTAGTGAAGCTGCACAAGTAGAGACAAAGTAAATAAGTAAATCTATTTATTATTTGAATGATATTACTGTATGCATTTATTACATTTCATGTTATATTTTGAATAATAACATTCTATAAATTGCAGGTGTGGATATATTTAGATTATCTTATGTACCCATGATCCATTCACATTTAGAAACGATGTGGTTTTCACAACTAGATTTTCTTATGTATAATATATATCAGTAACATACATAATTTACTATATATACATATTAAACTAATAAGAACAGATACTACACTGTGTAATGTAGATGTTGTTGATTTACTCTCTGTGTGTGTATGCATATACATATATGTATACTACATATATGAATACCATTGCTAAATCACTACAACAAACTGGGCTATTAATAGCGTTTCAGATATGCTGTCAAAACTTTCCATAGAGTTTTAGAGAACGTTGTTTAACGACATGCTATAATAGATCAAAAATATATACTAGCAAAAACTGAAATGCTATGGAAAGTGAGCATTTTATAGCATTTTATAAACGCAGTGAATAGTAAACGCTATGACCATATAAAGCTTAAAATAGTTTACATAACATTTTTATATTTCTATCTTATATTTGATGTACAAATTTTTTTTAACATTAATGAAACACTATAAAATTGTATATGCTTTTAGTTTTCTATAGCATTTATGCAGCTCTATCTTACCATCCATTTATGCATGTCACACATATACACATATGAAAAACCTTTTCACACACATATAATTGAATAAAACCAAATGACAACCCATTTAAGAATAAAATAAACATCAAATATTCAATATAATCAATTTTACACATGTGCTATGATCGTGAAAAGTTTAAAACATATAATGCTATTAATGACATGAAAGTGATGTTGGGAGATTCTCACATCAAGACTGTTGTTGGAATTGGGACTGTGGAGTTAAAGTTTACCCTTGGAAAGAACTTGTTATTGAAAGATGCGATGCATACTCCAGAGATGAGAAAAAATTAATATTTGGTTTCTTGTGGTTTTACTCAAACTACTGGATCTGAGTTGTACACCATCACTAAAAATGGTGTTTTTATTGCTAAAGGTTATGCTGTAAATGAGATGTTTAGATTAAATGTTGATTTGAATAAAGTTAATAGTTCTGCTTATATGCTGTGTTATTTTAATATTTAGCATTCTAGACTTTGTTATGTTAATAAGCGACTAACTCATAACATGAGTAACTTAGGCTTAATTCCTAAAGTATCCATAAGTGATTTAGAAAAATGTGAATATTGTATCCAAGCTAAAATTACAAAGACCCCACATAAATCTGTGCTTAGAGAGTCAAAACCTTTAGATTTATTACATTCTGATATATGTGAACTTGATGGCACTCTAACTAAGGATGGAAAATGCTACGTTATTACTTTTATTGATGATTGGTTCAATTTCACTTATGTTTAATGAAAAATAAAAGTGATCTGTTAGATATGTTAAGTTATTTGTCACTGAAATTGAAAACCAATTTAATAAGAAAATTAAGAGATTTCAAAGTGATAGAGGAACATAATATGAATCTAGCATATTCATTGAATTTTATAATCAACATGGCATAATACATGAGAGAACTGCATTTTGTTCGCCTGAAATAAAAAGTAAAGCTGAAAGAAAAAATAAGACTCTTACTGAATTAGTTGTAGTTGTTTAATTAAATTCGGGTATAGCATCACACTAGTGGGGGAAATTTTGTTAACTATTTGTTATGTTTTAAACATAATTTCTAAATGTAGGAGTAAAGTTTCACCTTTTGAGATTTTAAAAAATCATAAACCTAACTTGTCTTATTTTAAAACTTGGGATTGCTTAACATATGTTCGTATTTCTGACCCTAAAAGAATTAAATTAGCAAGTTGAGCATATGAATGTGTTTTCATTGGTTATTCCATTAACAATAAAGCATATAGATTTTTTGATTTGAATGCTCGAGTTATTATTGAGTCTATGATGCTGATTTCTTTGAAATAAATTTCCGTTTAAACTTAGGAATAGTGGGGGCACATCTATCACTAATAATCCAATAATAAAAAATAATGAACATAATGCGGAAATTGAATCTGAACCTCGAAGAATTAAAAGAACTAGGATAGCTAAAAAATTTGGTCCAGAATATTATGCTTATGCACTAGAAGAGGACCCTGCTAATCTAAAAGAAGCTCTGTCTTCTTTAGATTCGGACCTTTTGCAAGAAGCTACATATGATGAAATGGAATCTCTTGAATCTAATAAAACATGACATCTTGTTAACTTACCTCCAGGTTGTAAAACTATAGGTTGTAAGTGGGTACTTAAAAAAAAGTTGAGACATTATGGTACAATTGATAAATATAAGGCTCGTCTTGTAGCTAAAGAATTTAGACAAAGAGAAAACATTGACTTTTTTTTATACTTTTTCACCTATTACAAGAATGACATCAATTTGAGTATTAATTTCTCTTGCTTCAGTTTATGATCTACTAATTCACCAATTGGATGTAAAAAATCGAATTTTGAATGATGAATTAGAAGAAGAGTTTTATATGGACCAACCTGAAGGTTTTGTTATACCTTGTCCATAGCATAAAGTTTGTTAATTGGATAAATGTCTATATGGTCTTAAACAAACACCTAAACAATGGCATGAAAAATTTGACAGTCTAGTTATTTCACATGGCTTTAAAGTAAATGAAAGTAATAAGTGTATTTATTATAAATCCGAGAATAACATTTGCACTATCATATGTTTATATGTAGATGATTTACTTATATTTGGTTCAAATATTCATGTTGTGAATCATGTTATGTCCATACTATATGCCAATTTTGATATGAAAGATCTTGATGAATCGAGGGTAATTCTTTGTATTAAGATTATTAAGTCTGAAAAACTAATTTCTTTGGATCAATCTCATTATATTGAGAAGATGTTAAAGAAATATAATTAATTTGAATGTAAACCTGCTAGTACACCATATGATCCAACTGTAAAACTATTTAAGAACACTAGTGAAGGTGTAAGACAGTTTGAATATGCAAGCATCATTGGCAGTCTTCGGTATGCCACTGATTGTACTAGACCCGACATTGCCTATGTCGTGAGATTACACTGAATATGGAGCATCATTGGCACGCTATTGAAATAGTCATGAGATACCTTAAAAGAACTATGAACCTTGGATTACACTATTAGAAGCTTCCCGCCAACCTTGAAGGATATAGTAATGCAGATTGGAATACATTATCAGTTGATTCCAAAGCCCCGAGTGGATATATTTTCAGTATTGTAGGAGGAGTTGTTTCTTGGAAATATAAGAAACAGACTATTTTGGCCCAAGTGGAATTAGAAATGATAGCACTAGCTACTGCTAGTGAAGAAGCGGATTACTTAAGAAATTTGCTAGCTGAGATCCTTATATGGGAAAAATCGATACCAGTTATGTTGATCTATTGCGATTGTACTGCGGATATTGCAAAAGTTGAGAACCGTTATTACAACGGTAAGAGACGACAAATTCGTTGTAAGCACAGTACTGTAAGAGAGTATATCTCTTCAGAATCTTTAAGAGTGGATCATGTACGCATTGATGAGAATCTAGCGGATCCTTTAACGAAAGGATTGGCTAAGGATCTTTGAGCTATCTTAGAGGCTACTGAGTAACCTAAGGACCTCTAGGCCTTTGTACTCGTGGCTGCTTGTGCTCTTTCACAACTTTTAGAATCCATAGAAATATTCTCGGAACTTATACACCACCATGCTTTTGTTCCAGTCACTTTTGTGTGTGGACTCTATGCGAGTACTGTTCGAAAGCTTGGGAATGACGACTTTAACTGAATGTGATGAGATAATCTTTGGGCAAAAAGATTAATGAGGTTGCCATAAACAGTCGCTTAAGAAGAGTTGGAGACATCTTAGATGAAGTAGAGGAGTGTTTTTTATTCGAGGTCGTCGAGAGAATACAAATGGAGGGATGAGTCTAGGGGATGGAGGTATTAAGCAGAGCTCTAAGAAAATTGAAGGAAGCTCCTAAGAAGAACGATTCGATCTTTTCTACCATTGTTATCAAGTGTTCTTGGGGAAAGAAACATTTTATATATTAGTGTGGAAGCATGTCTAAAGTGTTTACTAGTCTAGGGCATTTCTTTTAAGTTGTAATATACTTAAAATGCACTTTGGAGGAAAGTGGTAGGTTGATTTATTTGGTATGAACTAAAGGATTTTAATCATTTAAACACTGATAAAACTAAAAACGACGAACTAATTCATTCTAACATACTAGGATAAAAGTAAAATAACTAAGATCATAGAACTTTGTAAATAATGATTGGTAGGATGCTTTTTTTTAAATCATACAAAAAGCATAAAAGTTGCATAAAATAAAAAAATATATTATTTCGGTACGAAATCGTATTGAGATATTACTCCTGATTCCGTTATTGATTTAAATATGAATTAGATTTGATGTTTTTCTCGTCCAAATGCAGAACCAAGATCTTGTGCGAGATTTTAAACTCTAGTTTTTTTAATTTGATGATAAGTATGATAAGGATCTCTTAGGTAGGATTTCTGACATCAAGGAAACCATTGCTTAATTGAGAATAAAGATTTAGTTGGTTTTTAATATTGTCTAATGATAAACTTCTTGGCAAACTTTCTATACCACTTATGTGTTGCTCTACATATCGTTTAGGGAAAAGACTTGCAAACCTTTTCATGTTTACCCAAGCAGTTTCATTCAGGGTGTTGGTTTCAAACAAATATGCTTCTCGATTCGAATGCAATAGATGAGTCAGGTCTAGAGCATTTTCTAGTTGGAAGGAATAAAATATAAGAGCTGGTTGCATGTGTAGACTTATTTTTTTTCTTTATTACTTTAACAACCTTTGTAAGCCTGCCTAAGTGTTTGTTTATTACATGTGTTTTCACCTCCAACATTGATCGAATTCATTTGCCTACCTGATTGTACCGATCTGTGGATAGTTATATCTATTACTCAGATGCTTGGTTTCACATACGTACGAAAGAAGTGTCAAAATCCCTGTTTTCTATGTTTGTTTATGTCAGAGCACTCTCATATGAACTTAATTTTTACTCATATTCTTGAGAACTTTTTTGGATTGTCTAAAACACACATTTCAATTTGTGTATAAACTTCTAGAAAAACATTTCATACCTCTTTTATGTTGCTCCGATTAAGCTTAGGGAAAATACCATCAAATAATGGTTCACTTTTACCCAGTGAGTAGTATCACTCAGGGCTTTAATTTATGTACGCTTCTCGATTGGATGCATTAGGTAAGTTATATCAGAGTGTTTTCTAGTTGGTAGGAGAAAAATGTAGACTGCCTTGTTACATGTGTCAAATATGAGTCTTTTCTAAACCTTAACTACCCTTTTAAGCAAGGGTGGGGCAGTCACGGCTTAGGTGAGGCTTAACCCTCATATCAATTATTGGTGCTATTTATAAAGTTTACATTTATTCAATTTAGCCCTATGTATAATAATATTTCCACCCTATAATTTTGCCCTGTCTGATCCAGCTGCCTAGCTCCACCATTGCTTTTAAGTCTTTGTTTATAGGATGTAACACCATACCCCCACCCCCACTGATCAAATTGATTTGTCATTAAATGGAATTTGATGTCAGTTCGATCTAAATCGGATCCGCGGACAGTTTTATTTGTTACCCAGATTCTTAGTTCCATATTGTTATTAAAGAAACATCAGATCGTATATTGGTATCCATGCATTGTCATATGAACATGATTTAATTTCGCCTCTATACATACATACGTACGTACGTACATACGTACACACACACACACACACACACACACACACACACATATATATATATATATATATATCTTGAAGAACTTTTATGGGATGCAAGAATGCACATATTCAACTTGTTTATGATTCAATAAAGCATAAAATTTAGTTCACTTTGTTTCCATCTCTTGAAGTCCGTCTTCTACGATTATTGTCTCTTTTTCTTATTACATTTAACTACTAATTATTTGGAATTCTACCGCCTGAGCCGAACTACTCAATTTTATTGAACAACAATGTGCTAACCAGAAACCTGATGGCTCATATGACTTGACAGAGTCTCATACATTTGCATATAAGGTCCTCTCCGAAGAGCTTCATATTGGCAATGTATACTTTAAGGTTTACAATAACCAACCATGCTATAAGGCAAGCGAACTAGAGGTTTTTTATGTTGCTCTTCTTATATTTATATCAGTGTTGTGAATCTTTTAAAAGGTTCAAATAGTCAATGTGCATGGCATAGTGATGGTGAACCAAAAGAAAATGAGAAAAAACAAATACAGAAGATATCCCAAAAGAACTTGAAGTTTAAAAGAATCTTCGGACGAGTTTGACTTCACTTCAGGCATGTGTTCTTTTACAAATAGGCAAAAAGTAATTCCGAATATTCATTAACGGAAGTTATGCTTTGTATTTTTGTGGCCTCTGTTTCATTTTGCTAATAGAATATATACACATTTTTTCTTATTATACAATGACGTGCATATAGATACGCATAGAAGAATACATATACACACATATATAATTTCTATTTGTAAAATATGTGATAACTAGAGTATCTCAAATTGTTTTCTATTACAAAAGCTTATTTAATAAACATGACAACATGAATTTCTTCTTCTACCATTTTCTTTTTGTAGAAATAGAAAATTCATTGATCCTTTTATGTAAAAAGGGGAGTAATGTTTCTCAAATTAAAGTGCACTTCTATTCATTAAAATTTCGATTTGGAAAATTGGATAGAGGTAGGAGAATAACTTTACATGATAATTTATTTTCACCATATTGAGTATTCTACATACAAAACTGAATATAAATCATATACCTGCAACTTACCAAATTCCCGACATATTAGTCAAACCTTTATCAAAGAAGAACTTCCTACTATTTAAGAAGAAGGGCAAAGTTAGTGCAGCCGACAACCATCATCACGCCGAGAGCAACATCACTTAAGATTAGCTAAAAGGGAATCAACTTGAAATCTGAAGTAGCGAGAACTATCCAGATTTAGGTTGTATCATTTATGAAATTTGAATTAGTGAAATCAAAAGCAATCCCATCGACTAAAGCTGAAGCATTGTATCAATTGTGAAGACGAATAACTTCAGATTTTTAGCGATTCGAAGCAACAATATCTCAGCAATTTCTATTATAGCTAAACTTCATTTCATTTGTGAAGAAATAAGGAAATGGAGAGAGTAGATGTCGATTTGATGAAGAAACCAAAGTAAAACTTTGATCAACTTAAAGAATTTTTAAGAAAATTAAGATCGGCTACAGAATTGGGGGTTTGTCTCCACACCCTAAACCTAAAGTAGGGTTTGAGGGAGCGAATAAAAGAATATGAGAATGAGAATCAGCCAGCACAATCAAGTGATATAATATACTATAAAATTGTTTGTTCTGTATGTAATGAAACTATAAGCAATCAATACAATTGTATGTCAAAGTCATTAACAGTAGTTTCTCTTCGAATTCGTTCTCATGTATATGGTTTAATTTTAAACGCCAGTCATATATTTGTGGATTTGTTCATTTTTTGCTATTTATGTTTTTTCCCTAAAAAATAGCTCGAATTCTGGCACATCAATGTGAAATAGAAGTCTAGTGTGAATAGCAATTTTATTATTAATTTCACTTGCTATTGGCCACTAAACTACAAGAAAACTTTGATTTTGCAGCGGCTAATTCTGTCGCAAAACCGTCGTTAAATTATATTTACCGATCGATTTACGATGGTACACCTAGGTCGGAAATTCATAGTCGTTAAACTAGCGTCAATTTTGTGATGGAATTTAACGTGAAATCATCGACGTTTTCCCAATGTTTGTATAAAAAAAATATTTTATGTAGAAATATTTTTAATAAATAGTCGTCGGTAAACCCTAGCTATGTAACGTAGGATTAGCAAAAGAAGTAATAAGCTTCTGTCGCTAATCACACGCTGATTTGCAAAGGTTTAGCGGTGGATTTGTAATTTTTGTGTAACCACTCACCATTATGTATGACGTATTAACGACGATTTTGTTTGTAATTTCACTGGTATTCTCTTTCCATTCTGTCGGTAATTGTATTGTTATGCTAAAAAAATATTTTTTTTACAGATTTTCATATACAATAGCTGCTAAAAATTCAATAGTCGATAATAAAATCATCTACAGATGTATGTACATGCACGTTTTATATAAAATGAACAGCATAAACAAAAACAGAAATGCAATTATAAACAATTAATCCATATACACACTAAGTCGAATTCTGAACAACAAAGTTATTCAATTAGTGCTAATATCCCATACAAAAACTGATACCATCCACATCCATGATTAATATCCCACACAAAAGCCACATAAAATCTCAATTACAACAAGGTATGTCTAGCAACCATATCAAAGTGCTTACAAAGACAACGACAGCCAAGTGTCTTTATAATTGGATACCGTGCCTTTGTTGCACTACCATAACCTTTTTCCCTTTGTGCTTGAAAGTTATATCTATCTGCCTTCTACTGCTATGCAAACCTTGCTTTCTCTTCCTCGAGTCCTTCTACTGCTATGCAAGCCTTGCTTTCTCTTCCTCGAGTCCTAACTTGCTCACAGTCCATAAAATTGCGTTCAAAACATAATGTAGTGCCTGTAAAAACATAGTGCAATCCATAAAATAGTAGTTATTAACTGTTTCCTTGAATTCATTTAGTTTCCTCTAATAAGATCCAACCTTGTAAATTCTACACTAAACTTATTCAGATAACACGTGACTACATTACACATGTTGAAACACCAACATATTATCATTCAAAGCCATTACAATCTAAAATTCTATGTATATTTTTCAACACCCTTGATTCAGTCTCCCTAAAGACAAACTCATTTATATAAATAAAGAGGTAATCTACCATTGTTTAGGCTAGCATGCCCACTTAAAGCAGTGGTGCAACCAGGTTATGAAGCTTCGTAAAATTTCAACAAAGACTCGATAAAGCAATATGGCACCTCTCAGCAATTAAAACCTACCCACAATAACATTTTTAACACTTCAAAATCAACTTTTACATTGCAAAATGATGGGACATCTAATAAAGTATTCATCTTACTGCTAATATAAACCTTAATGAATGAACAAAGATAATAGATCTTTCCAAATAACTACATTCAAAAGTTGGCATTTTATACATTATGATCAGATTTTAGAAAAGTTAGAACCTTATTATCATTATTTATGTAAAATCCTTATCAAACAATTAATCAAGGCTGCATTAACTCACCATCCTCTTGATATCTTCTGAAACCTCTTTAATGAACTATCAAATATTGTATGTGAAACTCTGAATTTTTTGTTTTAATTACTCTTTTGAATATTGTTTGGTACATATACTTAATTTTGTTAGTTGCTTAACACCATGTTGTATAGCATGCTTCGTAAAAGCATAAAAGTTAATTGTCTAATTATTGTCATTTAATCGATAACATTAACATGATATGCATACATATATAATTAGTTCTTTAGGATATTGTTTTCGTTAACTCGCAAGTTCAACCGAAGGTGGTAGATTAAAAGTATTGTTTTAGAATGGCATTTACTCTCAGTTTGTTACTTGATCAAATGTTTCCCTCACTAAATCTAGGCAGAAATGCCACGACAAGATGGTGTAAAGGCTGCAAGGAAGTAAGAACCTAATAATATACTGATTGTTTCAAATACAAGTTCCGATAAATAGTGAGTTCAAAAGAAGAAAACATAACATGATCAAACAACCATTAACACATCTGTTCATTTGCAATTGAACTAGTGTTTGAAAAATCTGGGCACGTCTTTCTTTTATAACACATAGCGCAAGATGTTGAGAGTAGAACTGTAATGACCCACTATTTTGGACCATTCAAATCGACAATAATCCACACATGTCAGATTGTTGTTTCTTCGCCCCTTATGGATCGTATTATGGCTAGGCAGGATGAAGATCAGATGCTTAAGTTGATTAAGGAGAATGTTCGAAGTAGAGTTGGAGGTAGTAGTCTTGATGGTAATGGAGCTCAGATTGACGATAAGGGTGTATTGAGGATAGTAGGGTTTCCTGGGGTGGTAGGCTTCAGGTAGCCAAGATTTGAAAAATAAAATAAAAGCAAAACGAATGGACATAAGGTAGAACAGCAAACAACAAAGCAAAGGCCACCAATTCATTATACAATGGACAAAAGAAGAAGGTAAGGAATTTGGCCACAGCAAACAGGGAAATCAAAAAGTAAAAATAAAAGGAGGAGGTATGCTTACCCTATTAGATGCACACGAGATTCTGAACAAAAGCTACAGAGAAGGCTTTTTGAGGAATGAAAATTGTTGAACGAAACAAAAATGAACAGTTGGTTTGCTTTTTGTAGAAAGAAGGCAACGAAAAGTTTAGAACTGTAGGCAATGATATTAAGTTTGAACGAAATGTAAGGAAGATGAAGGGAAAAGTGGAATATTTCTTACGTGAAGTAAGGCAAGATTTGACTTTTCAAACTAATATATACAGCAGAAATTAAATGGACAATGGAACAATGCACGTACAGTGTAACGCCCAAAGTAACGTACAACCGTTACTTGTTTCTCTTATTTAATAAATTTAAAAATGTTAACGGTTTCTTAAAATATAACGTATCTTTATAAATCAAAATTTAAAATAGCTATTATCATCGTTAATAAAATTTGATTCTAATGTAAAGTTAAGAACGGACAAAACGTGACGAAATGTAACGTTTTAAATTTTCGTTTTATACGAATTTCTACAATTTATTTTTAAATTAATATTATATTTCCAAAATCTAACCCTTCGGAGTTCACTTATTCACTTAAACAAAAGCATTAAAATTTTCAGCTTCCACGACATTTAAAAGTGTGGCGGTAAGTTATATTCGAAAACAATTTTATTTCAACAAAACAAAATTTATAATTGTTATATTAGTTCAGTTTAAACAAAATCATATTTCAGTCTACTGCAGTCCTTAACAAGTGCTACAGTAGCTTTTTATTAGTTCAAGTTCAATTTTAGTTTCTTGGTTCATTTATAAAATCCACCACACTTAGAACAAGACCTATGATCAACTATATATGCTTAGGGCTGTCAATGGATACTCGAAAAATCTGAAATCCGTCCGCATCCGCATCCGAAAAGCGGATAAATATCTGATATTTGGAAAAACGGACGCGGATACGAAGACATCCGCATTTGAAAATTATCCGTCTGGTTTTTGTCAAGATAATAGTTCAAATTAAGTGTATTTAAGACAGTGAAAGATATTCGTTTATTATTTTATTAAGTTAGTAATTTATATTATATGCATTTAATATTTATTAACTGTTCGAAACTATTTTTTATCATCATATTTGTTAATCTTTAACACTTCTATAATCAATAGTATGAAAAAATATTTATGTTAAACTAAAATTTTCACTTTATAATTCTAGATTTATCGATGGTTAGCGGAAAGGATAACCGTCTGTATCCGCGGATGCAGATATCCGATATCCGAAAATAATTTCGGATGCGGATGCGGATATGGCACTATCCGCATTTGAAAGCATCCGTTGACAGGCCTATATATGCCACACTTCGAACCCAACTAAAGATACTATAAGCAGTATAAGCCAAACAGGATACTGTTGAACCAGTGCTATGTGTGGTACATGCAATTTAAGTGCACTAAAACAAATCAGGAAAGAATTTCTTTTCTTTTTGCAATATTATGTACTCTGAAACATAATAAAATTAGAAAGTGCACCTGATGAATCGATAGACCTAATGCTGGTAGTGCACCAGATGTGATAGTGCAAGCTTTTATAACACAGCCCCTTATTGCAGTTCTCTTTGTAATATCACCAGCATCAACATCCTTATTGCAAGAGTATATATTATTCATAGAAAATATGTAAATTTTGCATCAAATTTGTAAAATTTTCAAATATGTAAATTTGTATATTTTTCCCACGTAAATTTTCCAAATATGTAATGATCCTCCTCTTTTACATGGGAGGAAAAAAATAAAAATAGCTATATTCTTTCGTAGAAAAACAAACTGAAATTATATGATCAATTTCCTTTATTAAGATTAAATTTCTATTAAGGATGATTATATTATTTTGATGACATCATAAACACAGAATGAATGCATAAATATTTAAAGTATCAAGTAAACATAAAGGATTAAACAAATCCAAATAATTACACATTTGTTTAAATGTATGCAAATATCCAATAATGGTGTGATTAAAGTATCATTTAAAGAGGGGGCTCATTTTTGACTTCAAGAAAGTAATAATCGAAATATATCCCCAATTAATATACTGGGTCCGGGGGAGTCTATTTTCTCTCAACTAATTATCTGGTACCTTTGCTTCGTAACCGATTCGGAAGTGTTGTATACTAGTCTAGATTCCTAGGTACATAAAGACCACACCGCATGAATGGCTTCATTGAACCATATTTCGGAAATTCCCACATCCTTGTTACTAAAGAGAAGCGAGCCTTATAAACAAGTATGTCACGGAAGTGAAGTCGCTATGGTTGTTCACTACTATTGAGTGAGCAAGGAACCGGCAGCAGCTTAAACGAGTATTCTTCCAGTATTGTTCGAGAAAAAGACTAAAAGAACTCGTTTCTTTGACAGAAAGCACATGTCGGCTAGAAAGCAAGTGCGCCAGTATATTAATCCTTCACCCAACTTAGCTGGTGCCGCGATGTTGAAACGAAGCATACCTCATGAATAACTTATCTTGACGAATGCGAAAGTTCGGTTGCTACTTCTTCCTCACATCCAACATCTATCTGTTCTCCCCTAGGTCTCCTTCCTTCGGGCGCCTTGTTAGTTGTCGCCTTAATCGGTCCCCTATTTGATCGGGGGGGGGGGGGTATTCTCCATAATCAGTATCCAGCCTTGCTTGTTAAGAAAGAATATTGCTCCGGTCGGAAAGCGGGAGACCAACAACTATGGGAACAAATCAAGCGAAAGAGACGGGATTCATTTCCCGAGTGAGATGGGTATAGAGATTCGCGGAGGCCCATTCGAGGCCGTAGCTGAAGTGTCGAAATCACGAAGGCCGGTATATTAATTGGCTGATACCTTCTTAGCTTCACTACCGCTACGCACCTTGATGCCCAACTAGAACACGACGATCACTATCTCTATTGCTACGCACCTACAGCCTATAAGTATACTGGGTGTACTGGCAAGTATAAACATAGGCGCCTCTTCTGATCTCATTCCAGGCTCTGACTCTACCTGATGACTCTGTGTGTGGACCAATGGCAGAGCACTTGTGGCGTTAACCAGTATCGATCTCATACTCAGTTTGCCCCCAAGAAGTTAGCCTAGGCATTAGATGCTGAAGCTTGGACGGACTCCCTGAGTGACTCATCCTTGTTTCTCACCACCCAGTCAACAAGGCATACTTGTTCACTGCGATCTCTAGCACATTCTCATTCGTACCGACCGGGGTCAAGAGTGCCTTGCCGTTGCTATCGCGTATCCCTATCGGTATCACCTACGCCATTCTTCGGATCCTTCTCCTGACGTGCCCAACTACAGACAACAAGCACTCCCCCTAATGTGCCGGGTTACGCTTAAGAATGCGCATTTACCTAAAAAATACACCCAAATTAAGGCGGCAGATGGCCTTATTTCGGATAAAGATGGGCTTTCGTAATGAAAGAACCGTAGATAGGAAAACGAATTGGATTCAACACGAAGAATCAATCCCGAAGGCTCTCTCGACATACATTTTTGCCTATGGATGTTGAGTCTCATTGCCATGACAGCGAGGGGCATCAGGCTCCGAGCTCCCTTAAAATCCTTAGTCAGTCAGAGTCTAGTTCGCAAGCACCTAGGCCTCTTTCGCATGATTCTTTCTTTCTCCGTTCGATCATTCCTGGAATTAGGAGGGGATTTTATTCTAAGCTGAGCTAGCTAGACTCTTTCTTATGGCGTATAGAAAGAATAAACTTCCGAGAAAGAGGAGCTAGGTAGGTACGGTCAATACCTAAATACGGGTGTCTTATCCATAGGTGCGTAGCGGTGCGGAGCGAAAGAAATATAAGAACAAACATATAAAGCTATTTCTATTTGACCCACAAATTAATATACTGGGGCAGGCCTCCATCAAGTCGTCAACTAGGAAGACCTCAGTCAGCTTCCCACCAATGAAAGCTGATGACTTCTATTCCAACTGAATCGGGGACGGTCAGGTGCACCCATTGGACCCTGGAGCCAATGTTCTACACATAGAAGGACAGACATAAATAAAAGAAGAAAACTCTTCTATTTTACACCTTTCTTGATCACGTCTAATTCTTTCTCGAAGAGAAAGAATTCCTTATTCTCTAGAAAAACTTGAAGGCCCCTAAACGGATAACTGTAAGGTTTTTATCCCAAGCACTGGCCATATAGTTTCTCAGGCTGGGTATATTGACTTCCTCCTTCCCCATTCCATTGTGACCCCATTCTAAGCCTTATTCATGGGTAGGGCATTTAGAGGTAAATCTTACTCCTTTTAGAAACTTCCTGCAAAGATTAGCATTGGCTGGCTAAACCGTGAAAACTGCCGGTTCTTCGGCTGCCACTGCGCGCACTTTCGCTTCATCCATCTTCAGCCTCGAATGCCAGATAGAGAAAGAAAGTCCTGTCCTCGTTCTGTTGCATTTTCCGGTATGCATTCGCGAACGCTTCCGGAAAACAGTTCTAAGATCTTCTCTGTGCTCAGCATTCAAATAAAAGCTTTACTAAGAAAATAAATAGGGGCTCGCTAACCATCTTTCTTTCTTGCTTTGGACCCTTTCTTATCCTTATTTATCATTTCTTTTTTTTTTCATTCTTTGTCTGCTCTCCCCAATAAAGAAGGAAGACTTAGGGGAACTTGAATCTAGCTAGGGTAGAGATAAAGACAACTATTAGTATACCGACCCCTCCCTTACTCAACAGCCCCTCGTTAAGTACACTTCCTCCCAGTTAAGATACTGGCGCGTTGCATATAACATAGGTGAATGGTATCTTCATTCTGCTTAATCAGTGCAGGTTCAGGAAAGCACATTCTTTTCACGGAAGTCGTACAACCGAATCGGTGGAACGGAGTCGTACGTTTCGAATGATCTGTGAAAGTGAGTGGGCACAGGAACGTCATTTAACGCTACAACCAAGAGAGTTTCATTCTTTCTATCATACTACTTACTACGTGCTTTGAATCATCTGAAAGAAAGTGAGTGGACCACTGGTGTGGGGCATGAATGGTATTTCAACAAAAAGAAGGTACAACCAAGAGAGTGGAATGGGTCATAGTACTTGCCGAGCAGATAATCCTATCTATTAGTTAAGGAAGGCAGGTTCACATCGCGCGCAGACGTGACTAAGCGGCAGTTGGTCTAGGTGTTCGAAGCATGATTCATCAATAGGTAAAGGGAGTAGTTCATCAAAAACCATTCCCCTCTAAAGTCAAGGAAAGCGAAGCCCAAGGCGCTAGTATATTAATTGGGGAGGTATATTAATTGTGAGCGGGAGGCTGCTTTCGAAACATTCTTCATCGACACCAATTAATATACTGTATTGTCATTACAACTCGGGCAAAGCCGATTGCTTTCTTTCGAGAATCTATGGAGAAGCTAAGTTTCGAATTTGATCACAAAAAATAGTCAAAGCGCCAACCCTTCCTCTTAGACACTACTACTGATCAGCATGACTTTCTTTCTTGAGTAAGGTAAGGGGTACCGTCCTCTTATCATAACTTGAACGGGATTCATTTAAGGGAAGAAGACGAAGTTGATTCAATCTAACTCCAACCGACCGACTGGAGAGATATTTAGTCATGAAAGGCAGAAATCAGAAAGAGATTCTTCGAGCAGTACCTTTCGTGCATAAAAAGTGATTAGGCGGGGGGAAGAGAAAGAATCCGCGGATGCCGAAAGCAGGAAGACGTGTCAATAATCAGAGTTCATCTGGCCGCCCATAGAGGGAATTCCTATATCGATGCTCACCCTCTTGGAAGTGTTTCGACCCCTTCTCTTTCTTTCGAATAGCTGTCCATGACTCATCTTTCTTACTAGTAGTCAAATTATGATGCGTCTTTTAAGACACAACTAATTCTGAGCGCTACTTGAAACTTTCAATCCTGACTGAGCTTTCTTTTTCTTTGAGGCTTTCCTTAGGGATGAGTTCCTCTGTGTTGGGAAAGGTCAGTTCAATCTGGGTAGCCAAGAGGGTACTTTCTGGGTCAAATAGGTAGGCGAAGCCAATTTCGATGTGTTCCAGATGCCTAGATCAATCGTTTAGAATCCACTAAGGTCAGAGTCAGTCAATCGTTGGGTTGCGAAGTGCTCTGAAAGAGCAGGACAGACTAACGGGGCGTATCGGTCTTGATCAGCAAGTGATGTGTAATGGCTTTTTATGTAAAAAAGATGCGCATAGTCTTCACAACGATAGCAAGCAATTCATCCGTTTTGGTTAGTGGTTTTTCAGTGTTATACGCCAGAGGAAGCTACTAAGATAGTGGTATTCTCAACTAGGCAAGTGGAAGTGGTTTTTTTTATATAAGACAGTGGAAGACACATTTGTTGGGCCTGGATGGTCCATAGAACCGAGAACATATGGAATTGACCATGGGAGGATGTGGCTCGGGTTGTTAAGGAGCCCCTTTGCTCTGTTTTCGCTCCCTATGGTCGCCTATGTTTATACTGGGTGGACCTCTGGAAGAGGTCGCCTGGTGTCTTCAAATAGTGAGGTTGGTCCGGTCCTATGGGTATGGAAGGAAAGTAGTCCGAGGGGCCCGCCCGGTCAGGCGAAAGCTTTTACCCATTCATTCGTTTGTTCCACTCAGCAAGTTACCTATTCTTGTTGGCATTGAGAAGCTGAGGCCAGTATATTAATTGGCCTAAATATACTGGGGCAGTTCGCTTTGGTCGTCAGACTAATGGAAGGATGAGTTGTCTATCGACTTATCGGTCTCCTATTAGAGAGGATTGACCGATCCCTTAATATGTGGGGTCGTGCCGAATGTTTATAATAGTTTGGATCGGTCGCCTTATCTTTCTTTCTGTCCAGGTTAGTGAATTGTTGACATTGTCAAATCGAGATTGGGTGGGTGGCAAGGAGCGACAGCTCATCGAAATGAATGCATTGGATGGATGCCCGGGCATTGAGAAGGAAGGATGCTTGCTTTCAGAGGCGAAAGGCCATGGGGAGAGAGAGCGTCTGTGATCCATGGATCTCCGATCGGGAAACCGTATCCAAGCTCCATGGCTAGTCTGTGCTCTTTGGACTTTTCAAACTTAGCGAACTTAAACATCAGAGTAGCTAAAGGAAGGAAAATCAAAAGAGAAACCGTTAGTAGCGGCGAGCGAGAGCGGAAAAAGGCAGGAGACCGATCCATTCTATTGGAAGCGGTTTCATTCGATGTGGATTGGATGATGGAAAAACCAGCAAGCAGCAAGCGTAGGCTGTGTTGCCGTAGTGCCCCCGGATGATTGAAAGTCAGCAACCTGGGGCGCAAGCGTAGGCAACATAGTACAGGATGGGGCGCGTAGTGAACTGGTTTTCTGAAAAGGTTGGAAGATCTGGCCAAAGAAGGTGATAGCCCTGTGAATTCGTTCCCATGGAAAGATCCTTCCCAGTAAAATGCGGCGTGTTCGAATGATGATCGCTTTTACGCGAGAAAGGGGGACCACCCTCTAAGCCTAAGTATTCCTCAATGACCGATAGCGTACAAGTACCGTGAGGGAAAGGTGAAAAGAACCCCAATCGGGGAGTGCAATAGAGAACCTGAGATCCGATGTGAAGAATCAGTCGAAGGAGCGGAGCGTGGGCGCACTCACTCTAACGGCGTACCTTTCGCATGATGGGTCAGCGAGGAAATGGGAACAACGGCTTAAGCCATTAGGTGTAGGCGAGCGAAGTGAGGCGACCAACGGGACCGATCCATTGACCGAAGGAGTCTTATATACGACCGAAGGAAGTGACCGGTTCTTCCTATTTGACCCGAAACCGATCGATCTAACCATGAGCAGGTTGAAGAGAGCTCTAATAGGCCTTGGAGGACCGAACACACGTATGTGGCAAAATACGGGGATGACTTGTGGCTAGGGGT